>JAVJIF010000187.1:0-1237021 GCA_038442645.1 Agave tequilana | reverse complement strand
CCTATTTAATTATATAAATCCCTACTTTCATAGGTTGGTGAGTATAGTACTCAATTACTTCGTACTGGTGAACTGGACAAGTTCTGATCAATCATTTTCCAATCAGCGCAAGGACTCCGCATTAGAGTCTGGTTTGAGTTTACATGTAGGGTCACCTTACTAACCTAACACGCCAATTGCTAATAAAATGATTATTCACTCATACTTTAAAACTTTAAAACAACACAGTTCCACTAATACTTTCCTAAAGCCACTTCTTAAACAAAATTATTATTGAAAAGCAAATGAATAAACATAATGCCCAAAACCATCAAATCACTGTCTAAAGAACCTTTTCATCCTCACTGATTCACCGTAATCTTTCCAATAAAATAATGGCCAATAAATTTAGAGAAAACTAATATCCTGGTCACAGACGTAGTATTTTTTACAGCATCAACAAAAGAAAAAAAAAATCCAGAGTCAGTATCAACATTGTGAAAGTTGCCACTGCCTGTCAACCTGACATCAAACCTTACAACTAGAGAAATTTTTGATCTATGATTGATACACAATTTTTGCATATTTTACCCACATAATTCCCATGCATTTTGACAATAAAAATAGGATTTTTAATCATCTTCTCTCTATTTTTACAGGTCCACATCTGAAATAAGAAAAGGCCCAAAATTCCTTTAATTAGCAATAATTAAAGAGAATTAATTCCAAGCCCAAAAGAGAGCCCAAGTTTGAGCCCAGGATCTGGAGAATTCTACGCGCCAGCTCACACTTCTAGAAAGTCCACGTGGATAACAAACTCAGAACAAATTCATAACAGAAAGCTGGATCCAACGGACCACATTGTGCCGCGTTTTCCTAATCCTAGCCGCAGATCTGCGGCAGATCTGCGGCTGTTAAGCCCCAGATTCTTGCAACCTGTCCGTCTTCTGAAGACTTCTCTCTGAGGCCTATAAATACTGCACCAGGACCTGCGAGAAAAGACTGAGCAGAAGAAGAGAAGAGATTAGAAATTAGATGCTTGTAATTTTTGTAGGTTTTTCTCTAGGATTTTTGTGTAGTACTCTAGATCTTCTTCCTCCCTAGAAATTTTGTAAAGAGAGAGTTTGTAAGAGAGAGAAAGCTTGTGTACATCAAGGAGTGACAACTTGTGAAGCAAGGATTGATCCATTCTCTTCTCTCTACTCTTGCATTTTCTAGTTTACTTTGCTTTCTTTAATTCTAGCTTTACTTTACTTGCAATTTTATTCATGCTTTGCTTTTCTTTTGTAATGGCTTGTAGCTAACTTTTCTTACATGTCTAGCTAACCACTAACCTTGCTAACTACTAACTCATGGGTGATTGCTATCTTTAATCTTGCAAGTTGTATGGTCTTCTCTTCTCCGATGGGTTACTTTCATTTCTTGGCAAGTTCTTGTTGTAATTCCATATGATTCATGTGTGCCTCATTTAGAGCCTTGTCTTTGAACAAGTGCCTTGATGGAACATGGAGATGGATCACCAAACATATGCTATTTGTTGTACAACTTCATTACTTCCATTATTGAATGTTGTATCTTCTTCCTTAGCATCCCTTGTGTGTCGCTCTTTTGATTCCATTATTGAAAGTCTATCTTGTAGGCCAATGACATCTATAAGGCTACAAGACAAGTCCAAGAATGATCCCCCGTCATCCAAGTGGGAAAGTAATTAGACCAACACGCAAGACAAATCTTGGCCGATGAATCAACATGAGGCACGCATTCACTATCACGGAGTTTAGTAAGTTTTGGCAAGGTAGTAAGGTTAGCTAGTCATGGTTTTCTTCCATCTTAAATCTTTTCTAAAGTTTTCTTTTCTTTTAGTGTTAATACCAAATCCAACCTTGATTTTGATTTCTTTTCATTTTCCATCATGAACAAATCCGCCAATTCTTTTATTTCTTTTTCCAACGATTCTTTATTCTTTTAAAGCAAAGAAGAATCTTCGTTTTATATCTTCACTACCAACCGTAACGCTTCCATCGCAAGCTCTCCCTGAGAATCGACTCGGTATAGCCCATGCTATAACGGAGATTGGAAAGGATACATTAATCATATCAAATACATTTGTGGAGTAATCATCAAGCACTTGAGGTTGTTTCTAAACCTTCTCTCTTTTCTTTGAATACATTTGTGCAACAAATACTCTCCACAATACAACACCTTTCCTAATCAAATATTTGGCGCCGTTGCCAGGGAGAGCAACGGTTTTTGGTTAAAGTGAAGAACTAAACGAATCTTCTTCTCTGTTGCAGGTTACAGGTTGAAGAAACAGGAAAATTTGCATTGCAGTAACACATAAGTGGCTCTGGGCCTCTGGTCTCGAAAGCAGAGACCAGTTGCTCTCAGTTTTGCCGCAGAATCCTGGTTCTTGCCACGGATCTGCGGCATAACTGAGTTGACTACTCACAAATTTTCTGCAGGACTTCTGGTTTTGCAAAATACATCTGCTGCAATACTTAATTTCCTGTATGCTTCACCCTATTCCTGCTTAATAAAGTCAACAGTAAAGAATTGGTTGTTAACGTTAAAACTTGATTAGACATTTGCATCATTAGGCACGTGTCTTTTCAATTTATTTACTTTTACTGTTGAAGAGTGCTGGAGGCAAGGTACGTGAGCATTGCATATTGATTAGGATTCACCTCTTGGTTTATATTTTATCACTTTGGGTGAACCTTGTTTGTTTATATCGTACACTTGCACACAATCAATTTTAAGGGCATCACCTATAAATAAGATAAGGGGGAGTTCATTACCCTTTCCTTAGCCCGAAACCATCATCCAAGCACTCACTAACCTAATCCTAATTTAATAAAAAAGTAGACGTTGGCCCTAGGGACATCTCGGACTCATTTATGAGATTATCCAAAGGGGGAAAAGTGTTGGAATTTAACTCTTGCAAAATCAGTGTCTAGGAAAGGGATTGAGGGCCGAAAGCCCGAAGGTTGCTGGTTATTTAATTAAGGAACGTCTCTGACGGAAAGCCTCCCAACAACCTTGACCTTTCCTGGCTGATTAGCTTGTGGTCAAAGTCTACACTAAACCTCCCGTGGACGGTCTAATCAGTTAGGAGTCGTCTAGGTCATAGGTCTACCCTAACTTAGGTTAGAATTTTTTTTCTTTTGTTTGTTTATTTGTTTGTTTGATTTTGTTTGTACTGTGTGATATGGCATTCAACAATTACAATTCTTTCCATCCTAACAATAATCCATATTTCACACAGACTCCATCATATTCGGATATTACCAACCTAGCATATCATAACTCTTACCAACCTCATGTGCCGGATTGGTCTTATCCGAATCAATATGACCCATACCCCCCATCTAATAACTATAATTTCCATAATAATTTCAACTCTTCACCGAGTCATTGGGGATTCACGTACCCCGAGTCAAAATTTCAAACTCCTTGTCCACCATATCCACCCAATCTACAATATTCATTCCCTGATTCCGCTTCATATACTCCTTTTACTGAACCTCCCATTGAAGAAAAATCTGAGTTACTAAGGAGTTTAGAAGCCAATCTACAAAGAGCCGAGCAAAAACGTCAAGAAACATTTGCCTCTCCAATTCCACAGTATTTTCAAGAGTCTTACTCAGTTCCACCTCTTCATAATGATCAACCATTTGTCATGGAAACGAGTAAAGATCACTTGTGTGAGTCCACTCTTCCATCACCACACATTTTTGACTCACACTATTCACAAAATTTCCAATTTCAAGATTCCTATACTCCCATTCTAGAGCAACCATTTGGAAGTCAAGATGAGAGTATAGCTAGCTTGAAGGAGTTTATGTTACAAATACAAAAAGATCATACTGAGTCTTTCAATAGCGTGAAAGAACAATTGGATAACCTTCTTAGGAATGAGGAAACTCTATCCTATCAACCTTTGACTAATCCAGTTATACCACACTCTATTGATATGACTCAAGACTCCTATCATTTTGGAAATCAAGATTCAATTTCAGCACAACCACATGAACTTGTCCAAACTTCGAATCCCATTGACATTTTGGCAAGTTTTCCATTTCCTGAAATTGAACTTGAACATGAATATGATCTTGAACCCAACTTGATGATTCAATTTTACTTCCTGATTCAATTATGACTCTAGTGTCTTCACCTGATTTCAATCCTTTTCCCGAGTCAATATTGGATCCAGCGCCTATCCATTGTGAAATTGAATCACCAATCTTTTATGAGGATCATGTTGAACTTGACCAATTCCATACTTTTGAAAGTCCCATTGATAAATTGGCAAGTTCACATTTTTGTGGAATTGAACTACATGAGGAATATGATCTTGAACCCCAACTTCGTGATTCAATTCTTTTTCCTGATTCAATAATGACTCCGGTATCTTTACCTGACTTCAACCTTTTCCCGGAATCGACATTGGATCATGTCCCAATTCATAATGAAGTTGAATCACCCATCTTTGAGGATCATATTGAACTTGACCAATTCTATACTTTTGAAAATCCCATTGACAAATTGGCAAGTTCCCATTTTTGTGGAATTGAACTACATGAGGAATGTGACTTTGATTCTCACAATCTCTTTACTTCTGAAACTGATTGTACAATTCTAGCGGAAGATGTTGACTTAAGTTTTGAAGAATTGTATGGCGATGAGCTAGAATTTCTTAATATTGCAAGTAAAGAGATATCACCCATATTAGGTCACATCCCATTGTTGGAAAATGATTGTGGACTTGAGCTTCATTTTCTTGACTTGGACCCAATTCTTGAACTCACTTCGACTCCTGAATCTTTACTTGACTTCAGTCACCTTCCTGAGTCGGTATTAGTTCCTGTCTTTCCTGAGTCCAAGTCAACCGTTTTATCATTCCATATTCCATTATGTGACAAGGTGGTTGACAAATTTGACTCCGAAATTAATTATGGAAAATGGAAATTAGATGGGGTCATGTACTTAATAAAAATCTTTCATGGATTTATCTTTTTAGTGGGTCATATTCATGATATTTCTGGTGGGTTCCTCAAAACCCAAAGTAAAGTTGATTGGGCCATGTTTCGTGGACCAATCAGACCACCACCAGAACCACCACCTTAAGGTAATTTTTCCTTCCCTCTCTATTTTGTTTCATGCATACATATATCATGATGCATTGAGGACAATGCATGAAATAAGTGTGGGGGAGGGTTTACTAACTTAGAGTTTTTAGAATTTCTTTCTTTTACACTTCTTTTAGAGTTTTTAGATCTTCTTTCTTTTACACTTCTTTTAAAAATAAAAAAAATAAATAAAAAAAATTTTTGAAATAAGAGACAAAGTTTTGATCTATTTTAAGAAAATTAAGATGAATCTTAGAAATTAAGAAAGCCTAAATTATGACATCTTAAACCTAGTTGAAATAATAGATCTTGTTTAAAATTATAGGCTAAGTAAGAAAAATTGGTGAGATATTCTTATCTTGAATTTTTTGCCTTAGAAAGTATGCACTTCACACTTACACATTTCTTGGGATGGAAACAAAGACCTAAAATGCCATAAACAAAAAGATAAAAGAAAAAGAAAATATATAATAAAACATCACCTATTAAGCTGGACAATTATGCCTCAAGAAGTATGATTATTCACGCCTAACGGTGGTAAAGGAAATAAATAATCCCCTTTAGTTTCGTGGCCTTGTTTACTTGAGACCTTAAACCCGAGGGATGTTTTCTCATCCGGTGCCCTAAGACCGTCTGGTTTGGGAGTCATCGGTTATAGGCTCGCTACAAGGGTAAACTAGAAAGCCTAAACTAAGGGAAGAAAAAAAGCATAAAAAAGTATATATAGATAAATAAATGGCTTGATGGTTGGAGTTGAAATCCCAGAAATATCTTCACTAAACACAATGTGCATACTATCTAGGTTTTATGAAGGATAAAATATTCAATCCAATTTTGAATTCTTACCTTAATTAAAAACAAGATCTTGCATAGAGACTAAGTTTAAGGAAGAATAATTATAGGTGGACTTATGACCTTAGATCACTTATATTTTTGCAAAAATAGTTTGAAAACATGTCTCTCTTTCAAAATGAATTTTCAAAACACTAACATTTGTTTTCTTTCTTTATGGATTTTGTGGGTGAATCCGCTGAAAACCCTCAGGAGACAACACTCCTCCTCTACGGTAACCTAGAGGTTTAACGGCTTGTTGCACACGCTCAGTGCAATCGCGTCACCTGTGAAAGTGGTGTAATAAAATTGGTAGTATAGTTTTTCTTTTCTTTTCTTTGTTTTGCTCGGGACGAGCAAAAGAATAAGTGTGGGGGTGTGATTGATACACAATTTTGCATATTTTACCACATAATTCCCATGCATTTTTGACAATAAAAATAGGATTTTTAATCATCTTCTCTCTATTTTTACAGGTCCACATCTGAAATAAGAAAAGGCCCAAAATTCCTTTAATTAGCAATAATTAAAGAGAATTAATTCCAAGCCCAAAAGAGAGCCCAAGTTTGAGCCCAGGATCTGGAGAATTCTACGCGCTAGCTCACACTTCTAGAAAGTCCACGTGGATAACAAACTCATAACAAATTCGTAACAGAAAGCTAGGATCCAACGGACCACATTGTGCCGCGTTTTCCTAATCCTAGCCGCAGATCTGCGGCAGATCTGGGGATGTTAAGCCCAAATTCTTGCCACCTGTTCGTCTTCTGGAGACTTCTCTCTGAGGCCTATAAATACTGTACCAGGACCTGCGAGAAAAGACTGAGCAGAAGAAGAAGAGAGATTAGAAATTAGATGCTTGTAATTTTTGTAGGTTTTTTCTCTAGGATTTTTGTAGTACTCTAGATCTTCTTCCTCCCTAGAAATTTTGTAAAGAGAGAGTTTGTAAGAGAGAGAAAGCTTGTGTACATCAAGGAGTGACAACTTGTGAAGCAAGGATTGATCTATTCTCTTCTCTCTACTCTTGCATTTCTAGTTTACTTTGCTTTCTTTAATTCTAGCTTTACTTTACTTGCAATTTTATTCATGCTTTGCTTTTCTTTTGTAATGGCTTGTAGCTAACTTTTCTTACATGTCTAGCTAACCACTAACATTGCTAACTACTAACTCATGGGTGATTGCTATCTTTAATCTTGCAAGTTGTATGGTCTTCTCTTCTCCGATGGGTTACTTTCATTTCTTGGCAAGTTCTTGTTGTAATTCCATATGATTCATGTGTGCCTCATTTAGAGCCTTGTCTTTGAACAAGTGCCTTGATGGAACATGGAGATGGATCACCAAACATATGCTATTTGTTGTACAACTTCATTACTTCCATTATTGAATGTTGTATCTTCTTCCTTAGCATCCCTTGTGTGTCGCTCTTTTGATTCCATTATTGAAAGTCTATCTTGTAGGCCAATGACATCTATGAGGCTACAAGACAAGTCCAAGAATGATCCCCCGTCATCCAAGTGGGAAAGTAATTAGACCAACACGCAAGACAAATCTTGGCCGATGAATCAACATGAGGCACGCATTCACTATCACGGAGTTTAGTAAGTTTTGGCAAGGTAGTAAGGTTAGCTAGTCATGGTTTTCTTCCATCTTAAATCTTTTCTAAAGTTTTCTTTTCTTTTTAGTGTTAATACCAATCCAACCTTGATTTTGATTTCTTTTCATTTTCCATCATGAACAAATCCGCCAATTCTTTTATTTCTTTTTCCAACGATTCTTTATTCTTTTAAAGCAAAGAAGAATCTTCGTTTTATATCTTCACTACCAACCGTAACGCTTCCATCGCAAGCTCTCCCTGAGAATCGACTCGGTATAGCCCATGCTATAACGGAGATTGGAAAGGATACATTAATCATATCAAATACATTTGTGGAGTAATCATCAAGCACTTGAGGTTGTTTCTAAACCTTCTCTCTTTTCATTGAATATATTTGTGCAACAAATACTCTCCACAATACAATGTAGGCTGTCTAAAAATGTCTAAACAGACAAGCCATTGAAAAAGCAGAGATCCAAGCTCTAGACGCGTTGGCTTGACACCCGCGTCTCAGCATCAAGACGCGTTGGCTTGACACCCGCGTCTCAGCATCAAGACGCGTTGGCTTGACACCCGCGTCTCAGCATCAAGACGCGTTGGCTTGACACCCGCGTCTCAGCATCAAGACGCGTTGGCTTGACACCTGCGTCTCAGCATCAAGACGCGTTGGCTCGATGCCCACGTCTCAGTTGCAACTACCCGAATTATGGGGCCAGTCACCGCACATATCGCGGGAGATGGCCCCTCATTCGGGAGCGTTTTCAGGGGGCACGTTCACCTCTTGAGACCCCTATAAATAGCCCTATTTGCATCAACAAAAGGGCATGGATGCACGCACGATCATTGGGCAAGGAGATTATCATCGAACGAAGGCATCATCAACAGAGAAAGAGAGAAGACTCTTCAGCGAGCTTACTGCGTACTAGCCGCTCTTTGCCTACCTCCTCTGTAACGCCCCGATCCTGGCGGATACGGAGACGTCACTGCAACGTATATACGCAAGTCAGAATTACCTTCACGTATATATGCTAAGCATCAGTACAGACAAGAATCAGAGTACGGAAGCAAGTGGTGCATTATACATTCCAACACATGAGTACAATTACAGAGTTATCACCAGAGGTGATCCAATATTACATGAATATTACATCACTGATGCGCAATTGCGGAAATACAAGGAAATGAACAAGGGTAAACAGTACAAAAGGCACTCACGAGTTTACTAAAAGGAAACTCGAGAGGCACATAGGGAGCCTGGAAGGATGGAGCTCTGAACGGTCTGCTGAAATTCCACGCTACCGCTGCGCCACTCTGATCAGCAACTGGGAGAATCCACATGCTCCTAGCTCCATGACCTGGACGTGAGGTCCAGGGGAGTCAGTGACACTCCCCAGGCGAGTAGTAATGTAATGCCAGGTGGCGAGCCAAGGTGAGCACAAATGTGAATACAACAAAGGATATCAAGTTCAGAAAACAGGGGTTAGAACACAAATGTAGTATGTATGAACGGGTATAACATAATCATCATAAAACAGGAAATCCAAGGTAAAGCTGATTTCAAGCAAAATTGATTGTATAAGCTTAGGTCACGGCTCCATGAGACTAGTACATCGAAGGAATAATCCAAACAAGGAAACCCTCATCTATATACCTTTATCTCATATCATCGTAATCCAAGTGCATACAACGGAGTTGCAAAGTGGTCATAACAGGAATAACATAACAGGAGTACATAACAGGAATCATAACAGGAATCATAACGGGAATCATAACAAGAATCATAACGGGAATCATAACAGGAATCACAGGAGTACATAACGGGAGTCATAACAGGAACACAAAACAGGAATCATATCAGGAATAACAGGTGTAACTGTATCATGGCACATCATGCTATCATCCGGCGGCACAGGCAGGAGAAAAGTAGCCCTTCAGATTCAAGAGGTGGCCCCCACAGATTCAAGAGGTGGCCCCCACAGATTCAAGAGGTGGCCCCCACCAGGTGTCTGGTGTGGCACTTTGTTCCGTGTGGCACTTTGTTCCGTGTGGCACTTTGTTCTGAGGGAATTGGATTCTAGAGGTGGCCCCCACAGATTCAAGAGGTGGCCCCCACCTGGTGCAATGTGTGGCACTTTACTCTGCGTGGCATTTAGTTCCATTCAAAATCAGGATCCGCCGAATGCTAGCACAATACAGGAGATATGAGATACAGGAATACAAGAATACAAGGGTCAGGTGATAAGTCAAGCCATAACTGGGGACAAGTGGTATAACATACCAAGTGGTAAGTGATACAGACAGGTATATGACAAGTGATGGAATAATATCTGAAAGAGTTCAACGACCACGAAGGGTCGGCCAAGCATAGTATAAAGCAGTAAAAGACATAGAACATGAAATAAAATACATGGAGGCTAGAGCGAGAACACTCGCATAACCAATGAAATAGGAAAGTAAGAGGGTAGCGAGTGAGAACACTCACATAATCAATAAAATAGGAAAGCAAGAGGATAGTGAGAACGGGCAGAAACCTAGAGTTCAACGACCACGAAGGGTCGGCCACGCATGGTATAAAGCAGTAAAAAAAGGCATGGTACATGAACAAGAATGAAACTACCCTAACACAAGCAGTTGTAGGGCAATACATGAATATGGAAATATGAAGCGAAATACTTATCGACCCGACGAAACAGGTAAACTCAAATGGAGGCGAGAGCAAGAAGAGAAAAGCGAGACCACTCGCCTAAATTACTGAAAAACCGAAAGGTCCGAAATCCATGGAACTCGGGACGCTCCATATGATATAAATATGTAGAGAGAGAAAGTGAAGAGGTTTTGATGGTGGTGGTAATTTTGGAGAAGGTAAAGGAAAGGTGGAAGCTTTGGTGGAGTTGTGGTGGTTTCCATGGAGATGGAGGAGGAAGAAGATGAAGGTAAAGGGTTGGAGAAGTTGTAGTGGTGGTTGTGGTGGTGGAGATGAAGAGGAGTTGGTGGAGGTTTTGGCTTTGGTGAAGTGATGAAGAGATGAATGAAATGAAATGGAGAAGGAGAGGTATTTATAGAGTTTTGGATTTGTGAAGGTGATGCAAATAAATAAAAGAGAGGGGCTTATTTGCAAAATGGAAGGGGGTGAGGTGTTTCTCTTGACCAATCATAGCTAGCCATGGATATGGGTGAGGTGGAGATGTTTGTGGTGGAAGAAGATGGTGGAAGGTTGGAGAAGGAATTGGAAGCTTGTAGAAGTTTGTAGAAACTTGGTGGAAAAGAAAAGGAAACTTAGGGTGGAAGGAAAAGGAAAAAAATAAAATAGGAAAAGGAAAAGAAAATGGAAAAGTAAGATATTTTCTTGGAAGAGAAAATGAAAATAATGAAAGTGGCGGATTCCCGGGATTCGGTTGCGGATGCGGCAAACATTCGGAAAAATACCGGAATTGTCCGAAATTCAAGTATCTCAGAACGACCCGAAATAATTATCAAAAATCAAGAATATTATACTAAGAATCATAGTGAAATCCGTTTTAAGAAATACTTTATAGTTTTAAAACTAAAAATCCCGGAATCAATCAGCTACCGACTCCGGTGGAATTTTCATAAATTCATAAAATCCTTAGAAAAAGTATTTAGGTAAGAAATGTGATTCTAAGAAATAATGTCTAAAGGACTTTCTAGAAATTCCAAACTGTTTGTAAATTAAAAATCCGGGAATCGGTCAGCGGCGCTGGCCGACACCGGTTTTGAAGATTTTCAATTTAATTCAGGAAAATTCCAGAAAATCATATAAAATCTAAAATATTGGAAAATGATATTTAAAACTAAAATCGGTCAAATACAGGAAGTAAAATAATAATAAAAAATACGATCGAAAAACTGAATACGCGACTAAGTACGTATTCCGGGAACGGGGTATTACAATCCATCCACCTTACAAAAAATTGCGTCCTCGCAATTTCGATAAGGGGCAAATTGAACACAAGGAGGACAAGGGCGGAATAAAGGCTTCATAAAACCAAAACAGGGGATATATGGAAGAGATTATGAATCAAAGGAAAGATGATCAAGATAGAATAGATAACTCTGCACTTGTAATTGGAATGTATAACCAAGACTCATGCATTCCAGTTGCAAATTTCTTTACCATTAATTTGCCGTCTGGACGTACTGAGGAAGTAAGAGCCTAAGCTCTGATACCATCCTGTAACGCCCCAATCCTGGCGGATACGGAGACGTCACTGCAACGTATATACGCAAGTCAGAATTACCTTCACGTATATACGCTAAGCATCAGTACAGACAAGAATCAGAGTACGGAAGCAAGTGGTGCATTATACATTCCAACACATGAGTACAATTACAGAGTTATCACCAGAGGTGATCCAATATTACATGAATATTACATCACTGATGCGCAATTGCGGAAATACAAGGAAATAAATAAGGGTAAACAGTACAAAAGGCACTCACGAGTTTACTAAAAGGAAACTCGAGAGGCACACAGGGAGCCTGGAAGGATGGAGCTCTGAACGGTCTGCTGAAATTCCACGCTACCGCTGCGCCACTCTGATCAGCAACTGGGAGAATCCACATGCTCCTAGCTCCATGACCTGGACGTGAGGTCCAGGGGAGTCAGTGACACTCCCCAGGCGAGTAGTAATGTAATGCCAGGTGGCGAGCCAAGGTGAGCACAAATGTGAATACAACAAAGGATATCAAGTTCAGAAAACAGGGGTTAGAACACAAATGTAGTATGTATGAACGGGTATAACATAATCATCATAAAACAGGAAATCCAAGGTAAAGCTGATTTCAAGCAAAATTGATTGTATAAGCTTAGGTCACGGCTCCATGAGACTAGTACATCGAAGGAATAATCCAAACAAGGAAACCCTCATCTATATACCTTTATCTCATATCATCGTAATCCAAGTGCATACAACGGAGTTGCAAAGTGGTCATAACAGGAATAACATAACAGGAGTACATAACAGGAATCATAACAGGAATCATAATGGGAATCATAACAAGAATCATAACGGGAATCATAACAGGAATCATAACAGGAATCCATAACGGTAGTCATAACAGGAACACAAAACAGGAATCATATCAGGAATAACAGGTGTAACTGTATCATGGCACATCATGCTATCATCCGGCGGCACAGGCAGGAGAAAAGTAGCCCTTCAGATTCAAGAGGTGGCCCCCACAGATTCAAGAGGTGGCCCCCACAGATTCAAGAGGTGGCCCCCACCAGGTGTCTGGTGTGGCACTTTGTTCCGTGTGGCACTTTGTTCCGTGTGGCACTTTGTTCTGAGGGAATTGGATTGTAGAGGTGGCCCCCACAGATTCAAGAGGTGGCCCCCACCTGGTGCAATGTGTGGCACTTTGCTCTGCGTGGCACTTAGTTCCATTCAAAATCAGGATCCGCCGAATGCTAGCACAATACAGGAGATACGAGATACAGGAATGCAAGAATACAGGGGTCAGGTGATAAGTCAAGCCATAACTGGGGACAAGTGGTATAACATACCAAGTGGTAAGTGATACAGACAGGTATATGACAAGTGATGGAATAATATCTGAAAGAGTTCAACGACCACGAAGGGTCGGCCAAGCATAGTATAAAGCAGTAAAAGACATAGAACATGAAATAAAATACATGGAGGCTAGAGCGAGAACACTCGCATAACCAATGAAATAGGAAAGCAAGAGGGTAGCGAGTGAGAACACTCACATAATCAATAAAATAGGAAAGCAAGAGGATAGTGAGAACGGGCAGAAACCTAGAGTTCAATGACCACGAAGGGTCGGCCACGCATGGTATAAAGCAGTAAAAAAAGGCATGGTACATGAACAAGAATGAAACTACCCTAATACAAGCAGTTGTAGGGCAATACATGAATATGGAAATATGAAGCGAAATACTTATCGACCCGACGAAACAGGTAAACTCAAATGGAGGCGAGAGCAAGAAGAGAAAAGCGAGACCACTCGCCTAAATTACTGAAAAACCGAAAGGTCCGAAATCCATGGAACTCGGGACGCTCCATATGATATAAATATGTAGAGAGAGAAAGTGAAGAGGTTTTGATGGTGGTGGTAATTTTGGAGAAGGTAAAGGAAAGGTGGAAGCTTTGGTGGAGTTGTGGTGGTTTCCATGGAGATGGAGGAGGAAGAAGATGAAGGTAAAGGGTTGGAGAAGTTGTAGTGGTGGTTGTGGTAGTGGAGATGAAGAGGAGTTGGTGGAGGTTTTGGCTTTGGTGAAGTGATGAAGAGATGAATGAAATGAAATGGAAAGGAGAGGTATTTATAGAGTTTTGGATTTGTGAAGGTGATGCAAATAAATAAAAGAGAGGGGCTTATTTGCAAAATGGAAGGGGGTGAGGTGTTTCTCTTGACCAATCATAGCTAGCCATGGAGATGGGTGAGGTGGAGATATTTGTGGTGGAAGAAGATGGTGGAAGGTTGGAGAAGGAATTGGAAGCTTGTAGAAGTTTGTAGAAACTTGGTGGAGAAGAAAAGGAAACTTAGGGTGGAAGGAAAAGGAAAAAAAGAAAATAGGAAAAGGAAAAGAAAATGGAAAAGTAAGATATTTTCTTGGAAGAGAAAATGAAAATAATGAAAGTGGCGGATTCCCGGGATTCGGTTGCGGATGCGGCAAACATTCGGAAAAATACCGGAATCGTCCGAAATTCAAGTATCTCGGAACGACCCGAAATAATTATCAAAAATCAAGAATATTATACTAAGAATCATAGTGAAATCCGTTTTAAGAAATACTTTATAGGTTTAAAACTAAAAATCCCGGAATCAATCAGCTACCGACTCCGGTGGAATTTTCATAAATTCATAAAATCCTTAGAAAAAGTATTTAGGTAAGAAATGTGATTCTAAGAAATAATTTCTAAAGAACTTTCTAGAAATTCCAAGCTGTTTGTAAATTAAAAATCCGGGAATCGGTCAGCGGCGTTGGCCGACACCGGTTTTGAAGATTTTCAATTTAATTCAGGAAAATTCCAGAAAATCATATAAAATCTAAAATATTGGAAAATGATATTTAAAACTAAAATCGGTCAAATACAGGAAGTAAAATAATAATAAAAAATACGATCAAAAAACTGAATACGCGACTAAGTACGTATTCCGGGAACGGGGTATTACATCCTCTTCTAGAGTTTTGGTAGACGGAGCTGAGTTACTCCCTCTACCGGCTGAAGAGAAGATCCCCGACGGTCCTGAATGGTTATCTGGTCAACGGAGAACAAGATTCACTCTCCACCGCCACACGAAGAACCCAGCACTAAACAAAGGGAGGATTCAAGATTCAAACATCCTCCCTCCCTTGTAACTGGAAAGAAAGGAAAGTCTGGTTGTAATTGTTTCAACTGATTCAAGGAAACCTTCTTACAGCCCGATTCTCCCCGTCTCATTTCCGGCGCGTACAAGAGATGGCGACTCCGCTGGGGACTACCTTCGTTACTGACGAACACATCGTGGCGCAGGATGACGTTCTCCGTAAGGGGAAAATGGTCGAATCGCTCGTTGTCGAGTTTGACCAGGCGAAGTACGAAGAGTTTCTCTCTTCTGGCTCCAAGAGCCCAAAGACCCGCGTCTGCCGCAGGGTCTCGACGGGACAGCTCTCCGAAGCCCAATCTGAGGCTCTGTCGGGTGCTGCTGCTGCCCACTGTGCCAAGTCAGATTCACGCGCCAACGCCTCCCAGAAGGCCCGCGTGACCTCAGACACTGCTGCTGCGATCAACCGCGTCGCACAGAACACACGCGCCAGCGCCTCTCTGAAGGCCCGCGTGGTCTCCGGCACAACTGCTGTTGCGATCAACCGCGTCGCACAGAACACCCGCGTCAACGTCTCTCAGGAGACCCGCGTGGTGAAGATCCCTGGTTTCGTAGACCAGGATGTTGTTGGTTTCTCCCCTCCTCCACGACGTAATCGGAATGCTGAGCGTCGACAGAGGAGACGCGCGCGTCAACACCTAGTCGGAACCGTTGGTTGTCTGACTGGGGTTGGACGCGACGTACAAACTGATGTCTTGCCCGCGCCTCATCCAGTACGAGAGATCCGCGTTTGGCGACCCAAACGCGAGACTCCTCAAGTTGAGTCCTCTGAGGACCAACTCATCAAACGCCAGGGTGAGACTTCTGCGCCTCATCAAGCGCAAGAAACACGCGCCCATAGGCGTAGGGCCCAGCAGCCCACTCTCTTTCAAGTGTCTCTGCCCCAACGCAGCAGACAGCAGCGCGAAAGTCGCGTCTCATCTCAACAGAGATGCCAGACACGCGTAACGCAGCCGTGACGCGATAGCCGCGTTTCTGAGGCCCGCGTTCAGACTGAACAGCACATGACTTCCTCCCGTCTTTCGACGTTGTGAGGCTAGTCTCTTCAATCCCCCTTCCGTGGATTTGAGGGATTACTTGACGAAGAAAAGAAGCGCCAATCAGGCCACTTCTTCATGTTGTTGTCAACAGCTCATCCAGATGCTCTCTGGATTCCATTGTGGATCAGGCGAGCACCAGCAGTCTTTAATTAGACAGCTGACCCTGATTCCCCCGTCAGCCAAAAGAAGACGCTCCCACAGAAGGAGAACCTTCTCTGACGTTGAGTACCCGGAGCTTACTGCATACATGACAAGCAGAAGCAAGGGAAAACAACCGAAAGTCAGCTCGGATGAGTCTGATTCGGAACCGGAAGGGGTGTATCAACACACCCGTACCCGGACTGGGGCCATTCCCCCAATTGACTATAATGCCTTAGCCCGCGGCATTAGAATGGACGAATCTCACTCTGCTGTAATAGAGTCGCAGGCTTCGAACTCTTCCATCGAGAAGGAGACTTCCGCCTACATGATAGGCACTCCCGAGGAGACGGCTAGGCGTCTAGAACAGATGCAGAAGCACCAAATGGATATAATCACCTCTCAACAGAGATCCATTGACTACCTCAAGTAGATGCTGGAGCAATTGCTTAAAGAAAGGGAGAGATCTCCTCCTAGAAAACCAAAGGGTAAAGGGAGAAGAAGAGAAAGTCCACCTTCTGAACCTTCCGACGAGACACGACGATCTACTTCAGATTTGTCCAAGCCTTCGTCGCAAGCAAGAAGCGACCCAGACCCGGAAAAGGCTCAGGTTAAAAGAATGAGCCTACTGGAGCGACGACTCGAGGCCCTTGCCAGTCGCAAAGACCTCGAAGAAGCTGGAGTGGTCCGGCCCTATCCGGCCGAGTGGGACTTAGTCCCGTACCCTCCTAGGTTCAAGGCTCCAACTCTCCAAGCATTCGACGGGAAGGGGTCACCCAACCAACACATCTACTACTTCAAATCCCAGACTGGGAATGTAGTAGATAACGATGCCATCCTGGCACATCTATTCATTGGCACCCTGAAAGGTTTGGCCTTTGAATGGTTTATGAAGCTCCCGGAAGGTTCCATCAAGAACTGGGGCGACTTGGAGAAGCTGTTTTTAACACGCTTCTTCGAAGATGACTCGGAGGTTACAATGCCTACCCTCTTAGCTACCAAACAGCGAAGGGGAGAGTCCGTCAAGTCTTTCGTAGAAAGATTTCGGAACATGGCACTCCGATGTCCAAGCGGCATGACCCAGGCCACCCTGGTGGAAACATGTCACCACAATCTCCAAACCTCACTCCTTGCTCAAATAGGAGTTGCTGAAAGCCGCACCTGGAAACAATTAGTCCAGCAAGGTGAACAGGCTGAGGAGATTGTTGCCCGCGTTAGAGCGGAAGAAGGTAAGCCCAGGCCGGAAAGGTCGACGAGGCGTGCGCTGGACACATCCCTCTAAACGAAACGGAAGGATAACTTGGCAACAGAGACCAAATCTCCCGCCAAACCTCAACCAGGCAAAGCGAGGGGCTCTTCAAGCCAACCCCGCGCCAACAAGCAATATTCTTTCAAGGAAGAACATGTCGACTCGCTCTTCAAGTTACTCAACAAGAGCAACCGACTGAAGCTCCCTGAAATTAGGCGTCCGGAGGAAGTCGGCAAGACCGACAATCCCACCTATTGCTTGTATCATAGGATGCTCGGGCACCCTACCAGAAGCTGCTACGTCTTCAAGGACGTCCTTCAAGCCCTGATTGACGCGGAGGTATTAAAACTCCGACCAGAGCAGAAGAAGGTGACGGCCAACATGACGTCAGTTCTCCAATTTGGAAAACAACCCCCGACACCCTCGGGAGTGATTCCGGTTCCAATAGGAGAGCTGAGAGTGATCAACGCAGACCCTCATCAGCAGCAGGAGAAAGGCTTGGTACCCGTCCCTATACCTCAAGGGGAAACCATGTGGGTCCACCCTGACCTCGTCGACGAACAACAGTGGACTACTGTGACCAACAGGAAGTCCAAAGGCAAAGCAAAGGCTTCATCTTGCCATGTGATATGCGCTTCCCTTCAGGAAGCGGAGACTGACGTTCCCTCGCTGACCGACTCAGAAGAGGACACAATAGTCTTGGCTGCAGAGCCCAACCAAACAACGCAGCGACGGTTCCGTCCAGAAATAATGGAGGCAATTCAATCAGAAGTCAAAAAGCTTATTGACTCTGGCTTCATCAGGGAGGAACAACATCCCGACCGGGTAGCCAACATCGTCCCCGTTGCTAAGAAGAACGGGAAGATCCGGATCTGCATCGACTTCCGCGATCTAAACGAGGCCTGCCCCAAAGACGAATTCCTACTGCCAATCACAGACGTCATGATTGACAATACTTGTGGATTCGAACGAATGTCCTTTATGGACGGATTCTCAGGATACAATCAAATCAAGATGTACCCTGATGATGAAAAGCATACCTCCTTCAGGACACCTCTAGGAGTATACTGCTACACCGTCATGCCCTTCGGTCTGAAGAATGCAGGGGCAACATACCAACGGGCCATGAATGCCATTTTCCATCAGTAAATTCGCAAAACGGTGGAATGCTATGTTGATGATATTGCGGTGAAAAGCCGCACTAAAGGTGATCACATAGCCGACCTGAAAGTGGTCTTCGACATCATGCGGGCTCATCAATTGAAGATGAATCCCACCAAGTCTTTCCTGGGGGTAGCCAGCGGCAAATTCCTAGGATTTGTGGTAACTTCCACCGGAATTCATTTGGATCCGGAGAAAGTTCGCGCCATTCAGGAAATGCAACCTCCAAGAAGCCTTAAGGAGCTCAGAGGATTGCAAGGACGACTGGCATACATCCGCAGATTCATCTCAAATCTCTCCGGGAGATGCCAACCCCTCACTAAGCTAATAAAGAAGGGCGTTTCGTTCATTTGGGACGACGCTTGCCAACAAGCATTCGAGGAGATCAAACGATACCTCACCCTACCACCAGTCCTTGCAGCTCCGGTATCCGGAAAGCCTTTCCTGGTGTACGTCCGGTCAATGGATCACTCTTTGGGAGCTTTACTAGCCCAGAATGATGATCAAGGACGAGAACAAGCAATCTACTATCTAAGTAGAACAATGATCGGAGCCGAACATCGGTACAACCCGATCGAGAAGGAATGTTTGGCACTGGTGTTCGCTATTCAGAAAATGCGGCACTATCTGGTGGTCCAAACTATAAATGTCATATCAAAAGTCAATCCTCTGAGGTTACTCATGACAAAGCCTTCATCATTGAACGGCCGGTTGGCAAAATGGGCTATATTGCTCTCCCAATATGAGATGCACTTTCTACCCCAAAAAGCCATTAAAGGACAAGCGGTGGCAGACTTCTTAGCTGAACACCCAGATCCGAGGGCAGCCAAACTCTACGAAGACCTCCCAGATAAGGTCGCCGAAGTCTGCCTAGCTCAGACATCGTTCGAAGGACAAGTATGGCAACATTTCTTCGATGGTGCATCGAGAGCAAGCCCAAAGGGACACACAGTAGCGGGGGTAGGAGTAGTACTCGTTTCCCCACAAAACTACGTGATTCCCCGAGCTATCTCATTAACCGAGCCCTGTTCCAATAATGTGGCGGAGTACAACGCTCTTTTGATTGGGATGCAATTCGCTGATGAGATTGGCGTTAAAAATCTCGAGGCATACGGTGATTCTAAACTCATCGTCAGCCAAGTTCGCGGGGAGTATGAGGTTAGACATGAAGATCTAGTACCCTACTACAACGCGACAATCCACATGGCCGAGAGGTTTTCAAACTTCTACATTGACCATGTACCGCGCAGGCAAAATGCACATGCGGATGCACTCGCATCCCTCGCTGCCTCCCTAGCTCTTCCAGCTGGAGCAATGGAGAAAGTATTCGTCTATAGCCATGACCTATACTGTCCAAAAATTTCCCCCGGAGACTACCCAGGGTCAACGGGAGATCGTCGCGGTAAAGAAACACTTGAAGTGTCAACCGCTTCTGGGCTTAAAGACTGGCGATTCCCCTATATTGATTTTGTCTTATACGGCATCTTGCCTGAAGACACCAAGGAGGCGGCCGCTGTTCGAAGGAAAGCCCCCAAATTCTACTACAATGCGATTACGCGAACCTTGTATCGTCGATCGCATGACGGGATCCTGCTCCGATGCCTCTCATCAAGAGAAGCCCAAGGGGTATTGAAAGAAGCCCACGATGGTATGTGTGGAGCTCATCAACCTGGTCCAAAATTGGCGCATCGACTCCAAAGATTGGGTTACATTGGCCCAAAATGATTGCCGACGCCGTCGCTTATGCCAAGAGATGTCACGCCTGTCAAATACATGGCGATTTCATCCATCAAGCACCAGGGTACCTCCACTCTACGACCTCTACTTGGCCGTTCGAAATGTGGGGGATGGATGTGGTTGGTCCCATCAGCCCACCATCATCGAAAGGACATCGGTTCATTCTAGCGATAACCGATTACTTCTCAAAGTGGGCCGAAGCTATTCCTTTAAAGGAGGTAAAATCATCCAACGTGATCAAGTTCGTGAAACATCACGTTATTTACCGTTTCAGTGTACCTCGGCGGATTGTCCATGACAATGGACCCCAGTTCATCAGCCAGGCTTTCCAGAGATTCTGCGCTAAGTTCAGAATCCAGAGTGTGTCATCAACGGCATATTATCCTGCTGCTAATGGCCTTGCAGAAGCCTTCAACAAGACTATTGGCAAGCTTCTCAAGAAATTCGTCTCGAAAAGTCAACGAGACTGGGACGATAAGTTGGGTGAATGCTTATGGGCCTATCGCACGACTGTGCGAACCCCAACTAAAGCCACGCCGTTTTCCTTGGTATACGGATGTGAAGCCGTTCTTCCACTGGAAATCCAAATCCCATCTCTACGCGTCGCCTTGACAGCGGAGATGACAACATAGGAGAAGCATCGACAGCGACTCCAGGAATTGGAAGCCTTAGACGATAAACGTTTGCAGGCCCAACAGCAAATCGAGCTTTACCAAGCTCGTATCACCAGAGCCTTCAACAAGAAAGTCAAAGTGCGAACTTTCAAGAAAGGCGACCTTGTCTTAGCCGTCCGAAGACCCATGGTCATGACACACAAGACGAAAGGAAAATTCCAACCCAAATGGGAAGGACCGTTTGTAGTAGAGTCAGTCTACTCAAATGGATCATATCGCCTCATAACCTCGAATGGCGATACACTAATGATGCCAATCAATGGCAAATTCTTGAAAAAATACTATCCCTAGATAGTATTCTTCCACCGATCAAGTTAAAAGTACACCTCTGATCAAATATCCGACGCCTCCAACGGCTAAGGATAGAGGAAAATGTTGGCTTTTAAGCCCAACATAAGTCTTCGACAACTTATCATGCTGAGGGGAATAGCATGGCTAGCCCAACTCAAACGGTAGTTGGTAAAGGCACCCCAAATCCGTTGATAGCTGAGGGTTTGCTAAAAATCCTAAGTGGACTTGGTTCCACTCTTTCCTCCAAAATCCCTTACCAATTCTTATCCATAGAATGGTAGGACCACAAAATGCAATCATTACTACGTTAACACTATACCTCTGGTAATGAATACTCCTTGTCGAGTACAAACTTTGTTTGATAACTCTACACAGATTAGCAAACTTCAAAATTTGCCAAGTTAACACTATACCTCTGGCACTTCAAATTTCACTTGTCAATTCTCATCAATAGAATGACAGGTCCTCAAATTGCTCCTATCACGAGCTAATTCTTGTCAAGTTAATATCACACCTCTGACAAACTACTGTTAAAGTTAACATTATACCTCTAAACAGTACATCAAGTGTCTGTCAAGTTAATATTACACTTCTGATAGTCACCTTTCTTCAGACTTCCGTATCGAAGCTGAAATGGACGATGCCCAGTTAACACGACACTTCTAGCATCCGAGTCATTGCTAAGTTCAACAATACACCTATGGCCATGACCTTTCCTCGACTTCCTCGTCTAAGCCGAGATGACTAATGCCAAGTTCAACATTACACCTCTAGCATTACCCTCACTGTTAAGTTAAACACTACACCTATGACAGTGACACTCTGAGTCAAGTTAATATCACACCTCTGACTCATATCCTTGTCAAGTTAACATTACACCTATGACAAGACTACTTCCAACCCGTTAAGTTAATATTACACCTCTAATGGTAAAAATCTTACTAGATTCCCCACGAGTCTAGTTTCATTTGATATTCTCCCCAACAGAGTATCAAATTCATTTAGAAGCATTGTTAGGTTAACATTGCACCGTTAACAATGTTTTCGTCAAACTCCCCAGCTGATCTTAAATCAAGTTAATCCCAAACTCTTGATAAAAGTTCATCTTCCCTGGGGGTACGAACTCCACCTGTCACTTTCTTTTACAAAGTGGCAGGTCCACAAAAATCATCCCATCCCTGTCAAGTTAATCTTACACCTCTGACAGTATCATGAAGGTTCCTGAAATAGGATCTTTCCTCATAAATTTTGACTTATTAAGATTAATATCATAATTTTGATAAAAGTCAGAAGATTCTTTGCTTCCATGTGTCTAACTGAAGACAAAAAGGTTAAGACAATGAAAGAGGCAAAAAGAAAAATGTCACTTTTATTTATATATCCAAGCATATGAAAGTGATACAATACGCTCTCTTATAGAATAAGATTGAGTGTTACAAGTAAGGAGTACAAAGAAGTCCCTCTCTCTCTCTCAGAGGCCGTACTCACTCCTTGAAGCTGCATCTGATCCTGGGTGCACGATGTCTGGAAAAGTGCCCAATTGTGGCAACAATTGGAGCCGATTGCGTCATGGCAATGACGCAGAAGTCGAAAGCGCCCTAGCTGACTAAGCTAAGAGCGGTGTTCTTAAGGTCTGGTGGCAACAGAAGGTCCTGCAACCCTTCGTTCATGAGTTGATCTTTCCCCAGCACACCATCCAAAGGACATGGACTGTCCTCGATGTCACTTCTAGAGTGGGAGAGGAAGAGGATCTTATCCGCCACCACAACCTTCGGAACCTCCTCGCCGTCATACTCAACCTGACCATCTCTTGCCATCAGACATGATCAGTGCAGAAGATCTGAAGAGACCTTGGCGAGATTTGGGTCCTCGTCAGAGACATAATTTACTCTCTTACAAACGACGAGGACCATAATTTACTCTCTTACAAACGAACATTGAACAAGTTCGCCAGCCGATATATTCTTTCTGGGGCCCAGCAAACCTGAAAAAGGATGATCCAGCCCACCTGCAAAGAATAAACAGGAGAGTTAGAAAATCTGGAACTTAGTACACTTTAACAAAAGAAAACTAAGTAACAGACGCGGCAGTCGTTGAAGACTTCAGACGCGGGAATAACCCGCACAGTCAAACCACCGCGTCGGCAGAAACAGACGCGAGTCAAAACTGTGCCACGCACAGGATTCAAACGCGGCCTCAGTTTGCACCCGCGCCTAATGCACAAGACGCGAAAAACTTCAAAACGTCGAAAATTGCCATCTCTCTGTTGGGTGAACAGGAGTTGCAAGATTCAGGTCTGAAACTTTGAATTCATCCAAGGCCTTGGCTATAAAACGCGCCAAAGCAATGGCCATGAAACGCGAACTTCATGAGCAAAGCCAGCGTCAAGTGCCCGCATTCAGAAGTTAAAATCGATGGCACAAATTCCGGAAAAGGAATGCACCAAGACTTCATTCAGATGGTTATGCCAAAGTGCAGGCCTGGATGGACTATAGACATCATTGGGGTGACATACCAGCAGAGGCCTCTATCCAGAGTTGGCCTCTCTGCATCCAAACGCGGGCGTGCAAGATGATCCGAGAGGCGGTTTTTCCTGAAGAGACCAAACAGAAGCATGAGAGCTCTGGGTCATCTTCATCCGCGCAGTCACCTTCATCCATGGAGACAGAACCCCTATCAAGAAACTCTTTCTGTGGAAGGCGGGACTTCTCAGAGCAAACTAAAGAGAAAACAATCCAAGTTTGGATTATTGAAAGGGGGCGCACCCTATTTATAGGCAGTCCCTAATAACTGTCATTAATGGTGCGTTAATCGGAACCGTCGCGCACAACTGTCAAAGCCCAATAAAAGACGGACGCGTGGAACGCTGCTTTGAAAACCGTCGAAAGCGCCGGTTCCCAACCGCCAGCATCGGTTTTGCATTCAAGGGCATTAACGCCGGTGTCCAGTAAGGAATCGACGCGTGGATAACTGCCTTCGGAAGCAACGGATGACCCGATATCCCAATCGACAGTGAAGATTTGACGTTCAAAGGTCACGAAAAATCTCTAAGTCAGACTGCATTAAACGCAGATGGGAAAGTCGCATCCCTTCAGCAGACAAGGCTGCATTTCTCGCGTCTGCTCGATCCTCGCGTTATCCAGAGTCGCGTCTCACCCTGTGATTGACGCCGCGTCTCAGCAAAAGGACTTAGTGAAATCTAAATTCCTGGGGACTGACGATCGCGTCTCACACTATGGATCAGTGCCGTTCCTGGGGACTGACGACCGCGTCTCACTCTATAGATCAGTGCCGCGTCTCATCAAGAAGACTTAGAGTTGAGGCCGCGTCTCATTAAAAGAACTTAGTCTTACCTAAGTTTAATATTCACATCCAGTTACCAAGGAGTTGGATTCATCCACAGCTAAGCAAAGAAGATGGAACAAAAAACTTCAAAAACTTCTATTATATCAAAAAATGATAAAAGTAGATACAAACACTCTTGACAAATCGAGTGTCCTTTTCTTTACAAAAAGAAAAAGAGAAGGCTAAATGTCCTGGTTCGCCAAGGAACGGATTTGTTCCCTAAGGCGGTGAATCTCGTGTTCGCGCGTCCTTTCAGCTTCCATAGTAGCCTGGTCCCGCAGCTCCTCTTCGGATAAGAAATTTCTTGCGGCCAGCTGCGTTCGCAGAGATTCCACCCTGGAAGAATGTAGAGATAGACTCTCTTCAGCTCGCGCCTTAGCAGCTTGTTGCTCCTCTAGCTGCTGTTTGATGGTAACAAGCTTCTCCTCGTTGAGCGCAAGCACAGCTTCTGCCTTGGCAATGGTGTCCCGAGCCCTGATGATGACTTGCTCTGTGCTCTGCATGACAAGCTCGGATTCCCTTGAATCGCCGGCTAGTTTCTGACATTCAGCCTGGGAATATTCGAGGCTGCGGATCTCTGCAGCGATTTGTGCCTCCGCCTCATGTCGCTCTCGTTCTTGAGCAGCTAGGAGCCTAGTCAAGGTGGCCTGGGCCTCACTAAAAGAGCCAGCATTTTCCAAAGACTTCAGCTCCTGCAGGTCGTCTCCCAGTTGCTCCACCACCCGCAGACACGCCTTGGCAAGTGAGGGGCCTCCGGTTAATTCGACGTTCTCGGCCAGATTTTTGAGAAGCGTCTGGGCAAATTGGAAGGAGCTGCTTCCACGTAAGATGAGATCAATACATGATCCCATGGAAGCAAAGAATTGTTGCACCATCTGACGTGCCAGTTCCCCCATGTCTTCACCACCTGGGAAGCTTCCCGACCCCTTTTCTGTCACGGGATAAGGGATATAAGGCGGATCTTCTCGCACAAGAGTCGTGCTGACCGTCGATACGGTAAGAGCGAGACTGGCCACTGGCGCTTCCGGAGGTACTACCTCTGCAGGAACCCCCGCGACTAGTGATGGAGTAGTAAGCGCAACCTCCTCAGAAACCCCAACCGAGACCTGAGCCGTGTGGCCTTCTGGATGGGTACTGACCGTCAGACTCTCCACCTGAGCCCCCTCAGTCCTCTCTGCAAGTCATCGCAACATTAGCCACAATGGTAGAAAAGCGAAACATTTTAAGCGTCAGAACTGACTTACCAGGTTGGAGGTCCAGAGGCGTCGAATCCTGCGGAGTGGAATTCTCCCCAGCTTCAGCAGTAACCTCCTCGCCCGGCAGAGTGAGAGCCTCCTCAGCCTCAGTGGTTGCTTCCTCTTCTGGCAAAGTGGAAGGCTCCCCAATTTCAACAGCTGCCCCCTCTGAGGTTATCTCGGCAACTGAAGCCTCAATTCCCTTGGGTTGGGTCAACTCTATTACCATCTCCTCGATATACGAGGAGGTTGTAGTTTCGGCGTCTTCGGCTGGCCCTGCAGCATAAAAGAAGAATGTTAGAACATCCTCTTCAATATGTAAAGAGAGATTAGGACAGAAGATGAAAAGAGTACCTTCAGCGGGGATAATCGCCAGTGGTGATACAGTCGATGGCTCGCCCTCATATAATTCCTCCTCCGAGATGGGGAAGAATTTGCTCTGATCAGGAAAGGCGGGTTCATCGCCGTAATCGACCTCGTCTCCAAAATCGCTTTCTCCCGATATCGAGGAAGACGATAGTTCAACGCGAGAAAGCTCCGCAACAGGAGCCATGCCTCCAATCACCCCAGTGGTAGGACTAGGGTCAACTGCCTGAGGACTGGAAATCAAGACACAAGGAGACCCCGGCTGCTGTGCCTCATCTCTCCCTTCATAAGCAGAAGAAGGCTCGGGCTGAGCTGAGATTCCCGAAATCTCGACATCCTCTCCGCTTATTACATCGACCTCTAGCTGTTCATCCTCGTCAGCAGTAGTGGGTTTGTCAACAAGCTCCCCCTCCTCTGCATTTCTGCAGATCCTGCTGTGCGACCTAGGAGCGCGGACTAAGTTGGGGAAATCTCTATCTTCTGGCGGTTCCTCAACTCTAACAGGGATGTCTTCAGAATGTTCCCCAACTCCAGCAGAGATGTCTTCAGATGGAGAGACTTCCGTTGTTAAGCCCCTCCGAACCTTATTTGGAGCAGGTCCAGCAGTAGAAGTGGAACCCCGACGGCACTTACTCACCAGTTCTCGAGCCTTTGCGGTAGAGGGCTCCTCCTGTGGCCCTATCTTGGTCTTCCTTTGGGTTACTCGGGTCTCCTCTCCTGAACCACCCCCAGCTTCTCTCTGAGATGCTCTCTCGAGCTCTTTCTGAACCTTTAGGTACTGGGTGACCATGCGCGAGCGTTTGCCAGACTCCGACCGTGTTTTGAGACAGGCGTTGATACCCTCGATACCCGTATACCCCGGAGCGAAGTCCAGTGACTGGTTAACCCGAGAATACCAGGTGCAGAAGGTGAAGCTGGTGAGGCTCTTTGGTTCTTCGACAGGCAAACGGAAAGTTGCCTCTGTCCCCCCAGCCACAATATAGTACCAAGCTCGAGCACCTTCGCACAAATTCCCGTCGAAGGCGAGTTGAGTGTTCGGATTGCCGATGTAAAGCTGATCATAGCCAAACTGTTGGGCAAAACGACTTGGCATATACGGTTCAATTGTGCAGGAAGTTCCTTGTCGGAACAGTACATATCCTGGTCGTATGTTGATCAACCACCAGAAGACTCCCGCGGACAGCTGCGTGAAGTCGTCCCGGCCTATGGAATCAGTGAATTGCTCACCGAAAGATACGCCAGGAATCTCAGGGAAGCAGCGGTTGAGCTGGTAATTGGCGGCATCTGAAAGACATCTCCGAATATAATATATGTAGGAGTCACGCCAGTCCGAACGTTCCAATCGCCGCACAAAAGGGACAGGACTCGTACTCCCACGCACCGACGTCATCAAAGAGGGGCAATGCATCACGTACCAGGCCATGAGGTACGTATAAGGCAGCTCGATCCGAGGGTTGGGGCGCTTCACCGTCGGGTTCCCCTCTGAGTCAACGTACGGCTTGCCTTGGGAGTCGACAGTCCTCGGGGCCTCGCATAAGTTCTTGGCTAACGCCCGCAACCCGCTCTGAATGCCAGCCGCCACGGCCGGAAGAAGGGCTATGGGACTGCCGTGGGCCAGGAGCACCGCTGGATACACCACGTCGGCAACAATAACTTCATGTGGCAGCGTAGGTACCACACAACGCTTCAACCAAAGCATCAAGAAGCCTGCCAACAATGCTCGACTAGAGATGGAAGCCCGGGCCCGATGATGATAGCTTTCGAAAAGCGTATCAGGTTCGAAGCCGTCCTCGTTCGACCCCGTGGTGTAAAAGCCTTCAGAAGCTTGGGCTACCAGGTCATCAACCTCCTGTTCAGAACGGGGAGCCAGTCGAGTTATCGAATGATCCTTCTTGTTGACGTTGTTGAACAGATAACCAGCCCAAGACAGATGCTTAACTCCCTGCGACCTCCAACCGGTTACTTGGCCGCAAATGTGGAAGTGGCACATCACTTCCCAATAGGTCTCGTACACTTCAGAAGACTCTTTCTGTATAAGGTCGAGCTCCTTAGCAGTTGGGACGTACTCCTCATAAGGAGAATCCCCCATCGCCAGCCCCGAGACCTCATGCAACTCGTGCAAGGCAAGGCCCATCTCTCCGACCGGGATAAAGAATGTCCCCGTTTGAGGATTGTAGCGCTCCAAGATCCCGAAGAAGTTATGAGAGCTCATTGGGATACCCCACTGCACGGCCCTGACTACTAAGTATAATCCTACGTGCTCTAACAGATCTCCGAGGTCGGTAAGGACGAAACCCACCATCCGGCCCCACCAATAATTCTCCGAGGAATGGACCCACCCGGGTGAACGGAACTCGGCCGGATAATCACCCCCTGCTTCTATGAACGAGTTGAGGAAGGTGGTGGCAAGCTGCGGGATCTCTCCAACTGGGAGCTCAGACTTGCGTGACCCGGGAAACAAGCCGAGGACCGTCCTGTCATGGCAATCACGACGGTATACTTTCTGGGAGTTAAAATCACCGAGAGTAATCTCAGGAATATACCGGGAGACGTCCCACTTCATCTTTCGAAGGACGGACATGTGTTGGAGATAAGACAGCGGGAGCATCCTCTCCATGGCTGGAAGAAAGTATCTCCTATCCCCTATCTGACGGAGCCACCTATAATTCCTGTCATACATAGAGTGGCCGCCATCGTCGACATGGTCTCCAAAGAAGAAGGCAGGCTTCTCCAGCTTGATGTGAGTATCCGTTGCGAATGCTGCATCGGTCATGAGCACCCGAAAGGTTCTCTCATCAACATTGGAAATCATTTCCCTGTGAACCTGCGACCTGTCAGTAGTCACAGGTACAGTCCTTCGCAGCGCAAAGGTCAGATGGCGGTCGGTGCCACCTACGCGCCCGAAGTGGCTGGTCTTGGCAAGTGGAGCAGTAGGGTGTCGCACTGCAAAAAAAAAGGACACTTAGTCAGATACTTTATTAGAAGCAAGGAAAAATGCTAAGTGTTCATAACCCAGACGCAGAAGAGATACTGGACGCAGGAATTATTACATCCGCGTCCAGACCTGCGAATCTGCGTCCAAACGCAGAAGAGATACTGGACGCAGGAGTTATCAAATCCGCGTCCAGACCTGCAAATCCGCGTCAAGTGGCACAGAACGCAAGGATCAAATCCGCGTTCTGCAAACCAAGACTTGTGAATTTCTCTAAGTACTTGGACTCAGACGCCAGATTCATCAAAATCGGCAGCTGATGGCACAGAACGCAAGGATCAAATCCGCGTTCTGCAAACCAAGACCGTGTCTAGATCCTTCATAATTAGAAATTTTCTAAGTGAAGGATCCGAAGCGCAGAGCCCAACGGCACCAGGTCACCAAACCCGCGCCCCGATTATCATCTCAAAGACCGCGTCTGAGAATCAAACACAATTTTTGGTTAATGGTTCTTAGGGTTCTATGAACTTATATTAATGGAGAAACTCACGCCGAAGAGGTGTTTTACCTCGGAAAATAGCCTCCTGCGCGGAGGAAGCATCCCTCTCGGCCTCGGCGACGGTCGCCTTTGAGGACGATGCAGTCGGTTTAGTCTTGGGTGCCATCAAAGTTCAAAAATCCAGTCAATGGAGATGAACAGAGAGGGAGATGAATAGAAGAAGGAAATCCTCTTTCTTAATTTTTCTCAGCGAGTGCGTTCGGAGAAGAAGATGTATCTCTTCAACTATTGCCTTTTATAGGCACAAGGATTCGCGAAGATACGCGGCGTTTGGCCCAATAAACGCTGCAGCGAGTCACCGCTTGACGCGTGGAACCAAATCATTTTTGAACAGGGAAGATCATGCGTCACAACGCCGCCGCGAGTCATCATTCGACGCGTGGAGCAGTTCATTTAATGAACCGGGAGATCCGCGCGCCTAACAGAGAAATCCCGCAGGTTCCCTAGGCCAGTTGGCGGCGTAATCATGACATGGCACAGATTCGCGCCCAAAGAACGCACCTCTTTGATGGACATGCCCCGTCAGCATCTCCATAAGTGCATTCGGAAGATCGCGTCTCTCTAAGAAAGTTCGCGTCTTTCCAGTCCGGCCAAATATCGCGTCTGCCTCATGGAAGATCAGTCGCGTTCCTATCGCCAAAAAGACGCACCCCATGGAAGTTGCGTCTTTAAAGCAGTCTCATCTCTGCTTTTCAAAAGGAACCTGCGTTCGGCCTCTGCAAATCAGTTAAACAGTACACTGACACAAACAGACGACCAACCACTCCTGGCCAAAAGCGCACCTGTGACAGACTAAAAGCAATCGGGGAGGTTTAGACTGTGTATCTAGACACTCAACACGATCAACTCTGATGGCTTCAAAGAGTTCAACAGTACACTCACGGAGACCAATTCCAGATAAGATCAAACCCGAAGCACTAACAGTCCAGTCATAAAGGCGAACACGGCTAAAGTCCAAAGTATTTCGAAATCCGTCCCATTTAACTGCGGAATATCGAAAACCATTGAGGGGGTTCTGTAGGCTGTCTAAAAATGTCTAAACAGACAAGCCATTGAAAAAGCAGAGATCCAAGCTCTAGACGCGTGGAATCAACATCCGCGTCTCAGCATCAAGACGCGTTGGCTTGACACCCGCGTCTCAGCATCAAGACGCGTTGGCTTGACACCCGCGTCTCAGCATCAAGACGCGTTGGCTCGACGCCCACGTCTCAGTTGCAACTACCCGAATTATGGGGCCAGTCACCGCACATATCGCGGGAGATGGCCCCTCATTCGGGAGCGTTTTCAGGGGGCACGTTCACCCCTTGAGACCCCTATAAATAGCCCTGTTTGCATCAACAAAAGGGCATGGATGCACGCACGATCATTGGGCAAGGAGATTATAATCGGACGAAGGCATCATCAACAGAGAAAGAGAGAAGACTCTTCAGCGAGCTTACTGCATACTAGCCGCTCTTTGCCTACCTCCTCTTCTAGAGTTTTGGTAGACGGAGCTGAGTTACTCCCTCTACCGGCCGAAGAGAAGATCCCCGACGGTCCTGAACGGTCATCTGGTCAACGGAGAACAAGATTCACTCTCCACCGCCACACGAAGAACCCAACACTAAACAAAGGGAGGATTCAAGATTCAAACATCCTCCCTCCCTTGTAACTTGAAAGAAAGGAAAGTTTGGTTGTAATTGTTTCAACTGATTCAAGGAAACCTTCTTACAGCCCGATTCTCCCCGTCTCATTTCCGGCGCGTACATACAACACCTTTCCTAATCAATCTACTGGATGTATTTTTCCCAAATCTTAAATATCATAAGGTTAAGCTTAAATAACCAACGTAAAAGACTCTAGAATTCTTCTATACCAAGAAAGGTTCTAAATCAAAAGGGTATAGATGATTGATAAAAGATCCACCAACGCATTCTTAATTTTCACCTTTAGCAACTAGATTTACTATTCTTTTCCATGTCTTTTGATATTGCCATATTTTAAGATTTCTTGTTGGATCTTAATAATAAACAACACTTAATGATAATTAGGTGAGCGATAATTAAATTTTAGAAATGCAAATCTTAAGATCAATTCAAGTGAACAGGACTATACTCTTAAATAAAACAGGATCAAGCCTCACTTCTTCACTTCATTAGCCTCTCATATGACCATTATTCAGGGAGAAAAGTTGAAAGCGTATTGCAAAATTTTCTTGAATCAATGAAAAGTTATAACAATTCCAGTGATTTTTAGATAGTTTGCAAAACCCCCTCCAAAGTTTTCGAAACTCTGCGGTTGACTGGGACGGGTTTCAAAACACTTTGAACTTTCCTTTTGGTAGCAAGCTCTCAAGACTGGACTGACAATCTTTTGAGATACCTTGAGCTTGATCATGTCTGAATTTTGGTCTTCATTAGTGTACTGTTGAACTCTTTGAAGCCACCAGAGATGATCATTGTGAGTGTCTAGATATGCGCCAACGGAAACTTGAACTCAACAAGTTGGTGTAGAAGAGTTAAACCCCTATACACAAACTATATAAAGAGTTCAACTTTTTTACACTAACTTGCTGAGTTCAAGTTTTTGCGTAAGTCTCTATGAGATATTATTGAATAGGAGCTGTGCTACTCCATCTGCGATTCAAGAAGAAGAGTTTTGAAGAAGTTTGACGTCCACCCAGTCAACAGAAAATAAGATTGACTTTTTACCGCTACGCAAAGAACCCAACTTTAAACAAAGAGAAGATCTAAGCTTGAGTGTCTTCTCTCTCTTGTAGTTGGAATTTGAAATTGTTGTAACTTTTCATTGATTAAAGAAAATTTTGCAATACACTTTCAACTTTTGTCCCTGAACAACCATGTGAGAACATTCTAACCCAACAATACCAAGTTAGTTTGATTATTATTGCCAAGTTGCATGAATAGGAATGAGCATTCGATTTAACAAACAAAATTTGAAGTAAAGACGGATCAAGGGGAGACTTCCCCTCAATAGACTACTATAACACCCAGATTATTAACCCTTATTTAATATTTTAATCTTGATTTAATGAGATTATATAGAATAATTGAAAATGTAACGCCCCGATCCCACGAGTACGGAGACGTTATTGCGACGTATATATGTAGGTCAGAAATACCCTCATATATATACGCTAAGCATCAGTACAGGTAAGAATTAGAGTTTGAAATACATGGTGCATTATACATTCCAACATATAATACAATTATAAAGTTATCACAGGATATGACACAATATTACAAGAATATTACATCACCGATTAGCGCAATTGTGAGAATACAAAGAGATATACAAGTATGTATAGTACAAAAGGCGCTCACGAGTAACGAAAAGGAAACTCGAGAGGCGAGCAGGCGGCCAGGAAGGATAGGGCCTCAGACAGTCTGTCGATGATTCACGCTTCTGCTGCTCAGCTCTGATCAGCAACCAGGAGAATCCATAGTCCAAACTCTGGGATTTGAACATGAGGATCCAAGAGAGTCAGAAACTCCCTAAATGGTGAATGCCAAGTGGCGTGTAGGGATAAGCGTATGCATATAGATAAATTCGAATCAAAATCATGCATCAAAAATCGTGTCATGAGTACAGGCATACAGGAGCAGGCAGAGAGATAGTAAGCGACATCAAGACGGGCATATGCATGGTATAATATGATAAGAGCAGGAGACCAGTGGAATAGAACACAAGTTGTATGACAAGATATAAATATATATAATATAATAATAATAATCATAAACCAGAAATCTGAAGCAAAACCTGATGAAAGCAAACATGACAAAACCAGCGGTACAAATCCAGTTTACGACTTTATAAGATAAATACGTTAAAGGAATAATCCAAACAAAAAAACCCTCATCTATATACCATATATCTCACGTCATCGTATAAGTCCATACGACCCGAATTGCAAAACACACAACAAATCATTAATTGGCATCTTTTATTATTATTTCTTATTCTACTCAGATGTTTAGGTATGTGGACTAGCGTCCCAGCACACATATATCCACATCTAAGTAAAATAAAGTTGTTATTGAAAAACAACGGAGGTATCAACGAATAATGTTTACATGGGTCCCGGGCATGCCCGGGACCAGGGTCCAAGGTGTTCTGTTACTGGTGTACGGAACTAGCCGCAAGGCGTATAGAAGGGTCTTATATGATGCCCTTTCAGGATGGCACAAAGAGGTAGAGAACCAGCACTCCCCTCGGTCACCTGGAGGCCCTCAGGCCGAACCAGAAGTTTAGCTGCTCAACATACCTAATCCATTGTAAACACGAAAATATATTGAAATCCTCAAGTTTTCCCTGACCCGATATAAGTTGTCCCTTTTTATAGGATTTTAGATAATTATTAGATTACGTGAATGAGCAAAACAAGTCAAGAGTAACAGGAGTACAGGTGTATCAGGAGTATAGTTTGTACTGAAAAATATCAGGATATAACAAGATGTCAGGTCATCATTCTCGTTATCGTGATAATTATGAGAGTCAAGTCTGTCATATTGGATGTCAGGTGAGAACATGACAGGGAGGTGATATCAGGCAAGTACCAGGAGACAACATGGTAAATATTAACACATCAAGTGAAAGCATGACAAGCAATACAAGAAAACAATACTGATATAAGAGATCGGTACAAATATCAAAAAATTATGCAGTTTTAGAAAAATAGTATAAGTAAGATTTCAAACTTTCACAACCATTAATAGAAAAATTAGTCGAACTATAGAGTAAGCAAGCAGGTAAGCAAACAATCGAACATCCAAGCGAAGCAAAGCAGTGCTGGGGACAAGATCAGCGAACAGAGTTTTATCACCAAAGTGCCAGTGGAACTTATAAATCACTCAGATTCGGATGCGAGTCTAAAATCTGACAGAGTTTCGCCTAAGCGTATTTAGTTGTAAAATGCTGAGCGCTAAGCTGCCTTTCCAGGCGTAACTAGAAAGTCTTGAGGACTTTAATAAACCTTAGAGAGGTTAAGCCCAGAGGCTGAGCAAATAGGGTATAGCTGGACTGTGACTGACGAGATTAAGCAATTACGCCCTGCTCGTAGACACGGTATAACGATTAAAATCTAGGGGTTTGAGCAAAGCGGGAGCATAGTAAACCGTGCATGATAAGGTTTCCAATAGGCTAATTATGCACCGCATGGCTTGGCTAGGCTGCCAACGAAGCTAGAAACCCAGACGGTTTAGCCTGAAAGCTGATATAGAACCGCAAAGCAGTTAAGCTCGAAGTTTAATGACCATGAAGGATTGGCCATGCATAGTATAAAGCAGTAAATGAGCACATCACAGACATGGTATATGTACATGAAATAAACTATCCTAGTACAAATATTCATCATAAGAATAATACATGTACAATCCTGGGCACTTGGCCACATACAAATATAAGGGCAAGGCCTAATACAAAATATGAATACATCCAAAAATATAGATAAAATATAAGTAGACCCAACGAAACAGGAAAACCCAAAATGAGGCGAGAACACTCGCCTAAAAGTCTTCAAAAGAAAAAATCCAGAATCCCTGAAACTTAAGCACGTGCACCAATATATATATATTAATATTTTATGAGAAAGAAAAAGATCTAGAGAGAAAGAGACAACTAGAGAGAGGGATCTAGAGAGAGAAATAAATCTAGAGAGAAAGAGAGACATAATCAGAGAGAGAACAGAATTTAAAGAGAAACAGAATTTAGAGAGAGATAACATGATTTAGAGAGAGAGGAGAGAGAGAAAGTGTAACCCCCTGATCTTTGATGTACATATTATAGTATTAGTGTTCGATACGAAGTACAAAGTTGATTTGACCTTCCTAATAGTTAGATTGAGACAGTTTTAGTTTCAAATATTATTTTTCAATATTTAAAATTTTTCAAAAATTTCTGAAATCTTTCTGGATTATTTTGTAAATCTCCGAATTCGGTGTCGACATATATCGGCAGTCGGCTCTAGGATTTTTAATTTATAATCGGAGTTGAATTTTGAGAGTCTACTTATATATTATCCTTTATAATCATATTTTCTACTTTAGTGTAATTTTGAGGACTTTTCTAAATTTATCAAACATCTGATCAAACCGTTACCGCCAGTATCGACTATACATTCTAAAATTTTTAACATGCAAATTGGACAAGATTTTTAGAATCCAATTTCACATTCCTCCTCCGTGTAATATTTGCTATTATACAAAATTTTTGGGACCTGTTCAGAGCTAGTCAAATATTACCGACTAAAATAATATTAATTAAATAATATTAATTTTTTAATTTCTTTTTCCCTTTCTTCTTCCCGACAACTCCCCACCGCTTTAACCCACCGCCATTCCTCCCTTCATCTTTGTAAATTTTTCCGCTCTCTCTCTCTCTCTCTCTCTCTCTCTCCATTCTACCTCTTAAAAATAGCTCTCTCTCCTCTCTCTTCCTCATCGTCTCTTGCTTCCTCTCTCCCTCTATCTGTTTCAGGCCAAGGGGCCTGACCCGTGCTCGCGGCCAGGTGGCTGGTGGCCGGTGCGCCACTGCCCCCCACCGTCCCCTTCCTCCTCTTCCTCCTCCTCCTCTTCATCCTTCTCTTCTTCTTCTTCTTCTTTTTACTGTCTTTCTTCTCCCCTCTCTCTTACTCTCCATCTCTCCCTATCCCTCTCTCTCCCCTGAGCAGAGCCATCGACGAGGTCGGGCGCTGCCGCCGGCACCGGCGAGGCCAAGCCAGTCGTGGCCACCCCTTCTCTCTCTCTCTCTCTCTGTATATATATATATATATATATATATATATATATATATATATATATATGAAATATATATATATATATATATATGAAATATATATATATATATGAAATACACCTAGAGGGGGGTGAATAGGTGTAAGGCTAATATAATGGGAAATAATGCGGAATTAAAACTAATTAACAACACACTTAGTGTAACCAAAGAGTGCAGCCGAATTCCCGGTGAAGGGCTCTAGACTATCTCCTCTAAATTCCTCTAAATAAGAGTTGATGTGCTATGTAAAGCTCTTTGGTTGAACACAAGTATGGGCACACGCAATCAACACAAGCATGTATATGATATGACAATATGATGCAATACACAATGTAAGAGAGAGTTAGAGAAAGTGGATCAAACGCAAACACCGAGATATGTTTCGAGGTTCGAGCACATAGCTCTATGTCCCCGCTTTCACACAGAAGGATTTTCATGAACTCGTCCACACAGGACTTCCCACACAGGGAACCTCCACTGAGGATTTAGGTAATACAAGCTTGGGAGTACACAACTCTCTCCAATAAATATAACCTCTCACTAGAGGCTAGGCACAAAGCCAACACAAGATCAACCTCACAAATGAGGGATAGGCACTTAGCCAAACAATAATCAACCTCTCACTAAAGGGATACCAACAAACCAAATCACCTCATACTTGAGGGAATCCAAACCAATCACCTCTCACTAGAGGGAAACAAAAACCACTTCCATAATCACCTCTTACTAGAGGGACATCAACACAATCACCTCACTAAAGGAATATCACAAAGATGGAAGGTTTACAATACTTGGTGGTATCAACAACCACAAACTAATTCTTTCTCACAAAAAATAGATCCTAATAGATAGGATAGATAGATAAGCTCAAATGTGAGAAAATAAAGAGTTTGGAAATCAAACACAAAGAAAAACTCTTGGGAAAACTTCTAGAATATAATGGAAATGAAGAATAAAAACCAATCCCAAAGACTTCTCCTTTTTCTTGATTTTTCCAACCCTTTTAAAAGCAAATAAAGATCAAATCTTTTGACACTAAAACTCTTTTAAAAACTTGCTGAAAGATAAAAAAAATATTGCTCTTTAAAAACTTGTTGAAAACCAGCCAAAGAATGGGGTATTTATAGCCCCAAACAAAATCTGCCTGTTGGTAGCTGGAAAGGGCAGTTTTGCCCTTTCGGTCGACCGCTCGGTCGACCGGCCCAATGGTCATATTTATGACCGTTATGCCTCCGGTCGACCGGGACTGGATACAGAGAGCAACAGCTCTCTGCCGGTCGGCCGAGTCGGTCAACCGGGGCCATTTCTAGAGAGCAGAGCTCTCTGGACGGTCGACCGCCCGGTCGACCGACCCACCAGCCCTTGGCTGCGTGCACGTCTGTGCATGCCGGCGGTCGATCGATCACTACTACGGTCGACCGGTCTGGTCGACCGGTAGACAGCCAAGTCAGACTTTTAAGGGATTGAAAACTTAGGTTTTTAACTTGAATTAAATCCCATAAAAACGCATAAATTCCACAAAAATCAGTTCTTATTAGATCTTTAAAATACAAATATGTGTGATAAAAATTCAATACATATTTCAAACAATTTGAACCATTTTTGTGTTCTTGAAATTTTGCCTTAAACCAAAAACTATTTTTTTCAGAACTAGGATTTTTGAAATGAAAAATCGTTTTCTCTAAAACACATGTAAATATAAAAACATGACACTGAAACTACTTTTAAGCATGTTGTATATGGATAGAATCCAATACACATGAAAGGTATTATATCCATGTTTTTTTTGACGTGAAAATCAAAAATAAGTTTAGTTTAAATACAAAACTCCAAACTCATGCAATAGACTATCAAAATAAGTTTTTCTAAATAGATGAAGCATAGATGTATATAGTCCATAACAACCAACATGTATTGGTTTCCAAATGAATTAGGAAATGGACCCATAAAGTCAATGCCCCAAACATCAAAGAGTTCTATTTCTAGAATTGGGTTGAGGGTATCATATCTCGTTTCGAGATCCTTCCTACCATTTGGCATCTAGGGCATGTCTTGCAAAACTCATAAGCATTTTTGAACAAAGTAGGCCAATAGAACCCACTTTGTAGTACCTTCTCAGTGAAATTACACCTAGAGGAGGGTGAATAGGTGTAAGGCTAATCTAATAACAAATAATATAGAATTAAAACAAATTATAACACACTTAGTGTAACCAAAGAGTGTAGCCGAATTTTTCGTGAAGGTGGACTATCTCCTCTAAATTTCTCTAAATAAGAGTTGAGGTGCTATGTAAAGCTCTCTTGGTTGAACACAAGTATGGCACACAATCAAGCTCAAGCATATATATGAAATGGACAATATGATGCAATGCACAATATAAGAGAGAGAGAGAGAGTTAGAGATAGTGGATCAAATGCAAACACCGAGATATGTTTCTAGGTTCGACCACCCAGCTCTACGTCATCGCTTTCACATAGAAGGATTTTTACTAACTCATCTACACTGGACTTCCCACACAGGGAACCTCCACTGAGGATTTGGACAAATACAACTTGGGAGTACACAACTCCTCTCTCAATAAATATAACCTCTCACTAGAGGTAAGGCACAACACAAATCACCTCTACACTTAGAGGGATAGACACTTAGCCAAACAACAAATCAACCTCTCACTAGAAGGATTAAGTTCAAAGCCACACAACCCAAATCACCTCTTCACTAAGAGAGATACCAACACAACCTCCACTATCACCTCTCACTAGAGGGATATCAACACAATAACCTCTCACTAGAGGGATATCACAAATTATGGAAGGTTTACAATACTTGGTGGTATCAACAACCACAAACCAATTTTCTCACAAAACTAGTTCCTAATAGATAGGATAGCTATGATAGCTCAAGTGTGAGAATATAAAGAGTTTAAAAATCAAATCACAAAGAAAAATACTTAAAAAAACAACTAGAATAAGATTGAAATGAAGATAAAACCAATATCCCAAATATCCTATTTTCTTTGATTTTTCCAACCCTTTAAAAATAAAATAATGATCAAATCTTTAAGCCCAAAAATCTTTTAAAATCTTGCTATAAAACACTTGCAAATATTGAAAATTTTGCTCTCTAAAAACTTATAGAAAACCAGCCAAGGAATGGGGTATTTATAGCCCCAATCCAAATCTGCCTGTTGGCAACAGGCAAGGGCAAAATTGCCCTTCCGATCGACCGGGCGGTCGACCGCCCAACGGTCATATTTATGACCGTTGAGCCACCGGTCGACTGACCGGTCGATTGAAAACTAGAAACAGAGTGCAGAGCTATCTGTCGATCGACCGGGCGGTCGATTGGGGCCATTTTTAGAGAGCAGAACTCTCTGGTGGTCGACCAGCCTCCAGCCTTGGCTGAGTGCACGTTCTGTGCACATCGGTAGACCGGACCAGTTGACCAGACCGGTCGACCGGCAGACAGCCTGGTCAAAACTTATGGGGATTAAAAACTTAGGTTTTTGACTTTGATTAAATCCCATAAAATCACATAAATTTCACAAAAATCAGTTCTTATTAGATCTTTGAAATACAAATATGTGTGACAAATATTCAACATATATTATAAATAATTTGGACCATATTTGTGTTCTTGAAAATTTGCCTTAAACCAAAAACCGGTATTTTATAGAAACCAAACTTCTAAAGGAAAATACTGTTTTTCTATAAACTTGTATAAATACAAAAAATGATATTGAAACAAATTTGAAGCATATTGTATATGAATAGAATCCAATATACATGAAAGATATCATATCTATGTTTTTGACTTGAAATCCAAAAATAAATTTTGTTTAAATATAAAACTCCAAACTCATGAAATAGACTATCAAAATAAGTTTTTCTAAATAGATGAAGCATAGATGTCTATAGATTAAATCTAATATTCATTAAACCATGTAAACTTGTTTTGATTCTATCTATTCATGAAAATCAAGATCGGTTAAACCGAAAACCAAAACCAACAAACTATAAAACTTGTGTGTGTATTGTGAACTTGAGCATATCAACACTATCTAATCTTTACAATGATCTAAACACAATCTTAAACTAAACAAACCGATGTCTTCTTGTAGAACTCTGTCCAAGTCGACTCGATCCAAACACGATCCACCGAGCTTGACTCCAACCGAGTGCTATTGCGATCTTGACGCGTGAACTCTTGAATCACCATGTGAAAGCTCCAAAAACTCCTTTATTGAAGCTAATCACCTACTAATATCTTGATCAAATATCTGAAACTAAATATCACAAGATCGTTAGTAACTATAACTACATGAGTTAATCATCATCAAAACTAGAGTGAAGGGCCTCTGGGCCAACACTCAGCAGTCTTGCGGGGACCAAAGTGTCCACCACATGTAAGCTTTTGACAGAAGAACAAAACACTCTTAATTTCTTCACCAGGAATGCATCTCCTTATGATTTAGTCAGAACAATACTTAAAAGATATGGTTCCTCTCAAAAGAAATACCGGGCTTGAGATAAGAATCGGTATACATCATTTTTAGACTAATAAGATGGAGTTTGGTTTGTGACTAAGTAATTCACTATATCAGCAAACTAAAGTTCCCTAAAGACAGCTAAGAGTTTTTCATCGGGAAAGTCATCATTTATGGGTAGTTCGGTGCATGGAGAGTTTGGAATACGCGAGAGATGGTCACCAATGACATTTTCTTCGTCTTTATTTTCTCGAATCTCGAGATCAAATTCTTGAAGAAGGAAATCCAACGAATGAGTCAGGCCTTGGCATCCTTTTTCATCATAAGGTACCTTAGCGCAAAATGATCGGTAAAAATAGTAGTTTTGGACCCTAGTAGGTAGGGATGAAATTTCTCTAAAGCAAACACTATTGTCAAGAATTCCTTCTCGATTGTAGTGTAGTTTATTTGAGCATCGTTGAGAGTCCTACTAAAGAGTAGAAAATCACGTGATACTTATTATCAATGAGCTGTCCTAGTACAGCGCCTATGAAAAAATCAGTAAGTTTCGCACATAATTTTAAATAGCTTAGACCAATCCGGTGCAGATATGGTTGGTGCAAAAATAAGCTCTTTTTTAAGCTTCTCCTAAGAATTTATACATTCATCATCAAAAGTGAAACACACATCCTTAACTAAAAGATTACCCAAGGGTCTAGCAATCTTGCTAAAGTCCTTGATAAATCTTTGGTAGAAACCGATGTGTCCTAAGAAGAATCAAATATCCTTCACACATTTAGGCATGTGAAGCTTAGGTATAACCTCAATCTTGGATCTATCCACTTCAATTCCTTTCTTAGGGATTTCATGACCCAAGATAATTCCTATCTTATCATGAAGTGGCATTTCTCCAAGTTAAGTATCAGATTTTTCTCGACATAATGTTGGAGGACAAGTTCTAGATGATGAAGATATTGAGTGAATGAATCTTGTAGATGGAGAAGTCATCCATGAAGACTTCTAAGGATCGTTCTACCTTATTAGAGAAAAAACTCAACATGCAACATTGAAACGTTGCTGGGGCATTGCACAAGCAGAAAGGCATTCGATGATAAGCAAATATCTCAAATGGACATGTGGAAGTAGTCTTTACTTGGTCCTCTAGAGCAATAAGAATTTGATTATACCCCCAATAACCATCCAAGAAATAATAATACTCGTGGCCAGCCAAACGTTCAAGCATTTGATCAATGAAGGAAAGCGAGAAATGGTCCTTACGAGTTACTGCATTAAGCTTCCTATAGTCAATGCAATCTCAAATTTTCGTGGGAAGTCGAGTTTGGATCAACTTTTTTGTTCTCATTTTCCACCACTGTGAAACCAAATTTCTTTGGAACCGCATGGACAGGACTGACCCATTGGCTATCAGAAATGAGATAGATTATCCTATTGTCTAAGAGTTTTACAATTTTAGCATGAACAATCTCTTACATTATAGGATTTAACCTATGCTGCGGGTCTCTTTTTGGTGTCATTTCTTCATTGAGATGAATGCGATATTGAACTATAGCTGAACTCAATCCCTTTATGTCGGTCATAGTCCAACCAATAGCTTCCCTATATTTTTAAGAGTTGTTTTAAGATTCTCTTCTTGCCCATCATTTAAATGGGAGGCAATTATGATAGAAAAGGTCTCTTTTTCACCTAGATAGCCGTACTTGACATGCGCAGGTAAGGCTTTCAATTCTAAGGAAGGAGAAGGCTTACTAAAAGGAAGAGTCAAATTTATTGGCTCCACATTTGGTGAAATAGAGTTCGAGGCTCAATTCACAACAGACTCGACAATCTGATCAAGGTTAAAGTCTTCAAACTCTAACTCGAGGTCACAATAAGTTTCTAATCCTAATTCTTCTCTATGTTCACTTGTAAAGTTATCAATGAGGTTGACTTCAAATGTTGGATCCTCAACATTACAGGGTTGCTTTCCTAGGTTGAAAACATTGGCTTCTCTAGTCATGTCCCTAAAAGTTAACCTCATTGACCCATTCCTACAATTGATCATAGCATTGGCAATAGCAAGGAATAGGCGCCCTAGGATAATAAGAGTTTGAGCCTTAGGATTAGACACAGGTTGTGTCCCAAGAATTATGAAATCAACGGGGTAGATAAACTCCCTGATCCAGATAAGGACATCATTAATTTTCTCCTTGGGAACTTTCACTAAATGGTCAGCCAGTTAGATTGTGACTCGAGTTGGATTAAGATCGTCCAACCCTAGTTGTTAATAAACAGAGAAGGGGAGCAAGTTGATACTTGCCCCAAGTCAAGAAGTGTTTGACTAATCTCGACTTGCCTTATAGTGCAGGCAATGTTAGGATAACTCAAATCTTTTACTTGATAGGGATCGGACCGGACAGTAGCTCACTAATATTAGTGGTTAAAAAGACTTTCTTGGGAACATTAGTCTTTCTTTTCTTGGTGCTCATCCTTAAGAAATTTTGCAAAGGATGGACTTGTTGGATGGCATCAAGAAGTGGCACATTTATCTTCACTTGATTGAAGATCTCAATTATCTTATTCATGTGTGGATTTTGCTTGTTGTTTTTTAGCCTATTAGGAAATGGTACTATAGGCTTGTGCACCTGACTGGTTGACTTAACCTTTTCAGGTTCGTCAAATTTGGAAGGATTAGGACTAGGTGAGGTGGATGCTTGTATGTGGTTATGCTGAATGGAATTAGATGGTGTTGACACTTGATTATCAACTTTCTTTCTCTACCTCAATGTATGAACATCATTACATTGATTCAACGGTTGATCTTCATCCAAATGGGCTTGTTGAGAATTCCTAGGATTCATTATTGGCTGATTGGGTAAGGTACCCTTTAACCTCTCATTTTGTGGATTAGCTAATTGGCACATTTGAACTTCTAACCTTTGTACAGTTTGTATGAGAGGCTCTTGATTCTTCATGTATCTTTTCATATTTTTCTCCAAATCAGTCATTCTCTTCTCAAGTTGAGGATTTTGAAAGGAAGATTTTGGAGTTTAGTTGGGAAAGTTTTGTTGATAATTTGAAAAATTAGGTGGATGGTTAGAAGAATTGTGATGGTAATTTAAAAAGTTGGGTTGATGATTATAAAAATTATTGGAATGTTGGAAGTGGATTGAATGATTTGACTGTGAGTGAACATTGTTGTTTTGATTTCATGAGAAATTTGGGAGATTTCTCCGGCCAGAATTGTACATTTGTGCATAAGGATTATTGTTGGGCCTTGAAAAGGCTGCATTCTTCGGTTCAGAAAATTGATGTTAAGCTTGGAACACTGGACACTCCTCAAAAACATGACAGTAAGTACAACCCAGAGTAAATTGGTTTGGGCTAATTTGGTTGACTGAAACTGGTTCCTTAGTTTATAAAACTTTCAGTCTTCTTTCTAGGTTTGATATTCTAGCCTCAGCAGTTATGGATGATTCAATTGAATAGAGACCTCCTTTTAAACAGATGGAGTTTGAATTCCTAGAGTTTTCATTAGTTGGTTCCCATTGGATGGTCTTTTCAGCTAGATTCTCATATAAATCCCATCCTTTATTTCATCCTTTTGCAAGAATCCCCCTTTTGCAAGAATTTTGCATTATCATCATTTCTCTATTCCATGATGAGAACATTGAACAAGAAGGTCTTTGAAGCCTTCAAAGTACAAAGTACCTCCAAAATGGTTCACTAGATTCTTACTTGAACTGCATGATGTTCTTCCTAATAAGAGCGGTCTTATGAATGGGATAGAATTTCTTCATGAAGACCTTGAAGAAGCCATCCCATGATGTGATAGAATCAACCGCTAAACTGTAAAACATTTCTTGGTTAAGTCCTTAAGAGATAATAGGACAAATCTCAACCTAATAGCATTATCTGCAAGATGTGAGATTTTTATCATCAAGCATATTTTCTCAAATTCTCTTATGAAGAAATAAGCGTCCTCAGACTCTATGCCATGAAACTTAGGGAGTATGTTGATGAACTGAGACTTGTGCTCAAAGTTGTGTTCACCAACCGATGGAAGTTGGATACAAGATGAAAGTGTGATTCTAATGGGATAAAACCTATCATGTAAAGATGTTGGTTGAGTCATAACCAGATCTGGTTTGGATTCTTACTTGGGTGGTGATGTGTTTTTAGTTAACCTAGATGTGTTTTGGTCTCTTGACCATGATTTCATATACAAGCACTCTACAAATAAGTTCACCAATAGTTAATAAGAAAAAGAGAAAAAAAATCAAGCCTAGTCTAAGGTAAAACTTGACCTAGACAACTCCTAACTGGTTTATTGTCCACAGAAGGTATAGTCCAGACTTTGACCACAAGCTAACCAGTCAGGCCAGGGCAAGATTGGTGGGAGGTGTCTAGGCAAAAGCGACGGGCCTAATTAAGCCAAACCACCAGCCTTCGGGGTTTCGCCCCTCAATCCCTGTCCCTTGACACTGATTTGGTTGGAGTCAAATTCTAAAACCTTCTCCCTTAGGATAATCTCCCAATGAGTTTGAGATGTCCTAAGGCCAACACCTATTAGATTTTAAGCTAGGCTTAGGCTGTGCGTGCTTGGAGATGGTTTGTGGGCTAAGGAAGGGTAATGACTCCCCCACCTTATCTTGTTTTGAGTTTTGCCCTTAAAACAGATTGTGCAAGTGTGCAAGTATAAAGCAATAGTAATAACCAAAAATCATGTAAATCACCCAAGAATGTTCCTATGCTAGATGCTATGCAAATGTACCTTGTCTCCAGCTTTCTTCAATCATAATTATAAAAGAAAATTAATTAGATGAATGCCTAGAATGCAAGTCTAAATATTTTTTTAAGCAATAGACAATTAGTCAGATTACTATTGGACTAAAAACAGAATATGTGAATATCAGATATAGTAAAAATAACACAAAAAACTATATTTTTGCAAGGCAATATGTCCTACAAAAAGAGTTTTTAGTCATCCAAAAAAATTTCAAGCTTTTGCGCTACAATTTCTTGGAATTATGTTTCCTACTTTTCAGAGTAGGGGCACAAAATAACAAGTCTTCTCCTGCAATACTTGAGCGCTAAATCTGATTTCTTGATGGACCTGAAATAAGACACCAAACTTGTTAAAAAATAATTACACCATTTCCTCCCCGACAGCGACGCCAAAAATTTGATTGCAAGTAAATGTAGTGAGAATTACCGTGTAGTTTTGGGCTAATGGGTCGTGATCCACGAGGAGGAATGCGATGAAAGCTTTTCAATGTATTGTTTCAAAAACAAAGAATGGTGTTGGTATTTTTAGTGCGATAAAAGAATGAAGAGTAGAGAGATGATTTAAAAGAAAACTTAAAACTTGAAAAAAGTTTTGGATAAAGTAATCTTTAAAAGGCTTTAAGAGTGATGGCGTTTGTTTGTTTTTAATAAAGAAGAATCCAGGCTCACTATTCTATTGTTCAATTATGTGTCATTCTCTTGAAAAGTTAAATTGACTCCATGAGATCATAGGCAAAGATTAGATTTTTAGAAGGGATCAAGTAAAACACATTAGATGAGTTTTGAAAAAAATTACTTCTTTTTGAAACAGTTCTTAAATGGAATGTTAAATCATCAAGATTTTTTCAAGTATGAAATAAAAACTAGTTTAAGTCTTGTTTTCAAGATTTAAGTTTAAGATAAGTCCAAGCCCATTATCATGTGCCTTCAAGAACACTTGCCAATATGCAAGGCTTAGTTTAGGCATTCATATGATTCATTTGTAGAGTTCTAATTTAACTGTTTGATCAACTGGTTTTATCTTCCTTGATTTGCCCTGATTTGCCCTGATTTTTTATTTGAATTAATTTTGAATTAAATCAGAATTTTGATGGGCTTTTGGGCTCGTTTTCTCTTCCTTCTCCCTTAGTAATGGGCCTGCACATTATTAAATAACAATATGACTAAATAACAGGGTTTATTATATAATAGATATGAGAATGTGACAATATATATGTAATATCAATGACTGATCAATTACTCCACGTACTCCATATCTGCATGTTCATCTTCATTACGACAATATCTTGTTACTATTACTATTAGGTACATGTATCACTGCTATCTGTCATTTAAAGACATTGATTTGATTACGAAAGCACTTAACACCGTATCATATTACATATATTTTAGAATTATATATAAACGATATAGAAACATAATTCCCTAATACGACTTACTTACTGTTCAGTTATTCATTGTAAATAGATATAGTTGGTGAGATATCTGGACTTGTTAATTAATATTAATGATATTATATTGGGCAATATAGGTAATATCACTGTTATAACATATGAACTATTGATGATGTTAAAATGTGATAGTTGTATATCTCTCTTGATTGTTATTATCATTATATTGAACCATCGGTTTATAAACATGTAATATCTATTATTATTGTTCTTGTATTACTATAGTATATATTATTGCTCCCTTCATTTTACCACTCACTAGGTCGCTTTCTGACAGCCCTGGGTTTGCGTGCCCAGGTTGGAGATCCTCGATAACGTGGTATCAGACATTTTACTGGACATACATAGAAGTCTCGTCATCGATACTAATCATAAGTATCTTTATTATTTAGTTTTTATTTATTTATTTATTTATATTTTCATATCTATCATGATCACTGGCCCCCTTTTTTGTAGGTATTCTTATACTTATTTAATGCTGAAACTATTGTGTTATTATATTTATTCCCTGTACTATGGCTTAGCGTACATATGTGAGGGTATTTCTCCCTTGTATATGTATGTACATCATAGCGTCCCCGTACCATCGAGATTAGGGTGTTACAGAAAGGAGGGGGCAGTAGCCCCCCATGGTGCTCATGGCCTGGCTCAGCCAGGCTGTGACCATCCACTCCCTGGAAGCGCGGCTAGAGGCGATAGGGAGGCACTGGCAACCGTGGCTAGTGTAGGCCAGGGGTGACTGTCGACCACCCCAAGGAGGAGGAGAAGAGGAAAGGGAGGTGGTTGTGATGGAGTTAGAGATTTTGGTGTTGATAGAGGAGGAGATTTGGAGGTGGATTTGGAAGATGAAATTGGCGATGAGGTTGGAGATTATGATGGGGAAGAGGGTGATGGTGGACGTGGGAATTGAAAGGATGGTGGTCGTGGAGAAGATGATGAAGATGGGGATGAGGATGGGGATGATGATGGTGGTGGTGGGATGGTGATGGTAGTGAAATTGGAGGGAGAGGAGGAAGGAGAAAGAGTGAGGGTTATAGGGGGTGGCACGCCGACCATGGAATTGCTGATGGTGGGTCTCAGTCAGTGATGGAGGCGTGGCCAGTCTTGGTGGGGAGAGAGAGGAAGTGTGGAAGGAAGAATTAAAGAGAGTTTAAAGAGAGTAGGGAGAGAATGGGAATTTTGGGGAGAGGAATGGTGATGGTGAGAGAGAGAGAGAGGGAGAATTTGAGAGGGGTTGGTCTTGTGCGCGCGATGCCAGCCAGGGAAGAAGAGAAGAAAATGAAAAGAAAAGAAAGAAAAAAGAAGAAATAAGGAGGAAAGAGAAGAAGAGATATTTTGAAAGGCATATTTTGTGGTGGAGAAAAAAAGAAAAAGAAAAGAAAAGAAAAAGAAAAGAGGGAAATGATGTGGAGGAGATAAAAGGAAAAGAAAAAAGAAGAAAGAAAATAAAATATCCTGATAGATATCCCAGATCTGGGAAGAATACTGAAATGGCTAAAATGCCCGAAAAAGTGAGTAAGCCGAAAAGGTCTCTAAAAGTTCTCAAAAATAATAAATATTATTTTAAAATTCACAGAGAAATTAGATTTTAGAAATTCAATCCACTTTTCAAAATAAAAATCTTGAAATCTTTCAACGATACCGGTTGACACCAAACCTGGTCGAGTTTTGATAAATTCAAAAAAATCTCCAAAAATACATTAAGATAGAAAATATGATTCTACAAAATAATATGAAAGCAGATTTTAAAAATCTAACCCCATTTGTAAATTAAAAATCCTGAAATCGAGCAGGGACACTGGCCGACACCAAATCCGGTGAAATTTTAATAAATTTAGAAAAATCTTTAAAAATGAATCGAGATAGAAAATTTGATCCTGAAAATTAATGTGAAAGCAATTTTTAGAAATTCAAATTCGTTTGTAAATTAAAAATCTGAGAATCGATCGGCGACACTAGTCAATACCAGTTTTGAAGATTTTACAATTTAATTTAGAAAAAATTCAGAAAATCATGAAAAATTTAAAATATTAGAAAATGATATTTGAAATAAAAATTGGTCAAATCTAACTACTGAAAAGACCAAATCCAGTAATAACCTAGGATCGGGTCCACAATTTAGACTAGGGCTGATCCGAGTCCACGAATCTAAATCCAATGCAAAATGATCACATAAATAATCATAAAATAAAAACAATTACGGAAAGTAATTCAAAAAATATGATCGAGAACCTGAATACGCAACTAAGTACGTATTCTGAGAACAGGACGTTACATTCTATTTATCTTACAAAAATTTCGTCCTCGAAATTTTGATAAGGAAAAATGAACACATGAAGGATAGGGATGAGGATTATACCAATTAATAAATGACTAACTAAGGATAATGTCCATAACCAACTGATCAATAACTCTAGACTTAGACATCTCCCGTACTTCCTGCGGTATCAATCTTCTGACAGTACTATAATAATACGAACTGCTAGAACTTCAGTAGACTGATCCACTCTGAATAATAATAAGAAATAAACTAGTCTGGTGAGGTGATCAATAATACTTCCTTCCGGACTGTGAGACAAAGCTGATGAAATCCGTAAAATTCATAGAAATCTATAATGGTGAAATCCATAATATAAGACTTCTGCGTGACATGAAGCTATTCTCGGAGAAGATTCTATAATAAGATTATTAGATATTCTTTCTGCTCTCTACCACTCTGAAAATACATCATAATATCATAAATAAAGAAAACCAGATAACTGATCGTGGATAAATAAATGAAGAACAGTCGATCAATATTGATTTCTGAATGCTAGCGTCAAGCACTCTGAAAAGCATAACTTAAGAACTCATAATAACTATCTTCTGAATGTTAATCCGACTGTAAATTAAATATCTAGTGAATACCCAAGTCCTGCAATGTTGCCCGAATAGATCGTCAAGAAGATTATAACGAGCATATTCAGACACAATAAGAAAACCCAGTTCATTAAGTTCATGAAAACAAGTTAGGCGGGAGAAATCCGAGGAACAATGCAATAGTGCTAAACACTGTCAGAACTAGCCACAAGCGAAGCAAAACTCGGGTGGGGTCATTATGTAACACAATATCAGGCGCTAAGCACTAGAGTGCAGTGGAGCTAACACTCTGCGAGGTTCTCACTTGGCGGAACTTACGCGGCAAAGCCAGCGTGTAACATATTGCTAAATGCTAAGCACGTGGGTATAGCAAGGCCCACGTCTGGTTGAGCTCACATAGCTAGAACACGACTCTAGTTTGATAAGGCTAGCGGGGTCCGTGGATCATCAGATCCATTGAGATTGCTAGGCATTGTGCTGCGAAGGACATGATCAAGAACTCATAAAAACTGAGATGAGTCCTAAATACTGTTTTCTGGATGTCAATCTTATAGTAGATCACTTCTGAAAATACTTGAGTTCATGTGAAGTTCATAGAAGAGATCGTGATTGTTCCTAAAATACAATAGACATATAATAGCTCTCCCTGATAGAAGTTCTGAATCTGGGAATTTGTTTCATACTGACACTCTTCGTATAGTGGCACAATTTGTCTAGTTATATAAGTGATGACAACCCCATTATCTGCACTAATCCTCGTGGTACATCCATGTATATAAGAATAAAATGTGAAGCCAAAAAACTACCAGATATAAGATAATACGATGCACTAGAATCGAAGAATACCAGAATAGGATGAGAACAATTACATCTGTCCTGCCGCTACCTGACTAATCTACCCATATCTTAAGTTGGTATAAATGCTACAAAAAATCAGAATAGTAAAAATAGAAGAGATAGCTATAGCATGGAAAAAGGGCGGTGGACACGGAAAGACTAAGACTGATGATGATAGTGCAATAAGGATGATATAATATAGAAGACTTACCAACTCAAGGACATGATAAAATGGGGATAATGGTTACAGGTGGTACCTTCAGAGTTCCTGTTCTAGATATTAGGCGTCCCTTTCTGTTCTTACTCCATTCAATATCTTGACTTTCTCTTCTATCAAATTATATGTTTGCCTTCTACTACCATCTGTCCCAACGTTTGGTCTCCTCTGTGCCTGACTAAATGTTTCCTACTAAGGATGAAGTGAAGTTCTTCTGTCAGTAGGTCCTGGATTCTCTCCCAACGGTGGTACTGGATGTGTTGGTTGGATCGATGCAGTGTTCTTTGTCTTCTTGAACGAACATTTACTCTTCATATGATCTCCAAACCCACACATAAAAGATAATTCATAAGCTTTCCAGCAGTTGCGTTGTAAGTGACTGGGTTTCAGAAAATACCCACATATCATTTGTTGAGGGCAAGGTTGGAATGATTGCTTAGCTAGCGGGATATCCAGGGGCCTATATGAGTCTTCATCTTCCATCAACTGAGAGGGTCTCTTTGCCGACTTCATCTGCCTTTTATCTTGATTTTTCTTCTCCAGTTCCAATTCTACCTCTCGAGTGATGGTGAAAACTTGAGAATACGTCTTGGGCTGCTAGGGTATAATGAGCATCTTGATCTTCATCTTCAGGCTTTGCTTGAATCTACTTGCTTGGTTCTTCGCGTAACCCACTATATACGGTACAAACTGACTATGTCTTAGGAACTTTGCAGCATACTTGTCTATAATTCGATCCTCCTACTACAATCTAATAAATTATTCTTTCACATTTTTTAAGCCATCTAGAAAGAATCCCTCATAGAAACTCTTTGGGAACTGGTCCAAGTGACGGGCTTTTTTAGTTTCGCTTCCTCCGCCAACCACCATGCTCTGGCTACATCCTTCAACTATATCTTGCCCACTTTCACCTGGTTCTTGTCAGGGATTCGGACCGCCCGCATAAAGTTCGCTGCTTCTATCAACTATTATTCTGCATCCAACAGCTTCTCTGTATCCGAAAATATAGCTGGCTGTAGTTTCCTAATTTCAGAGATGTCCCCCGATCTCTGCTTGCAGAGTGCCATAAATAATCTTTGGTGCAAGATTTTTATTTGTTCCTGTTGGTTTTCATCATATTCTACAGAAATCGTCGCAAATTAACACTTCATTAGAGCCACCTTAAGAAGAACCAAAGCTATTATAACTTCCCTGTATTTTCATGTTCGAGTTAGTCTAAGAATAACAAGAAACTGAAGTATGAAAGGATGGGGGAACTTCATAATTCAAGGGAAGGATTATAAAGAGAAAACATATAACCTTATACTTGTAGTTGGATTGTATAACTAGGAGTCATGCATTCCAGTTGTAAATTTCTTTACCATTAATTTGCCGATAGTTGTACTGAGAATGTGAGAGCTTAGGCTCTGATACCATCGTGTAATGCCCCAATCTCACGGATATGGAGACATTACTATAACGTATATACGTAGGTCAAAAATATTCTCACATATATATGCTAAGCATCAGTACAGGCAAGAATTAGAGTTCGAAAATATGTGGTGCATTATATATTTCAACATATGAGTACAATTACAGAATTACTACTGGATGTGACACAAAATTACAAGAATAATATATCAATGATAGGTGCAATTGTAAGAATACAAAGAGATGTATAAGTATATATAGTACAAAAGGTGCTCACGAGTCATGAAAGGGAAATTCGTGAGTTGAGCAGGCTGCCAGGAAAGATAGGGCCTTAGATAGTCTATCTATGATCTATGCTTTCACTGTGTAGTTCTGATCAGTAATCAGGAGAATCCACAAGCTACAAGCTCCAGGATCTGGTTATAAGGATCCATGGAAGTCAGAAAATCCCCAACGAGTGGCATAGTGAATGCCAAGTGGCGTGTAGGGATAAACATACATTTATCGATAAATCTGAATCAAAATCATGCATCAAAAATCGTGTCATGAGTACAGGCATACATGAGCGGCACAGAGATAGTAAACGATATCAAGCAGGGAATATGCATCTTATAGTATGATAAGAGCAGGAGACCAGTGGAATAGAACACAAGTGATAAGACAAGATATAAACATATATAATATAATAATAATAATCATAAAATCAGAAACCGAAGTAAAATCCGATGAAAATAAACACGGCAAAACTAGCGGTAAATCCCATTTTACGGCTTCATGAGACAAGTACGTCAAAGAAATATTCCAAACAAGGAAACCTTCATTTATATACCATATATCTTACGTCATCGTAAACTAAGTCCATATGACCTAAATTGCAAAACAAACAACAAATCATTAATTAGCATCTTTTATTATTATTACTTGTTCTACTTAGATATCTAGGTATGTGGACTAGCGTCCCAGCACACATATATCCAGATATGAGTAAATCAAGGTTGTTATTGAAAACCAACGGGGGTATCAACGGACAATGTTTACAGTATGTCCAACACATGACCGGGACCACGGTCCAGGCTGTTCCATTGATGGTATACGAAACCAGCCGTAAGGCGTACATAAGAGTCTTATAGGATGCCTTTTCAGGATGGTTGATCGGGAGAAAACTTTGCACAAAAAGTGCATGTTTTGAAATCAAGAGTTAAAGTGTGTGTGCTTTGGCTTCCTCGATACTTCCGTTATAGCATAGAAGCTAAAACGAGTCGAATCCATAAAGATGGGAGGCGATAGGAGCTTTATAGGTTGATTCACGTGTGTATTAAAAGTTCTTCAATGTTTGAAAGAACGAAAAGAAAAGAAAAAAAAGAATGAAAAAGAGAAGTACGGTGAAACACGAAGAAGTGGGAAACATAAAAAAGAAGATATTTGTGATTTTTAATTTTTCTAAAAGAAAGTTAAAAAGAAAGAAAACTCATGGCTACTAACTACTAATGACTCCACCAACATGCTAATCTCTTGGTGATAGTTGCCTCATATGTATCATTGGTCATTACTAGTCATTGATTCAAGAGCGTTTCAAAGCATGACCCATATGCACTGATCACATCCAAACTCAACAAACAAATGCACGCTACACTTAAACCATCAAAACTAAATAAGAGTAAGCATGGAGTAAAGTAATGTTAGCTTGTTAGAGAGTTAGGATGTTAGCGTGTTAGAATCCATCATCATGAGCCATCAATGGCTCTTGCAAGAGCAAGACCAAGTAGAGGCTATTAGATTCATGTGAATTATCAAGTAAGAAGTTAGACTAGTTAGTGGTTAGTAATTAGTTGCCATGAGAGAAAAGATTAGCTAAACATATAAAAGGAGTTAGAGAAGAAGCAAATAGAGATAAATGAAGAACCTTTCATAGAGTGCCACCCTCCATTACAAGAACTTTCTCTTCTATCCTTTGATCACTCTCTTCTATTACAGGATCTATCAAAATGGAAAATATAAAAGAAGAAGAACAACTAAACTAAACTACCCTAAACTATAACATGGAGAAGAAACTACCCAAACTCTCTGTATATCTCCATCTTTAGAACCCCAAGGGGATTTATAGGCACCAGGGGAAAGGGGGGACAATCCCTGGCCCAAAGCACGCGCGTCGCGCCCGCTGCCGCGCACTGTCGTGTCTGTCCCCCTGTCAGCTAGATTCCCAGTTTCTGGTGTTGGGCCCCTGCTTTTGATGAATCAGCTCTTCAAAGTCAATGGCTATATTATAGGCCTTTAATCACCCATTAAATGGTGATTTAGGGTCTTCTTCTTCATTGCACACCATGAACCTAGAAACATGCAAGAGAGGTGTTGTTAGAAGAATTTAAAATTAAATAAATGTGAAGATATGGTATGAAATATATAGTTTTAGAGACTAATCACACCCCGACACTTATCTTTTGCTCGTCCCGAGCAAAGCAAAAACTAAAAAAGTTATTACACCACTTCCACAGGTGACGCAATTGCACTGAACATGTGAAACAAGCCGTTAAACCTCTAGGTTTCCCCTAGAGGAGGAGTTTTATCTCCTAATGGTTTTCAGCGGATTACACCCACAAAATCCATAATAAAAGAAATCAAATGTCAGTATTTTTGAAAACACATTTTGAAATAAAGAAAAATGTTGAAGTATTTTTGCGAAAATATAAGTGATCTATGGTCAGATGTTAAGTAGAAATTATTCTTCCTTAAACTAAGTCAAAATGCAAAATTTTGTTATAAATTAAATCTAAGAATTTAAAATTGAATTGATTCTTTGATCTTTCATAAAACTCTTAGAAAAATATGTACTTTGTGAACAGTGAAAGTTTTTGGGATATCGACTAAAACTTTTATGCCATTGATTTTAGTATATTCATATATTTTTTTCTTCTTCTTTTTTCCTTTCCTTAGTTTTCTTAGGCTTTCTTATTTACCCGGGTAGTGAGCCTTTAGTTGGTGACTCCCAAACAAGATGATCTTAGGGTACCAGATGAGAAAACATCCCTCAGACTTAAAGACTCGAGTAAACAAGGCCACAAAACTAAAGAGATTATTTTTATTTTTGTCCACCATTTTAGGTGTGATAATCATGCTTCCTGAGGCATAATTACCCAACTTCAATAAGTAGTTTTTATATCATTATATATTTTTTAATATATTTTTTAAGCAATTTTCAGTCTTTGTTTCATCCCAAAAATTATGTAAGTGTGAAATACATAAATCTAAGTCAATAAATTCAAGATCAAATTATCTTTCTAATCTTACTTTCTTATCCTAAAATTTAAATAAGATCCATTATTTTGACTTAGTTTAAAATTTCATAATTTTAGTTCTTCCTAATTCCTAAGATAATCTTAATTTTCTTAAAAATAAATCAAAACCATTTCTCCTAATTTAAAAATTTTGTTAAAAGAGAAAAAGAGATTTTATAATTTTTTTAAAAATAAAAAAGTGTAAAAGAAAGAAAATATAAAACTAACTATGTTAGTAAACCCTCACCCATACTTATCTTATGCATTGTCCTCAATGCATCGTGAATGTGTATATACATGAAACAAATGGGAAAGGAAGGAAAATTACCTCATGGTGGTGGCTCCGGTGGTGGTCTGATTGGGCCAAGCGTTGTTGCCCAACCAAGATAATATGGATCTTGAAGGAACCCACCAATGACCTCTCTAAGATGACCCAGTAAAATGTTGGAGATGTGTATGATCTTATTGAAAAAATTACCCCTATCCAATTTTCAGTTTTCAAGAATAATTACTAAGTTATTTTCTCTAACATCCTTGTCCAACAATGAAGTGTGATTTTGGAAGATAATTGATTTGGACTCAAATAGAACATGAACAAAAATTGATACCGACTAAGGAATTTGACTCACATCAAGTCGAGATTCAAAAGGGGGAGTCAAAATTGGTTCAAAAATGCGGTCCAAATTAAAAAATTGATATTCATACACTTTCCCCATCAATAAAGTGTGATTATAAGATATTGGTGATTCACTTTCATGGTGTACTGATACATGATTCAATGTTGACTCCAAAATAGACATAAAATATGGTAAAGATACCAGAGTCATTATTGAATCAATAAGTGAAATGAAATTACCAACTTGAGGTCCAGGGTCACTTTCAAGCTCAAGTTCAATTTAAGGAATAGGATAACATGCCAAAATGTCAAGATAGTTTTCAAAATTTTGGGCAAATTCAAATAGATGTAATGAAATTAAATCTTGATTTTTGTCCACGGAAGGAATGTGAATGGGTGAAATGATCAAATCAAGTTCAGAAATTATGGGAATCAAAACTAACTCTATAATGTTACTTAGTTTAGGTAACACTACAGGAGTCAATATTGATTCAAGGATTGGACTCGAATCGCTAGATTGAAGCTCAGATTCACATTCATCTTCAAGTTCAATTTCAAGAATTAGATAACTTGTCAAACTATCAGAAATTTAATGTTGGTCAAGTTCAGATTGGTATGATAAAATTAAAGCTGGATTTTCAAAATAACATGATTCTTGGGTTCAATTGGTAGAGTTAGGGATATAAGGATTGGTCAAAGGTTGACAAGAAAGACTTCCCTCGCTCTTATTGATCAAATCGATCATTATTGAGTCTAACTTACTGATAGATCGGGTAGTAGAATTTTGAGTCTGAATCATGTCTTCCATACTTTTTGCAATTGGTTTTTCTAGAAAAGGTGAGTATGGAAGTTGATTTTAGAAATTGTGGTGAAATTATGAGTCCATCGGATTTTGCGGTTGCTACTCGGACTTACGCAAGGGTTTCATACTCAAGTCCATATTGATGGTTGTTCATTTTGAATTGGTGAGACTGAAAATGATGAGTGGACTCTTGAAAATTTGGTTGAGATTATGAGTCCAAAATATTTTGAAATCGCTACACTTTCACAAAAGACTTCCAAACACTTTTCTAGCTCAGATTCTTCTTCAATTGGATGTTCTAGAAAAGGAGTATATAGAGTTTGATTTGGGAAGGATTATGAATTGAGTAAAATTTGAATTTCTTGTTGGGACTCAAGCATGGCTTCCATACTCCTTTCCAAATTAGATTTTTCTTCAGTTGGTGGGACGGGAAAAGGAGGATATGAATCCAAATCGGGGAATGAAAATTGTTGACAAGGTGGTTGAAAATTTGACTCAGGAGAGATTTATCCCCATAAACTCTGTGAAGAGTATAAATTATTTTGAAAATTATAGTCGTAGGATTAGGGATATGGGTCATATTGAGTCGGATAATCCCAACTCCGCATATATAGTTGGTTCATGTGATTCAAGTCAAATGAGGTGGGGGTGAAATATGAATTCATATTATGATTGAAAGAATTATTGTTGTTAAAATTCATATCACAATTTACAAAAAAAAGAAAAACAAACAAACAAACCAACAAGAAAAAGAAAAAGAAAACAAGCCTACGCTAGGATTGACTTAGACCTAGACGACTCCTAACTGGTTAGACTGTCCACGGGAGGTACATTGTCAGAATCTGACCACGAGTAAATCGGCCAGCTAGGGACAAGATCAGTGGGAGGTATCCGTGCCATAGCAACATGCCTAATTATGTCAAACCACTGTTCTTCGAGGTTTCGCCTATCAATCCCCAACCTTAGACACATATTTAACAAGAGTCAACTTCTAGCAACTATCCCTTAGGTCAATCTCTTAAATGAGTCCGAGATGTCCCTAAGGGCCAACGTCTAGCAAATTAAGGCTTGGGTTGTGTGAGTGGAGAGGTGATTTTTTGGCTATGGGAGGGTAATGACTTCCCCACTTTATGTTGTATTAGGTTTTGCCCTTAAGTTCAATTTGTGCAGTGTTCAATATAAATAAGAATGAACACACAAAGAGAGTAAATAACCACATGTTTCTCCTAACTATATGCTATGCAATACGTACACCTCCGTCAAGATCACAATAACAGAAGAATAAAATATAGTATATTGGAATAAAAATTGACATGTACCTAGATGCAAATGTCTAAATCATTTTAAAAAATCCACTTCTGTATTTTAGTTCTTAATTATTACAGTGCACATGTAATATAAATAAAAGTTACCAGCAGAATATAAGAATATACAAGAATTTACCCAACCACACAAGAGCAAGTGTGGACTTCTGCAATGCTAAAACTTTAACCTGCACACTAAAAAATAAAAAGAAAAGTTAACAAAAACGTGAAATCAAATCCTTCCCATCCCCGACAACGGCACCAAAATTTGACCGGGGGAAAACCGTCAAAAAAAGTGTATATTTGAAATCAAGAGTTAAAGTGTGTATGCTTTGGCTTGTTCGATACTTTTGTTATAGCATGGAGGCTAAAATGAGTCAAATTCACGAGGACGGGAGGTGATAGGAACTTTACTGGTTGATTCATGTGCGTGTTAAAAGATCTTCAATGTCTGAAAGAATGAAAAGAAAGGAAAACAAAGAATGGAAAAGAGAAGTACAGGGAAATACAAAGAAGTAAGAGACATAGAAAAGAAGATATTTGTGATTTTTAATATTTCTAAAACAAAGTGAAAAAAAAGAAAATTCATGGCTACTAATTACTATTGAGTCCACCAACATGCTAACCTCTTAGTGATAGTTGCCTCACATGTATCATTGGCCATCACTAGTCCTTGGTTCAAGAGCGTTTCAAAGTATGACCTATATGCACTCATCACATCCAAACTCAACAAACAAATGCAAGCTACACTTAAACCATCAAAACTAAACAAAAGTAAGTATGGAGTAAAGTATTGTCAGCTTGTTAGAGAGTTAAGATGTTAGAGTGTTAGAATCCATCATCATGAGCCATCAGTGGCTCTTGCAAGAGCAAGGTCAAGTAGAGACTATTAGATTCATGTGGATTATCAAGTAAGAAGTTAGACTAGTTAGTGCTTAGTAGTTAGTTTCCATGAGAGAAAAGATTAGCTAAACATGTAAAAGAGTTAGAGAAGAAGCAAATAGAGATAAAGAAAGAACCTTTCATAAAGTGTCATCCTTCATTACAAGAACTTTCTCTTCTATCCTATGATCACTCTCTTTCCTATTACATGATCTATCAAAATGGAAAATACAGTAGAACATGAACAATAACTAATTTAAACTACCCTAAACTATAACATGGAGAAGAAACAACCCTAACTCTCTGTATATCTCCATTGTTGGTCCTGAGATGATGCTACTTGTGGAACTTTCTCTGTTGGCACTTATGGATCTAAAATAAAAAGTCAACACAAATACTAAACAAAGAAGGATTAAGTTAAACAAATAAATACACTTGCAATAAAGGAAAAGTAAATCTCAGAAAGTTAGACAAACGCAAACACGAGAGATTTATTCTTGTTCGGTCCTCGTGACCTGCATCCAGTCCCCAAGCCACCCGCTTGATATTTTCCTTTATCCTTGATTTTGTACACCCAAAATAAACACCATGCATACCACTTGACAAATCCCCTTTGCCAAATGTGTACACCTTCTCTTTACACCAAGAGAACAAACTCCACCTTGTACAACTTTCTTCTACACCAAGAAGACACCCGTGTACAATGATTGCTTTACAACACTTTCCTATAAGACTTGGTACTGTATGTGAACGTGGACAAGGTCTAGTATAGGAGAAACTTCAGAAAACTTCACTATAGAGTTTGAATTTGGTGAAGAACTGAAGTGGGAACAGTTTTCAGGATTGACAGAATTTTGTGGTCGAAAACTGAAGATTAGGATTGATATTTGGCCTTTAGATTAACAACCCTTTATATAGATGCACTCTAGGGTAAGTTATGATAGTTACAGGTGCAATTCAAAAGTTTAAAACGTTGGAAAACGTTGTGTTGGCCCAAGGTTACAATCACCCGTGTTTAGTGTGTTTTGATGATTACAAAACATATTAGTTATTTGTACTAATAATGTTTGTTGTTTAAGTGTGTTTCAGGGTTCTAACCAAACTAGAAGGGTTCTTCCCTAAAGGAAGGAGTTTTGACTCAAAGTACCTCAATTCGGGCTCAAAGTATCAAGCTTGGAAGATCATATGAAGAAGCCCACTTGAAGCACTTGTAATCCTTAGAATCAATGTAAGAAATAGATTGTAAAAGTTTGAGTTTTGAAATTTGGCTCCAGGATACACACACACTTTTCTATACAAGTTTTCATGATTTAAAACTTGGTGGTTCCAAGTTTCATGCTTTAACAAATATACATGACCCTAAGTTTTTACAAAGGTATATATATCATGTTTAAAATCATGTATAATCATTCTAGCATGTTACTTAGTTTTCTCTACCTCAAAACATTTTTTCAAATTTTTCAAAATCTGGCACTTTCTGTTTTTCTGTTTCAGACAAGACCGGCCGACCGGCCTGGTCGACCGGCGCTTGTGTCAGGACATGCACGCTTGTGCATGTCTGTCGGCCGACCGTCAGGTCGACCGACTGGATGCAGTCTGCTCTCCGGTTTTCTGGGTCGACCGCCTGGTCGACCGCCAGCAGAACACTTTGTTTCTTCTTAGAGGACGGTCGACCGTCCGGTCGACCCGAGTCCAACGGCTCTTTGCTAGCAGGGCGGGCGGCCGACCGGACCGGTCGACCGCCAAGCCTGCAAAAGCCTAATGGCTCTTTCCTCTTTTGTGCAATTCTAAAAACTATTTTCTTAATCTATTTTTGCAGACTTTTTCTGAGGTTTTTGGAGAACTTTTTCAGGTCAAATAAACTTAAAATAAATTGTTTTTAACCCTTTCTTCTCCCTATAAATAGAGGAGTATAACCTCTTGCAAAATACTAAGAAAAATACCTAAGTTTTCAAAAGAGAAGAAAAGTTTTAAGCTCTTTATTTTCCCATTCTTTCTTGAGCTTTGTTTTCAGTTGTTTTCTCTAGCAAAAATCAATCTACAACTGAGTTTTCTCACTACACTTCTTAGAGCCAAAATTCTCATCCTCATTCTATAAGGAAGTTGTAAAGAGAAAGTGTTTGTAAGAAATTTGTGATCCTTTTGGTGATCACTTGGCTACTTGTTCCTTCTTCTTGTTCTTGTGGAGACACCTCTTCGGTAGAGGTTATTGTAAGTGGTGGAGCTCGGCGCTCGGGTCTTTGGTAGACCGTTGTAATCGTCCTCGGTGGATAGTGGAAACCCTTCAAGGAGGTGAAGGCGGGGAGTAGAGCGGTGGCTCGAACCTCGAAACAAACATCTTGTGTTTGCGATTGCTTTGTGTCCATTTTGCTTTAAATTTCTCTTGCACTCTATTGCTTTCAATTACTTGCTTGAGATCTTATCTTCTTTACTTGTGTTATATTGTGTTCATTTCATCATTGCATATTATTCATTCCTTGTTCGATCAATTCTCATACAACAAGGTTGCATGCGCACCTCTAACCTATTCAAGGGAGGAAGGAGTTCAGAACCCTTCACGGGGTATTCGGCTCTTAGTCTTGTTTTGAGAGATCGTTGCATCATTCATCTTTCTTAGTTTTAAAAAGATTATTAGATTAGCAATTACACCTATTCACCCCCCTCTTGTTGTTTTTCAATTGGTATCAGAGCTTGGACTCTAGGCTTTTGGCTTAACAACCTTAGAGAGATCCTAATATTGCTAATCATTTCATTCATTCTCACTTAGTAAAAATGGCCGATGGAATTAAAACCCCTCCTAAGTTTGATGGACTTAACTTTCCCATATGGAAGGTTAAGATGACCGTTTTCTTGCAATCTCTAGGAAGTCGAGTTGCAAAGGCCGTGACCAAACCTTTTAGTGCACCCCGCGGTGATGAATCTACTTGGTCCGAAATTGAGACTAAGGAATTTGATGCCAATGCTAGGGCTCATTATGCACTCCTTCAAGCCCTTAATGATGATGATATAGCTAGAGTTATTCATTTCAAGTCCGCATATGAAATTTGGACACACTTGCTAGTTACACATGAGGGGACCTCACAAGTGAAGAGGGCCAAGATTGACCTTCTTCGGTCCCAATATGAGAACTTTTGCATGCAAGAAAATGAAACCATAGATGATATGGTTACAAAATTTACAAAGATCACTAATGGACTTTCTTCTCTAGGTGATGCTATTGACAACGATCAAAGATTAAGAAAGATCATCCGGGCTCTTCCTCCTTCATGGGAAGTAAAGGCAATTACTTTGAAGGAACTTAATGACAAGGAGGAGATGGAGCTTATTGGTCTCATTGGGAACCTCAAAACCCATGAGATGGAAAGAAAAGCAAGGGAGGACATGGCTCCCTCCAAGAAGAAGACTATAGCCTTCAAATGTCAATCCACACACTCCGACGAAGACGATGAAGAAGAAGATGACGAGGAGCTCTCACTTCTTGTGAAGAACGTTCGGAGGATGTACAACAAGGCTAAATTTCAAAGAAGAAAGAGATGGCAAGGAGGCAAAGAAGAAAGAAAAATTATTTGCTTCAATTGTCAAAGACCCGGTCACATTGTTGCGGAGTGCCCGAACAAAGCAAAGCCCTCCACCTCCAAGAAGCCCTTCAAGAAGAAAGCAATGAAGGCAACATGGGATTCCGAAAGCGAATCCGAGGACGAAGTTGACACCGCTAATATGTGCTTCATGGCTAATGAAGGCACAAGCAAGGTAACCCCTTTCACTTCTCCTATTGATGAACTTTCCATTGATGAACTAGGAGAAGCTTTTGTAGAATTATCACATAACTATGATTTTCTAAAGAAAAAGTATTTAAAAATGAAAAAGGAAAATGAGTCACTTAATCATCAAGTTTTTACTCTCTCCCAAGAAAAGGATGACTTGCTCTCTACTTTAGTTACTACTCAAAATGATTTTGATAAGTACAAAATTTCTTGTAAAGGCAAGTCCCCACTAGTTGATTCTAATGAGATTACCATGCTTAAAGAAAGAATAGACTCATTAGGAATTGTTTTGAAAAATTGTGAGTTTAATAAGAAGAAGATTGAGGCTATGTTCTCTAAGAAACAAGCCCCAAAGAAAAATGCTTACCATACTCATGCCCATGCTCATGTTCATACAACACAACCTATACATCGTGGCAAGTCCCCAAAACATGCTCACACACATCATGCATTCATGTATGGTAAAGTGTATTCATGTTCTTATTGTGGCCGTAAGGGACACTTAGCTAATTTTTGCTATGATAGACTAAGTGCATCTCGTCATAATGTTTGGATTCGAAACACTAACTTTCAAGGACCCAAGAAAATTTGGGTACCAAAGTCAATAAATTTGTTCAATAATGTAGGTACCTTCCAAGGCCCAACGACGTAGAGGATTGTGGTATCTTGATAGTGGTTGCTCAAGGCACATGACTTGGGACATCAATAACTTCGCAACCCTATCAAGATACCATGAAGGTGGCACCGTCACCTTTGGAGATGATGCCAAGGGTAAAATCATCGGTATTGGTAATGTAAAACTCGGCACATCCCCTTTAATTGAGAATGTAGTTTTAGTTGATGGCCTCAAGCATAACCTCTTGAGTGTTAGTCAACTTTGTGATAAAGGTTTTGATGTTGTTTTTGATAATGTAGTTTGTAAAGTAATTGATAGAATATCTAATACTTGTGTGTTTTCCGGTTTTCGTGAAAGTAATGTTTATATGATAGATATGTCAAATATGTCATGTAATATTACTTGTTTAAAAGCCCTCAATGACGACTCTTGGTTGTGGCATAGAAGATTAGGCCACATTTCTTTTGACCATATATCTAGATTAAATACAAAGGAAATGGTGAAAGGTATTCCTTATTTGAATTTTGAAAAGGACCGAGTTTGTGACGCATGTCAATTTGGAAAACAAACTAAGTCTTCTTTCACGTCAATTAAGGATATCATGACATCACGTCCTTTGGAGTTGATCCATATGGATTTATTTGGTCCTACTCAAACCAAAAGTCTAAGTGGGAATCGTTTTGCATTTGTTTTGGTTGATGACTTTTCACGTTTTACTTGGGTTTTCTTTTTGGAGCACAAAAATCAAGCCTTTTTACATTTTCAAGCCTTTAAGAAAAGAGTTGAAAAGGAAAAAGATACTTCAATTTTAAGAATAAGAAGTGATAGAGGAGGTGAGTTCATTAACCTACCCTTTACCACTTTTTGTGAAGAACATGGAATTAAGCATGAACTTTCTTGTCCTAGAACTCCACAACAAAATGGAGTAGTTGAACGGAAAAATCGAACTTTACAAGAGATGGCTAGGACAATGCTAAGTGAATATGGTCTACCACATTATTTGTGGGCCGAGGCCGTTAATACATCATGCTATATATCAAATCGTGTCTTCTTGTGTAAAAACACTTCAAAAACTCCTTTTGAAATGTACTTTTCTAGAAAACCAAATGTTTCATATTTCAAAGTTTTTGGAGGCAAATGTTTTGTTTTAAATACAAAAGATAATTTAGGAAAATTTGATGCTAAAGCTTATGAGGCAATTTTTGTGGGTTATTCTAATACTAGTAAAGCCTACAGAATCTTCAATAGATCATCTTTGACTATTGAGGAATCTATACATGTCAAGTTTGAAGAATCTAACTTGTTTGTTAAGAATGTTATAGAAATAGATGCTTTGGATGAAGGCTTGGAGAAAGTGACCTTGGAGGATACACCTACTATGGGAGACAAGCCAAAGGATGATGAAGGAAGTGAAGCTAAAGTAGAAGAAGCTCAAGGAAATGAAATTCAATCAATTGAAGTGGAGCCTACTCAACAACTTCAAAAGGATTGGAGATACAATCCTCATCATCCCAAGGACCTCGTCATAGGTGAAGTATCAAAAGGGGTAACCACTCGCTCTAAACTTCATGATTTTTGTGGACATTATGCATTTATTTGTCATGTTGAACCCAAGAATGTCCTCGAAGCCGACGCCGATTCATATTGGTTGCTAGCCATGCAAGAGGAACTCAATCAATTTGAGTGCAACCAAGTTTGGCACCTTGTTCCTAGGCCCCACGATAGACCAACAATTGGTACTAAGTGGATCTTTAAGAACAAGTTGGATGAATCGGGTAACGTTGTTAGGAATAAAGCTAGGTTAGTTGCCCAAGGTTACACTCAAATCGAAGGAATCGATTTTGAAGAAACCTTTGCTCCCGTAGCACGGCTTGAAGCCATACGGATGACACTAGCCTTTGCCTCATATAAAGATTTTAAGTTATTTCAAATGGATGTTAAAAGTGCTTTTCTAAATGGTTTTATTGAAGAGGAGGTGTATGTTGAACAACCCCCCGGGTTTGTTGATCCTACACATCCGGATTTTGTGTTTAAATTAGATAAAGCTCTTTATGGTTTAAAACAAGCCCCTAGGGCATGGTATGAAAGACTTTCTTCATTTTTAATTTCAAATGGTTTTAAGAAAGGTAAAATTGTCACAATTTTGTTTACAAAACATGTAGAAAATGACATTCTTATTGTGCAAATTTATGTAGATGATATTATTTTTGGTTCTACTAATGAATCTCTTTGCCAAGCTTTTGAATCATGCATGAAGGAAGAATTTGAAATGTCTATGATGGGGGAACTCAACTATTTCCTTGGACTCCAAATCAAGCAAAAGAAGGATGGGATCTTCATCAATCAAGCCAAGTACACAAAGGAATTAATCAAAAGGTTCAGGCTTGAAGGATCTAAAGTAAGCAAAACTCCCATGGCAACAACCACAAAGCTTGATAAGGATGAACAAGGTAAAAGTATAGACATTAAACTTTATCGTAGCATGATAGGTAGCTTGCTTTATTTAACGGCCAGTAGGCCGGATATTATGTTTTCTGTTTGTCTCTGTGCACGTTTTCAATCTTGTCCTAAAGAGTCTCATATAATTGCGGTTAAACGCATAATTAGATACCTTAAGGGCACTATTGAAATGGGTTTGTGGTATCCGAAAACCGGATTATTTGAAATGAAGAGTTTTTCGGATGCCGACTATGCGGGTTGTAGGGTAGATAGGAAGAGCACAAGTGGAACATGTCAATTCCTAGGTAATTGTCTTATATATTGGTCTTTCAAAAAGCAAAATTCGGTAGCCCTTTCAACCGCCGAGGCAGAGTATGTTGCAGCCGGAGCTTGTTGTGCACAAGTTCTTTGGATGAAACATACTCTCCTCGACTATGATTTACACTTTGATCATGTTAAAATATTTTGTGATAATACTAGTACAATTCACATGACAAAGAATGCAAATCAACATAGTAAAACCAAACATATTGACATTAGGTATCACTTTCTTAGAGATCATTATGAGAAAGGTGATATTGATATTGATTATGTTTCTACCGATTTTCAACTTGCCGATATTTTTACTAAACCTCTAGATTATCCTAGATTTTCATTTATTTGTGGTGAGTTGAATGTTTGCATTATGGATTCTTAAAGATACATTTTTTCTTTAAGGTTTTGTTACCCTTTTTGATGTATGACAAAAAGGGGGAGAGAAAGAATAAGTTTGTTGTTTTAAAAAAAAAAAATTAAGTTTTGTTGTTTATTGTTTATTTGAGTTTTTGATAAAAACTATTGTGTTTTCAATGCTTTATGTATCTAGCTTTATACATAGCATTATTTGAGGGGGAGCTTTACAAGCTCTTCTTCCATTTTTTGTTTAAATAACTTATATGTTTTGTCATCATCAAAAAGGGGGAGATTGTTGGCCCAAGGTTACAATCACCCGTGTTTAGTGTGTTTTGATGATTACAAAATATATTAGTTATTTGTACTAATAATGTTTGTTGTTTAAGTGTGTTTCAGGGTTCTAACCAAACTAGAAGGGTTCTTCCCTAAAGGAAGGAGTTTTGACTCAAAGTACCTCAATTCGGGCTCAAAGTATCAAGATTGGAAGATCATATGAAGAAGCCCACTTGAAGCACTTGTAGTCCTTAGAATAAATGTAAGAAATAGATTGTAAAAGTTTGAGTTTTGGAATTTGGCTCCAGGATACACACACACACTTTTCTATACAAGTTTTCATGATTTAAAACTTGGTGGTTCCAAGTTTCATGCTTTAACAAATATACATGACCCTAAGTTTTTACAAAGGTATATATATCATGTTTAAAATCATGTATAATCATTCTAGCATGTTACTTAGTTTTCTCTACCTCAAAACATTTTTTCAAAATTTTTCAAAATCTGGCACTTGCTGTTTTTCTGTTTCAGACAAGACCGGCCGACCGGCCCGGTCGACCGGCGCTTGTGTCAGGACATGCACGCTTGTGCATGTCTGTCGGCCGACCGTCGGGTCGACCGATTGGATGCAGTCTGCTCTCGGGTTTTCTGGGTCGACCGCCCGGTCGACCGCCAGCAGAACACTTTGTTTCTTCTTAGAGGACGGTCGACCGTCCGGTCGACCCGAGTCCAACGGCTCTTTGCCAGCAGGGCGGGCGGCCGACCGGACCTGTCGACCGCCAAGCCTGCAAAAGCCTAACGGCTCTTTCCTCTTTTGTGCAATTCTGAAAACTATTTTCTTAATCTGTTTTTGCAGACTTTTTCTGAGGTTTTTGGAGAACTTTTTCAGGTCAAATAAACTTAAAATAAATTATTTTTAACCCTTTCTTCTCCCTATAAATAGAGGAGTATAACCTCTTGCAAAATACCAAGAAAAATACCTAAGTTTTCAAAAGAGAAGAAAAGTTTTAAGCTCTCTATTTTCCTATTCTTTCTTGAGCTTTGTTTTTAGTTGTGTTCTCTAGCAAAAATCAATCTACAACTGAGTTTTCTCACTACACTTCTTAGAGCCAAAATTCTCATCCTCATTCTATAAGGAAGTTGTAAAGAGAAAGTGTTTGTAAGAAGTTTGTGATCCTTTTGGTGATCACTTGGCTACTTGTTCCTTCTTCTTGTTCTTGTGGAGACACCTCTTCGGTAGAGGTTATTGTAAGTGGTGGAGCTCGGTGCTCGGGTCTTTGGTAGACCGTTGTAATCGTCCTCGGTGGATAGTGGAAACCCTTCACGGAGGTGAAGGCGGGGAGTAGAGCGGTGGCTCGAACCTCGAAACAAACATCTTGTGTTTGCGATTGCTTTGTGTCCATTTTACTTTAAATTTCTCTTGCACTCTATTGCTTTCAATTACTTGCTTGAGATCTTATCTTCTTTACTTGTGTTATATTGTGTGCATTTCATCATTGCATATTATTCATTCCTTGTTCGATCAATTCTCATACAACAAGGTTGCATTGCGCACCTCTAACCCATTCAAGGGGAATTGGGAGGAAGGAGTTCAGAACCCTTCACGGGGTATTCGGCTCTTAGTCTTGTTTTGAGAGATCGTTGCATCATTCATCTTTCTTAGTTTTAAAAAGATTGTTAGATTAGCAATTACACCTATTCACCCCCCTCTAGGTGTTTTTCACGTTGCACAAAAGACCAGATAACAGAAACTGTCCAACAGTTAGAAACTGCCTATAGTCGACTTTCCTTTTGAGTTAGTCGACTATACTAGGCAAATTTCCAAAGGGCAGTCGACTAGTAATGGGTATTAGTCGACTAGGTCAAGATAAGCTCAAGTGACAGGCTTCTGGATAACTGAACCAAGTCGACTGCAACTTCTTTATAAGTCGACTAGGCCAGTGATTAGTTGACTAGGGGAATAGGGTTAGTCGACTACAATTGTCTATTAGTCGACTATGTTTTCTGTCAAGTCGACTAATGGACAAACAGAGAGTTGGGTATAGTGAGACACATGTGTAACGCCCCGATTCCACGGATACGGGGACGTCACTGCGACGTATATACGTAGGCCAGAAAATGCCCCACACGTATATACGCTAAGCAAATAAGTACAACAAGAAACAGAGTACACGACAAAGCGTGGTATCCATACATATGCCAACACAAGAAGTACACATACAGGGTTATCGCAGGATATTATAAAGTATTACACAATACATGTGCATTACATCATAACCAAGTCCAAAAGCAAAAAGGTACAACAAAATACAAAGAAGCTCACGAGTAGGATGGGGATCCCGTGAGACAAAAGGAAGAGTCGGCACGATGAGACTAGAGCTGGTCAGCCTGCTCAGAAAGATTGGCCCGGTCCTCTGTGGAAGGCTCCACTTCGTTCCAAGCCTCGGAATCTGAATATGCAAATCCAAAGGGTCAAGACATATAATAACAAATAAAAGATAGCCAAGTGACTAAGAATCATTGATAGATATAATGAAGCAGAAATGAATAGCAACGAATAACAAGTGATGTAAACTCAATAAGGTAAGGTCATATGCAATAAATCTACAATTAGCGTCTTATTATTATTACTTGTCTTACTGTGATATCTAGCTATGTGACCCAGCGTCCCAGAGCACATAGATCCATATTCTAGTAAAGCAAGGTTGTTATTGGAAACAGCGGTTGTATCGACGAACTATGTTTACAGTGGGTCCCGTGCATGCCCGGGACCACGGTCCAGGGTGTTCCGTTGCTTGAAGACGGAACCAGCCGCAAGGCCTAACAGGAGGGTCTTATGTATGCCCTTGTCATGACAGTAAACAGGAAAGGGAGCAAGCACTCCCCTCGGTCCCCTGGAGTACCACAGGTTAGACCGGAAACATAATTGTACAATATACCTAAAACCACTGTAAACACGAACACATATCGATATCCGCATATTTCCCCCTGACCCCAATGTAAGTTGGTCTATTTTATATAAAAGTCGGGTATATCATGCTTGGTGTTTCAGTGATAGCATGAAGGGGTGGTAATACTTCACATTTAACAAGTTATGGAATAGCAATATGTAACATGAGTCATGAAGCATAATAAGGCAAGATCTATCAGGTAACAAGTCATGCAGTACAGGTATGAAGCATAAACAAAGCTAAAACAGTATACCAATATCAGGGTAAGGTCAGAAATTAAAAAGGAAAGGAGTCAGAAAACTGGCCCAGAATTAGGCTGTCGGTCGACCTCCGGTCGACTGCCGGTCGACTGGGGATATAACTGGCGGTCGGCTCCCGGTCGACTGCCGGTCGACCGTGCAGATGCCGTGAGCTCCAGGTTTTGGCCGGTCGACTGCCGGTCGACTGGTCCACACTAATTCCCTAAGCCGGTCGAGTGGTCGGTCGACTGCCAGTCGACCGCCAGCTCAAAGTTGTGCACGCTGTGCACATCGGTAGAGTGATCGGTCGACTGCCGGTCGACCGATCCTCTGGAATCTGCTACTGTTAAGGCAGAAAATCAGATTTTTAAGGGTTTGGTTCTAACAGCCTATAGATAGGGTTTTTTTATGTTATTAGGGGACCTGATCTATCAACACAAGTACACCACAACAGGGACTAGCCTTAGTGAGTAGATATACACACATGGGGAGGTTGGATTTGAGCTTTGATGACCTAAAAATTGGATTTTTATGGAACCATTTTACAAGAATTACTATCACAAGTAAATAGAGGGAAATCTAGGTCTTGGTGAGTAAAGATACTCACTTGGGAAGGATCAATTAGGAGCTTGATCCAATGGAGGAAGAGGGTGGCTACAATCCACAATTGTTGTTGGAGCTTGAGTTGAAGAATTTGATCTTGGTGTTGCTTTGGGAGTGATGGTTGAAATTGAAGTCCTTGATGAAGCCTTGGTTGAAGTCCTTGAGATCTTGAGATGGAGGTGAAGAGATTGGGGAGTTCTTGGAGCTAGGGTTTTAGGTTGAAGAAGAAGGGGATTTGGTGAGAGCTTCTCTTCTCTTAAGTTGAAGTGGAAGAAGAAAAAAGGGTAAGTTGCAAATGAAAACATATATATAAGATGGGGATTTTGTAAAGGAGATGGAATTTGTGTAGAAAGGAGGGGTTTCCTTGCAAAAAGGGAAGGCGTGAGGTGTCCCTCACCTGGCCACTTGGCCGGCTGTGGGAGAGAGAGAGAGTGAGTGGGGTTAGGTGAAGGGTGAGTGGGAAATGAGGTGGCACAAGAGGTGGAAAATGGAATTTGCAATAATTGAAAAAATGCCCGAAATTCAAGTATCTCGGAATGATCTGAAAATTTTACCAAAAATCAAGAATAATATTTGAAGACTCACGGTGAAATTCGTTTGAAGAAATACTGTATAGTTTTAAAATTAAAATCCCAGAATCAGTTATTTACCAACTCCGAAAGAATTTTCATAAATTCATAAAATTCTCAGAAAAATTGTATAAGTAAGAAATATGATTCTAAGCAATAAAGTCTAAAGGACCTTCTAAAAATTCCTAACTGTTTGGAAGATAAAAATTCGGGAATCGGTCAGCGGCACTGGCCGACACCGGTTTTGAAGAAATTCATTTTAACTCCAGAAAATTTCAGAAAATCACATAAAATCTAAAATATTGGAAAATGATATTTGAAATTAAAATCGGTCAAATACGGAAGGTAAATCGAAAATACGATCGAAAGACTGAATACGTATCTAAGTACGTATTCCGGGAGAGGGGTATTACAATCCACCCACCTTACAAAAATTTCGTCCTCGAAATTTCATAAGGTTAAAGATAACAGGAAAAGCAACAGATAGATACGGATACAAGGAAAGATAACGGTAGAGAAGAGTAGAAGGAAAGAGTCTTACCAAATCAGGATGTGAAAAGTTGAGGATAACGCTCCCGGATAACGTCCTCACGCTCCCAAGTGGCCTCTCCTGGCGCATGCCTGTTCCAAGACACCAATACCAATGGAATAGCTCTTTTCTTCAGTGTCTTGACACTCCTATCCAGAATGGCCATCGGCTGCTCTTGGTATGATAGATCCGGTTGTAGCTCCAGCTCGGAATGATCCAGAATATGGCTGTCATCCCTGACATACTTCCTCAACTGAGACACGTGGAAGACATTATGCACCCCGTCCAAAGATGGCGGCAACGCCAATCTATAAGACACATCTCCCACACGATCCAGGATCTCGAATGGGCCGATATACCTCGGACTTAGCTTCCTACGTGTACCGAACCGGATTACACCCTTGGTAGGTGATATCTTCAAGAACACATGATCTCCGGTCTGGAATTCCAATGGCCTCCTTAGAGTGTCTGCCCAACTCTTCTGTCTACTCTGAGCAGTCCGGAGATGATCTCTGATAACCCTGACTTTCTCTGTCGTCTGCATCAGGATCTCTGGTCCCAAAAGACTCCACTCACCGACTTCATCCCAACAAATCGGTGATCTGCACTTCCTTCCATACAATGCCTCAAAGGGTGCCATCTTAATACTTGCCTGATAGCTGTTGTTATATGAAAACTCAGCCAAGTGAAGATGGTCCTCCCATGATCCTCTGAAGTCAATCATGCAAGCCCTCAACATATCTTCAAGGATCTGGATAGTCCTCTCAGATTGTCCGTCTGTCTGAGGATGATATGAAGTACTGAATTTCAGACGAGTCCCCAGACTTTCTTGGAGACTCTCCCAGAAATGAGATCTGAACCTGGTGTCTCTATCTGATACAATACTAACTGGAACTTCATGCAGACGAACTATCTCCTTCATATACTTGTCTGCCAGAACCTCTGTCGACTGGCCTACCTTGAATGGTATGAAGTGAGCTGACTTGGTGAGGCGATCAACTATTACCCACACCGCATTATTACCCCTGGGACTCCGAGGCAATGCCGTCACAAAATCCATGGTGATGTGCTCCCACTTCCATTCGGGTATCGGCAAAGGTTGAAGAAGTCCAGTTGGTCTCTGGTGCTCGATCTTGATCTGCTGGCAAACCAAGCACTTGGCAACAAATTGGGCTACCTCTCTCTTCATAGCATTCCACCAAAAGTGCTTCTTCAGGTCCTGGTACATCTTGTTTCCCCCAGGGTGTATAGAATAAGCTGAACTGTGTGCTTCCTCCAAAATCTTCTGTCTGACTTCTCCTTGGGGAACACAAAGTCTATCTCCAAAATACAATGCACCATCTGGGTGAATGCAGATATCCGACCTCAATCCAGCCTCCACCTGAGCTCTGAATGTCTGCAATCTGGGGTCCTCCTTCTGAGCTTCCTTGATCTCCTCTATCAATGATGACTGGATCTGTAAAGCCATGAACTGCCCGGCCTTATCACCTCCTTGCACCAACATCAAATCCAATCTGATGAACTCCTGAATCAACTCCCTCTGCTGCGTGAGGTGGACTAGCACTCTGTTCTCTGGCATCCTGCTCAGTGCATCTGGAACGGTATTGACTTTGCCTGGATGATACTGCAAGTCAATATCATAGTCCGCCATAAGCTCCAACCACCTCCTCTGCCTCATATTCAACTCCTTCTGTGAGAAAATATACTTGAGGCTCTTGTGATCTGTGTATATCAACACTTTGTCTCCCAGAAGGTAGTGCCTCCATATCTTCAAAGCAAATATCACAGCTGCCAACTCCAAGTCATGAGTTGGGTAATTCCTCTCATGAGGCTTCAATTGCCTAGATGCATATGCTATAACATGATCATGTTGCATAAGCACACACCCCAGGCCTTTCCCTGATGCATCACAGAAAATGACCATCCCTCCTCTTCCTGAAGGAGTCCTCAAGATTGGAGCTGAAATAAGCCTCTGCTTCAACTGCTCAAATGCTGCATCACATTCCTCTGACCATATGTATCTCTCCCCTTTTCTGGTGAGCCTGGTCAACGGAGCTGCAAGTCTAGAGAAATCCTGGACAAAGCGCCTGTAATATCCGGCTAGTCCAAGAAAGCTCTTTATCTCAGTCACCGTCTTCGGAACTGGCCAATCCTTCACTGCCTGGACTTTACTAGGATCAACTGAAATCCCTTCCGCTGAAACTATGTGTCCAAGGAAAGCTATGCTGTCCAACCAGAATTCACACTTGCTCCTTTTGGCATGAAGCTGCTCCTGCTGAAGGGTCTGCAACACAATTCTCAAGTGCTCTGCATGCTCCTTATAATTCTTTGAATAGATCAGAATGTCTTCTATAAATACAACTACAAACTGATCCAGGTAAGGAGAGAACACTCGGTTCATCAAGTCCATGAAAACTGCAGGGGCATTTGTGACTCCGAAAGGCATAACTAGAAACTCATAGTGGCCATATCGGGTCCTGAATGCCGTCTTCGGAACATCCTCCTTCTTCACCCTCAGCTGATGGTAACCCGACTGCAAATCTAATTTAGAAAATACACGGGCTCCATGAAGCTGATCAAACAAATCATCAATCCTGGGTAAGGGGTACTTGTTCTTGATGGTGACTTTGTTCAATTCCCTATAATCAATACAAAGTCTCTTACCACCATCCTTCTTATTCGCCAATAGCACTGGAGCGCCCCATGGTGAAGTGCTTGGTCGAATCAGTCCCTTGTCTGAATATTCCTGCAGTTGCTTCTTCAAGATCTCCAACTCCGTCGGTGCCATCCTGTACGGAGCCTTAGATATAGGAGCTGTCCCTGGAACTGTGTCAATGGAGAACTCCACTATCCTCTCCGGTGGAAGTCCTGAAATCTCAGCAAAGACTTCTGGAAATTCATCCCACACTGGCACTCCCTTCTGAACCTCCGAAGTGGTCATCTGAATCTTCTTCTTAGCAGGCTTCACCTCTCCACTAAACTGGAACTCCGGCTGATGAGGGATTCTGAAATTGATCCTCCTCCCTCTACAGTCGATCACCGCATAGTACTGACTGAGCCAGGTCATGCCTAAGATTACGTCGTACCCTTTGGTGTCTAGTACGAGCATATCTATGGCCAAGATCTTCCCACAAAGTTCCACTGGACAGTCAGCACAAACTCTAGAAGATATAACTACCCCATTCCCTGTACTTATCTCCCATTTGCGGTCTAAAGCCTTAACAGGTATAGAATGTAAAGCCACAAAATGATCGGAGATATAACAGTGGGATGCACCTGAATCGAAGAGAGCGAGAACAGGTATTGAATGAACTCTGATGTTACCTGAAATCACCTCCTCTGAAGCCTCAGCCTCCTCTGCTGACAGGTTGTAGGCCTGACCTCTACCACGTCCTGCTGCCGTCCTGGCTCCTCTCTGCACTGGGCGAACAACATGCGGTGGAGGAAGGGGAAGAGCTCTCCTCATCACTGGTCCCTGGTTCCTCTGCCCAACTGGCCCTGGTAGTACCCTCTGTCCATACTGCTCTTGAGGTACCGCCAAGGTTTGGTTAGCAAACCCCATTCTCCTGTGTGGACAGGTCTCCACGGCATGGTCTCGTGCTCCACACACCAAACACAATCCGTTTGCCCTCCGGCAATTCTGCTGAGAGTGTCCTGGTTTCTGGCAAAAGTTGCAGATAAGACCTGGTCGAGCCATCTGGTAAGGAACTGCTCTGAATGGTTGCCTGGCCTGAACCTTCGCTGCCCTGTATGGTCCTCCTCTACCCACCGGTACAAACGGCCTCTTCATGGCCTGGTTCTTCATCTGATCCTCTTGCTTCTTCTCTAACCCACGCTCCACCTCTCGAGCGATGGTGAGAACTTCTGAATAGGTCTTCAGCTGCTGGGGCATCAAGAGGACCTGTATGTCCATCTGCAGACCTTGCTGAAACCTGCTTGCCCTCTTCTCCCCATCCGTCACCATGTACGGGGCGAAGCGGCTTAGTCTGAGAAACTCCGCGGCATACTCATCCACGGACTTGTTCCCTTGCTGTAGTCTGATAAACTGCTCCTCCATGTCCTTCTGAGCAGTAGCAGGGAAGAATCGACTGTAGAAGCTCTTGGAGAAAGTATCCCAGGAGACAGGCTTCTCCAGTCTGGCCTCTTCGGCTAACCACCAAGTCCGAGCTATGTCCTTCAGCTGAATCTTGGCAACCTCCACTTGGTTCTCCTTAGGCACTCGGGCGGCGTTCAGCAAATCAGTGGTGTCCGTCAACCATTGTTCAGCATCCAATGGTTTCTCGACTCCCGTGAAGATGGCCGGTTGTAGCCGCCGGAAATCTGACACGTTCCCAGGCCTTTGCTCCTTTGGGGCTGCCAACTCCTGCCTGAGGAGCTCAGTCTGCTGCTGCTGGTTCTCCATCATGGTCTGAATGACCTTCAGGATATCAGCACTCTCTCCTCCTACGGGTCCGTTCGGTACTTGCCCGACGTTGTTACGACCCGATCGCCTCTCCATACCGAAAGGGATAAGATCTGGAATTGGAAACAAATGAAAGGAGTTTAGGACACGAGGAAATGAATCAAGGACGGAATCAAGGAGGACTAGATAACTTTGTACATTGTAGTTGGCATTAGTAAATTACTAGAATTTGCCACTTGATTGTACTTTTAGGCTTGAGAGCCTAGGCTCTGATACCAACCTGTAACGCCCCGATTCCACGGATACGGGGACGTCACTGCGACGTATATACGTAGGCCAGAAAATGCCCCACACGTATATACGCTAAGCAAATAAGTACAACAAGAAACAGAGTACACGACAAAGCGTGGTATCCATACATATGCCAACACAAGAAGTACACATACAGGGTTATCGCAGGATATTATAAAGTATTACACAATACATGTGCATTACATCATAACCAAGTCCAAAAGCAAAAAGGTACAACAAAATACAAAGAAGCTCACGAGTAGGATGGGGATCCCGTGAGACAAAAGGAAGAGTCGGCACGATGAGACTAGAGCTGGTCAGCCTGCTCAGAAAGATAGGCCCGGTCCTCTGTGGAAGGCTCCACTTCGTTCCAAGCCTCGGAATCTGAATATGCAAATCCAAAGGGTCAAGACATATAATAACAAATAAAAGATAGCCAAGTGACTAAGAATCATGGATAGATATAATGAAGCAGAAATGAATAGCAACGAATAACAAGTGATGTAAACTCAATAAGGTAAGGTCATATGCAATAAATCTACAATTAGCGTCTTATTATTATTACTTGTCTTACTGTGATATCTAGCTATGTGACCCAGTGTCCCAGAGCACATAGATCCATATTCTAGTAAAGCAAGGTTGTTATTGGAAACAGCGGTTGTATCGACGAACTATGTTTACAGTGGGTCCCGTGCATGCCCGGGACCACGGTCCAGGGTGTTCCGTTGCTTGAAGACGGAACCAGCCGCAAGGCCTAACAGGAGGGTCTTATGTATGCCCTTGTCATGACAGTAAACAGGAAAGGGAGCAAGCACTCCCCTCGGTCCCCTGGAGTACCACAGGTTAGACCGGAAACATAATTGTACAATATACCTAAAACCACTGTAAACACGAACACATATCGATATCCGCATATTTCCCCCTGACCCCAATGTAAGTTGGTCTATTTTATATAAAAGTCGGGTATATCATGCTTGGTGTTTCAGTGATAGCATGAAGGGGTGGTAATACTTCACATTTAACAAGTTATGGAATAGCAATATGTAACATGAGTCATGAAGCATAATAAGGCAAGATCTATCAGGTAACAAGTCATGCAGTACAGGTATGAAGCATAAACAAAGCTAAAACAGTATACCAATATCAGGGTAAGGTCAGAAATTAAAAAGGAAAGGAGTCAGAAAACTGGCCCAGAATTAGGCTGTCGGTCGACCTCCGGTCGACTGCCGGTCGACTGGGGATATAACTGGCGGTCGGCTCCCGGTCGACTGCCGGTCGACCGTGCAGATGCCGTGAGCTCCAGGTTTTGGCCGGTCGACTGCCGGTCGACTGGTCCACACTAATTCCCTAAGCCGGTCGAGTGGTCGGTCGACTGCCAGTCGACCGCCAGCTCAAAGTTGTGCACGCTGTGCACATCGGTAGAGTGATCGGTCGACTGCCGGTCGACCGATCCTCTGGAATCTGCTACTGTTAAGGCAGAAAATCAGATTTTTAAGGGTTTGGTTCTAACAGCCTATAGATAGGGTTTTTTTTATGTTATTAGGGGACCTGATCTATCAACACAAGTACACCACAACAGGGACTAGCCTTAGTGAGTAGATATACACACATGGGGAGGTTGGATTTGAGCTTTGATGACCTAAAAATTGGATTTTTATGGAACCATTTTACAAGAATTACTATCACAAGTAAATAGAGGGAAATCTAGGTCTTGGTGAGTAAAGATACTCACTTGGGAAGGATCAATTAGGAGCTTGATCCAATGGAGGAAGAGGGTGGCTACAATCCACAATTGTTGTTGGAGCTTGAGTTGAAGAATTTGATCTTGGTGTTGCTTTGGGAGTGATGGTTGAAATTGAAGTCCTTGATGAAGCCTTGGTTGAAGTCCTTGAGATCTTGAGATGGAGGTGAAGAGATTGGGGAGTTCTTGGAGCTAGGGTTTTAGGTTGAAGAAGAAGGGGATTTGGTGAGAGCTTCTCTTCTCTTAAGTTGAAGTGGAAGAAAAAAAGGGTAAGTTGCAAATGAAAACATATATATAAGATGGGGATTTTGTAAAGGAGATGGAATTTGTGTAGAAAGGAGGGGTTTCCTTGCAAAAAGGGAAGGGGTGAGGTGTCCCTCACCTGGCCACTTGGCCGGCTGTGGGAGAGAGAGAGAGTGAGTGGGGTTAGGTGAAGGGTGAGTGGGAAATGAGGTGGCACATGAGGTGGAAAATGGAATTTGCAATAATTGAAAAAATGCCCGAAATTCAAGTATCTCGGAATGATCTGAAAATTTTACCAAAAATCAAGAATAATATTTGAAGACTCACAGTGAAATTTGTTTGAAGAAATACTGTATAGTTTTAAAATTAAAAATCCCGGAATCAGTTATTTACCGACTCCGAAAGAATTTTCATAAATTCATAAAATTCTCAGAAAAAGTGTATAAGTAAGAAATATGATTCTAAGCAATAAAGTCTAAAGGACCTTCTAAAAATTCCTAACTGTTTGGAAGATAAAAATTCGGGAATCGGTCAGCGGCACTGGCCGACACCGGTTTTGAAGAAATTCATTTTAACTCCAGAAAATTTCAGAAAATCACATAAAATCTAAAATATTGGAAAATGATATTTGAAATTAAAATCGGTCAAATACGGAAGGTAAATCGAAAAATACGATCGAAAGACTGAATACGTATCTAAGTACGTATTCCGGGAGAGGGGTATTACAACATGATTAGTCGACTAGGAAGTTTGGTCAAGTCGACGACTCTATGGGTTAGTCGACTCTAAAGGGATATAAGTCGACTATACAACTATGATATGTGTGTGTGTATCAAGGCTTTTGACATGCTATTATACAATTACAAAACACATCATATCAACTCTCTTTGGGAAGTCTTGATCATGTAGAACTCTTGATTAATCTTGTGTTAGAGCTCCAAATGAAATGCTTCACAAATGTCTTCATTAAAACATGTTCCAACATTCTCCCCCTTTTTGATGATGACAACCTGTGTTTATGAAAACTCCCCCTGCAGCAAAACTCCCCCTGCAGTAAACAGGTTATAACAAATGATATATATATATATATATATATATATATATATATATATATATATATATATATATATATAATCAATTCTTGTTTGCCCCTGCAGAAAGTGTTTAGCTTCCCCTGCATTGCCATATGTCAATATCCATAACATATATATATTTACCATAACACACATATGTCAATCTCTTGCCATAACACAGAAATCTCTTACACAGAATTTGCAGATATGTAACACAGAGATATGTAACACAGAAATATGTAACACAGAAACGCAATTGTTCTCCCCCTTTGTCATTAACAAAAAGCAGAAAATAAACATGAACACACAGTGTTTTCATACTGAAGTACACATTAAAAGAGTCTTAAAATAGAAAAATACAGAAAAATGCAAGAACTTCAAAAGCAAAAACACAAAGCAATTCCAACGCCATATCATCAAAGGTCAGATTCGGGAGGAGGAGGTGGCGGAAAATGAGTCTTGAGAATATTAAGAATCTCCGTTTGAGTGGATGCAAATGAGTCCATCTTGAGTTGCATATGCTCAAACTTAGTCATCATTAAAGACTGATTTTGGAGCAATGTAGTCTGAGAGTCCTGAATGACTTGTTGTTTGGCATGAAGAGATTCTATCTCAACTAATAGAGAATTGTAGAAGGCATCAGCATAAGAAGGAGGTGGTTGGGATGTAGGTGGTTCAGTGAAAGGAGGTTGAGTGGAACTTTGTGGAGGAGGAGAGTGTGGTTGAGGTGGAGGATGAGGGAAATCGTGAAGTTTCATACGGTGAAGAACGACACGATCAAAAGGTTTGAAGACTTTGATAAGACTAGTTTCGGAATCAAGATCGATGTGAAATTTCCGAAACACGTGTGAAAGAAAGGCTCCACAAGGAAGGAAGGAGGTATGATCTTTAACAAGAGTATCAAAAATAATTTTTGCCCAATTTACGTCAAGTCCAGCCATAATGGCATAGACACAAGTGGCTAATTCACGGGAGTAGTAGTTATAACTCCCGGTTTTAGGGCAAATATTATATGCAAGGATACGACCTATAAGACAGGGGATTGGTTTCAATTTGTTGTTTGACATAGGTAATCCTTGTCCTGAAAGAAAAATACTAGATAAGACCTCCGCATCATCCATATTAATATCATTAATAGAGAGGCCGTGATAGGGAATTGAAAGGATACGGCTGATGGATTTAGGGGATAATTTGATGTTAATACCTTTAACCAATGAATATATATGGACATCACCCTCATTATCTTCAAAGGTTAAATTAGTATAAAACAAGTGAATCAAGAACGGATAATAGCCTTGCCTAGAATCCGTAGAGAACATATGAAAAAGACCACAATTTTGTAAATATGAGACAATATCATAATCATAGAAGTCCTAATATTTAACAAATCTACCGGGTAGAATTTCTAAGGAGGAAATTCTAAGGAAGTCCTCTTCTAGGGCAGGAATTTTCAGAAAAGCCCTAAAATCAACTTGAGATGAGGAAGAAGATGGTGTGAACTTGGTTTTCTTTGACCTAGACATGCTTAGAACTGAAATTAAAGGAAGAGACCACAAGAAATTGAAGGAAATTGCAGAGATTGGAAGGGATTTACCAAGAATTTGAAGGCAGGAGAGGTTGGGTTCACTGCTGCTTATGGTGCTGTAGTCGACTGGTTCAGCGGCTGGGAAGAGAAAATTGGGTGAAAAGGCTAGGGTTTTGATGAGGGAAAGGTAGAAAAGGAAAGGAAATATCAAATCAATGGTTAGGATTAAAATAGAGTGAGATCGGATCCAAAACTTAAGGATACGGGTCGGGTTTCGAAAGTTAAAAAACAAAAACAGAAAACATGATTTCACAAAGTTAGTCGACTTGATATTTGAGACTAGTCGACTAATCCACTTACTAGTCGACTAGTTGAGTACTATAGTCGACTAACTTTTAGAAAACAAAAAAGCCATGTTTCTGTTGATGTAAATTAGTCGACTGGGTCACTGTTAAGTCGACTAGGTGTAAGATTAGTCGACTAATAAATCTTGATAAGTCGACTAATAAGGGAAAATATGCTTTTTTAAAAAAATTCTGAAAAAAAATATTTAAAAAACAGAAAAATTGCAAATACCTAAATCTCTTCGAAATTTCATAAAAATATCTTCTTTAAGAGGTTTTGTAAAAATATCTGCAATTTGATTATCAGTTGATATAAAATTTAGAGAATACTTTGTTCTCCCCCTGCAACAAATATATCATTATATATATATATATATATATATATATATATATATATATATATATATATATATATGTTCTCATCAACTTTCTTATATGGTACTGCAAAATAAACGTTAGACGGTACCAAACATAAAAGAACATATTAACCTTTAGGAGTCCAAATCCATTTTGAATTTGGTTTCCACCTGTTAGTATACACATAGTTGCATGAATTACATATATCATGAATGTATGATGCCATATAGGTATTTTTATCAATAATACTTAAATTCTTAGGAATCCATATAAACTTATTCTTCATTTTAGACTTTCTTGTCATAACAGACTTATATGGATTACTAATATATGAAGATTTTTCAATATATCCAATACCATAATGATTATGTGACAGTTTTTGAAAAGATAACAGATCATTCAATTTTTCTTTTCCTTGATTGAACTTAGTCACATTTGTCAAAATTTCTTCATATTTCTTTTAAAAACTAACATGTCTTTATCCAATATAGAAATCCTTTCATTCAAAGATATAGTTTCCTTTTTAAGAAAAACATTTTCTTTTATAAACTTCTCATTATCATTTTTCAAAGATGATATTATTTTTTCAAACTCATCTTTTTGAGAGTTTATAGAAGAAACTTGTAAAGCATAACATGAATTTTCTTTTAAAAGTTTTTCATTCTCCTTTGATAAAACTTTATTTTTCATTGTCTCATTCTTTAGATCATTAAATAATTCATGGAATGCATCTAAAAGTTCAGTATATGATACCTTATCTTCTTCTTCTAGCGCCATGTAACAAATGTTGGCACGTTCAGTGGTTTCTTCTTCGTCAGAGGAAGAGGAATCACTGTTTTCCCATTATGCTTGGTAGTCCTTCTTCTTCTTGAACTTTTTGCTCTTAAATTTGCCTTTATTTTTGAGTAATGGGCAATCCTTCTTCAAATGACCTGTTTTATTGCAATTAAAGCATTTAAATTTACCTTGCTTAAGAAATCTCCTGAATTTCCTTGAAAGCATTGCCATCTCCTCTTCATCGTAATCTGAATCGTCCGTGTCTGAGGATGCATGGAAGGCAAGTTCTTTCTTCTTTGAATAAGGTTATCATTCATCCTTCTTTCTTTCTTCAAGTTGCACTTCATATGCCATTAGATTACCAATGAGGTTTTCTAACGACATTGTTGAGAGATCATTCGCTTCTTCAATTGCTGTTGTTTTCTTCTCCCATTCTGGTGTAAGTGCACGAAGGATCTTGCGAACTTTTTCAACTTGTGTGTATTCCTTTCTAAGGGATGCTAAGGAATTGGTAATGTCGGTGAATCTTGTAACGATTTCTGAGATGGTTTCATTCTCCTCCATTTTGAATAATTCAAACCTATGGACAAGAACAGATATCTTAGATTCTTTAACTTTATTTGTGCTTTTGTGTGTTACCTGAAGAGTGTGCCATATTTGATGTGCATAAGTGACTATTGAAACACGGTTGAATTCTTCTTTGGTTAAGGCACAAAACAAGGCATTCATTGCTTTGGCGTCAAGGTTCGCATTCTTCTTTTGATCATCACTCCAAGCGTTGTAGTTGGTTGATGGTTTGGTGTACGATGCTTCTACGATGTTCCGAAGTTCGTAGTTGAGCGATTGCAAGTAGATTTTCATTCTACACTTCCAATAGTTATAGTTGGATCCGTCAAATAGCGGTGGGCGTTGTGTAGAATGTCCTTCTTTGAATTGTGACGAAGGGAACTCCGTTGCCATCCTTGTATAGTTGTTGACTAGGTATGCAGTGCTCTGATACCAATTGTTGGTCCCGAGATGATGCTACTTGTGGAACTTTCTCTGTTGGCACTTATGGATCTAAAATACGAAGTCAACACAAATACTAAACAAAGAAGGATTAAGTTAAACAAATAAATACACTTGCAATAAAGGAAAAGTAAATCTCAGAAAGTTAGACAAACGCAAACACGAGAGATTTATCCTGGTTCGGTCCTCGTGACCTACATCCAGTCCCCAAGCCACCCGCTTGAGATTTTCCTTTATCCTTGATTTTGTACACCCAAAATCAACACCATGCACGCCACTTGACAAATCCCCTTTGCCAAATGTGTACACCTTCTCTTTACACCAAAAGAACAAACTCCACCTTATACAACTTTCTTCTACACCAAGAAGACACCCGTGTACAATGATTGCTTTACAACACTTTCCTATAAGCCTTGGTACTGTATGTGAATGTGGACAAGGTCTAGTATAGGAGAAACTTCAGAAAACTTCACTATAGAGTTTGAATTTGGTGAAGAACTGAAGTGGGAACAGTTTTCAGGATTGGCAGAATTTTGTGATTGAAAACTAAAGATTAGGATTGATATTTGGCCTTTAGATTAACAATCCTTTATATAGCAGCACTCTTGGATAAGTTAAGGTAGCTACAGGTGCAATTCAAAAGTTTAAAACGTTGGAAAACGTTGCACAAAAGACCAGATAACAGAAACTGTCCAACAGTCAGAAACTGCCTATAGTCGACTTTCCTTTTGAGTTAGTCGACTATACTAGGCAAATTTCCAAAGGGTAGTCGACTAGCAATGGGTATTAGTCGACTAGGTTAAGATAAGCTCAAGTGACAGGTTTCTGGATAATTGAACCAAGTCGACTGCAACTTCTTTATAAGTCGACTAGGCCAGTGATTAGTCGACTAGGGGAATAGGGTTAGTCGACTACAATTGTCTATTAGTCGACTATGTCTTTTGTCAAGTCGACTAATGGACAAACAGAGTTGGGTATAGTGAGACACAGGATTAGTCGACTAGGAAGTTTGGTCAAGTCGACTACTCTATGGGTTAGTCGACTATAAAGGGATATAAGTCGACTATACAACTATGATATGTGTGTGTATCAAGGCTTTTGACATGCTATTATACAATTACAAAACACATCATATCAACTCTCTTTGGGAAGTCTTGATCATGTAGAACTCTTGATTAATCTTGTGTTAGAACTCCAAATGAAATGCTTCACAAATGTCTTCATCAAAACATGTTCCAACATCCATCTTCAGAACCCCAGGGGGTATTTATAGGCACCAGGGGAAAGAGGGCCAGGGGGTATTTTAGGCAATTAAGCTCGGCTCGTAAGCACACGATATAGCTTTTAAAACTCAAGGGTTTGAGTAAAGCGGGAGCGTAGTAAGTTGTGCCTAACAAGGTGTCCAATAGGCTAATTATACAGTCACACGGCTTTGCTAGGCTCCCAACAAAGTTAGGAAACCCAGAGGGCTTGGCCCGAAAGCTGATATAGAACTACAAAGCAGATAAACCCAGAGGCTAACGACCACGAAGAATCGGCCACGCATGGTATAAAGTAGTAAAAGAACACATCAAAGGCATGGCATACATTCATCACAGGCATAATACACGTACAATCTTGGGCACTCGGCCACATACAAATACATGGATAAAGCCTAATACAAAATACAAATACAACCCAAAATACAAATAAAATACAAGCCGACCTGACAAAGCGGGAAAACCAAAAATGAGGCGAGGATACTCGCCTAATAGTCTTTAGAAAATTGCCGTAAATCCAAAATCCTAGAAGCTCGAGCACATGCACCAATATATATATATATTAATATTTTATGAGAGAGAAATAGATCTAAAGAGAAAGAGAACTAGAGAAAGAAAGAGATCTAGAAAGACAAAAATCTAGAGAGAAAGAGAGACATAATCAGAGAGATAATAGAATTTAGAGAGAAACATAATTTAGAGAGAGAACATGATTTAGAGAGAGAAATGAGGGGCAGCAGACCCCTATGGCGCTTACGGCATGGCTCAGCCAGACCGTGGCCCATCCACTCCCTGGCCGCGCCGTGACCAGTTCAGGCCAGAGTGGCCGTCGGCCACCCCAAGGAGGAGGAGAAGGGAAAGGGGGTGGTGATGATAGAGTTGATGGTTTTGGTGTTGATGGAGGAGGAGATTTGGAGGTGGATTTGGAAGATAAAATTAGTGATGAGGGTGGAGATTATGACTGGGAAGAGGGTGATGGTAGAGGTGGAGGTGGAGGTGGAGGTGGAGAGGATGGTGGTGGTGGAGAAGATGATGAAGATGGAGATGGGGATGATGATGTTGGTGGTGGAATCGTGACTGTAGTAAAATTGGAGGGAGAGAAGGAAGGAGACAGAGTAAGGGTTGTCGGGGCTAGCCTACCGGACATGGCATCGCCGGCGGTGGGTCGCGCACCGGTGATGGAGGCGTGGCCGGTCTTGGTGGGGGGAGAGAGAGTGGGAGGAAGAATTGAAGAGAGATTTAAAGAGAGCAGGGGGAGAGAGAGAGGGAATTCTGTGGAGAGGAATGGAGATGTTGAGAAAGAGAGGGAGAATTTGAGAGTGGGGTTGGTCCCCTACGCGTGACTCCAGCCCTGGAAGGAGAGAAGAAAACGAAAATAAAAGAAAGAACAGTCTATGTAAATGTGCCTCCTTTCTTCTCTATTGTAATCTTCTCCATCTTCTATATGATACTTAGCTAGATTTTCTTCTCATGACAATCTAACTACTAACCACTAACCATCTAACCACTTACTTGATAATCCATATGAATCTAATAACCTTTACAAGGCCTTGCTCTTGCAAGAGACATTGATGGCTCATGATGATGGATTCTAACATTCTAACATTTTTAACACCTAACCCACTAACTTGATAACTTGCAATATCTTTTTTATTTCATGCTCACCTCTAACCGGTTATGATGATTTAATAGTTGCTTACAACTTGTTATGTGGTATGGATGTATTGTTTGAATGTAGAAGAACAATCTTATGGGTCATGCTCTGTATCGTTTCTTGAAGCCATGGATTAGTGATAGCCAAGGATCCAAGTGGGGCAACTATCACTAAGAGGTTAGCATGGTCAGTGGAGCAATTTGTAGTTAGTAGCCATGAGCATTCTTTTACATTGTTTTAGAAGTCAAATCCAAAATATTTTATCATTTTCTTAATCGTTGTTTTTACCATTTTCTTTGTTCACCTTTATTTTTATTTTCTTTACTACAAGCTTCATCTTCTTTTTTATTTTGTTTTTCAAATCACTTCTCTTTTATTTTCATATCACTTTCATCGCGTTCTCCACCTATCACGTTTAGTTTTCTTTTCTTTTACTTTTTATCATTCTTTTAACAAAGAAGACTTGTTAACAACCGACGTGAATGAAAACTGTTAATGCTTCTATTACCTCCTGTCCCTATGGATTCGACCCGTTGAGTCAATGCTATAACGGAAGTATCGAGGGAACATTAGCACATACGAGCTTTTCATTGATTTAACAAAATACACATTTTCTTGTGCTGGTTCTGCACCGATTAAATTTTTGGCGCCGTTGCTGGGGACGGGAATGGTTTTGATTATCATATTTTTGTTAACATTTTCTTCTCTATTTTCGTGTGCAGGTTAATTTTTACGGAAACTGAATATTGCAGAACTTTCCTTTTGCTTGCATATCCCTACTTTAGAAAGCAGGGACCTTGCTTCTTATTTTTGCCGCGGAAGCACAAGGAAAGCCGCGAAAACGCGGCAAATATTTGGCATTTTGACTTCATCTTTTGCAGGAAATTTACAAGTTGCATATATTGAATTATTCTGCTATTAATTATTTGCTTTGATTGCCTGACACATTGCACTAAATTAAAGAACTAAAATACTTTATTTGGACGCTTTTAAAACGGTTTAGACATTTACATTTAGGCACGTGTCAATTTCAATTCCAATATACTGTATTTTGTTCTGTTGTTATGATCTTGATTTAGGTGTATATATGGCATTGCATATAGCATAGGACAAACAGGTAGGTGATTTACTCACTTTGCGTTAAATTCTTATCTATATTGCATACTTGCACGAATTGGACTTAAGGGCATAACCCAATATAAGATAAGGTGGGGATTTCATCACCCTTCCTTAGCCCAAAAACCACCTCCCCACTCACACAACCCAAGCCCTAATAAAAATTGATAGACGTTGGCCCCTAAGGACATCTCAGACTCATTAAGAGATTGACCAAGAGTAGAACTTATTTTGAATCTTACTCTTGTGAAATTGGTGTCTAAGATTGGGGATTAAGAGGTTACGCCTCAAAGATACCATAGTTTGACATAATTAAGGCCAGTTGCTTACTCACGGATACCTCCCACCGTATTTTGCCCTTACCTGGCTGATTAGCTTGTGGTCGGATTTAAGCAACAACCTCCCCTGGGTAATCGACTAGTTAGGAGTCGTTTAAGTCTAGGTCAACCTTAATATAGGCTTGTTTTGATTTTTTTTCTTTTTCTTATTTGTTGTTTGCTTTTTCTTTTTTGTTTGTGCTTAATTTGTGATATGAAATTCAACAATAACAATTCTTTCAATCTTAATACGAATTCATATTTTACACCGACCCCATTTGTTTCAGATAATTCTAACCCGACTTTTTATAATATGAACTAACCAAATACACTAGGTTGGACTTATCCGAATCAATACAACCCATACCCAAAATCTTATGCCCATAATTTTTAAAATAATTTTCACTCTTCACAGAGTCAATGGGGATTCACCCCCCCGAGTCCAATTTTCCACCACCTTGTCTATAATTTTCACAATATTCATTTCCCGATTTCGCTTCCTATACTCCTTTCCTAGAACCACCATGTGAAGAAAAATCTGAGTTAGAAAAGAGTATAGATGCCAACCTGCAAGAGGTCGAGCGACAATTTCAGAACATGATGGCCTCCCCAATTCCACAATATTTTCTAGAGCCTTACTCAGTCTCACCTCTTCAAAATAATCAAACATCCATCCTGGGATTGACTGAGAAACTCTTGAGTGAGTCCGCACCACAATCTCAAAACTTGTTGGACGCAAAATCTTCACAATTTTTTCAAAAGCAAGATTCTACACTCCTTTTCTAGAACAACCACTTGAAGATACATCATATCTAGAAAAGAGTATAAAAATCTTGCAAGAGTCCATGTTATAATTTTAAAAATCTTCCACACAATTTATCAATAGGTTAGAACAATAATTGAGTCAATTGGTCAATATTTATAGGAATGAGGAAGCTCTTTCTCTGTAACCTTTGGCCAATTTATATATCTCTAGCTCTATTGATTTGATTCAGGACTCTTGTTATTTTGAAAATCAGGATTCAATTTCAGCGCACCTATCTGAACTTGACCAAACTTCAAATGTTGAAAATCTCATTGACATTTTGGTAAGTTATCATTTTTCTGAAATTGACTTGAGCATGAATATGATCCTAAACTTCAACTTGATAATTCAATTTCACTTCCTGATTCCATAATGACTGAGGTGTTTTTACCTGATTTCAGGTTTTTTTCCCGAGTCAATATTAGATCCTGTGCCAATTCATCGTGAAATTGTATCACCAATTATTTATGATCATCATATTGAACTTGGCCAATTTCATGCTTTTAAAAGTCCCATTGACAAACTGGTAAGTTCACATTTTTATGAAATTGAACTCAGACAAGAATGTGACTTTGATTCTCAGATTTGTGATCCAGTTTAAATTCCTGAATCAATATTGACTCCTATTTTGTTACCCAACTTGAGTAATTTTTTAGAGTCAGTTTTGGTTCCTACACTTGTCATTCTTGACCTGAAATCACCAACCTTAGGAAGTCACATTCCATCATGGGGAAATGAATCTGGAGTTGAGTTTCAACTTCTTGATTTGGACCCACTTCCTGAACCAATCTCGACTCCTGAACCTTTACTTGACTTAAGTCTTTTTGTTGAGTCGGTAGTAGTTCTTATACTTCTTGAGTCCAAATCAATCATTTTATTTTGGCACAAGGGTCTTGATAAATTTGACTCTGAAATTATTTTGAAAATTTGAAAATTAGACAGGGTAAAATTCTTAATAAAAATCATCCATGTATATATCATTCTAGTGGGTTGTATTATAGAGGTCATTGGTGAGTTCCTGAGAACTCAACACAAATTGGATTGGGCCGCATTTCGTGGACCAATCAGACCACCACCGGAACCACTACCTTGAGGTGATTTTTCCTTCCCTCTCTATTTGTGCATACATACATCACGATGCATTGAGGACAATGCATGAGATAAGTGTGGGGGAGGGTTTCTAACATAGAGTTTTTAGATTTTCTTTATTTTTCACTTCTTCTTAAAATTCTTCTTTTGTATAAGAATTTTTTCCCTTTCTTTAAAAACTTTTTGAAACAAGAGATAATATTTTAACCTATTTTTAAGAAAATTAAGATGATCTTAAAAATTAAGAAAACTTTAATTATGACATCTTAAACCAAGTTGAAATAATAGATCTTGTTTAAATTTATAGGTTAAGTATAAAAAATTGGAGAGATAATTTTATCGTGAATTTTTTGCCTTAGGTAGTATGAACTTCACACTTACACATTTTCGGGATGGAAACAAAGACCTAAATTGTCATAAAGCAAACATAAATAAAAAGATAAAAATATATATGGCATATATAAATAAAAATCACTTATTAAGCTAGATAATTATGCCTCAAGAAGCATGATTATTATTGCCTAACGGTGGTCAAAAGAAGCAAATAATCTCTCTTAGTTTTGTGACCTTATTTACTCGAGTCCTTAAACCTGAGGGATGTTTTCTCATCTGGTACCCTAGGACCGTCTGGTTTGAGTCATAGATTAAAGGCTCACTACCCGGGTGAACTAGAAATCCTAAGAAAATAAGGGAAGAAGAAAAAATAAAAAAATAAAAAATATATATAAATAAATGGCTTGATGGTTAGAGTTGAAATCCCAGAAATCTTCACTATCACAGTGTATATTATCTAGGTTTTATGGAGGATAAAATATTCAATCCAATTTTGAATTCTTATCTTAATTGAAGACAAGATCTTGCATAGAGACTAAGTTTAAGGAAGAATAATTTTTAGTGGACTTATAATCTTAGATCGCTGATATTTTTGCAAAAATATTTCGTAAACTTGTCTCTCTCTTAAAATGCATTTTTAAAATACTAACATTTGTCTTCTTTCTTTATGTATTTTTTGGGTGCAACCGCTAAAAACCCTCAGGAGACAAAACTCTTCCTCTAGGCGTAACCTAGAGGTTTAACGGCTTGTTGCACACGCTCAGTGCAATCGCGTCACCTGCGAAAGTGGTATAATAACATTTGTAGTATTATTTTTCTTTTCTTGTTTTGCTTGGGACGATCAAAAGATAAGTGTGGGGGTGTGATTAGTCTATAGTTCTGCATTATTATATCTCATTCCCTACCTATTTATGAATAAAATGTCGGTCTAAATCGTGTTTTGGTCTTTCTTGCAGATAATCAAGATAAGGAGGGCAAAAGGGTAATAAGAGCTTAATTATACCCATTTTGGTTAATTAAATCTGAAATTCTTGGAGGCCAAACAAGGGAACTTCTAGAAGATGCATTGAATCTAGACCTTTGCGCACGTCAGACGAATATCCGGGTAAAAAAACCAAAATACGAATATACCAAGATGGTCCTAGAAGCGACAGAATGTTCCTCGCCAAAACCTGGGACCTATGTCCCTGGTTTTGCTGCTGAAGTGTGGCAAATGTCGAGTTTCCATGGCAATATGGTGGGGCCACGCGTCAATCTTCGACGTGTGGCCTCGTCTCGTCTTCTAGAAGTTTCTTTTGCCTATATAAAGCCCTGCAGAGGCCCAGAACGGAAGCAAATTTGGATTTAGGGTAGGTTTTCTATCTTCTAGTTGTAGATTAGGATTTTCTTCTTCTTTTATTTTTTATTTTGTTTTTATATCATGTAGTAGGGCTGAGAGATTCAGAGAGATAGAGAGATATTGATATAATAGATGGTGACAATCTATGTAAAGGTGCCTCCTTTCTTCTCTATTGTAATCTTCTCCATCTTCTACATGTTGCTTAGCTAGATTTTCTTCTCTTGGCAATCTAATTACTAACCATCTAACCACTTACTTGATAATTCACATGAATCTAATAACCTCTACAAGGCCTTGCTCTTGCAGGAGCCATTATGACTCATGATGATAGATTCTAACAATCTAACATTTCTAACACCTAGCCCACTAACTTGCTAACTTACAATGTCTTCTTTATTTCATATTCATCTCTAACCAGTTTTGATGATTTAATAGTAACTTGCAACTTGTTATGTGGTATGGATGTGTTGTTTGAATGTAGAAGAATAATCTTATGGGCCATGCTCTGTATCGTCTCTTGAAGCTAAGGATTAGTGATGGCCAAGGATCCATGTGACGCAACTAACACTAAGAGGTTAGCATGATTAGTGGAGCAATTGTTAGTTAGTACCCTTGATTTTTCTTTTACCTTGTTTTAAAATCAGATCCAAAATATTTTATCATTTTCTCTATCGTTGTTTTTACCATCTTCTTTGTTCACCTTTTTTTTATTTTCTTTACTACAAGCTTCATCTTCTTTTTTATTTTATTTTCCAAACCACTTCTCTTTTATTTTCACATCGCTTTCTTCGCCTTCTCCACCTATCACGTTCAGTTTTTCTTTTCTTTTACTTTTTATCGTTCTTTTAACAAAGAAGACTTGTTAACAACTGATGTGAATAAAAACTGTTAATGCTTCTATCGCCTCCCGTCTCTGTGAATTCAACCCGTTGAGACAATGCTATAATGGAAGTATCGAGGGAACATTAACACGCTTGCTTTTCTTTGATTTTACAAAACACACATTTTTGAGTGCTTGTTTCGCCCCGATCAAATATCCGGATAGATGTCCCAGATCTGGAAAAAATACCGAAAATAGATAAAATGTCAGAAAAATAGAATAACCCAAAAAGATCTCCAAAAATTCTCAAAAATATTAAATATTATTTTAAAATTCACAGAGAAATCGAATTTCAGAAATTCAATACCATTTTTAAAATAAAAATCTTAGAATCTATCAACGATACTGGTCAACACCAAATTCAACTGAGTTTTGATAAATTTAAAAAAATCTCCAAAAATACAGCCAGGTAGAAAATGTGATTCCAAGAAATAATGTGAAAGTGAATTTTAGAAATTCAACTCCATTTATAAATTAAAAATTCTGAAATCGACCTACTAGCCAACACTAAATCTAGTAGAATTTTGATAAATTCAGAAAACTCTAAAAATGCATTAAGATAGAAAATTATGATGCTGAGAAATATGTGAAAGTAGTTTTTAGAAATTCAACTCCGTTTGTAAATTAAAAATCTGAGAATTGATCGCCGACAATAGTTGATATCTGTTTTGAAGATTTTGCAATTTAATTCAGAAAAATTTCAAAAAATCGTGAAAAGTCTAAAATATTGGAAAAAAAAATGTTTGAAATGAAAACAAGTCAAATCTAACTACCAGAAAGACCAAATCGAGTAATACCCTAGGATCGGGTTCCCGATTCAGACTAGGGCAGACTCCGAGTCCACGAATTCTGACCCAATGCAAAACTATTACATAAATAATCATAAAACAAAAATAAATATGAAAAGTAATTAAAAAATATGATCGAGAATCTGATTACATAACTAAGTATGTATTCTGAGAACGGGGTATTCTAGAAAATTATGATCTAATTAAATTTGTGTGAAAATAAATTTCTTTGGAAAATATTTGTAAAATTTGAAAGTGGAATGAATTTGGATGATTGTATATATGTATTTGTACAAACTATATGAATACAATCATACTCGTACAAATACATGTATCGTTATATACAAATACTTATAAAATACAAGAATAAAAATGAATAATAAGTGAGTGGGTGGAAGAGGTGGATAGAGAGGGGGTTGTTGGAAACTTGTGCTAATAGGTGGCAAATTGTGGTAGGTAGAGAAAGCGGAAATACTATGATAATTAATAATCAAATAAATAATACCTATTTATTTTCTCATAAACATCCATCCAGTTCTATCCTCACTCTCCCCAAACTGAAGGCAACTGTGCCCAACTAAAATTCCCCAAAATTTCCCCTTCTCTCTCAATTCTTTCAATTTCCCTTAATCTCTCATTCCTTTCTCCCCCTGGACTGCTGCTGCAGTAGCCGTACCAACTGCTGCAGCAGTAGTATAGCAAGTATGCCAGGCCATGCTGGGCGGCGCACTGGCGATGACGGTGCAGCCAGGCAACGCAGCCAGGCACTAGATGACATAGGTGGTGCACGAGATAACGGGCGACGACCAAAGACAACAAAGATGAGGGGGTTCTCTGAAAAAAATTTCTATGAATTTCTTTGAAAAAATTCTTAATCAATTTGTGGAGGTTATAGCGTTGGATCTCACTTTCTATTGCTTGATTTGTGACGATGATTGTGAAATTGGTTGTAGTTGGGACATTGGATCACATATATCATAAGCATTTTCATTGTGAGCAAATTTTCATTTGGATAACTGTGATATTCTGCAGCACCCCGTTCCTGGGATACGTACCCAGATATATGTCCCAATTTTTTTACTGTATTGTTTCAATTTTCTTCCAATATTTTTTTAGGTTGTGATTACTTATGTTATTTGGTATCCGAGCTGGATTCTCAGTCCTAAAGTCAGCCTTGACTTGGACCAGGACCCGATACTAGTATACTGCTTGATTTAACCTTTCTGATAGTTAGATTTGACCAATTTCAGTTTCAAACCCTGTTTTCTAATATTTAGATTTTTTTATGATTTTTTGCAATTTTTCAGAATTATTCTGCTAAACCTTTAAAACCAGTGTCGATTGGCATCGCTGACTAATTTCTAGATTTATAATTTTTAAATGGAATTGAATTTTTAGAAATGACTTTCATATTACTTCTTAGAATCTCATTTTCTGTCTAAATATATTTTTTGAAAATTTTCTGAATTTATCAAAATTTGACCGATTTTGGTGTCGACTAGTGTCGCTTGAAAATTTCAAAATTTTTAATTTGAAAACTAGACAGAATTTCTCGAATCCGATTTCACCAGGCATCTTAAAATAATATTTTCTATTTTTAGAATTTTTTGGAACATTTCTGAAACAGTCAAATTTTAACGTATTTAAATAATATTATTATTTTCCTTTCTTTTCTTTTCTTACTTTTTCCTTCGCCACTCTTCTACTTAATACTCCAAGATTATCCTATTAATTTAATTATTTAATAATATTTATTCATTAATTTTTCTTATTTCTTTTCTTTTCTTTATTGTTCCTTTCTTTTCTTTATTTTTCCTTTCTTTTCTTTTCTTTCTTTTTCTTCTTTATTTTTCTTTTTCTTTCTCCCCTACCTGCTGCCCATGCCCCTCCATCCCCAGCAATCACATCCGACAGCTGCAACCGTCAGCCCATTCCCCCTACTACTCCCCCCATACTCCCCCTCTCCCTCTCCTTCTCTTTATTTACCCTTCTTCTTTCCTTCTTCCCATTTTTCTCCATTTCTCCATTCCTCCTTCTCTCCCACCAACACATCCTCCTCCCTCCCTCCCTTGGCTCCATAACCGGCCACCTCCAACACCACAAAAGTGCCACCACAGCCCCCTAGATCGGACCATCTCTACCACCAAAACCCCTCGCTCTCACTTCCTTCCACAAAATATCAACCACCACCCTTTTAATTTCAACAAAAACCATTATCACCATTTACTTCTTCTTCAATCCACCATCAATCCATCTCCTCCTCCACTTCTAACCCCCCAACCATGATCTCCTCCTCCTCCTCCAACTTTCCAACACCACCATCTTCAACCAATGCTATTACCACCAACTACCACCGCAACATCACCTTCAACAACAACAACAATCACAACAACATCAACAACAAACACCACCAACAAACACAAACCCCTCCCTTCCTCCCCTCCGGCCATGCGCTGCCCCCTCCGATGGCACCGCCGCCGGGCTGCCGTCCCCGGCCACCCCAACTCCCCTCTCTCCTTTTTCTTTTTTCCCTTCTTTCCTTTCTTTCTTGCTTTTCTTCTTTCTTTATTTTACTTCTTTTCTCTTTTACCCCTCTTTCTTACTTTTGCTATTTACCCTTTCAATTATCCCATATCTACCCCCTTCCATTTTCAGCCACACCCCTCTCCTCTTTCTTCTACAACTCTCTCTAACTTTCTCTCTTTTTCTTTTCTCTCTCCTCCTCTATCCTCTATAATTCTCTCTCTAAAAATAATAATTATATATATATTTTATATGGATTAGAAGAATGTACATGTTTATGGTCTTCCAGGATTTTATGACATTTTTCGGTGATTTTAGGTAAGTACTTTTCTTGTGTTGCTTCACGTCTTGCTAATTCTATTCTAGGGCTTGATATAAATTTAAGCGAGTGTTTTGTTATCATCAATTCATGTTTATGTAAGTACACCTAGAGGGGGGTGAATTGGTGTACGGCTAATCTAATGACAAATAACTCGAAATTAAAACTAAATTGCAACACACTTAGCATAACCAAAGAGTGTAGCTGAATTCCCAGTGAAGGGCTCTGAACTATCTCCTCTAAATTCCTCTAAATAAGAGTTGAGGTGCTATTTGAAGCTCTCTTGGTTGAACATAAGTATATTCACACAATCAAACACAAGCATATATAAAATATGAACAATATGATGCAATGTACAATATAAGAGAGAGAGTTTAGAGATAGTGGATCAAACACAAACACCAAGATATGTTTCGAGGTTCGAGCCACTACTCTACGTCCCTGCCTTCACACAGAAGAATTTTCACTATATCGTCCACACAGGACTTCCCACACAGGTAACCTCCACTGAGGATTTGGGTAATACAAACTTAGAGTACACAACTTCTCTCTCCAATAATACAACCTCTACACAAGAGGCAAGGCACAACAATTATCACCTATCACAAGAGAGATGGGCACTTAGCCAAACAACAATCACCTCTCACTAGAGGGATAAGGCTTAAAGTCAAACAACCACAATCACCTCTACACTTAGTGGGATAGGCACAAAGCCAAACTCCAACTTCAATCACCTCTACACTTAGAGGGATACCAACAAATTCAAGGAAGGTTACAACACTTGGTGGTATTAACAAACCACAACCAATTTTCTCACTAAAATAAGATCCTAATAGATAGGATAGATAGATAGCTCAAGTGTGAGAAAAATAAAGAGTTTGGAATTCAAAACACAAAGAAAATCTCTTGGGAAAAACTCTAGATTAAAATATAAATGAATATCAAAATAACTCCCAAAGACTTCTCCTTTTTCTTGATTTTTCCAACCCTTTAAAAATAAATAAAGAATAAATCTTTAAGCCAAAAATTCTTTCAAAACTTTTGGCTAAAACACTTAAGAAGATGAGAAAATTTGCTTTTCAAATTGTTGTGTGAAACAGCCCAAAGAAGTGGGTATTTATAACCGAAAACCAAATTTTCCCGTTGACAGCAGCAAAGGGCAATTTTGCACTTTCGGTCGACTGCTTGGTCGACCGACCAACGGTCATTATTATGACTGTTGAGCCACCGGTCAACCGAGACTGGATATAGAGAGCAACAGCTCTCTGCCGGTCGATCGCCCGGTCGATCGGAGCCATTTCCAGATAGCAGAGCTCTCTGGACGGTCGACCGCCCAGTCGACTGGCCCAACAGTCAGCTGCCTTGCACGTCTGTGCACATTGGTCAACCAGTCGGCCGACTTCTGCAGCGGTCAACCGTCCGGTCGACCAGCAGAAGGCCAGGTCTTGCTTATATAGGAATTAAAAACTTATCTTTTTGCCTTCTAAAAAATCCCATAAAATACACATAAATTTCATAAAAATAAGTTCTTTAAAGATATTTGAAATACAAATATTTGTGACTAAACTTCAGCACATATTATGAACTATTTGAACCATTTTTGTGATATTGAAATTTTTCCTTAAACCAAAATCAGTATTTTTCAAACTTGGATTTTTGAAATGGAAAACCATTTTCTCCAAAACTCATGTGAATACAAAAACATGATATTGAAACAACTTTGAAGCATATTGTATATGGATAGAATCCGATATACATGTAAAGATATCTATCTATGTTTTTGACATGAAATCCGAAACCGGTTAAACCGAAGACAAAACTAATAAACTTTAATACTTGTGTGTGTATGTGAACTTGAGCATATCAGTGTTTTACATTGATTTGAAAAGGGGAAAACTTACAATAAAAAGAGTTGAGGAGCTAAATTACAAGTATTCTAAAAGATTACAAGTAGATCTCCTCAGAGATTCTGGAGAAGTGTGCCAATAGTAGTCTGGTCAGCGCGCGACCACTTAGTCCCTTTGACGATGCGAGAGATGAGATTCTCTTCTCGCCTAGTTCGAGGAATCAGAGAACAAAAGGTTGGTAGAACCTTCTTTTGCTTCTCAAAACTGCCTTCAATTAGGAATTCCTTCTCGCCTGGTTCCGGAGATTCCTTGAGAAGAAGGTATTAGGGTATCAGCACCCTAATTAGAGAAAACTCTTGTGCGGTGCGGTGCATCATAAAGAAGTCTCTGCTTGTGGAGTCCTCTCTCTTTTAGAAGTCGAGGGGTGGTGTGCGCGCGCCTCTCTCCTTGTGCCCCTAGTGGGCTATTTATAGGGAGAGCAAGGGTATAATTGTCCCTTGAAAATATAGAAATAGATTGAATCAAATATGTTTAAATCTGAAAAGTAGCTTTTCTGCGAGGCTAAGATCAGCTTTGCGAAGCTATAAATGGCAGGTCAGTTGATCCTCTTGATCTGTTTTGATTCTTTCCATATAGTTGGAAGATCTCCCCCGATCCTCTTACTCGTTTTAGGAGAATCAAGAGATTGTGGCAATTACTGCCAAATTTGATCTCAGATTTGATCTTGATTGGATTTGATTTGATCTCATCTGGAGATTTAATTAGTCAAAGGTTAACCATATCAGATCTGTAGCGCGCTGCCCGCTTTGAACTCACAGCGGAGCTGGAGGCAATATCTGGCGAAGTCCGAAGAAGGCTCTTCGGCGGAGCTGGGTATCATCTGTGGCGGAGCTACCACATACCCTTCTGCGCAGTTGCGTATGGTTTCAGGCGAAGCTGACTCTCTCAGCAGTTCAGGCGAAGCTATAAGTTTGCTTCCTGGCGGAGCTTTGAATGGCTTCAAGGCGAAGTTGGATGACCTTAGCCTCTCAGGCGAGGCTGTCCCTTTGGGCTCATGTGATGCTAAGTACAATCATCTCAGACCTGCTGAGGTCTGTTCAGAGACAATCCGGGTTCACTGTCTGCTTGACTGGATCAATGGAGTCCAAGTTGCTTCCTTGTCCCTCAGAGATGGGTGAAAACTGGTCATCATCTTGTCTGTCACTCGTCTTTTGTAAATGTCAACAAGTTTAGACATTGTTCGAGCCAGTAAGAATCTTGTCTTTTTTAAGTGTCAACAAGATCCTCTTCAAAGTTTTTGAAAGTCTGCAATGGCTCAGACTTTGAAATACTTTGAATTGCTTTGATTGGTGGTATGTGAAGTACGAACGTCACCATGGTGGTTGAGTTCAGCTTCGCTTTCAATTCTGCTTTAGGATAAGTTCGCCGAAGACTCATGTAGATTCACGTCGGGTAGCTTCGCGGGTGAGTAAATTCACATCTGGGTAGCTCCGCGTTTGGAATAAATTCGCTTTGGAACATCTTCCCTTTCCCGAGGCCAACTGCCGTGGGCCAATCACGAGAAGGATTACCCCTTTTTCGAGGTCAGAATGACTTCTCTCACATTAATCGAGGGAGATATTCTTCCCTTGTGTGTTTCCGAGGGAGGATATTCCCTTTCTTCAAGGCCTGATAAATGCCTTTATGAGGGAGAGCATTTCTTCCTTTGCGCGGTTCTAAGGGAAACTGTCCCTTTTCTCAAGGCACAATAAATACCTTAAATGCGCTTGCGCTTCCACGCTTGATGCGACAATGCTCAGGCCACGAGGCCTATAAATAGGACACATGAAGTCCTCTGAAGAGAAGTGATATACTCTTCTTCTTCTCTTCTCTTGGTTGAGAGAGATACTTAGATCTCTGAATTAGTGGGGATGCCCACTCTGTTCATTACCCGGCCAAGGATCGGTAAGTCTCGATCATTCAGAGATCTTACCAATGAACTTTTAGGGAGTTCATCTCCCTTAATTAGCTTTAACAGCTGCTTCAGGGATTAATTTCCCTTGTTCTTCATTTTGTAATTGACTGATCTGCAGAGAAGGATTTCAGTATAGCTTCCTAGTGAAGCTATCATTTTGACTTGATCAAAGAAAGACATTGCATGCGTGTTAAGTCCGCCACTCAGGCAAAACTTGGGACTTAGTCTCTTTAAAGTTGAGCCAGTCTTGCCATATATGTGGGGTCAAAACTGCGTCCCTCAGGATCAGTCTAGCTTAGCCATATAGGCGAGGTTAGGACTTGGCGTTTATTAAGCTAGGCCATTATCACTGCGCAAGCGAGGCTATCCTTTACTTCAACTGAAATCAATGCTTGACTGAATCGGATTGCTTCATCCCAAAGAATTTGACTTAATGCTTTTGCAGCTTCTCCTGTGTTTAACAGCTAATTTGTTCTAGTTTACATTGCAGTGAGCTATGTCCGCCAATCTTTTGACTTGATGAAAGAGATCAGAAAATTGCCTCTTGCTTCTCCAGTTGAAATTTTAATCTTAATCAGGAGGAACAAACTGTAAGTTCACCTAGAGGGGGGTGAATAGGTGATGGCTAATCTAATGGTAACTTAATGCCAAATGATGCAAATAATGCGGAAGTTAAAAGCAATTATGACCTAATTAAATCTTTTACACTATACACTATGTATAACACAAGAGTGTTGCCGAATTCCCCGTGAAGGGCTCAGGACAAACTCCTCTAGATTCCCCTTGAATGGGTTGAGGTGCCACGTTGGCTCTCTTGGTTGAATACAAGTGTTAGTCAACAATCCCAAGCAAGTATATCAATTAAGCACAATATATATCAAGCATGTAAATGATAAAGACAATAATTGAATGCAAGATATAACAAGAGACAAAGAGAGAGAGAGAGAGAGAGAGAGAGAGAGAGAGAGAGAATAGCAATCGCAAACACAAGGGTATGTTTCGAGGTTCGAGCACACTTGCTCTACATCCCCGCCTTCGACACACGAAGGATTTTCACTATGCAAGATCCCAATGGATCTCTCCTCGGTGCCGCAACACCTACAAGCCCTCGGACTCCCTAGTCCCGTACACACGCAAGCCCCACAAGCTTGCCGAGGCCGCACCTCGAACCACCGAGTTCACACAAGAACTCTAAACCACCACGAGCACACTTGCCCGTCTCTTCAAAGTACAAAGATGAATCTTTGGTGATCTACAACACTTTGATCATCAATTACAAACTCTCACAACACAATCCTATGGATAGATAAGGCAATGGATAGCTCAAGTGATTGTGAGAAAGCAAGGAAGAAAGCTATGGTGAAAAACTCAAGAAATCTCTTTTAACACTCTTTATAAATTCTTCCCTTTAGATAGGAAATATTTGCACTCTATTTTGTGGAGAAAACTCTTCTGAAAGAATGGGAAAAACTAGCTCAAGGCTCTCCTAAAATCTTGGCTCAAAACAATGACCAAACCCCCAAATTTATAGGCCAGAAAATTATAGCCGTTGGGGTCTGTCAGAGCTGCCGGTCGACCCGTGCGGTCGACCGCCAACTGTCAGAAATCCGACCGTTGGAGCCACGGTTGACCGCCCGGGTCGACCGAGCAACTGGAGGAGAGAGTCAACTCTCTGTCGGTCGACCCGTGCGGTCGGCCGAACTTTCCAGAGAGCAGAGCTCTCTGGAGCGGTCGACCCGTACGGTCAGCCGTCCTCCAGTGCACAAAGGCGTGCACGTTTGTACAGGTCGGTCGACCGATCCGGTCGACCGACTTCACGATTAGTCGACTATAAAATGAGGCAAGTCGACTTAAACAGTTTTTTGGGATTAAAAAGTTAGTCTTTTTGGCTCAATTTAAATCCCATAAAATACTTAAAAATCTACAAAAATAGTTTTACCAATATACTTTGATATACAAACATGCTTGCACAAAATCAAGGCATGTTATAAAAGATTGGACTATTTTTGTAACTTGGAAATATTTGGCTCATGATAAAAACTGTTTTTCCAAAACATGTTTTTCCAAATCTTCATCAAATACAAAAACAAGATATACTTTTAAAGCATAGTGTGTATGGATATGATCCACTACACAATCAAGATGAAATATCTATGTTTTTGACATTAAGCTCTAAACATGGTTTTGGTTGAAATATATAACTTTGAATACCAAAACTATATTTTTCCAAAATGAAAAAATCTTTTCTAAATCTGAAAATTCTTTCACGAAAAGACAATTAAATCAAGAGTGTGTGAGTGATATATACTTGAGCAATCCACCAACTATTCTATCCTTTACATTTTATCTAAAACATAAAAATAAAATCTTATACCTAGACACAAGTCTTGATCTTGAAGTCTTCCATAGAAGTCTTCTCATCTTCTTGACTTGGTCCAAGCTTGATCCAAAAGCTCCTTGGATCACACCGTGCTAGCTCCAAATCTCGACATTTTATCCTTTATTGAGCTATGCACCTACTAAGATCTTGATAATGAATCTGTTACTAATTAAACACAAGATCATTAGTAATCATAACTACATGAGTTTATATCATCAAAACTAGAGTGATGGGCCTTTGGGCCAACAATCTCCCCCTTTTTGATGATGAAAAAACTCATGGAGTTATATATGCATGGATTAAAGTAAAGCTTCAAAGAAGCTCCCCTTAACTCATGCATCACAAGAAATAATAGATATGGCAATGAGGCACATGAATATGTATGCAAGTATGGAGATAAAACATGCAACAAGCATAAAGTAAAATCTTTTTCTCCTATTTGCAATACAAAAATATATGCATAACTAACAAAGAAGACAAATACTTCTCCCCTTTAAGCAATGAAAACATGCATATATACACAAATACTTCAAATACTTCTCCCCCTTTTTGTCAATCATCAACAAAGGGTTCAAAGTGAAATCAAATTAAACAAATTTTCTCCCCCTTTTGTCAAAAAACAAAGAGATCAAGAAGGGGTAACACAAAACAAGCAATAAAGATTTATATGCGATATATATTCATGAAGAGGAAGACGCTAAGTTAGCTTCCCTACACATATGCATTACATGAAGAAGGGATGACAAGCCCTAACTCACATAACACATAATATGCAATGCATAAGAGGAGATGTGAAGCTCCCCCTACACACGTGTACCACATAAAGAAGAGTTGTTAAGCTCTTCAATATACAATACACTCAACATGAATCCATATATAAGAGAGATGTTAAGCTCTCCTTGCATATAGGAAATACAAATCAAACATTTTGAATTTTTCTTTTAACAAAAACACATTTTGAGATATCAAGTAACCAAATTTTTATTTTGATAATTTTGAAAACATATTGAATAAGCTTTAAGAATGTCCAATTGAAAGTTGAATTAAGCTTAGCATATAGATCACATGTATGAAAAGATAATACCAATAAAAATTGATATAATTTTAAATTTGAAAGCATTCATACATACAATCAAAATACGAGTATATAAAGATCATATTGATACCAATTGAAAATATCCAATGATACCAATTGAAGAGTAAGCTTATCATATACTCTACCACATGAAGAATTTGCACTAGTTAATATGAAAATGTTTTAAAACTAGTACGAAATCCTTCAAGAAGAAATCATCACATTTTTGTTTTTATAATTAAATTTTTTTAAAAAACAAAGTTTATATTTCAAGATATATGTATGTTTTGACAACACAATAAGTATACATACATATCTCTTAAACACAATTGAGTCCATATAAATAGATTTGCATTAAAGGCAAATGACTCAAGAGGTATACATGTATATCTAAGTTTGGCAAAATATGCATATACATGAAATGAAAACACATGATCATAAATCAAATCCAAAAGAGGGAATACAAGTTTAAAGATGTATGGATCATCAAAACTAAGCAATACAAGCACATTTCATAGGTTCAAATAAGCATTCAAGTACAAATACAAATAGATTTATTTGTGGCCCACGATATGTACAAGTATAAATCCTAGTGTTGATAAAACTAACATATAAACTAATATTCAATACATGAAGCATCAAATAAATTTTGAGAAAAATAGAATCATGTGTAAATCTCAAAAACTATTTGAAGAATAAATAACTAGTATAAATTGTTTTTGAAAAACTAGTTAAAGATCCTTCAAATATAACAAATCTTATATTTTTCATAAACATAACTAGATACACGAAAATTTAAGCACTCATGGTCTATAAAGCTCAAAATAATTTTTAACAAAAGTGTGAGTGTTAAATGATCATGTAAATAGCATTTTACATGATCTAATGGTCACTTAATGCCAAATGATGCAAATAATGCGGAAGCTAAAAGAAATTATGACCTAATTAAATCTTTTACACTATACACTATGTATAACACAAGAGTGTTGCCGAATTTCCCGTGAAGGGCTCTGGACAAACTCCTCTAGATTCCCCTTGAATGGGTTGAGGTGCCACGTTGGCTCTCTTGGTTGAATACTAGTGTTAGTCAACAATCCCAAGCAAGTATATCAATTAAGCACAATGTATATCAAGCATGTAAATGATAAAGACAATAATTGAATGCAAGATATAACAAGAGGCAAAGAGAGAGAGAGAGAATAGCAATCGCAAACACAAGGGTATGTTTCGAGGTTCGAGCACACTTGCTCTACATCCCCGCCTTCGACACACGAAGGATTTTCACTATGCAAGATCCCAATGGATCTCTCCTCGGTGCCGCAACACCTACAAGCCCTCGTACTCCCTAGTCCCGTACACACGCAAGCCCCACAAGCTTGCCGAGGCCGCACCTCGAACCACCAAGTTCACACAAGAACTCTAAACCACCACGAGCACACTTGCCCGTCTCCTCAAAGTACAAAGATGAATCTTTGGTGATCTACAACACTTTGATCACCAATTACAAACTCTCACAACACAATCCTATGGATAGATAAGGCAATGGATAGCTCAAGTGATTGTGAGAAAGCAAGGAAGAAAGCTATGGTGAAAAACTCAAGAAATCTCTTTTAACACTCTTTATAAAATCTTCCATTTAGATAGGAAATATTTGCAATCTATTTTGTGGAGAAATTGTTGGCCCAAAGGCCTTCCACTCTAGTTTTGATGATGATTAACTCATGTAGTTATGTGTACTAATAATCTTGTGATTTTAGTTTCAGATCATTAATCAAGTTATTAGTAGGTGATTAGCTTCAACAAGATGATTTGGAAGCTTTCACATGTTGATTCAAGAGCCCGAGCGTCAAACATCACATATAGCACTTGCTCGGTGGATCAAAGTGTTTTGGATCGAGTCGGCTTGGAGATTGCGCTCTACAAGAAGACTTCGGTACCATACTTTAGTTTGTGTTTAGATCCAAATTGTAAAGATTAGAATAGTATGATAAGCTCAAGTTCACAACACAAACGTTTCATGTTTTGGTTTTCGTTTTTGGTTTAACCGATCTTGGTTTGCATGAATAGATATTATATCAAAACAAGTTTACATGGTTTAATGTATATTAGATTTGTTCTATATACATGCATGCTTCATCTCTTAGACAAACTTACTTTGATATACCTATTTCATGTGTTCTAGGTTTTGTGTTTTAACAAAACATATTTTTGGAATTAAAGACAAAAACTATGATATGTATATGTTTCATGTATATTGGATTTCTATCCATATGCATCATGCTTCATAGTGTTTAAATATCATGTTTTTGTATTTGGATGAGTTTTGGACAAAACGCATTTTCTATTCAAGAATCCTAGTTTTAGAAAATACGGTTTTTGGTTTTTGGAAAATTTTGTAAGATACAAAAATAGTTTTAATTGCTTGATATTTGAGTCAAAACTTTTATCATATGTTTATACATCAATGCAAAATGATAAAACTATTTTTGGTGATTTTTAGAAAAGATAAAAGAATTTTTAGAATATTTTTAACACTGTTTTTCTGTTCCAGGCTTCACCAGTCGACTAGTCTTCTGACCAAGTCGACTTGGCTGAAGTCGGTCGACCGGGTCGGTCGACCGACGTGCACGGATCTGTGCACGTTTGGCAGACTTTGGACGGTCGACCGGTCTGAGAGCAGAGCTCTCTGTTTGTTTGGGTCGACCGGGGCGGTCGATCGGTAGCTGTCAACGGTCATAATATGACCGTTGGACGGTCGACCGTGCGGTCGACCGCCAGTTCATTTCTGGCAGTTTCTGCTGCCAACGGTTATATTTTTCTGGGTTCTATAAATACCCCATTGGAAAGAGTTTTTCTAAAAGATTTTTTATGCGAATTTTTCCATACTCTCTGGTGTTTTTACAGCAATCAAAAGAAGTTTTGGGACTCATATTGAATAATCTATTTGGTGTTTTTGCTAGGGTTTGGGAAATCAAAGAAAAGGATTTTTGGGGAAAGAGTTTTGATTCATCTTCTCTATCTTTGTTTCAGTTTTTCCCAAAGGTTTTTCTTTGTGATTTGTGATTTCCATCCCATTGGTTTTCTCCACACTTGAGCTAAAATCTACTATCTCTTCTATAGGATTTTTGTGTGAGAGAAAGAATTGTTTGTGGTTGTTGTTTAGACCACCAAGTTGAAAACCCTATGTTTGTTTGGCTTTGCGCCTTGGGTTGTATCCCTCAAGTTGTGAGGTGATCCTTGTTTGCTTTGTGCTAATCCCTCAAGTTGTGAGGTGATTGTTTTGTTGGATTGGAGCTTGCCTCAAGGAGGAGGTTGTGGTTGTAAAGAGAGGAGTTGTGTACTCCTTGTGAGAGTTCTTTGTGGACTTGCTAGTGGATTAGAAATCCTTCGTGTGTCGAAGGCGGGGATGTAAAGCTGGGTGCTCCAACCTCGAAACATATCTTGTTGTTTGCGCTTGATCCATTGACTCCTCTATCTCTCTCTTTACTTTGTGCCTTGCATCTATTCATATTGTGCATTCATAATTGCTTGGCTTGGTTGTGTGTGCATCACTTGTTGATTGCACTTGAGTGTATTGCATTAAGTTTTTAAATTCCGCATTTTGTTCATAGATTAGCCATATCACCTATTTACCCTCCCTCTAGGTGATCTTTCAATTGGTATCAGAGCCTACGCTCCTGATATTTAGGTTTAACCACCTAGGAGTGAGATCTTGGTTTGCTAATCTTCATTTGCATTTTTCATTTGCACTCATTTAGGTTGCACTCATGGATAGCCCTCCTATGTTTGACCATATTAGACTTGATGTTTGGAAGGCCAATATGAGTAGACATTTAAAAAAGTCTAGGACATCTAGTTTATCAAGCCTCTACACAAGAATCATTCCCTAATAGTAGCAAACATAAAAAGGCTAATGCATTAGCACTTAGAGCACTTAGAGCATCTCTTAGTGAACATCTTTTACCCGTGTTTGATCGTTATGACTCGGCTTTTGCAGTTTGGAGCTTATTGACGTCTCCCGAGCTTCCAAGGATTATCAACAAGACGAGGAGGTCTATGAGAGAAAAGTCCGAAGAGCATTGCTTCATGGTCCAAGGGAATAACTCCCTTAAGGTATAATCGGACACTCAATTAGATGATAGCTCTAGTTCCTATTGCTATGGATGTTTGGAAGTTCAATCTTTAAATTTGGAACTTGCCCAAAAGCTTGAGAATTTCTTGGAAAAACACAACCTTTTGAAAGAGGACAACCTAGTTTTGAAAAATGAAATAAAGGATTTGTGTTCTAATTTTGAATTGATTTTGCAAGAAAAGGAAGAGATTGCAAGTGAACGTGACTCACTTAAATCTCAACTTGAACTTGCTTTAAAGGAAAATGAATTTTTGAAAAGTAAAGATGATTGTGATGATGTTGTAAAGCACAATGAGATTTTATCTTCTAAATTGGATCTTGTTTTTAAAGAAAATCTCACTTTGAAAAATGATATTGATTCAATTACTAAAGAATTGGATTTGGTTTTGATTAAAAATAAATCTTTGCAAAAAGAGATTGATATTCATGTTTACCATGCTAGTGTAGCTTCTTGTTCTAGCACACCTATTGCATGCTCAAATTATCTTCAAGCATTGAAAATGACATAAATATTTTGAAGAAAAGTGTTGATAATTTGGGCTCCACTTTGAGCCATTGTTCCATGAACCACACACGTTTGGAAACCTTGGTTCGCAAGAAACAAGTTCCAACCTTGCATGCACACCCATCACGACATACACATGCTTCTCATGATCACCACCATCATATGTATGCTCACGTGTACACATGTACACATTGTGGCCGAAAAGGTCATCTTGCTAGATTTTGTTATGATCGCATTTATCATGAAAATTTAGCAACTAATCTTGTTTGGGTTAGAAAAGAAACTAACTTCTATGGACCCAAAAGAAAATGGGTACCAAAAATCACCTCTTTGACTTTTGATGTAGGTGGGATCTCTCGCATCACGTGAGAGTATTGGTGCCTTGAGGTGGATGCGTTCTAAGCTTAAAAGAGAACCATTTGGATGCTTCACTCTCAAGGGGATTTGGTGGGAGGACCACCGTGGTTTGGAGAACTAGAGATGCACCTTCATCGGTTTTGGTATCATTCTCTAACTCCCATTTTTATTTACATGCTTTTTCATGTTCATCAATTTATAGCATGCCTTATTTTATTATTTCATGATTAGTATAATATTTGCCATGTTTATTAGACTTATGCTTTACATGATTAGTTGTTGAGACACCCATGTTTAGTATGGACTCATATTTTGTGTTCTCTTTATGTTTTAGCTATCATGTTAATCATAGATCTAATGCACATGTCTTTGTCATGCTAATCATATGGTTGATTATGACTTTTCGTTTTTAATAATTCATGTTTTTGATTATTATGATCATTTTTATAATTATCATGTTGATTTATGTCTAGTTTTTGCTTCATGTTTTGACTACTTGCTTGAATGATAGTTTTCATTAATACTAGGATTTATACTTGTACATGTAGTGGGCCACAAATAAATCTTTATATGTGTTTGTGTGTGAATGCCTATTTGTACCCATTAGATGTGCTAGTATAGTCTAGTTTTGATGATTCATGCATTCTAACTTGTATTCCTCATTTTGGATATGTTTTCATGATCATGTTTTTAACTTCATGTATATGTCCATCTTGTCTAAACTATTGATTATACATATACATCCTTGAGCCACGTGCCTTCATGAATATACCCTTGTGGACTCATTATGTTTAGGATATGTATGTATACTTTAATTTGTACATGACATACATATGCCTTGAAGTTTAAATCATTTTGATGATTTTTCAATAAATGATTTCCATTGGTGATTTTCATGACTCTCATATTTTTAGGTAATTTCAATTGGAAATAAAAATTTAGTTTTTCATGTTTTTCATGTCTTTAAGGAATTTCACATAAGCTTGATTGTCCATTTTCATGTTGATATGTTTCTCACAACATTTGTACACTCACCTTATTTAATGTTTTCTCATGACTTAGTTTTCATGAGTATAAATTATGCTATATGAATTTTGAGTGTTTTAGTGCCATGTGGTTTACATGTGTCTTCATGAAAAATATTTTTATTATTCCTTATTTGAAGGAACTCATACTAGTTGATTCATATAACTAGTTGTGATATTCTTCCTTGGTAGTAGTTTTCAAATATACTACATTTTCAAACCTATTTTTTGAAAACCCCTACCATCTACAGGTGGTTGGATGGGAGATCATGTTCATGTATGCTTTACAATGAAAATCATTTAAAACTTGATCATGAATGGGTGGTAGGAATATGAGATATACACTTGATCATTATTGATTGTTTCAATTGGTATCATTGAATTCTTTCAATTGGTATCAATCTTAACATTTTGATTGTATACTCATATATGTTTTTATGTATGTATGCTTTCTATTTCAAATAGTATCAATTTCGATTGATATCTAACTTTTCATACATATATGTGTTCTAGTTTTGCTTACTATATTTCTATATCTTAAAGCACAAATCTTGTTTATGCTAGTGCTTGAATTCTAACTTTGTTTCAATTGATTCAATTTTCAATTGGTATCTTATTTCAAGCCTATGCATTGTTTTTATTGGTATTTCATAAAGGGGGAGAAAATCTTGTTTTTCATCTTTCAATTGGTATTTTGTTTTCCACTCCCTCACTTTATGATAGAAGAATAATAATTTCAATTGGTTTTAAGACCTATGTTTAATTTCAATTGATATCAAGATTGTTTATTTACAATTGGTATGTTGTTTGTTCACTTATCAATTGGTTTCAAGACTCCTATTTTTAAAATTGGTATCAAGACTCGTATTTTTCAATTGGTATAGTTTCATTTTTTATTGGTATCAAAATGCACTTCATTAACATTTTGTTTATTGGTATCATATTTGAGTTTAGACAAAAAGGGGGAGAGCATCCCTTGATTGATTCCTTGTTTTGAATATAAAAAGAATATGTTTTTATTAGTTTTGTAAATAAGGGGGAGAAGAATTTCTTTTAATCGGTTTTTAACCCCTTTGTTGATGATTGACAAAAAGGGGGAGAAGAATTTGAGTTTATATGCATGATTGTTTGTATGCATGTTTCATTTGTTTTTATTAAGTTCAATTGGTATCAAAAGCATTATTTATAGAACATGTTCATTTTGGTTATTTTGGTATCAAGAGCTTTGTAAAAGAGATCATTAGTTTTTGGTTTGCATATATTAAGTTTATTTTAATTGGTATCTAGAGCATGTTTATGTGTTTTGAAAATTAAGTTTAAGTTTAATTGGTATCTAGAGCAATTGGTATCTAGAACATGTCAATTGGTATTTAGAGCATGTTTATTTGTTTTTAAAAGTAATTGGTATCTAGAGTATGTTTATTTATTTTTGGTAATTTCATTGGTATCTAGAACCATTCTTTGTTTTATGCATATCTATGCATGTTTCTTGTTTAGTATTCATTGCATATATGTATTGTTTATTGCTATGCATGAGTTAAGGGGGAGCTTCTTTGAAGCTTAACTTTAATCCATGCATATATAACTCCATGAGTTTTGTCATCATCAAAAAGGGGGAGATTGTTGGCCCAAAGGCCTTCCACTCTAGTTTTGATGATTATTAACTCATATAGTTATGTATACTAATAATCTTGTGATTTTAGTTTCAGATCATTAATCAAGTTATTAGTAGGTAATTAGCTTCAACATGATGATTTGGAAGCTTTCACATGTTAATTCAAGAGCCCGAGCGTCAAAGATCACATATATCACTTGCTCGGTGGATCAAAGTGTTTTGGATCGAGTCGGCTTGGAGATTGCGCTCTACAAGAAGACTTCGGTACCATACTTTAGTTTGTGTTTAGATCCAAATTGTAAAGATTAGAATAGTATGATAAGCTCAAGTTCACAACACACACGTTTCATGTTTTGGTTTTCGGTTTTGGTTTAACCGATCTTGGTTTGCATGAATAGATATTATATCAAAACAAGTTTACATGGTTTAATGTATATTAGATTTGTTCTAATTACATGCATGCTTCATCTCTTAGACAAACTTCCTTTGATATACCTATTTCATGTGTTCTAGGTTTTGTGTTTTAACAAAACATATTTTGGAATTAAAGACAAAAACTATGATATGTATATGTTTCATGTATATTGGATTTCTATCCATATGCATCATGCTTCATAGTGTTTAAATATCATGATTTTGTATTTGGATGAGTTTTGGACAAAACGTATTTTCTATTCAAGAATCCTAGTTTTAGAAAATACGGTTTTTGGTTTTTGGAAAATATTGTAAGATACAAAAATAGTTTTAATTGCTTGATATTTGAGTCAAAACATTTATCATATGTTTATATATCAATGCAAAATGATAAAACTATTTTTGGTGAATTTTAGAAAAGATAAAAGAATTTTTAGAATATTTTTAACACTGTTTTTCTGTTCTAGGCTTCACCAGTCGACTAGTCTTCTGACCAAGTCGACTTGGTTGAAGTCGGTCGACCGGGTCGGTCGACCGACGAGCACGGATCTGTGCACGTTTGGCAGACTTTGGACGGTCGACCGTCCGGGTCGACCGGTCTGAGAGCAGAGCTCTCTGTTTGTTTGGGTCGACCGGGGCGGTCGACCGGTAGCTGTCAACGGTAACGGTCCCAGTTTTCATAATATTTCCATATACATAAACATTATATGGATCCACAGATTATCATCACATCTCCAAATTATTGAAAATTTTGGCAGCACTTCCTCTGTAATACAGAGTCTACTTGATACACTGACACAAATAGTTCTATATTCCTCATCAGCCAGATATGTGTATACAATATCCCATGCAGTGGTATATCACATTTTCGGCTTGACATCGCCTACTTAAAATCTCGCACATCTATCATATGGATACAACACAAGATAACCAATCAAGGACTTACTTGAGAATAATCTCCTTGGTGTCAACATCTAACATAAGCCAACCCAAGATAATACTCATAAGAACTTATACACAAGTCTACATATATACATCATCGAACTAATTCATGTATCTGCAACTATTCAGCCTAACTATAACATCAACTCTATGTACATGCATATAACCCCATTACTTAATTACAAATCAATATAGAAGCTTGACAGGCCCACACAATGAATGTTATGCACCCTTCCAGTGCCCTACCCTTGCCTTTAGCTGCTATTTATCCCTGGCTTGCCCTGAAAAACATGAAGCTATGGGTGGGTGAGCTCGACAGCTCAGTGAGTGGAGTCAATATCATTCATAAAATGTAGCATAGCATTAACGATGTATAGCATTCATGATACATGAAAATAAGAAGAATGTGACACATGAAGTATGTGATAATGAATAATTCTTCCTGATTGTGTATTTACTTCCAACTATTATTGATAGATGCACACATGACCAATATCAGGTGTCTACTACCACATACAATAACACATTAACATACCTTTAGTGTCACACACTCACATACACATATACATCAAATATAGCCATTTATTCTCAGTCATTTGTAAGATACAAATATAAGCATATCATAGCCCCGTCTTCGCACTCCGCCCGTGCAATACGGGTCCCTTCCTCCCAATTTGATAGGTATGGCACCGTCTTCGCACTCCGCCCGTGCACTACAGGTCCCTTCCTCCTAATATAATGTATATGGCACCGTCTTCGCACTCCGCCCGTGCAATACGGGTCCCTTTCTCCTCAATAAGGTATATGTACACATACATCCAAATACACACAAGATCGGCACATTCAATTTCATAAGGCTCATGTATAAAGCACATCATTTCATATATGGAATGATACTCTCAATTAGTACTTGCCCGTTACCATGTATTCTTATGCAAAATCCGCACAATTGACTTAGCCAAGCATATCACATATATATATATGTACAAAATCAAATAACATACACCAATCATATTCATGTCAACCATAATGAATTCTATTCAGTAACATGCATGTCAATGCCATTGTGCACCATACTTCAAAATGCAAGCCGCATATGCAATTAGGTAAAATGCTATATCAAACAAATTATTATCCATATTTGAAATTAGGTGTAATGCAATCCAATTTATTTAAAAACCCCACTCACCTTCAAGTTGAGCATTCTACAAGGGGTTCGTACCGAGCACCGCCTCGTGTTTCCTTTCCTAATAACCACATCAGACACTGACATGCCAATCCCCCTATTTGATAGTAGTAAACAACATCACATATAACTCTTAGATGAATATCAAGTGGATTACAATGTTCTCGTAGAAGAGACTTATTTGACAATTACGTATTGCTAGCCTCTTACCCTTGTAAGTATACCAACATGATTATCATGGCTATTTCACGGTTTCTAACACAATGATATGTTTCTAATTAATACTTTCATGGAGTCCAATACCCATCCCCAATTTATTTTAGAAGGACTTAGGAAGCAATCACCCATTACCATGTACTCACATAAGTTACCTTACATTATTCTTGAATACTATCCCTAAATCCATCCTAATTTCATTACGTCACATACTTAAATTAACTTTACGACTTATGTAAGCATAGTGAGTATAGAGATCTACTCACATAATAGATGAATTCCCACTTGTGCTCCTTGTTCAATCTTTCCACCCAAACCCTAGCAAGGGACATAGACAATTTCTTAGTCATGAAATAAGTCATAATGAGAGAAGAACTAGTGGAGTATTAATTTACCTTCACCCAATTTAGCCTCTGGAAATTGGGAGTTTTTGGAACTAATTTCAGAATTAGGGCTTTTGATTTTTCCCTTCAAAACCACCCAAAACTAAATTTCTTCACTTCTCCGGCCACCGGACGATTCCCCCCTTCGAACCAGACCGCCCTTGTGGCCTGTGCCACCGCGCGCGGCTGTGAGCCGCCCCCCCGCGCGCTGCGCGCGGCTGCGCTGTGCGCGCGGCTGTGCACAGCCACGCGTTGGTGGCGCGTGGCTGCTGCCGCCCCCTGGCTTCGGCTGGGGGTGAAAAAGGGAGAGAGGGAGAGAAAGTTTGTGGGAGGAGAGAGAGAGAGTTGTGTGGATCTAGGGTTTCATTTGGGAGAGAAGAGTTTTTACAGAGAGGAGAGAAACTCTCCCCTCAGATCTCAACGTAAGGGAAAGGTATTCTTACATAGAGGCCCTCCAAAAACCTAGTCATTACAAAATAACACCTCCACTAGATTGCCACTTGGCCAAAGCTAGGATCAAGATGATCCTAGCCCTACATCTCATCTCTTCATGCTCACCTAACCCCTTCCACTAACTCCAAATAAAATATTACAAATACCAAGTATTTAGATTAAACAATGGGTATGGTTGGTGGGGGGTAAGTATATACCATGTATAAAGCTATTTTCATGTATTTGAATATTTGACTCATTGGTATACATGGTTATCCCTTACATAAATCATTGATATATTTACATCACACATACTTGTGATAATTTTATTGACACCAATTTCTCACTTGATCATCAAGAAAAAAATAATTATATATATATATATATATATAATATATATATATATATATATATATATATATATATATATATATATATATATATATCAAGGTTTTGCATTCTGCAACACTAATTCATGATTAAAGTACGCTGAACATTATAGTTATCAGTCCCAATTATCCGGCATTAACTCATGGCTAAGAATTAAAATATTCTTTAGGAAAAGAAATAAATAATAAAAAATTTGGGATGTTACATTCTACCCTCCTTAAGAAAGTTTCGTCCTCGAAACTTATTGCCATAGGAATAAGGTAGGGTTAAATATTTGTAATTTATCTTCCGACTCCATATAGCTTTTACAACTTTACACTTGACTTAAAATCTCCACAGGTTTCTAACTGTGGAAAATATCCCTTTTGAATTTCAGGTCAACTCTTGTTTTATGAACATTGGCAGTTCAAAACTTTCAGGTTATGCAAGGAATACATAAAAAAAAATCTATGATGAATTAGAACAAGGATTCAATCCTTCACACGCGGATGTTGCTGACTGCCTACATGCTTGATACAATAAATTACTTCATAACTAACGGTTGTTCGTTTTAAAACAGTTTCCCATTTTATTTAAGGTCAAAACCCTTCTTAACATCAATCTTGGCCTCAGAACTTTGAAATTCTGAATTTCTTGTGGTGAAGTCAATCGGCATTAACAGATCCAATCTAAACTCAGATGTTCGATTGGTCTAAAGTATTATAGATTTAAACTGCTTTTTCTGTCCGATTTGTGTCACAACTATATCGGATATGCCTTAATAACAACTACAAATTTCTAGAGAACTCCCATATTAAATCCTGGGTCATGAGAAGTGGGTGAGTTAGAGTCTCAATATTTCATCTCTCTGCTCTTATATAATATCTTCGACTTGCAGACTCTTCGGCTTTACTATCATCAGAGAAATGCTTTCATTTTAATTACTACTTTGTAGACTAGAACTTGTATCAGTTCTTTCACAAAATATATCTGTCTTGATCCAACAAAATAGATAACAAAAACTCAAAATCTCAGTGGCTTCAATTTACTAGACTGATTATCATTTAATACTTTATTGACTGGACGAAATTAATTCAATCAAAGAGAGCTAAAATCATGCCCTCCATCCACTTATTCATTAACTGAACATGTGGCAATCAGTTTTAACTCGTAGGATGTGCTCCTTTGGATTTGTAATGATTTACAAAAGATGTATCATTACTTTACAGTCTTATTCAAGAATTATCACATAATTTATGAGGAACCAAAACAGACTTACAATCCTTCTTTTACAGATGACACAGAGTGTTTTAATATTACAGCAACTGTAACACTTTACTTTATGCTCGTTGTTTTCTAAAATATCAAGAATCCGCTCTAAATCATGATAAATTCCAATTCTAACATAAATATGCATTACCAAGTTTCATTATTCCGAGTATATTTCTGGTGGTAAAGTTAATCGATATTTAACAGATTCAATTGATTCGTTGAACTGAATAGTTACATGCATCAGAGATCCAGTGCGGTCGACCGCCAGTTCATTTCTGGCAGTTTCTGCTGCCAACGGCTATATTTTTCTGGGTTCTATAAATACCCCATTGGAAAGAGTTTTTCTAAAAGATTTTTTATGGGAATTTTTCCATACTCTCTAGTGTTTTTACAGCAATCAAAAGAAGTTTTGGGACTCATATTGAACAATCTATTTGGTGTTTTTGCTAGGGTTTGGGAAATCAAAGAAAAGGATTTTTGGGAAAAGAGTTTTGATTCATCTTCTCTATCTTTGTTTCAGTTTTTCCCAAAGGTTTTTCTTTGTGATTTGTGATTTCCATCCCATTGGTTTTCTCCACACTTGAGCCAAAATATACTATCTCTTCTATAGGATTTTTGTGTGAGAGAAATAATTGTTTGTGGTTGTTGTTTAGACCACCAAGTTGAAAACCCTATCTTTGTTTGGCTTTGTGCCTTTGGTTGTATCCCTCAAGTTGTGAGGTGATCCTTGTTTGCTTTGTGCTAATCCCTCAAGTTGTGAGGTGATTGTTTTGTTGGATTGGAGCTTGCCTCAAGGAGGAGGTTGTGGTTGTAAAGAGAGGAGTTGGTACTCCTTGTGAGAGTTCTTTGTGGACTTGCTAGTGGATTAGAAATCCTTCGTGTGTCGAAGGCGGGGATGTAGAGCTGGGTGCTCCAACCTTGAAACATATCTTGTTGTTTGCGCTTGATCCATTGACTCTCTCTATCTCTCTCTTTACTTTGTGCCTTGCATCTATTCTTATTGTGCATTCATAATTGCTTGGCTTGGTTGTGTGTGCATCACTTGTTGATTGCACTTGAGTGTATTGCATTAAGTTTTTAAATTCCGCATTTTTGTTCATAGATTAGCCATATCACCTATTCACCCCCCTCTAGGTGATCTTTCAGAAAACTCTTCTGAAAGAATGGGAAAAACTAGCTCGAGGCTCTCCTAAAATCTTGGCTCAAAACAATGACCAAACCCCAAATTTATAGGCCAGAAAATTATAGCCGTTGGGGTCTGTCAGAGCTGCCGGTCGACCCGTGCGGTCGACCGCCAACGGTCAGAAATCCGACCGTTGGAGCCACGGTCGACCGCCCGGGTCGACCGAGCAACTGGAGGAGAGAGTCAACTCTCTATCGGTCGACCCGTGCGGTCGGCCAAACTTTCCAGAGAGCAGAGCTCTATGGAGCGGTCGACCCGTACGGTCGGCCGTCCTCCAGTGCACAAAGGCGTGCACGTTTGTGCACGTCGGTCGACCGAGCCGGTCGACCGACTTCACGATTAGTCGACTATAAAATGAGGCAAGTCGACTTATCTGAAGCCTGAAACAGTTTTCTGGGATTAAAAAGTTAGTCTTTTTGGCTCAATTAAAATCCCATAAAATACTTAAAAATCTACAAAAATAGTTTTACCAATATACTTTGATATACAAACATGCTTGCACAAAATCAAGGCATGTTATAAAAGATTGGACTATTTTTGTAACTTGGAAATATTTGGCTCATGATAAAAACTGTTTTTCCAAAACATGTTTTTCCAAATCTTCATCAAATACAAAAACAAGATATACTTTTAAAGCATAGTGTGTATGGATATGATCCACTACACAATCAAGATGAAATATCTATGTTTTTGACATTAAGCTCTAAACATGGTTTTGGTTGAAATATATAACTTTGAATACCAAAACTATATTTTTCCAAAATGAAAAAATCTTTTCTAAATCTGAAAATTCTTTCACGAAAAGATAATTAAATCAAGAGTGTGTGAGTGATATATACTTGAGCAATCCACCAACTATTCTATCCTTTACATTTTATCTAAAACATAAAAACAAAATCTTTTACCTAGACACAAGTCTTGATCTTGAAGTCTTCCATTGAAGTCTTCTCATCTTCTTGACTTGGTCCAAGCTTGATCCAAAAGCTCCTTGGATCACACCGTGCTAGCTCCAAATCTTGACATTTTATCCTTTGTTGAGCTATGCACCTACTAAGATCTTGATAATGAATCTGTTACTAATTAAACACAAGATCATTAGTAATCATAACTACATGAGTTGATCATCATCAAAACTAGAGTGATGGGCCTTTGGGCCAACACAAACTGGGGCAACTGATGTGCGTTCCAAAGGTGGTTGGCAGCCCTTATCCGAGATGATCCACTTCGAGGCGAGGCTGGTAGCCGCTTATCCGAGATGATCCACTTCGGGAAAGCAGACGTCACCTTTAAGGTCGCGGATCTTCCCATTGCCAATTTTCATCAAAGACGATCCAACTTGCCGGTGGCGATCAGTCCTTTGCCAGTTTTGATTATGGAAGGCTCAACTTCCTGGTGGCACCATCTGTTCTGGTGGCACAATCTGTTCTTATGCGAAGGCTTACAGCCTTGTGCAGGAGGAAGGCCTTTCGTGTCCAGTTGGTTTCGCTTGGAAGTAGATAAGACCACTTGTATGCCTTTTGAGCAGATGATTCTGTTGTATGAAACACAACCTTGATGTAGTATCAATGTACCTTTCATTTTAAATCAATGAAAGTTCATTTTCTGCTCATTTGATTTTTGCTTTGCCTTCATTTTGAATTTGAGAACACTTGAATCAGTCAGGCGGAGCTGAACTTCATGCGAGGTTAAAGATAGGATTCTTTTTGAATCAAGAAAGAGCTTCCAGCGAAGCTGGCATGTTCGCGAAGTTCGAACCGTGCCTTTAGCGAAGCTAAGGCAATCCTTTTGGCGAAGTTATTGACGTATTGTGCGAAGTCCGCATTTGACTCATGGCGAAGTTAGCCTTAGTGGGGCTGAATCAGTGCTTCTCGGGAAGGCACTTTAGGCGACATTTTAAATTAATTTGAAATGACGGCCTGTCCTCTTTATGAGGCGTCGTTTTAGGCACTAATTGGCCTATAAAAGCCCGATTGGGCTGAGTGAGAACGGATCGCTTCTCTTAAAAAATTTCAGAGAACTTTGACTCTTTTTTCTTCTTCTTCTTTCTTCGTTCAGGAATCCAAGAATCTCCTTCGCTCTTCACTCTCCAATGGCTCCCAAGAGACGAGCGGGAAAAGAAGTGGTAAGTTCTGTAGCGGAGGGTCCTTCTCCTCCTCCGGTCATTGAACGACCAATCGCCGGTAGGGAACTTTCCCTTTCGATTAGAGACTGCCGTCTCTCTCTTAAAACTGATGTCTGGCTGTCTTTGGATGAACCCAAAAATGATCAATTATGATATGTTATTCTTAGGGAATTCAATTCCCTGAATTTCCCTTGTTTTCTTGAATAGGAATCCAAGAACTGAAGAGTTCTTCTTTAAGCTTCTAGGCGAAGCTATCCCTTAGGTGGTTTATATCCTGTTAAATAACAGGTTGCGAAGCTGTCCTTTCAAACATGACTAAAAAGAACCTTAATGCCCTTAAAATTATTTTTGGACCATAATATCCTTCTGACGAAGTCAGTCCTCAGGGCTGTATCGCATTCTGTTTAAGCTTCTAAAGCAAAGCTAACACTTGAATATTTTCTTGTATCCGGACTTTGTTATGAAGTGTGAAATTAACTGCAACTACGAGGCTAAGCTTCGGGGCGAAGCTATCGTCATGCTAACTTCGCTCGGAGAGCGAGGCTATGCCTTAGCGGAAATTGTATTTTTATTTAGGCCTTTGCTTGGCTGATGACCTAATCATAGTTTCTCTTTGTTCCTGCAGTGCACTATACTCCTGGTCCTTTGAACAGTCCATTTGGGATGGCCAGGGGATTGGACGACAATGTCAGCCTACAATTCCAAGGGCAGGCTTCTCTGTTTAGCGAGCGGAGCGCTCCCGCTCGAGTCACGCTTATTTATGGTGGGGATCAATGCACCACGAGGAGTATTCTGACTACGGTTCTGTTTTCCATTAATTTGCAAAAGGGAAAACTTACAAAAAAAAAGAGTTTGAGGAGCTAAATTACAAGTATTCTCAAAAGATTACAAGTAGATCTCCTCAGAGATTCTGGGAAAATGTGCCGATAGGAGTCTGGTCAGCGCGCGACCACTTTGTCCCTTTGACGATGCGAGCGTTTGAGATTCCCTTCTCGCCTGGTTCCAAGAATCAGAGAATAGAGAGTTGGTAGAACTCTTTTGCTACTTCTCAAAAGACCGCCTTCTGTGAGGAATTCCTTCTCCCCTGGTTCTGGAGATTCCTTGAGGAAAAGGGGTTGTTAGGGTATCACCACCCTGAGAAGAGAAGTATTTCTCTTGAAGATCTCTGAATTAAGGATTGCACGGTGCGTTGGTGAAGAAGCCTCTGCTTGTGGAGTCCTCTCTTTGGTCTGATGCCGATTCTTCGATTCTCCAAAAGGCTCTCAAAAGGCTCTCAAAAGGCTCTCCCTTCCTTGTGCCCCTGGCGGGCTATTTATAGGGAAAACAAGGGTATAATCGTCCCCTTGAAGATATGGAAACAGATTGAACCGAATCTGTTTGAATTTAGAAAGTAGCCTTGCTGCGAGGCTGAGATAGCTTCTGCGGAGCTAGATTTGGCAGGTCGGTTGATCTGTTTCGATCCTTTCCATACTGTTGGGAGATTTCCCCTGATCCTCTTACCCGTTTCAAGAGAGTCAAGAGATTGTGGCAATCACCTGCCATATTTGAATCCCGATTGGATCTGATTTGTTTAAATCCAATCTCATCAGGAGATTTGATTGGTCAAAGGTTGACCATAGCAGGCCGATAGCGGAGCTGCTCGCTTTGAAGCTCATAGCGGAGCTAGAGGCAATTCCTAGCGAAGTCCGAAAAGAGGCTTTTCGGCGAAGCTGTCAGTTAGCTTCCTGGCAATGCTCTGGATGATGTTAGCCTCTCAGGCGAGGCTATTTCCTTGGGCTAATGTATGCTAAAGGCTAGCATTTTAGACCCGCTGAGGTCTGTTTAGAAGCAATTCGGGTTCACTGTTCTGCTTGCTGGATCAGTGGGAGTCCAAACCGCTTCCTTGTCCCTTGGAGGTGGGTGAAAAACTTGGTCTTCAGCTCGTCTGTCGCTAGACATTGTTCGGACCAATGAGAATCTTGTCTTTTTTAAGTGTCAACAAGACCCCCTTCAAAGTTTTCGAAAGTCTGCAATTGCCCAGACTTCGAAACACTTTGAACTGCTGTGATGGGTGGATGTAGTATGAACATCGCCATGATGGTTGAGTTCAGCTCCACTTTCAATCCTACTTTGGGATGAATTCGCCGAAGAATTGTGTAGATCCGCGAGTCGCTTCGCGTTTACGTGCGGGTAGCTCCGCATCTGGATAAGTTCGCTTCGGAACTTTTCTTGCTTTTCCGAGACCAACTGCCGCGGGTCGGTTATGAGGAGGGTTACTCCTTCTCTTGCGCTGATCGAGAGAGATATTCTCCGATTCGTACGTTTCCAAGGGAGGATACTCCCTTTCTTCAAGGCGTCATGAGTGCCTTTTATGAGGGAGACGTTTTTCTTCCCTTGTACGGTTCCAATGGAAACCGTCCCTGTTATCAAGGCATGATGAATGCCTTAAATGCGCTCGTGCTTCCACGCTTGATGTGGTTGCGCTCAGGCCATGGGGCCTATAAATTGGACACTTGAGGTCCTCTGAAGAGAAATGCCTTGCCTTTCTTCTTCTCTTCTCTTGGTTGAGAGATATACTCAGATCTCTGAATTAGTGAGAAAGCCCACTCTGGTTGTCTAACCGGCCAAGGACCAGTAAGTCTTAATCATTCAAAGACTTCACCGCTTTTAGGGCACTCATCTCCCTTGGTTTAGCTTTGAGAGCTGCTTTAGGGATTGGCTTCCCTTGTTCTTCATCTTGCAATTGGCTACTGCAGAGGAGGATCTCATCATAGCTTTCTGTGGAGCTATCATCTTGACTTGATCAGAAAGACCATTGCTTGTTAAGTCCGCTACGCAGGCAGGACTTGGGACCTGGCTTCTTCAACAGTTGAGCCAGTCTTGCCATATTGGTGAGGTTGAGACCATTCTTCATAAGATCAGTCTGACTTTGCCATATAGGCGAGGCTAGGACTTGGCATTTGCTGAGCCAGCCCATGATTGCTGTGCAGGCGAGGCTTATCCTCTGCTTTGACTGAAGTTGGATTACTTTGTCGCTGAAGAATCTGACTTTAATGTTTTTGCAGCTTTTTCTGTGCTTGACTGCTAACTTGCTCCAATTTACCTTGTAGCGAGCTATACTTGCCAGTCTAGTGACTTGATGGAAGAAGCCATAAAATTGCCTTATGCTTCCCCGGTTGAAGCTTTACTTTTAAGCAGGAGGAACAATTCGGGGCAGTGGGTGCGCGTCCCAGAGGCTGTTGGCAGCCTCTTATCCGAGATGATTCGTTCTGAGGTGAGGCTGGCTGCCGCTGCTGCTGGAAGTGATCCGCTTCAAAATCATAGGGTCGCCTGTGGGATTGTCGATATCATTGCCGACTTTCAACTTTGGTGGCCTTTGATGGCGATCCACTTCGGGAAAGTGGGCATCGCGCTTGTTAGATCACTGGTATCACTGCCGATTCCCATTATACGTGATCTATCGTGTTGGCGGCGATAGGTTTTTATTGCCAGGCTTCAACAAAAGATGTCCTGGCAAGATCTGCCATTTTGTTGAGAAAAATGACCGTGTCCTCGCGGCACCATCTGTTCATGTGCGAAGGATTACGGCCTTGCGCCGGAAGAAAGGCTTTCCTGTCCCGTTGATCTGGCTTGGTAGCAGATAAAACCGCTTGTATGCCTCAAATGATTCTGTTAGGCAGCTGGGTGTGTTGTATGAAACACAACTTTGATGTAATATCAATGTACCCTTGCTTTTGAATCAATGAAAGTTCATCTTTTGATCATCTGATTTGCTTGATTTCATTGAGAATTTTAACCATGGCTAGGCTGGACTGCACTCGGAGTTAAGGACATAGTCCTTTCTTTGACTGATCTTCGCGAGACTGGCGTGTCCCGTGAGCAGCACCTTTTCAGAGGGCTAAGGTAAGCCTTTCAGCGAGGCTCTTGAAGGATTGTGCGAAGTCCGCACTTTGCTTCTGTGCGGCGTTAACCCTTCGTGGGGTTGAACCGTCGCTCTTCGGGAAAGCGCCTTAGGCGCTTCGGGCGCTGTTTCGAATTAATTCGAAACGGCGGCATGCGCCCTTTTTCGAGGCCTCAATTTAGGCGCTGATTGGCCTATAAAAGCCCGATCGGGCTGAACAGAAAAGGATCTCCCTTTTTCAGAGAAATTTCTGTCTTTTCCTCTCCTTCTTCCTCCTTTGCTTCAGAGTACTTTGAGGACTCTTGCATTTCTTCAATGGCGCCCAAAAGACGAGCGGGAAAGGAGGCAGCGACATCTGCAGCGGAGGGCCCTCCTCCTCCGGTCATTGAACGACCAGTCACTGGTAAGAGACTCTTTTCCCAGATTAGGGATGATGGTCTTCTTTCTTTGGAGTTGGCGCTTGGCCATTAGGACGATCGAATATGATCCGTCCTTATCAGGGAACTCGTTTCCCTTGATCTCCCTATTTTGCTTGCACCAGGGAGTTAAGAACTGAACAGTTCTTCTTTGGGCTTTCGCACGAAGCCATATCTTGGGCCATCTCCGTCCTTTTTGAGGAACAAGACTTGAATAAGTCCTTTCAGTCATGATGACTCTTGATCATAATGCCCTTTTGCTGACATCAGCCCTGGGGGCTATACCACTTCCTGCTTAGGCAAAGTTGGTATTTTGAATGCTTCTCTACGAAGATGCCATTTCATCCGCGACGTCTGTGCCATTCTCAAAGCTGAAAGTGATTCTCTCCCGTGGTATCGAGTGTATCCGGGACTTTGAGGGGTATCACCAAGCTACTGCTCTGGAGCTCTTGGTGGATGAGCTTGAGAAGGCTGTGGAGGAGTGGCGCCACCTCTATCATTCCGACCTGGCGTCTTTAGCTGATGAGCGGCTCACACTTCTTGTTGCGCAAAGGCGCGAGGCTCAGCTCGCTGCTCAAGAGGCTGCTGAGGCCATCTCTTCGGACCTGAAGTCCTTGGCGACAGGGCAGGCAGAGGTTGGGAGTGCAATTGACGCTTCCACCAGTGCTCTTCTTGATGCCGAAAATAAGATTAAAATGGCCGGGGATATGATCAAAAAGGGAAATTTCCTTTTATCCAAGGCTACATCGATGCGTCTTGAAGAGACTGCGCAGCTTGAGCAGCTCAGAGCTCAGAGTGAGGAGCTGGCGCGGCAAGAGTCGTCACAGAGGGCGGCTTTAGCGGTGACTTCTGCTATTTGGATGATGAGACATGACTGTCTGTTGGTTCAGAGGTCGCAATGACATAACCAATTGAGACGTTGCCAATCTCAATGATAGATGAGACTTGGCTATCTGCCAGTTCAGAGGTCGTAATGACGTAACTGGTTGAGAAGCCACCAAGCTCAAAATAGGTGATACTTGTCTTTTGTAAATGTCAACAAGTATCGAGACCTGTCTTTTGTAAATGTCAACAGGGCTCAAGATCGAGACTTAGCTGTCCGTTGGTTCAGAGGTCGCAATGACATAACCAATTGAGACGCCACTAAGCTCAATGATAAATGAGACTTGGCTATCTGCCAGTTCAGAGGTCGCAATGACGTAACTGGTTGAGAAGCCACCAAGCTCAAAATAGGTGATACTTGTCTTTTGTAAATGTCAACAAGTATCGAGACCTGTCTTTTGTAAATGTCAACAGGGCTCAAGATCGAGACTTAGCTGTCCGTTGGTTCAGAGGTCGCAATGACATAACCGATTGAGACGCCACTAAGCTCAATAATAAATGAGACTTGGCTATCTGCCAGTTCAGAGGTCGCAATGACGTAACTGGTTGAGAAGCCACCAAGCTCAAAAATAGGTGATACTTGTCTTTTGTAAATGTCAACAAGTATCGAGACCTGTCTTTTGTAAATGTCAAATGGGCTCAAGATCGAGACTTAGCTGTCCGTTGGTTCAGAGGTCGCAATGACATAACCGATTGAGACGCCACTAAGCTCAATAATAAATGAGACTTGGCTATCTGCCAGTTCAGAGGTCGCAATGATGTAACTGGTTGAGAAGCCACCAAGCTCAAAAAGTCGGATTGAATTTGGAAAAGATCTCGTCTTCTCGGGGAGAGGCGAGGAAATCACTGTCATAGGTTTAATGTTAACGTAACAGTGGAATATGTGGTCCTACCATTCTATGGATGAGAATTGGTAAGTGACTTTGGAGGCCTCGTTCTCATGAGGAGAAATGAGGGGAATGCTGTCATAGGTTTAATGTTAACGTAACAGCGGAATATGTGGTCCTACCATTCTATGGACGAGAATTGGTAAGCGATTCTGGAGAGGGAATCAAATGGGAACAGGTCCCTTGGGATTTTAAGCAAACCCCCAGCTATCAACAGGTGTGATATGCTCGGAGAAAGAGAGAGGCTCTCTTTATGCGCGTTCCAGAGCGCGGGTCTCGATCAGAGGTGTAATGTTAACCTGATCGAGAGCGGGATCCTTGATTAAGGATAGTACTTCTTCAAGAATTTGCCATTGATTGATATCATGAGGAGGTCGCCGTCTGCAGTCGTAAGGCGGTATGCTCCGTTTGAATAGACTGTCTCTATTACAAACGGTCCTTCCCATTTAGGCTGAAATTTGCCTTTGGTCTTGTGCGTCATAATCATTGGTCGTCTGACGGCTAAGACCAGGTCTCCTTTCTGGAAGGCTCTTTGCTTTACCTTCTTATTGAAGGCTTTTGACATCCGAGCCTGATATAGCTCGATGTGTTGCTGAGCTTGTAGCCGCTTCTCATCTAGGGCTTCGAGCTCTTGGAGACGTAGGCGATCGTTGTCCCCCGATGTCATTCTGGTAGTCAGGGCTACTCGCAATGATGGCACCTGGATTTCCAATGGGATGACCGCTTCGCACCCATATACCAGGGAGAAAGGCGTATTGCCTGTCGGTGTCCGAACCGTAGTCTGGTAGGCCCAAAGGCATTCGCTGAGCTTTTCGTCCCAATCTCGCTTGTTCGAGGAGACAAACTTCTTGAGCAGCTTGATGATTGTCTTGTTGAATGCTTCCGCTAAGCCATTGGCGGCAGGATTGTAAGCTGTTGAGGCCATATTCTGAATTCGGTATTTGTCGCAGAACCGATAGAATCCTTGGCTTATGAATTGAGGACCATTGTCGTGGATGATCCGCCTGGGGACACCAAATCGATGGATGACATGGTGTTTGATGAAGCTAACCAGATTGGAGGTTTTGACTTCGGCCAACGGTATGGCCTCTGCCCATTTTGAGAAGTAGTCGGTTATTGCGAGGATAAACCGGTGACCTCTTGCCGAAGAAGGGCTAATTGGCCCTACGACATCAATTCCCCACGCTTCAAATGGCCATGAAGCAACAGTAGGGTGGAGCAACTCCGAAGGTTGGTGTATGAAGTCTGCATGGACCTGACACGCTTTACACCTTCGTGCATATTGGGTGGCATCGGCTATCATAGTCGGCCAGTAATACCCCAGTCTGTGCAGCCTGTCTTTGAGCTTTGGACCCGGCTGATGAGCTCCGCAAACGCCATCATGTGCTTGTTTAAGCACTTCCTGTGCCTCTGACTGAGAGAGACAACGGAGGAGGACACCGTCATATGACCGACGATAAAGTGTCTTCAAGGTTGGATCATAGTAGAAACGGAGAGATCTTCGTCTGATGGAAGCCGCTTCTTTGGAGTCGTCCGGGAGCAGACCGTGCAGGGCATAGTCAATGAGCGGGAAGCGCCAATCCCTCGGCTCGAGATCCATAGAGGTATTATGGGCTTCTCGGACTCTTAGCATCTGTTTGGAGCACACAAGATGCCTGGTTGCGACTGTGAGGTGATACTCGGTGTCGGCTGGCAAGGCTAGCGTTGTCGCTAATGCGGCGAGGGCATCCGCCTTGGTATTCTGAGATCGGGACACATGCCCGATGTAGAAGCCTTCAAATAGGCTAGCCAGTTTAATGGCCGTATGGTGGTAAGGCACTAAATCCTCATGACGGACTTCATATTCGCCTTTTACCTGGCTAATGATCAGCTTTGAATCGCCATAAGCTTCAAGGTAGCGTACCCCCATTCCGTGGGCGAGCTGGAGACCAATGAGCAGGGCATTGTATTCCGCTACATTGTTAGAGCATGATTCTGTCAAGGAGAATGCCCTGGGAAGGATATGATCCTGTGGGGAGATGAACACAACCCCCACTCCGGCAATGATCTTACCTTTGGGGCCCATTCGCGATGCTCCGTCGAAGAACATCTGCCACACCTCTTCTACTGAGGTCGCATTAGATTCGAAGACTTCATCAGGGATGTCTTCGTGAAGCTTTGAATGTTCTGGGACTGGGTGCGCAGCCAAGAACTCCGCAAGGGCTTGACCCTTAACTGCCTTCTGAGAGGTAAAGGTCATGTCATATTGGGACAATAGCAGTGCCCATTTAGCCAATCTTGAGTTTAATGACCCTGGCTTCGTCATGAGAAGACGCAGAGGGTTCACCCTGGTGATGGTATCCAATATTGCATATTTTACATCATAATTCCCATGCATATTACAAATAAATATGTGATTTTTACTCCTCTTCTCTACATATTTGCAGGTACACACTGAAAAGAGAGATAGCCAATTAATCACCTTAATTAGCAATAATTAAGTGATTAATCCAAGATTAAAGATAAAGCCAAATTCAAATCCAGATCCAGAAAAATCCGCGCAACAAACGAAGATTCTAGATATACCACGTGGCTAACCTCCTAACAAACAAATCCTACCAGAAAATCTGGGCTCAACGGCCCAGATTTTGCCGCCAACTTGCAAGATCTTCTAGAAGGCGCGGCAGTTACAGGGAGATTTGGCCTCGGATTTTGCGCCAACAAACTTGCTTCTGGATCCTTCACCTTGGGCTATAAATATGTGACCTTGGACCTACGAGCTGAGACTGAATGGAGAAGAGAGGAGATTAGTTTAGTTGTTGTAATTTTCATGTATTTTTCTCTAGGTTTTATTCTTTAGATCCCTCTTCTTCTTCCCTAGAAATCAATGTAAAAGAGAGTGATTGTGAGGGAGAGAGCTTGTGTAATCAAGGGTGACACTTGAAGCAACAAGGATTGATCCATCCTCCTTCCTCTACTTGAAGCTTGGTTCTAGTTTTCTTGCATTCTTTAATTGCTTTCTTTATTGCTTTCTTTAATTACTTGCAATTTACTTCCATGCTTTGTTTTACTTCTTTAATGGCTTGTTGTAGCTAATTCTTCTCCATGTAGTAGCTAATCCCTAGCCTTGTCATCTTCACTAACTCATGGGTGATTGCCTTTGTTCATCTTGCAAGTTGTATGATCTTCTCTTCTCCGATGGTTAAACCACCGTCTTCCAAGTGAGAAAGTAATTAGGTCAACACGCGAGACGAATCCTACGCCAATGGAGTGACAACATGAGGCACGCATTCGCTATCAAGGAGTCTAGTAAGTCTTGGCAAGCTAGCAAGGTAAGCTAGTCATGGTTTGCATTCTTTTACAAGTTTTCTTTCCTTTTCTTGTGAATACCAATCCCAATCTTGATTTCTTTTCCGACGATTTCCACCATGAACATATCCATCTCTTTCTTTAGTTTCTTTTTCCTTTGATTCATTAATTTTATAAGCAAGAGAAGAATACTCGTTTAACAACTTCACTACCACACGTCAAAGCTTCCATCGCGAGCTCTCCCTGAGAATCGACTCGGTATAGTCCTATACTATAACGGAGACAAGAAATGGTACATCGAATACATTTACTACATAATAGTACACCTTTCTCGTCTAATCAAAAAAGGGCGCCGTTGCCGGGGAGAGCAACGTATTTTTTGGTTTAAAGTGAAGTACTAAACGATTCTTCTTCTCTGTTGCAGGATACAGGTTGAAGAAACAGAAAATATTGCATAGCAGTGACATACAAGTGGACCTGGGCCTCTGCTCAAGAAAGCAGAGCCCAGGATCCCTCAACTTTGCCGCGGATTCGGGGATTTTGCCGCAGATCCGCGGCAATCTTGAGATCACTACTTACAGATTTTCTGCAGGGCCTCTGGTTCTGCAAAATACTGCTGTTGATATATCTGAAATTCTGTATTCTTCACCATATACCTGTTAAATAAAAAACAGTAAAAAGTTGGTTGAAATTGTTAAAAATTGTTTAGACACTTGCATCTCTAGGCACGTGTCTTTTCAATTCTTTACTTTTACTGTTGAAGAGTGCTGGAGGCAAGGTACGTGTTTGCATTGCATATTAGACTAGGACAAACTCTTGCTTGATTTTCATGCTTTGAGTGAATCCTTGCTATTTCTCTTGTACACTTGCACAATTCAAATTTAAGGGCATACCCGTAAATAAGATAAGGTGGGGGAGGTCATTACCCTTTCCTTAGCCCGAAAACCACAATCCCAAGCACTCACTAACCCAAGCCTAATTTAATAAAAAGTAGACGTTGGCCCTAGGGACATCTCGGACTCAATTAAGAGATTTTTCTAAGGGGGAAAAGTGTTGGAATTTAACTCTTGCAAAATCAGTGTCTAGGAAAGGGGTTGAGGGCCGAAAGCCCGAAGGTTGCTGGTTACTTAATTAAGGAACGTCTCTGACGAAAACCTCCCACCAACCTTACCCTTCCCTGCTGATTAGCTTGTGGTTAGAGTCTGCACTGAACCTCCCGTGGACAGTCTATCAGTTAGGAGTCGTCTAGGTCCTAAGTCTACCCTAACTTAGGTTAGAAAATTTTTTTTTTCTTTTGTTTGTTTGTTTGTTTGTTTGTTTTTGTTTGTGATTGTGTGATATGGCTTACAATTACAATTCTTTCCATCCTAATAACAATCCATATTTCACACCATCTTCATATTCGGATAATTCCAACCCGGTGTTTTATAATATGCAACAACCACATAACCCTGGTTGGCCTTATCCGAATCAATATGACCCATACCCCCATCTAATGATTATAATGTCCAAAATAATTTCAACTCTTCACCGAGTAATTGGGGATTCACGTACCCCGAGTCAAATTCTCAAATTCCTTGTCCACAATATTCTCCTTGTCCACAGTATTCATTCCCAGAGTCCACTTCATATATTCCTTTTTCTGAACCACCAATTGAAGAGAAATCTGAGTTACTAAGGAGTATAGAAGCCAATTTACAAAGGGTCGAGCAATAACTTCAAGAAAGATATGCCCCTCCAATTCCACAGTATTTTCAAGAGTCTTACTCAGTTCCACCTTTTCATTATGATCAACCATTTGTCATGGAAACGAGTAAAGATCTCTTATGTGAGTCCACTTTTCCATCACCACACATTTTTGACTCACAATTTCACCATCACTTCCAAGACAACACTTCATCTTTTCATCAAAATAATGAAATCATCACTTGTGAAAAGTTGCTTGAAGACATGACCCATGCTCGAAATGCTAGAGATCGTGACATAGATTTGATGATCAAAACTCTTCATTCTCATCCTATTTCTAAGGTCACTAGCCACTCTGTTAAAACCAAAGAGTCATGTAGTCTTGGAAGTCCAGATTCAATTTAAGCACAATCACCTGAACTTGTCCAAACTTCAAATCCACTTGACGTTTTGGCAAGTTTTCCTTTTCCTGAAATTGAACTTGACCATGATCCTGAACTTTCACTTGATGATTCCAATCTACTTCCTGATTCAATCATGACTTCCATATCCTTACCTGTTTTCAATTCATTTCCTGAGTCAGTATTGGATCCAGTTCCTATCCATTGTGAAATTGAATCACCAATATTTGATGATGATCACATTGAACTTGACCAATTTTATACTTCTGAAAATTCCATTGATAAATTGGCAAGTTCACATTTTTGTGAAATTGAACTACATAACGAATGTGATCTTGAACCCCAACTTCGTGATTCGATCCTTTTTCCTGATTCCATAATGACTCCGGTATCTTTACCTAACTTCAATTTTTTCCCGGAGTCGACATTGGATCCTGTTCCAATTCATAATGAAGTTGAATCACCCATCTTTGAGGATCATATTGAACTTGACCAATTATACACTCTTGAAGATCCTATTGACAAATTGGCAAGTTCTCATTTTTGTGGAATTGAACTCAATGAGGAATGTGACTTTGACCCTCAAGTTTGTGATTTCGTTCAAATACCTGAATCATTATTGACTCCTGTTTTGTTGCCCAATTTGAGTAACATTTTAGAGTCAGTTTTGATTCCCAACCCTCCTGAACTTGAATCACTAATCTTAGATAGTCACATTCCATCATTGGAGAATAATTGTGGACTCGAGCTTCATTTTCTTGACTTGGACCAAATGCCTGAATTCACTCCGACTCCTGAACCTTTACTTGACTTCATTCACTTCCCTGAGTCGGTATTCCTTCCAGAGTCCAAGTCAACTGTCCTGTCATTTCATACATCATTTTTGGACAAGGTAATTGATAAATTTGATTTTGAAATTATTAGGAAAATCTTGAAATTAGATGGGTCATAATTAAAATCACACATGCATACATCATTTTTGTGGGTCATATTTCTGAGATTTTTGGTGGGTTTCTGAAAACCCAACGACAAGTTGATTGGGCCATGTTCCGTGGACCAATCCGACCACCACCGGAACCACCACCTTAAGTTAATTTTTTTTTTACTAACATAGGATTCACTAACATAGAATTTAGAAAATAAAAAAAAAAAGAAAAAGAAATAAAAATAAAGGAGGGATTTTCATGTTTAAAAGAGTTTCCATCTTTCTAAATTCCTATGATTCCTCAAATTCCATCTTTCAAGAATTCCTAAGTTTTAGGTCATTCCAAATTCCTAGGAGTCAACACTTCCCTTTTCAAAGTTACATATTCCAATGTGGTAAAATTTCCTTTGACCTAGGGATAGATTGGGAACTCTCAAAGTTTCTCCCTCCTATAAAAAGACCCCCTTCCACATACTTCCTCCCTCAAACGAAATAACTCTCCTCAGATCTGAAATTTCCTCTCAAAACCGCCGCCACTGAACCTTTTCTTCTCCTCAGATTCCTTGCTTCTGCCGCGCTTTCCTGGAGATTGCCGAGCTTTTGCGGCACTTCTGACAACTCCAGCGAGCCGCCAAGTTCTGTTCCGGTAGATCTCCTGTTCTTACTTCTGATCTGGTGCCAAATCCTTATTCAGAGCCTTCCACATCCACTACAGAGATCGGATTTCTTCCCCCCACGAATTCCGGGGGTGGTTCGATTTCTAAATCTTTTCTTTTTTACCGCTTTGTTCTTAGATCCAGAGTATGGCACCATCTATTTTTATTGAGAAAGATTTTGGGCAGATTTTGAGTAATGCTAATGGTTATGGACATGTCTTTTTTGACAGAATTAGGGCCTGGAATTGGTATTCATTAGTGTATGACAATACTGAGACCGATGCATTCTATTGTCCTGATTTGGTGAACATGTTTTACACACATATAGACCACGCATCAATTGATTCACAAACGTACCAGTTCACTACACACATGCCCACTGGAGATTTGTTCATCACGCTTCCTCTTATTGAGGAAATCACTTCTGTCCCAACCATTACACACCACACCGAGCCTCTCCCCTTGATTGAATATATGACTATTATGGGGGCTCGGTGTACTGAGTTAGATCGTGGGCTTAAAGCCAGTACGACCTTTCGTAATATTCACTGTGTTGGATGTTGGATCCAACGAAACATTCTAGGGCTTGACCACACCTCCTCTTTCAACAGACCAGTGTTGCAGATTATACATGACTTAATGACACGTCAACACTCGGTCTGTTTGAACAAGGTTATCTTCAATGCACTTTTAGCCAACTCCTCACGCACACGAGGTGCTAAATATTCACATCCCATATTGATTACACGTCTGTGTAGGACTTTCCTACCAGACGATGTTTTTGACTCATTTGATAGAGTGTTTGTTGCAACCGAGAGGCCTACAAGTTCTTATAACTGTTGTTTACACGCAGTCTGGACTCCTACTGTCTATACCGAGCATGTAGAGTCCTCCTCTGAGGAGAGTCTTGATGATGAAGATGAACCGAAATTTTGGAGGCAGGAACCCCCAGTAGAGTCAAGAACTTTCATGTCTACCATATGGAAAGGCATGAAGAAAATTTTTAGGGGTCAAGTACGGCTGAGAAAGAAGATGGAGGAGGAATCATCCAGGTTATCCTCCAGGTTAGACGATATTGAGGCGACATTGAGGAGGACACAATCAGCTGGACCCATTACTACTGCGGGTCCAAAGAGGAGAAGGGAGTGACTTTTTACATTACCTATTTCATGCATCATTTTTATCTTTCATACATTGAGGACAATGCATGAGATAGGTATGGGGGGGTATGTACTAACATAGGACTTTTCTATTTTCTTTATAGGATTTTTTATTTTTTTTAGATTTTATTTTTTTTAGATTTTCCACTTTCTTTTAGATTTTACTTTTCTTTTAGAAAAATATAAAAATAAATAAAAATAAAAAAAAAATAAAACTTTTTGAAATAAGAGACAAAGTTTTGATCTATTTTTAAGAAAATTAAGATGTATCTCAGAAATTAAGAAAGCCTTAATTATGACATCTTAAGCCTAGTTGAAATAATAGATCTTGTTTGAAATTATAGGCTAAGTAAGTAAAATTGGTGAGATATTTTTATCTTGAATTTTTTGCCTTAGATAAGTATGCACTTCACACTTACACATTTCTTGGGATGGAAACAAAGACCAAAAATGCCATATATATATATAAAAAAAAAAATATATATATAAATAAAGCATCACCTATTAAGCTGGGTAATTGTGCCTCAAGAAGCATGATTATTCACGCCTAACGGTGGTGAAGTAAATAATCCCCTTTAGTCTTGTGGCCTTTTTCACTCGAGCACTAAAACCCGAGGGATGTTTTCTCATCTGGTGCCCTAAGACCATCTGGTTTGGGAGTCATCGGTTATAGGCTCGCTACAATGGTGGACTAGAAAGCCTAGACTAAAGGAAGGAAAAGAAAAAGAAAAATATATATATAAAATATATAATATAAATAAATGGCTTTATGGTTGGAGTTGAAATCCCAGAAATCTTCACTGACACGGTGTGCATACTATCTAGGTTTTATGAAAGATAAAATATTCAATCCAATTTTGAATTCTGACCTTAATTAAAGACAAGATCTTGCATGGAGACTAGGTCTAAGGAAGAATGATTATAGGTGGACTTATGACCTAAGATCACTTATATTTTTGCAAAAATAGTTCGAAAACATGTCTTATTCAAAATGAGTTTTCAAAACACTAACATTTGTCTTCTTTCTTTATGGATTTTGTGGGTGTAATCCGCTGAAAACCCTCAGGAGACAACACTCCTCTAGGGTAACCTAGAGGTTTAACGGCTTGTTGCACACGCTCAGTGCAATCGCATCACCTGCGAAAGTGGTGTAATAAAATTGGTAGTTAAGATTTTCTTTTCTTTTCTTTGTTTTGCTCGGGACGAGCAAAAGAATAAGTGTGGGGGTGTGATTGGTATCCAATATTGCATATTTTACATCATAATTCCCATGCATATTACAAATAAATATGTGATTTTTACTCCTCTTCTCTACATATTTGCAGGTACACACTTAAAAGAGAGATAGCCAATTAATCACCTTAATTAGCAATAATTAAGTGATTAATCCAAGATTAAAGATAAAGACAAATTCAAATCCAGATCCAGAAAAATCCGCGCAACAAACGAAGATTCTAGATATACCACGTGGCTAACCTCCTAACAAACAAATCCTACCAGAAAATCTGGGCTCAACGGCCCAGATTTTGCCGCCAACTTGCAAGATCTTCTAGAAGGCGCGGCAGTTACAGGGAGATTTCGCCTCGGATTTTGCGCCAACAAACTTGCTTCTGGATCCTTCACCTTGGGCTATAAATATGTGACCTTGGACCTACGAGCTGAGACTGAATGGAGAAGAGAGGAGATTAGTTTAGTTGTTGTAATTTTCATGTATTTTTCTCTAGGTTTTATTCTTTAGATCCCTCTTCTTCTTCCCTAGAAATCATTGTAAAAGAGAGTGATTGTGAGGGAGAGAGCTTGTGTAATCAAGGGTGACACTTGAAGCAACAAGGATTGATCCATCCTCCTTCCTCTACTTGAAGCTTGGTTCTAGTTTTCTTGCATTCTTTAATTGCTTTCTTTATTGCTTTCTTTAATTACTTGCAATTTACTTCCATGCTTTGTTTTACTTCTTTAATGGCTTGTTGTAGCTAATTCTTCTCCATGTACTAGCTAATCCCTAGCCTTGTCATCTTCACTAACTCATGGGTGATTGCCTTTGTTCATCTTGCAAGTTGTATGATCTTCTCTTCTCCGATGGTTAAACCACCGTCTTCCAAGTGAGAAAGTAATTAGGTCAACACGCGAGACGAATCCTACGCCAATGGAGTGACAACATGAGGCACGCATTCGCTATCAAGGAGTCTAGTAAGTCTTGGCAAGCTAGCAAGGTAAGCTAGTCATGGTTTGCATTCTTTTACAAGTTTTCTTTCCTTTTCTTGTGAATACCAATCCCAATCTTGATTTCTTTTCCGACGATTTCCACCATGAACATATCCATCTCTTTCTTTAGTTTCTTTTTCCTTTGATTCATTAATTTTATAAGCAAGAGAAGAATACTCGTTTAACAACTTCACTACCACACGTCAAAGCTTCCATCGCGAGCTCTCCCTGAGAATCGACTCGGTATAGTCCTATACTATAACGGAGACAAGAAAGGGTACATCGAATACATTTACTACATAATAGTACACCTTTCTCGTCTAATCACCTGGAGATGACATGTATGGTTTGGCCAACCAAATAATGTCGTGTCTTCTGGACAGCGAAGACGAGAGCTAAACATTCTTTCTCAATAGGATTGTAGCGAGATTCCGCTCCTATGAGAGTTCTGCTGAGATAATAGATGGCTTGCTCATGGCCATTGTCGTCCTTCTGGGCGAGGAGAGCGCCGAGGGAATAGTCCAACGCTTTTACATAAAACAGGAATGGCTTCCCTGATGTAGGGGCCACCAGGACCGGAGGTTTGGTGAGATACCTCTTAATGTCTTCATAAGCTTCTTGACAAGCTTGATCCCATACGAAGGCAGTACCCTTCTTCATGAGTCGGGTGAATGGCTGGCTGCGGCCTGATAGATTCGCAATGAATCTTCTGATGTAGGCTAACCTGCCTTGCAAGCCTCTGAGCTCCTTGAGGTTCTTTGGCGGATGCATGTCCTGGATGGCCTTGACTTTGTCTGGATCCAAGTGGATCCCTTTTGATGTGACAATGAACCCCAGGAATTTACCGCTTGATACTCCTAAAAAGGATTTTGTCGGATTCATTTTCAACCGATGAGCCCGCATTATATCGAACATCGTTCTCAGATCGCGAAGATGTTCATCTCTGCTGCGGCTTTTGACGGCGATATCATCAACATAGCATTCCACCGTCTTCCGGAGATGATCACGGAAGATCATGCTCATCGCCCGCTGGTAGGTCGCTCCGGCATTCTTCAGTCCGAAGGGCATTACAGTGTAGCAGTATACCCCCAATGGTGTTCGGAAAGAAGTATGCTTCTCGTCGTCGGGATACATCTTGATCTGGTTGTACCCTGAGAAGCCGTCCATAAAAGACATCCTCTCGAACCCGCATGTGTTGTCAATCATGACATCGGTGATGGGCAGTGGGAACTCATCTTTAGGACAAGCCGTATTGAGATCACGGTAGTCGATGCAGATCCGTATCTTCCCATTCTTCTTGAGGACGGGGACTATGTTAGCCACCCAGTCTGGATGCTGTTCCTCCCGGATGAAGCCACAAGCAATGAGCTTGTTAACTTCGGCTTCAATAGCTTCCATGATGTTTGGGCGGAACTGACATTGCTGCTGCTTGACTGGCTTAACGTCGGGCTTGATGTTTAGACGGTGCATGGCGACCTGTGGATCAAGTCCAGGCATGTCTTCGTAGCTCCAGGCGAAGACATCTATATACTCTTTTATGAGCATTATCAATTCTTCTTTTTCGATAAGTGATAAGCTTTCACTTATGAAAATTGGTTTGGGATGATCTTGACTGCCCAAGTTGACCTGTATCACCTTGTCTTCGGTAGGTGGTTCGCGTAGCTCGAAACGCTTTTCCCATTGGAGGCTCAATTGCTGGGCCCATGATTCCTCATCGGTAACCTCTGCGGGTTCCAACTGACTGCTTGAAGTCATGAGGCTTTCGAACATTCCTCCTATGCTGACGTCTGAGTCCCATTCGGAAGATGAAGCCGATCGTGATGGAATTGATCCATCGCCTTTGGCTTGAACTGTTGCTGATAATGTGGGCGTAACATACCCCAACCCCCTGCGTGTACTATCATAGTAATTTGCACGCTTCCCTTTAGGGACGGAATTACGCATCAAGCTGCGTTTCCCTTTACCGAAGTTTAGACCCGCTCCTTGCTTCAGGTTGTAACCCATCTTCTTCATAATGTGGCGCGCTGATGGCGCGTAATGAAAGAACTGCAGGGCATCCGACTCTGAGCTTGAGTCCGTAGCTGCGCATCTCCCTGATCGGGCTCTGCCGAAGATTATCGGCGTCTGACCTTGTTTGGACGGAGGGACTACCAGCACGGCCCCTTCTACGGCTTCCATGGATGTGCTGAACACGTCCGCCTTGGGCAAGGGCATATGCAGAGAGCCATCCATGACGGATTTAATAGACCCAATACTCGCAGGATAATCAAAGGAAACATTTGTAGGCTGTCTAAAAATCACAAAGACAAGCCATCAAAACACAGAGATTCTAGATCAAGGCGCGTCGGCCCGAAGCACGCGTCTCGGCATCAAGGCGCGTTGGCTCGACGCCCGCGTCTCACCAACAAGGCGCGTCGGCCCGAAGCACGCGTCTCGGCATCAAGGCGCGTTGGCTCGACGCCCGCGTCTCAGCAACAAGCCGCGTCGGCCCGAAGCCCGCGTCTCAGTAATCAAGGCGCGTCGGCCCGAAGCCCGCGTCTCGGTTGCAACTACCCGAAATAAAGGGCCAGTCACCGCACATGTAGCGGGTAGTGGCCCCTCATCGTGGAGCACTTTTAGGGGGCACGATCACCCCCTAAAAACCCTATAAATAGTCCCGTCACTATTGAAGGGGGAGGAAAAAAAGGGAGGAACGACAGAGAGAAGAAAAGAGAGGATTTTTTGAGAAGACTTGGAGAGATTATTATCAAGAGAGAGAGAAGACTCTTCAGTGAGCTTACTGAGTACTAGCCGCTCTTTGCCTACCTCCTCTTCTAGAGTTTTGGTAGACGGAGCTGAGTTACTCCCTCTACCTGCCAAGGAGAAGATCCCTCGACGGTCCAGAACGGTCATCTGGTCAACGGAGAACAAGATTCACTCTCCACCGCCACACGAAGAACCCAGCATTAAACAAAGGGGGGATTCAAGCTTCAACATCCTCCCTCCCTTGTAACTGGAAGGAAAGGTCTTGTTGTAATCTTTTCATCTGATTCAAAGAAATCTTTACAGCAATTCCCTCTTTCTTTTTCCGGCGCATACAAGAGATGGCGACTCCGCTGGGGATTACCTTCGTTACTGACGAGCGCACCGTGGTGCAAGATGACGTTCTCCGTAAGGGGAAAATGGTCGAATCACTCGTCGTCGAGTTCGACCAGGCGAAGTATGAAGAGTTCCTCTCTTCTGGCTCCAAGAGCCCAAAGACCCGCGTCTGCCGCAGGGTCTCAAGTGGACAGCCCCCTGAAGCCCAATCTGAGGCTCTGTCGGGTGCTCCTGCTGCCCACTGTGCCAAGATTGGTTCACGCGCCGACGCCTCCCAAAAGGCCCGCGTAACTTCAGACACCTCTGCTGCGATCAACCGCGTCGCGCAGAACACACGCGCCAACGCCTCTCTGAAGGCCCGCATGGTCCCCGGCACATCTACTGGTGCGATCGACCGTGTCGCACAGAACGCCCGCGTCAGCGTCTCTCAGGAGACCCGCGTGGCAAACACCCCTGGTTCTACAAACCAGGAAGTTGTTGGCTTTTCTCTTCCTCCACGGCGCAATCGGAATGCCGAGCGTCGACAGTCGGAACCGTTGGTTTTCTGACTGGGGTTGGACGCAGCGTACGATCCGATGCCTTGCCCGCACCTCGTCCAGTGCGAGAGATCCGCGTTTGGCGACCCAAACGCGAGACTCCCCAAGTTGAGCCTTCTGAAGACCAACTTGCCAAACGCCAAAGCGAAGCTTCTGCGTCTCATCAAACGCAGGAAGCACGCGCCCATAGGCGTGGGGCCCAGCAGCCCACTCTCTCCCAAGTCTCTCTGCTCCAACGCAGCAGACAGCAATGCGAAAGTCGCGTCTTATATCAACAGAGACGCCAGACGCGCGTGACGCAACCGCGACGCGACAGCCGCGTTTCTGAAACCTGTGTCCAGACAGCACAGCGCATGACTTCCTCCCGTCTTCCACGTCGCGAGGCTAGTCTATTTAATCCCTCTCCAATGGATTTAAGGGATTATTTAACAAGGAAAAGGAGTGCCAATCAGGCCACTTCTCCATGCTGCTGTCAACAGCTCATCCAGATGCTCTCTGGATGCCATTGCGAGTCAGGCGTGCACCAGCCGTCTTTAATTAGACAGCTGACCCTGATTCCCCCGTCAGCCAAAAGAAGACGCTCCCACAGGAGGAGAACCTTCTCAGATGTTGAATACCCGGAGTTTACTGCAAACATGACTAGCAGAAGCAAGGGAAAACAACTAATGGTCAACTCAGAGGAATCTGACTCTGAGCCGGAGGGGGTGTATCAACACACTCGCACCCGGACAGGGGCCATTCCCCCAATTGACTATAATGCCTTAGCCCGCGGCATTAGAATGGGTGGTTCTCACTCCGCTATAGTGGAGTCGCAGGCTTCAAACTCTTCCGTCGAAAAGGAGGCTTTCGCCTACATGGCAGACACTCCTGAGGAGACGGCCAGGCGTTTAGAACAGACGCAGAAGCACCAGATGGATATAATCGCCTCTCAACAGAGATCCATTGACTCCCTTAAGCATATGCTTGAGAAATTGCTTGAAGAAAGAGCGAGATCTCCTCCTAGACGACCGAAGGGGAAAGGGATAAAGGGAGGAAGCCCACCCTCCGAATATTCTGACGAGACACGACGATCTACCTCGGATGTGTCCAAGCCCTCATCGCAGGCAAGAAGCGACCAAGACCAGGAGAAGACTCATGCTAAGAGGGTGAGTCAATTGGAACGACGCCTCGAGGCCCTTGCCAATCGCAAGGACCTCCAAGAAGCTGGAGTGGTCCGGCCCTATCCGGCTGAGTGGGACTTAGTTCCATACCCTCCTAAGTTCAAGGCTCCAACCCTCCAAGCATTCGACGGGAAGGGGTCACCCAACCAGCACATCTACTACTTCAAATCCCAGACCGGGAATGTGGTAGATAATGACGCCATCCTGGCGCGACTGTTCATCGGCACCCTGAAAGGGTTGGCTTTTGAGTGGTTTATGAAGCTCCCGGAAGGTTCCATCAAGAACTGGAGCGACTTGGAGAAACTGTTTCTAACACGCTTCTTTGAAGATGATTCGGAGGTCACAATGCCTACCCTTTTAGCTACAAAACAGCGAAAGGGAGAGTCCGTCAAGTCTTTCGTAGAAAGATTTCGGAACATGGCACTCCGATGTCCAAGCGGCATGACCCAGGCCACCCTGGTGGAAACATGTCGCCATAATCTCCAAACCTCACTCCTTGCTCAAATAGGAGTTGCTGAAAGCCGCACCTGGAAACAATTAGTCCAGTAAGGTGAACAGGCTGAGGAGATTGTCGCCCGCGTCAGAGCGGAAGAAGGCAAGCCTAGGCCAGAGAGGTCGACAAGGCGTGCACCAGACACATCCCTCCAAACCAAACGGAAGGATAATTTGGCGACGGAAACCAAATCTCCCACCAAACCTCAAACAGGCAGGGCAAGTGGCTCTTCAAGCCAGCCACGCCCCAACAAGCAATATTCCTTCAAGGAGGAACACGTCGATTCGCTCTTCAAGCTACTCAACAAGAGCAATCGACTGAAGCTCCCTGAAATTAGACGCCCGGAGGAAGTCGGCAAGACCGACAATCCCACCTACTGCTTATACCACAGGATGCTCGGACATCCTACCAAAAGCTGCTACGTCTTTAAGGACATCCTTCAAGCTCTGATTGACGCGGAGGTATTAAAACTCCGACCGGAGCAGAAGAAGATGACGGCCAACATGACGTCGATTCTCCAGTTTGGGACACGACCCCCGACACCCGTGGGGGTGATCTCTGTCCCGAAAGGAGAACTGAGGGTGGTCAACACAGACCCTCATCAACAGCGGGAGAAAGGCTTGGTACCCGTCCCTACACCTCGAGGGGAAATCATGTGGGTCCACCCTGACCTCGTCGACGAGCAACAATGGACGACTGTGACCAACAGGAAGTCCAAAGGCAAAGAGAAGGCTTCATCTTGCCATGTGATATGCGCTTCCTCCCGAGAAGCGGATACTGATGTTCCCTCGCTAACTGACTCGGAAGAGGAGACAATAGTCCTGGCCGCGGAACCCAACCCACCAACGGCAGGAACCCGTTCGGGGCAGGCATACCTGAAACAGTATGGCGAGACAGCAGTAGCTCCTCCACAACCAGCTGCAGAGCCAGCAAAGCCCTCCTCTAAACAGCCTGGGGAGAAACAGAAAGAAACTCGGTTTTCTCGAGTTCTTGCGAAAGGTGTAACGGAAGGATCCTCGACACCTTACAGTTTTGATGTCTTGGCTCAATTAGCCAACATCCCGGCACGCATTACCTTGTATGAGCTCCTGAGGCTATCAAAGTCAACCAGAGAGGCTCTACAAGAAGCTTTGGCAAATGCTGAGGTCTTTATGACCCGCGTGCCAAGGGAGGAAGATGTAGAGGATTGCCTCCACACCTCCCCAAATGCTCCCTACATCACCTTCACAACAGATGACATGCAGGTTAAAGGGAAGCATGACCGACCCCTATACTTCACAGGGTATATTGGGTCATCCGAGGTGAACCGCATCCAGGTAGACCCAGGGTCTGCGCTAAGCATCATACCTCGCCGGGTTATGCAGTTTCTAGGCATTCCTACCCATCGTCTGAGCCCTACCCAGACGACTATTTACGGGTTCAATGCCAACAGCTCCCGCCCGATGGGGAAGATCAAGCTCAAATGCCAGATCGGGAGCCTCAAGTCAGAAGTGACGTGTTACGTCATTGACGCGGACACTTCCTACAACCTGTTGCTGGGACGACCATGGATTCACCGCAATTCCATCGTTCCCTCTACTCTCCACCAAGTCATGAAATACATTGACGAGAGTGGACAGGTCCGAACGTTGATTGCTGAAAGGCATCCGTTTAAAGGGGTTGAAAATTATTTCACGGACTCCCTCTTATATCAGGATCCGGAGGAGACTAATGAAACCCCACAACCAGAGGAGCCAGACTCTGGTAATGAAGCTGACATTGAGTCGGAGAAAGAAGAGTGCCTGTGGGAGTTGGAACCACTTGTAAAGAGCACTAATAAGCTCGATGTTGATACTACCGACGATGCAGGCGGTTGGTATATTAATGAAGATTTAGATTTCGCGTATTTCCCTGCGTGTGAGTCTGATTCAATACCGTCGGATACTAGTACCGACGTAGATGAGGATGTCTGGTCGGCAATGGATGCTTTGACATCATTGCATGTACCAATAAAATCATCCTTCGGGACGTACCAGGATAATGGAGACGCGCAAGAGTCTGTATTCATGGTTCCAGCCAGACGAAAAGGCCAAAGACCAATACTTTTTGGGCGAATCGCGTCTGAACCAATGCCCCACGAAGAATCGGAAGGTGAGGATGAATCCCCTCAGTTCGATCATTATGAACCGAAAGCGCTCAAGATGATGAAGCGCATGGGGTATGATCTAGCCAACAGGCCTGGGTTGAACTTCGGAAAAGGAAGAAGAACACTGCTTCGATCCTTTGTACCAAAAGGAAAAACCCCTGATTACTATCATCAGACGCGCCGGGGGTTAGGCTATATATCAACTCCAGTGCCATCAGCCTCTGATTCGGAGAGACTGTCAAGTCATGACTGCTCATCAGACACGTCGTCGTGGGAATCAGATGTCAGTGTCGGCAACATCTTCAAAGGGCTTTCAGTAAACATGGTTTCGACAAGCCATCTGGAGGATGAAGATGAAGAAATGATCCAATCTGATACAGATCCTTGGATCAAACATTTGAATGCTCTTTGGGATATCCGCTTTGAACAGCGTGAACCACCCACAGAAGACAAGGTTGTTCAAGTCAACCTAGGAGATGAAGCCAATCCTAAACCCATCTTCATAAGTGACGGCCTGTCACCTTCGGAGAAGAAGGATCTTATATCTCTTGTACAAGAATATATAGACGTCTTCGCCTGGAATTACGAGGACATGCCTGGACTTGATCCTCAAGTGGCGATGCACCGCCTCAACATCAATCCGGATGTAAAACCTGTCAAACAACAGCAGCGACGGTTCCGTCCCGAAATAATGGAGGCAATCCAATCAGAAGTCAGGAAGCTTATTGACTCTGGCTTTATCAGGGAGGAACAGCATCCCGATTGGGTAGCCAACATCGTACCCGTTGCCAAGAAGAACGGGAAGATCCGGATTTGCATCGACTTCCGCGATCTAAACGAGGCCTGCCCCAAGGACGAATTCCCATTGCCAATCACGGATGTCATGATTGACAATACTTGTGGATTCGAGCGAATGTCCTTTATGGACGGGTTCTCAGGATACAATCAAATCAAGATGTATCCCGATGACGAAAAGCACACCTCCTTCAGGACACCTCTAAGGGTATATTGCTACACCGTCATGCCCTTCGGTCTAAAGAATGCGGGGGCAACCTACCAAAGGGCCATGAATGCCATTTTTCATCAGCAGATACGCAAAACGGTGGAATGTTATGTCGACGACATCGCGGTGAAAAGCCGCATTAAAGGAGATCACATAGCTGATCTGAAGGTGGTCTTCGACATCATGCGGGCTCATCAATTGAAGATGAACCCCACCAAGTCCTTCCTGGGGGTAGCCAGTGGCAAATTCCTAGGGTTTGTTGTGACTTCCACAGGAATCCATTTGGATCCGGAGAAAGTCCGTGCTATCCAAGCGATGCAACCCCCTAGAAGCCTCAAGGAGCTCAGAGGATTGCAAGGACGAATTGCATACATCCGCAGATTCATCTCAAATCTCTCCGGGAGATGCCAACCCTTCGCTAAGCTGATGAAGAAGGGCGTTTCGTTCATTTGGGACGACGCTTGCCAGCAAGCATTTGAGGAGATCAAACGATACCTCACCCTACCACCAGTCCTTGCAGCTCCGGTATCCGGAAAACCTTTCCTGGTGTACGTCCGATCAATGGATCATTCTTTGGGAGCTCTACTAGCTCAGAATGATGACCAAGGGCGAGAACAAGCAATCTACTACCTAAGTAGAACGATGATCGGAGCCGAACATCGGTACAACCCGATCGAGAAGGAATGTTTGGCACTGGTGTTCGCTATTAAGAAAATGCGACACTATCTGGTGGGCCAAACCATAAATGTCATATCCAAAGTCAACCCCCTGAGGTTACTCATGACAAAGCCTTCATCATTGAACGGCCGACTGGCGAAATGGGCTATATTGCTCTCTCAATATGAGATGCACTTCCTACCCAAAAAGCCATTAAAGGACAAGCGGTGGCGGACTTCTTAGCCGAACACCCAGATCCGAGGGCAGCTAAACTCTACGAGGATCTCCCAGACGAGGTCGCCGAAGCCTGCCTAACCCAGACATTGTTCGAAGGACAAGTATGGCAACTTTTCTTCGATGGTGCATCAAGAACAAGCCCTAAGGGACACACAGTTGCGGGGTAGGAGTAGTACTCGTCTCCCCACAAAATTATGTGATTCCCCGAGCTATCTCGTTAACCGAGCCCTGCTCCAACAATGTGGCGGAATACAACGCTCTTTTGATTGGGATGCAATTCGCCGATGAGATTGGCGTTAAAAATCTCGAGGCGTACGGTGACTCCAAACTCATCGTCAGCCAAGTTCGCGGAGAGTATGAGGTCAGGCATGAAGATCTAGTACCCTACTACAACGCGACAATCCACATGGCCGAGAGGTTTTCAAACTTCTACATCGACCATGTACCGCGCAAGCAAAATGCGCATGCAGATGCACTTGCATCCCTTGCTGCCTCCTTAGCTCTTCCAGCTGGAGCAATGGAGAAGGTATTCGTCTATAGCCACGACCTATACTGCCCAAAAAGTCCCCTCGAAGACTACCAGAGGTCAACGGGAGATCGTCGCGGTAAGGAAACACTTGAAGTGTCGACCGATCCAGAACTTAAAGACTGGCGATTCCCCTACATTGATTTTGTCTTATACGGCATCTTGCCCGAAGACACCAGGGAGGCGGCTGCCATCCGAAGGAAAGCCTCCAAATTCTACTACAATGCGATTTCGCGAACATTGTATCGTAGATCGCATGACGGGATCCTGCTCCGGTGCCTCTCATCAAAAGAAGCTCACGAAGTGTTGAAAGAAGCCCACGATGGTACGTGTGGAGCTCATCAACCTGGCCCGAAGCTGGCAAACCGACTCCAAAGATTGGGTTACTACTGGCCCAAGATGGTTGCCGATGCTGTTGCCTATGCCAAAAGATGTCACGCCTGTCAAATACATGGCGATTTCATCCATCAAGCACCAGGATACCTCCACTCTACGACCTCTACCTGGCCGTTCGAAATGTGGGGGGTGGACGTGGTTGGTCCTATCAGCCCACCATCATCAAAGGGACATCGGTTCATCCTAGCGATAACCGATTACTTCTCAAAGTGGGCCGAAGCTATCCCTTTGAAGGAGGTAAAATCATCTAACGTGATCAAGTTCATGAAACATCACGTTATTTATCGGTTCGGTGTGCCTCGACGGATTGTCCATGACAATGGACCCCAGTTCATCAGCCAGGCTTTTCAGAGATTCTGCGCCAAGTTCAGAATCCAGAGTGTGTCATCAACGGCATACTATCCGCCCGCTAACGGCCTCGCAGAAGCTTTCAATAAGACTATTGGCAAGCTTCTCAAGAAATTCGTCTCGAAAAGTCAACGAGACTGGGACGATAAGTTGGGCGAATGCTTATGGGCCTATCGCACGACTGTGCGAACCCCAACTAAAGCCACGCCATTTTCCTTGGTGTACGGATGCGAAGCCGTCCTTCCACTTGAAATCCAAATTCCATCTCTTCGCGTCGCCTTGACAGCGGAGATGACAACAGAGGAGAAGCATCGACAGTGACTCCAAGAATTGGAAGCCTTGGACGACAAGCGTCTGCAGGCCCAACAACAAATCGAGCTTTATCAAGCTCGTATCACCAGAGCCTTCAACAAGAAAGTCAAATCGCGAACTTTCAAGAAGGGCGACCTCGTCTTAGCCGTCCGAAGACCCATGGTCATGACGCACAAGACGAAAGGAAAATTCCAACCCAAATGGGAAGGACCGTTTGTAGTAGAGTCAGTCTACTCAAATGGATTGTATCGCCTCATAACCTCAAATGGCGATACACTCATGATGCCAATCAATGGCAAATTCCTGAAAAAATACTATCCCTAGATGGCATTCTTCCACCGATCAAGTTAAAAATACACCTCTGATCAAAAACATCCAACGCCTCCGACGGCTAAGGAGAGAGGAAAATGTTGGCTTTTAAGCCCAACATAAGTCTTCGACAACTTATCATGCTGAGGGGAATAGCATGGCTAGCCCAACTCAAACGGTAGTTGGTAAAGGCACCTCAAATCCGTTGATAGCTGAGGGTTTGCTAAAAACCTAAGTGGACTTGATTCCACTCTTCCCTCCAAAAATCCCTTACCAATTCTCATCCATAGAATGGTAGGACCACAAAATGCAATCATTACTATGTTAACACTATACCTCTGGTAATGAATACTCCTCGTCGAGTACAAACCTGGCTTGTTAACTCTGCATAAAGTAACAAACCCTCAAATTTGCCAAGTTAACACTATACCTCTGGCACTTCAAATTCTACTTGTCAATTCTCATCAATAGAATGACAGGTCCTCAAATTGCTCCTATCGCAAGCAAATTCTTGTCAAGTTAATATCACACCTCTGACAAACTACTGTTTAAGTTAACATTACACCTCTAAGCGGTACATCGAGTGTCTGTCAAGTTAATATCACACCTCTGACAGTTACCTTTCTTCAGACTTCCATATCGAAGCTGAAATGGACGATGCCAAGTTAACACTACACTTCTAGCATCCGAGTCATTGCTAAGTTCAACAATACACCTATGGCTATGACCTTTCCTCGACTTCCTTGTCCAAGCCGAGACGGACGATGCCAAGTTAACACTACACTTCTAGCATCCGAGTCATTGCTAAGTTCAACAATACACCTATGGCCATGACCTTTCCTCGACTTCCTCGTCTAAGTCGAGATGACCAATGCTAAGTTCAACATCACACCTCTAGCATTACCTCACTGTTAAGTTAAACATTACACCTATGACAGTGACATTCTGAGTTAAGTTAATATCACACCTCTGACTCACATCCTTGTCGAGTTAACACCACACTTCTGACAAGACTATCTCCAACCCGTTAAGTTAATATCACACCTCTAACGGTAAAAGCTTTACTAGATTCCTCGCGGGTCTAGTTTCACTTGTTATTCTCTTCAATAGAATAACAGGTCCACCTAAAGACATTGTTAGTTTAACATTACACCGCTGACAATGTTTTATCAAATTCCCCAGCTGAACTTGAATCAAGTCAATCCCAGACGCTTGACAAATGTTCACTTTCTCTGGGAATACGCATTCCCCCTGTCACTTTCTTTTATAAAGTGGCAGGTCCACCAAAATCATTCTTTTGCTTCTAAAACAAAACATTCAAGACAACAGAAAGAGGCAAAAAGAAAAGTGTCACTTTTATTGATATTCAAGCATATGAAAGTGATACAAAACGCTCTCTTATACAATAAGATTGAGTGTTACAATTAAGGAGTACAAAGAAGTCCCCTCTCTCTCAGAGGCCGTACTCACTCCTTGAAACCGCGTCTGATCCCAGGTGCACAATTGGAGCCGATTGCGCCATGGCGATGACGCAAAAATCGAAAGCGCCCTAGCTGACTAAGCTAAGAGCAATGGTGTTCTTGAGGTCCAGCGGCAGCAGAAAGTCCTGCAACCCTTCATTCATCACCATCCCTTTCCCCAGCAGGCCATCCAACGGAATGTCCTCGATGTCACTTCTGGAGTAGGGAGAGGAAGAGGATCTTTCCGCCACCGCAACCGCCGGACCACCCTCGCCGCCATCCTCGGTCTATCCGTCTCTTGTGATCAGGCAGGAGTGGCGCAGGAGATCTGAAGAGACCTTGGCGAGGGATGGGTCCTCGTCAGAGATGTAATATACTCTCTTATAGGTGACGAGGGCCATAATATATTCTCTCATAGGTGAACGTTGAACGAGCTCGCCGACCGAAGTATTCTTCCAGGGGCCCAGCAAACCTGCAAGAAACAAAAAGAGAGAATTAGAACAATATGCAACTTAGTGTAAACAGAGAAAAAACTAAGTCAGCAAATGCAGACGCGGGAATGATCCACGCAGTCAGCTAGACGCGGGAATGATCCACGCAGTCAGCTAAATGCAGGAATGACCCACGCAGTCAGCTAGACGAGGGAATAACTCGCGCAGCAAGCCAAACTATTGCGTCAGCAGAGCACAGACGCAGGAAAAGGCACAGACGTCGAAAATTGCCATCTCCATGAACAGGAGTTGCAAGGTGCGGGTCTGAAACTTTTCTTTGGAATCCGTCCAAGATAATGGCTTTGAAAACGCAAACTGAGTGAACAAAGCCAGCGCCAAGTGCCGAAGATCCCTGCACTCGCGTCCAGAGAAGTTCAAGTCCATGGTACAAAATCCAGAAGGAATGCACTGATGCAGACTTCATGAGGGGGGTCCAGATGATGATGCCAAGGTACAAGCCATGGTAGATTTAAAATATCATGGCGAGATGGACGGCATACCCGCGAGTTGTACTCTCTCCACCGGAACGCAAACGCAGTCACAGGGCAAAGATATGTTTCCTCCTGAAGAGACCAAACAGGAGCTTAAAAGCCCTGGGTCATCTTCAGAGCCATCCTCATCCATGGAGACAATTCTCTGACGAAGATGAAGGTTCTCAGAGCGCTCTCTCTTTCAAAACAAAGCAGTCCAAAGGCAGGATTGAAGGGAGAAGGGGCGCTCTATTTATAGGCAGCCCCTGATAATGGCGGTTAATGATCTCGTAATCTGAACCCCAGCCTTAATAACTGCACGACTGCCAAGATCCAATAAGGGATGGACGCGTGTAGCGCCGCTTCGAGAACCGCCGCTGGCGCTGATCTCCAACCGCCCGCATTGGTTTCTCATTTAAGAGAATTAATGCTCAAGCTCAATCAGTAGTCGACGCGTGGACAACTGCTTCGGGAAACAAAGCGGAAAATCCGCATTCCTCAGAGATTTGACGTTCAAAGATCACACCAAATCTTTGACAGGCTGTATGTAACGCCTGGGAGGTTACGCCCAGACGCGGCTTGAAGAACTATATCCAACAGTCTGCCCATCCGAGTCCCAGAAAGATGCCCGCGCGAGCCAACATCGCGTCCCCTCAGAAGACACTTAGTCCATTTTTTTTTGGGATTAAGAGAAAATGCACAAGGCTGCGTCTCCCACGTCTGCCTGATCCGCGTTCTTCTTCGCAGAAGCAGATCCGCGCCATTCAGAGCCGCGTCTCCCTACGAATGGATGCCGCGTCTCATGAATCAATGATGGCCGCGTCTCCCTATGGATTGATGCTGCGTCTTATCAAAAGGACTTAGTCCTGCTTAAGTTCTTATGAACTGAAAACCGCGTCTCACCCTGTGATTGACGCTGCGACTGGAGGCCGCGTTTTCACTCTATGCTGCGTCTATGCTGCGTCCCATCAAGAAGACTTAGAGCCGACGCCGTGTCTCATTGAAAGAACTTAATCTGATCTAAGTTCAGCATCTACAGCTGAGCAAAGAAGATGAAGCAAAATTTTTTCAAACTTTTTATTATAAACAGTAAAAGTGGATGCAAACACTCTGAACAGAGTGTTCTCTTCCTTACAAAAAGGGGGAAAAAGAAAAGAAGGCTAAACGTCCTGGTTTGCCAGGGAACGGATTTGCTCCCTGAGACGATGCATTTCGTGCTGACGTGCCTTCTCAGCTTCCATAATGGCCTGGCTCCGCAGCTCCGCTTCGGATAAGAAATTTCTTGCGGCCAACTGCGTTCGCAGAGACTCTACCCTGGAAGAATGTACAGACAGACTCTCTTCAGCTCGCGCCTTAGCAGCCCGTTGCTCCTCTAGCTCCTTCTTTAGGGTAACAAGCTTCTCCTCATTGAGCGCAAGCACAGCTTCTGCCTTGGCAATGGTGTCCCGAGCCCTGATGATGACTTGCTCCGTGCTCTGCACGGAAAGCTCGGATTCCCTTGAATTGGCGGTTAGTCTTTGACATTCAGCCTGGGAATATTCGAGGCTGCGGGCCTCTGCAGCAATTTGTGCCTTCGCCTCCTGTCGCTCTTGTTCTTGAGCAGCTAGGAGCCTAGTCAGGGTGGCCTGGGCCTTATCAAAGGAGCCAGCATTTTCCAAAGACTCCAGCTCGTGCAGGTCATCTCCCAGTTGCTTCACCACCCGCAGACATGCCTCGGCAAGAGAGGGGCCTCCCGTTAATTCGATGTTCACGGCCATGTTTTCGAGAAGCTTCTGGGCAAATTTGAAGGAGCTGCTCCCACGTAAGATGAGATCAATACATGATCCCATCGAAGCGAAGAATTGTTGCACCATCTGACGTGCCAGTTCCCCCATGTCTTCACCACCTAGGAAGCTTCCCGACCCCTTTTCTGTCACAGGATAAGGGATATATGGCGAATCCTCTCGCACCAGAGCCGTGCTGGCCGTCGATACGGCAAGAGCTGGACTGGCCGCTGACGCTTCTGGAGGTACTACCTCTGCAGGAGCCTCCACGACCAATGAGGGAGTGATAAGCACGACCTCCTCAGAAACCTCCACCAAGACTTGAGCTGTATGACCTTCTGGAAGGGTACCAACCATCGGACTCTCCACCTGAGCCCCCTCAGTCCTCTCTGCAAGTTATCGCAGCGTCAGCCACAATGATGGAAAAGCGAAACATTTAAAACGTCAGAGCTACCTTACCAAGTTGGAGGTCCAGAGGTGTCGAATCCTGCGGGGTAGAATTCTCCCTGGCTTCAGCAGTAACCTCCTTGCCCGGCAGAGTGAGAGCCTCCTCAGCCTCAGTGGTTGCTTCCTCTTCTGGCAGAGTGGAAGGCTCCCCAGTTTCGACAGCTGCCCCCTTTGAGGGTACCTCAGCAGCCGAGACCTCAATCCCCTTAGGTCGGGTCAACTCTATCACCATCTCCTCAATATGCGAGGAGGTTGTAGCCTCAGCATCTCCGGCTGGCCCTGCAGCATAAAAGAAGAATGTTAGAGCATCTTCTTCAATATGCAAAGAGAAATTAGGACGGAAGATGGAAAGAATACCTTCAGCAGGGATAATCGCTAGCGGTGATACAGTCGATGGCTCACCCTCATGTATTTCCTCCTCCGAGATGTGGAAGAATTTGCTCTGATCAGGAAGAGCGGGTTCATCGTCATAGTCGACCTCGTCTTCAAAGGCGCTTTCCCCCGATGACGAAGAAGACGACAACTCAACGTGAGGAAGCTCCGCAATAGGAGTCTTGCCTCCGATCACCCAGTGGTAGGACTAGGGTCAACTGCCCTAGGACTAGAAATGAAGACGCTAGGAGACCCCGGCTGCTGTGCCTCGCTTCTCCCATCATGAGCAGAAGAAGGCTCGGGTTGAACTGAGATGCCTGCAATCTCAACATCCCCTCCAGTCATTATGTCGACCTCCAGTGACTCGTCCTCTTCGGCGGCGGTAGACTCGTCAACAAGCTCCCCTTCCTCCACGGTCTTGCTGTGCGACCTAGGAGCACGGACCAAGCTTGGGAAATCTTCATCTTCTGGCGGTTCCTCAACTCTAACAGGGACGTCTTCAAGAGGAGCCTCAACTCCAGCAGAGATGTCTCCGGCTTGAGAGACTTCAGCTGTTAAGTCCCTCCGAACCTTCTTTGGGACAGGCTCAGCAATAGAAGCAGAGCGGCGACGACGCTTGCTCGCCAACTGCTTAGACCTCCTTGCCCGCGGCTCCTCCCTCGTGGCTGGTGGCTCCGTCCTTGTCGCTCGTGGCTCTGCCCTTGCCGGTCGCGGCTCCGCCCTCACTACTGGGGGCTCCCTTCTCGATCGTCTCCCAACCTCCTTCTGAGCCTTCAGGTACTGGTTGATGAGTTTTGTCTGTTTACCAGCCTCCGACCTCGCCTCGAGATCTGCATTGATGCTCTCAATGCATGAGAGCTCCGGAACAAAATCTGGTGTCTGGATGGCTTGGGAGTACCAAGTGCAGAAACTGAAGCTCGTACGGCACTTGGGCCCCTCGATAGGTAGACGGAATGTTGCTCCCATCCCTCCGGCCACACTGTAGTACCAGGCCCGAGCACCTTCAAACAGATTGCCTTCAAAGGCAAGTTGAGTATTGGGATTACCGACGTAGAGTTGATCGTAGCCGAACTGTCGGGCGAAGCGACTCAGCATATACGGCTCAATATTGCATGAAGTCCCTTGCCGGAACAGCACATATCCTGGCCGGATGTTGATCAACCACCAGAAGAGTCCCGCAGACAGTTGCGAGAAGCCATCCCGGCCAGCAACATTAGCAGACAGCTCCCCGAGAGCTACACCAGGAATCTCTGGAGAGCAGCGATTGAGCTGGTAATTCGTGGCGATTGATAGACGCTTCCGAACATAATAGATGTAGGCGTCACACCATTCCGAACGTTCCAACCGCTGCACAAATGGGACATGACCCACACCCCCACGCGCCGCCGTCATCAAGGAAGGGCAGTGCATCACATACCAAGCCATGAGGTACGTGTAAGGCATCTCGATCCGAGGGTTGGGACGCCTCACCATTGGGTTCCCCTCTGGGTCAACATATGGCTTTCCATGGGAATCAACAGTTTTCGGGGGTTCGCAGAAACTTTTGGTTAACGCCCGTAGCCCGCTCTGAATGCCAGCCGCTACGGCCAGAAGAAGGGATATGGGGCTACCATGAGCCAGGAGCACCGCCGGGTATACCACGTCGGCAACAATGACTTCATGCGGCAGCGTGGGCACCACACAGCGCTTCAGCCACAGCATCAGAAAGCCCGCCAACAGCGCCCGATCGGAGATAGGGGTCCGGGCTTGATGGTGAAAGCTCTCAAAAACTAAGTCAGGGTCAAAACTGTCTTCATTCGACTCCGTGGTGTAGAAGCTGTTCGGAGCCTGGTCGATCCTGTCTTCAATTTCCCTATCGGAGCTGGGACCCAGTCGGATTATCGGGAGGTCTTTCTTGTGGACATTGTTGAACAGATAACAAGCCCAAGATAACTGCTTGACTCCTCCTGACCTCCAGGCAGTTATCTGACCGCAGATGTGGAAGTGGCACATCACCTCCCAGTAGGTCTCATGTATTGCGGGAAACTCTTTTTCCAAAAAGTGGAGCTCCTTAGTGGTAGGGACATATTCCTCATAAGGAATGTCCCCTGACGCCAGCCCCGAGACCTCATGCAGCTCGTGCAGTGCCAGGCCCATCTCTCCAACCGGGGTGAAGAATGTCCCCGTCAGAGAGTTATATCGCTCCAGGACTCCGATGAAATTATGAGAGCTTGGTGGGATACCCCACTGCACGGCCCTGATTGCTGGGTACAATCCCACACGCTCTAGCAGCTCCTTGAGTTCGATAAGGACGAAACCCACCATTCTGCCCCACCAAATATTCCCCGTAGAATGGATCCACCCATGCGCACGAAACTCGGTACACCCATGCGCACGAAACTCGGTAGGATAGTCACCCTCCGCATCCATAAATGAGTTAAGAAAAGTAGCGGCAAGCTGTGGTATCTCCCCGACCGGAACATCGGACTTGCGCGACGCGGGGAACAGGCCGATGGCTGACCTGTCATGACTATCATAGCGGTTTACCTTCTGGAAGCCAAAGTCACCAAGGGTGATTTCGGGGACATATTGGGAAATGTCCCATTCCATCTTCCGAGGGATGGACATGTGTTGGAAGTAGGACAACGGGAACATCCTCTCCATATCCGGAAGAAAGAATCTTCCGCCCTTTATCTGACGGAGCCATTTGTAAGTTCCTTCAGACACGCGACGGCCGTCGTCATGAACGTGATCCCCAAAGAAGAAGGCAGGCTTCTCCAGCCTGACACCATCATCCGTTTTGAATGCGGCATCGGTCATAAGCGCCCGGAAGGTTCTCCTGTCAACATTGGAGAGCCTCTCCCTACGATCTGGCGACTGGTCAGCAGTCACTGGGACACTCATTCTTTGCACGAAGGTCAAGCCCCGGTCGGCGCCTCCTACATGACCAAAGTGGCGTACCTTGGCGAGCGAGCCAGGAATATGTCGCACTGCAAAAGAAAAAGACACTTAGTCAGATACTTCATTAAAAGCAAGGAAAAATGCTAAGTGTTCATGACCCAAACGCAGAAGAGAAACTGGACGCAGGAATTATCAAAATTCGCGTCCAGACCTGCGAATCTGCGTTCAAACACAGAAAAGATACTGGACGTAGAAGTTATCAAAACCCGCGTCCAGACCTGCAAATCCGCGTCAAGTGACACAGAACGCAAGGATCAAATCCGCGTTCTGCAAACCAAGACCGCGTCCAGATCCTTCACAGTTAGGAAATCTCCAAGTGAAGGACCCGAAGTGCAGAGTTCACTGGCGTTAGGTCATCAAACCCGCGCCTCGGTTATCAACTCAAAGACCGCGTCTGAGGATCAAACCGGTTCATATTCTGTGTTAAGAGTTTTTAGGGTTCCCTAAAAACTTCTAGTAACGGTGAAGCTTAGCCAAAATGGCATCTTTACCTCGGAAAACATCCTGCACGGAGGAAGCGCCCCCTTGGGCCTCGGCAATGGTCGCCTTGGAGGACGATGCGGTCGGCTTGGCCTTGGGTGCCATTGGTGATCAGAGGTCAATGAAGAAGATGAACAGTAATGGAGAAGAAGAACTCTCTTAAATCTCTGAGTAAGCGCGTTCGGAGAAGAAGACAAATCTCTCCAACTGTTGCCTTTTATAGGCACAGGGATTCGCGAAGATACGCGGCGTGTGGCCCGGTAAACGCTGCAGCGAGTCACCGCTTGACGCGTGTAACAAAAACGTTTCTGAACGCCAAAGATCATGCGTCGCAACCCCGCCACGAGTCAGCAGTCGACACGTGGAGCAGTTCATTTAATGAACCAGGAAATCCGCGCGCCAAAAGGCGAAATTTCGCCGGTTCCCTAGGCCAGCTGGCGGCGTAATCATGACATGGCACAGAATTCGCGCCCAAAGAACGCACCTCCGCAATGGACATGCCACGTCAGCCTCTCCACGAATGCATTCGGAAAGTCGCGTCTCTATAAGGAATTCGCGTCCTTCCAGTCTGGCCAAATATCGCGTCTGCCTTGTGATCAGTCGCGTCTACAGTACCAAAGGACGCACGTTACAGAAATCGCGCCTTTTCAGCAGTACCATCTCTGCTTTTTGAAAAAGAACCTGCGTTTGGCTTCCTGCTTCTGCAAAATCAGTTCAACAGTACACTGACGCAAGCAGGCGACCAACCACTCCTGGCTTAAAGCGCGCCAATGACAGGCTAAAAGGAATCGGGGAGGTTTAGACTGTGCATCTAGACACTCAACATGATCAACTCTGGGGGCTTCAAAGAGTTCAACAGTACACTCACGAAGACCAAATCCAGATAAGATCAAACCCGAAGCATCAACAGTCTAGTCATGAGGGCAAACTCAGCTAGAGTCCAAAGTATTTCGAAATCCGTCCCAGTTAACTGCGGAATGTCGAAAACTTTGGAGGGGGTTCTGTAGGCTGTCTAAAAATCACAAAGACAAGCCATCAAAACACAGAGATTCTAGATCAAGGCACGTCGGCCCGAAGCACGCGTCTCGGCATCAAGGCGCGTTGGCTCGACGCCCGCGTCTCAGCAACAAGGCGCGTTGGCCTGAAGCACGCGTCTCGGCATCAAGGCGCGTTGGCTCGACGCCCGCGTCTCAGCAACAAGGCGCGTCGGCCTGAAGCCCGCGTCTCAGTAATCAAGGCGCGTCGGCCCGAAGCCCGCGTCTCGGTTGCAACTACCCGAAATAAAGGGCCAGTCACCGCACATGTAGCGGGTAGTGGCCCCTCATCGTGGAGCACTTTTAGGGGGCACGATCACCCCCTAAAAACCCTATAAATAGTCCCGTCACTATTGAAGGGGGAGGAAAAAAAGGGAGGAACGACAGAGAGAAGAAAAGAGAGGATTTTTTGAGAAGACTTGGAGAGATTATTATCAAGAGAGAGAGAGAAGACTCTTCAGCGAGCTTACTGAGTACTAGCCGCTCTTTGCCTACCTCCTCTTCTAGAGTTTTGGTAGACGGAGCTGAGTTACTCCCTCTACCTGCCAAGGAGAAGATCCCTCGACGGTCCAGAACGGTCATCTGGTCAACGGAGAACAAGATTCACTCTCCACCGCCACACGAAGAATCCAGCATTAAACAAAGGGGGGATTCAAGCTTCAACATCCTCCCTCCCTTGTAACTGGAAGGAAAGGTCTTGTTGTAATCTTTTCATCTGATTCAAAGAAATCTTTACAGCAATTCCCTCTTTCTTTTTCCGGCGCATACAACATTATCATTAATTACCCATTCACCTTCCTCTTCAAGAGGCGCATTACATAGGGGGTCATTAAGGCATGCTACAATTGGTTCGCCAATCAGGATGGCTGGCGTGCCTGCTTCGGATTCCGAATCCGCCTCATTGCCACATTCATCATCGTCTGGCAATGGCTCCGCAGGCGTTCCACTAGCCTCTTGATATAAGAGGGCATCGGTGAAGTAGTTTTCTACCCCCTTAAAGGGTTGCTTTTCAGCGAAGACAGTTCGTACTGTCGCATCATCCTCAACATACTTGAAGCACTGATGGAGGGTGGAAGGAACGATCCAGTTGGCATGGATCCATGGTCGTCCCAGCAATAGGTTGTATGATGTGTCAGCATCGATGACATAGCATGTCACCTCTGACTTCAGGCTTCCGATTCTGCAACGGAGCCGAATTTTCCCAAGCGGATGACTGCTCCCGGTATTGAAACCGTATATTGTAGTGGTGGTCGCAGACAACCTGTACAGTGGTATGCCGAGGAAGTAGAGAAGCCTTTTGGGGATGATGCTGAGTGCAGACCCCGGATCGACTTGTATTCTTTCAATGCAGGTTGAACCGATATATCCGGTGTAGTACAGAGGTCGATCGTGCTTGTTGTCCTTGAGAAGCATATCCTCTGCTGTGAAGGTAATAGCAGGCACCTTTGACTGTGCGTGATGGCACTCTAAGCAGGTAGGCCGCATCTCATCACCAGGAACCTCAGGCATGCATGTCAGAAAGGACTCTGAGTTGGCTAGCGCATCTCTGAGTGCCTCTCTTGTCTCTTTGGAGAGACGAAGAAGCTCGTGTATTGTGATACGAGCCGGGATATTGGCTAAGTGGGCCAATATATCAAAGCGGAAGGGCGTGTCTAACCCTTGGCTTGGCGGTTTCTTCAACACATGGTCGAACCGCACCTCTTTAGGCTTTTCCTTCCCCTTGGCTGGAATTGGAGTGAGTGCTGGCATCGGTACTGACGTCGTTTGCCGTTGTATCTCGTCAGTAGGCTTGTCATACTGCCTTTGATATGACGTCCCAGACCGGGTGCCCGTCTGTTGAGGCGCATCTGACTGCGCCGTACAGGCATGCTTCTCTTCTTCTGAGTCGCTGAGGGAAGCCGAGGTAATATTGCCATCATCTGGCAGGACTGAGATGACACTGCAGGACTTGCCTTTTGAGTTGGGCTGCCTTGAACCCTGTTGGATGTCCTGGATAAGACCGGGGTGTACCCACATGACTTCGCCCGTCTCCAGTGTGAAAGGGACGAGACCCTTGTTGTGTCGAGTCACGGCTGAAGAATGCCTGACTTCCAACCGCGGCGCAGGGGCCGGATAGGTTCCGTCAGGAACTGTGACCTTCTGGGTAGTGCCGAACTCAAGAGTCACCATATTGGCGGTGACTTTCTTCTGCTCCGTCTTCAGTGTGAGGACGCCGGCATCAATCAGGGCTTGTATCCGGTCCTTGAGGACATAGCACTTGTCTGTGGAGTGATGAACCATCCTATGGTAGAGACAGTACTTGGGATCATTTGTGCGCCCTATCTCATCAGGACGCCGAGCATCTGGCAGCTTCATCTTATTCCCTTTGTGGAGCAGATGGAATATAGTGACCACCTGGTCGTCCCTGAAGGAGTACTGTTTGGGAGGGAATTTGGACTCCTGATTGTTGAAGCCGCTCTTCTTGGCCTTTGACTGCATGTCTCCGGTCAGCTCGACGGACATAATTTCCTTCCCCTTAGCCTGGGAGGACTGCGGGTGATCGCTGCGCCCTTTGTTGTTCGCGCCCCATTTGCTCCTGGGGGCGGATGGCTCGAACTTTTTAGCCGATTTCTCGGCTATCTCAGCTTGTTCGACCAGTTCCTTCCAAGTATGGGCCTTGACAGCCCCCATGCGAACTTCGACTTGATCCAAGAAGTTATGTCTGCATGTTTGTAAAAGCATGGGCAAAGGCATCCCTGCTGGGCACATTAGAGATAGATTTCTGAACCGCTCAATGTATTCACGGACAGATTCGCTCTTCCTCTGCACAGTGGAAAGGAGTTTGTCCATGGTTACTTCGGTGTCATCCTCGTAGAAGCGAGAGAGGAACCGAGTTTCCAAATCGATCCAGGAGTTAATAGTGCCCTGAGGAAGGCTTCGGAACCAGTCGAATGCCACCCCTTTCAAGGTGCCAATAAACAGCCTAGCCATGATGGCGTCATTGCTTAGAACATTACCGGTCTGGGACCGGAAATAGTAGGTGTGCTGATTAGGCGAGCTCTTACCATCATACGTATGCAACGTTGGTGGTTTGAAGTTTGGCGGATATGGCACCGAATCCCATTCCAGTGGGTAAGGGCGGACTACCCCCACTTTCTTCAGTTCATCCTTCTGAGCCAGGGATGAAATTTGAGCTTGAAGGCCTTTAAGGATTTCGGCATCCAGGGAAGAGCCTCCCTTAGATCTCTCCGTCTTGAGCGGATCCTCCTCATTATGATTACTCCCGGTATCATCGTTCCGGTTGCTGAGGAGCTGAGCAAGCATCTGTTGAATATTGTCCAGGGCTTCTTGCTGAGTTCTAGAGGTCTGCTCCTGAGCTTCCAAACGCCGACGAAGGTCGTCATTGACGTTATCGGCCATATTGACCGATGCTTTGTCCGTCTGCACAGAACTGATTGTTGCCGAAGAGGCATACCCGCTGTCTTCATCTTCTCCATCCGATGATTGGGGTGATCGCCTGGATTCTGGTGAGATCAGGGCCTTTGAGGAAAACGGCTGCCCATAATCATAGGGTATTGCGACCTTGGATCTGGTGTTTCAGAAAACACCTTCTTCGCGCACCAAGACTTCGCCTAAGCCTGGGCTATAATCTGGATCTGGAGAGCCGCAGGGGGTGTTGTCAGATGCTTGACTTCCTCTGCGCGGCTCTGGTCCTCTTCCGGTCATGTTGACGGATGCAGAGGCTGGATCTGGCGAGGCGCTCCTCCTGAGACGCTTCATCGGGGTATGCGCAGATAGTCGATCAAAGACTGATCGCCGGGATGGAGAAGTGACGAGGATCGGTCGTAACCGACACTGCATTGAATGGATCGTCACCAGCCGGCACCCACTTCGCTGGCAACAGAGAGAAGTGGTCTGGAAAGGCTTCTTGTCCGTCAAGAATCTTCGCAAGTTGGCCCTGTAGGGGCTTGAACAATCTCGCGTAGAGATTTTCTCAGGGTGCGTACAGAATGACGCGTGGTTGTCCTTGTTCCTGCGGAAAGGATTAGCACTAAACTTGTAACGCCCCGATCCCACGGATACGGGGACGTCACTGCAACGCATATACGTAGGTCAGATGGTGCCCCCACGTATATACGCTAAGCATTAAGTACAACAAGTATCAGAGTACAACACAGAGCGTGGTATAACCATATGCCAACTTACAAAATATAAATACAAAGTTACACAGTTATGATAAGCAAAATCACTTTACAAGTGTCCTTTATCACAACCCAAGTCCAAAAAGAACGATATACAATCAAAAATACAAAAGTGCTCACGTAAGGATGGAAATCCGTGAACCAAAAAGAAGTGTCGGGTACAAGGGAACTAGAACTGGTCCGCCTGCTCAGAGAGATAGGCCCGGTTCTCCGTGGAAGGCTCCACTTCGTTCCAAGCCTCGGAATCTGAATATGCAAATCCAAAGGGTCAAGACATATAATAACAAATAAAAGATAGTCAAATGACGTGTGGATCATGAATAAAGACAATGAAGTTGCACTAAATAGCAATGAATAACAAGCGATACAAACTCAATAAGGTAAGATCATATACAACAATCTACCGTTAACGTCTTATTATTATTACTTGTCTTACTGTGATATCTAGCTATGTGACCCAGCGTCCCAGGGCACATAGATCCATATCCTAGTGAAACAAGGTGGTTATTGGAAACAGCGGTTGTATCGACGAACTATGTTTACAGTGGGTCCCGTGCATGCCCGGGACCACGGCCCAGTATTGTTCCGTTGCTTGAAGACGGAACCTGCCGCTAGGCTAACAGGAGGGTCTTATGTATGCCCTTGTCATGACAGTAAACAGGAAAGGGAGGAAGCACTCCCCTCGGTCCCCTGGAGTACCGCAGGTAAGACCGGAAAATATAGTGCACAACCTAATACCACTGTAAACACGAACACATATCGATATTCCGCTTATTTCCCCTGTCCCCATGTGTAAGTTGGTGCTTTTTATGTAAAAGTCAAGTGCATCATGCTTTGTTTTAAGAGATGGCATGATAAGTGGTGATATTGCTATTTAACATGTCATGAAGCTATAATATGCAATAACAAGTCACGAGGAAATATGAAATACATCCATTCCATAATAAGTCATGTAGTGCCAGTATTGAAGCATGAACAAGTAAGATATAATACACATGTAATAAGCATGAGAACCAATTTCAGAACAGAACTTAACTATGACACACAGCCAGAATTAGTCGACTAGGGGTAAAGATTAGTCGACTAATAGGGATCTCTAGTCGACTAGGAGTATGGATTAGTCGACTAAGTCTGGGATACAGAGAGTTGGAATTCTGTTTCTGGAAGGGTTAGTCGACTAGGGGAGGGGGTTAGTCGACTAATAGGTGAGCTCTAGTCGACTAACGGATACTTAAGTCGACTAGGTCTACTGATACAGAAAATTGGGTTTCTGGTCCAGGATGGATTAGTCGACTAGGGGGATTCAGGAGTCGACTAATATGGGTTTCCAGAGAGTTTATTAGTCGACTAATACTTGGGGCAAGTCGACTAATACTGTGTTTTCTGGAAAGACTAAGTTTTAGCTAAGTGTTCTAGTCGACTAGCTCCTAGGGTTAGTCGACTAATGTGGGGAAAAACAGTGCACAGGACAGAAATTCTGGAAGTGTGTTTGATGACTAAATTCGTGGTTTTAGGTCACCTAAGTGTGCAATGGGGGTAGATACAAGTACTCTAAGGCTAATACAAGTCTTGGTGAGTGAATTACTCACTTGGGAAAGAGTGGATTTGAGTATTGATAACCTAAAAGTAAGATCTTTATGTTGCAAGTGTACAAGGACCTCTACCACATGTATATGGGGTATTAATTAAATCTTGGTGAGTAAAGATACTCACAAGGATAGGTTTAATTGTGACTTGATCCAAGGATGGAGATGATTGCTTCACTCCACACTTGTTGTTGAAGCTTGAGGTGAAGAAGTGCTCTTGGAGTTGCCTTGGGGAGTAGAGGTTGAAGTTGAAGTTCCTTGTTGAAGCCCTAGGAGAAAACCCTTGAAGCTTTGAGATGGAGGTGAAGTGGTTGGGTTCTTGGAGCTAGGGCTCAGTTGAGGAAGGAGATGATCTTGAGAGAGTTCTCTCACTTGAGTTGAAATGAGGAAGAAAAGACTAAAATGTAAAGGGAAAGTCTTATATAGGATTTGGGAATTTGCAAAGAGGGTGGCATTAAAGGAAATGAGAGGGGGTTTTGTGTAAAAAGGGGGGTGAGGTGAGTGTCCTCTCCTTGGCCACTTGGCCGGCTGTGGGAGAGAGTGAGAGTGAGTGGGGTTAGGTAGGAGGGTGAGTGGGAAATGAGGTGGAAATGAGGTGGAAAAGGAATTTTGCAATTTTAGAAAAAAATGCTCGAAATTCAAGTATCTCGGAATGGTCTGAAATTTTTACCAAAAATCAAGAAAAATATTTGAAGACCAATGGTGAAATTCGTTTGAAGAAATACTGTATAGATTTTTAATTAAAAATCCCGGAATCAGTTATTTACCGACTCCGAAAGAATTTTCATAAATTTATAAAAATCTCAGAAAAAGAGTATAAGTAGGAAATATGATTCTAAGCAATAAAGTCTAAAGGACTTTCTAGAAATTCCTAACAGTTTGGAAGATAAAAAATTCGGGAATCGGTCAGCGGTACTGGCCGACACCGGTTTTTGAAGAAATCCATTTTAATTCCAGAAAATTCCAGAAAATCACATAAAATCTAAAGTATTGGAAAATGATATTTGAAATTAAAATCGGTCAAATACGGAAGGTAAATCGGAAAATACGGTCGAAAGACTGAATACGTAACTAAGCACGTATCCCGGGAAAGGGGGTATTACAATCTACCCACCTTACAAAAATTTCGTCCTCGAAATTTCATAAGGTGAAAGACGACAGGAAGAGCAATAGATAGATACGGATACAAGGAAGGATAACTGGAAGGAAGGGTAGAAGGAAAAAGTCATACCAAATCAGGATGTGAAAAGTTGAGGATAACGCTCCCGGATAACGTCCTCTCGTTCCCAAGTGGCCTCTCCTGGTGCATGCCTGCTCCAAGACACCAATACCAATGGAATAGCTCTGTTCTTCAGTGTCTTGACACTCCTGTCCAGAATGGCCAACGGCTGCTCTAGGTATGATAAATCAGGTTGCAGCTCCAGCTCTGAATGGTCCAGAATATGGCTGTCATCCCTGACATACCTCCTCAACTGGGACACGTGGAAGACATTATGCACCCCGTCCAAAGATGGCGGCAATGCCAATCTATAGGACACATCTCCCACACGATCCAGGATCTCGAATGGGCCGATATACCTCGGACTTAGCTTCCCACGTGTACCGAACCGGATAACTCCCTTGGAAGGTGATATCTTCAAGAACACATGGTCTCCGGTCTGGAACTCCAATGGCCTCCTTAGGGTGTCTGCCCAACTCTTCTGCCTACTCTGAGCAGCCCTGAGGTGATCTCTGATAACCCTAACCTTCTCTGTCGTCTGTATCAGGATCTCTGGTCCCAAAAGACTCCTCTCACCGACTTCATCCCAACAAATCGGTGATCGGCACTTCCTTCCATACAATGCCTCAAAGGGTGCCATCTTAATACTTGCCTGATAGCTGTTGTTATATGAAAACTCAGCCAAGTGAAGATGGTCCTCCCATGATCCTCCGAAGTCAATCATGCAAGCCCTCAACATATCTTCAAGGATCTGGATAGTCCTCTCAGATTGTCCGTCTGTCTGAGGATGATAAGAAGTACTGAATTTCAGACGAGTTCCCAGACTCTCTTGGAGACTCTCCCAGAAATGAGATCTGAATCTGGTGTCTCTATCTGATACAATACTAACTGGAACTCCATGCAGACGAACTATCTCCTTCATATACTTATCTGCCAGAACCTCTGTCGACTGACCTACCCTGAATGGTATGAAGTGAGCTGACTTGGTGAGGCGATCAACTATTACCCACACCGCATTATTACCCCTGGGACTCCGAGGTAGTGCCGTCACAAAATCCATGGTGATGTGCTCCCACTTCCATTCGGGTATCGGCAAAGGTTGAAGAAGTCCAGCTGGTCTCTGGTGCTCGATCTTTATCTGCTGGCAGACCAAACACTTGGCAACAAACTGGGCTATCTCTCTCTTCATGGCATTCCACCAAAAGTGCTTCTTCAGGTCCTGATACATCTTGTTTCCTCCTGGATGTATAGAATAAGCTGAACTGTGTGCTTCCTCCAAAATCTTCTGTCTGACTTCTCCCTGGGGAACACAAAGTCTATCTCCAAAACACAATGCACCATCTGGACGAATGCAAATATCAGTCCTCAATCCAGCCTCCACCTGAGCTCTGAATGTCTGCAATCTGGGGTCCTCCTTCTGAGCCTCCTTGATCTCCTCTATCAATGACGACTGGATCTGCAAAGCCATGAACTGCCCGGCCTTATCACCTCCTTGCACCAACATCAAATCCAATCTGATGAACTCCTGAATCAACTCCCTCTGTTGTGTGAGGTGGACTAGCACTCTGTTCTCTGGCATCCTGCTCAGTGCATCTGGAACGGTATTGACTTTGCCTGGATGATACTGCAAGTCAATATCGTAGTCCGCCATAAGCTCCAACCACCTCCTCTGCCTCATATTCAACTCCTTCTGTGAGAAAATATACTTGAGGCTCTTGTGGTCTGTGTATATCAACACTTTGTCTCCCAGAAGGTAGTGTCTCCAGATCTTCAAAGCAAATACCACAGCTGCCAACTCCAAGTCATGAGTTGGGTAATTCCTCTCATGAGGCTTCAATTGCCTAGATGCATATGCTATAACATGATCATGTTGCATAAGCACACACCCCAGGCCTTTACCTGATGCATCACAGAAAATGACCATCCCTCCTCTTCCTGAAGGAGTCCTCAAGATTGGGGCTGTGATAAGTCTCTGCTTCAACTGCTCAAATGCTGCATCACAATCTTCTGTCCATATGTATCTCTCCCCTTTTCTGGTGAGCCTGGTCAACGGAGCTGCAAGTCTAGAGAAATCCTGGACAAAGCGCCTGTAATACCCGGCTAGTCCAAGAAAGCTCTTTATCTCAGTCACCGTCTTCGGAACTGGCCAATCCTTCACTGCCTGGACTTTACTAGGATCAACTGAAATTCCTTCTGCTGAAACTATATGTCCAAGGAAAGCTATGCTGTCCAACCAGAATTCACACTTGCTCCTTTTGGCATGAAGCTGCTCCTGCTGAAGAGTCTGCAACACAATTCTCAAGTGCTCTGCATGCTCCTTATAACTCTTTGAATAGATCAGAATGTCATCTATAAATACAACCACAAACTGATCCAGGTAAGGAGAGAACACTCGGTTCATCAAGTCCATGAAAACTGCAGGGGCATTTGTGACTCCGAAAGGCATAACTAGAAACTCATAGTGGCCATATCGGGTCCTGAATGCCGTCTTCGGAACATCCTCCTTCTTCACCCTCAGCTGATGGTAACCCGACTGCAAATCCAACTTGGAGAATACACGGGCTCCATGAAGCTGATCAAACAAATCATCAATCCTGGGCAAAGGATACTTGTTCTTGATGGTGACCTTGTTCAATTCCCTATAATCAATACAAAGTCTCTTACCACCATCCTTCTTATTCGCCAAGAGCACTGGAGCTCCCCATGGTGAAGTGCTCGGCCGAATCAATCCCTTGTCCGAATACTCCTGCAGTTGCCTCTTCAAGATCTCCAACTCCGTCGGTGCCATCCTGTACGGAGCCTTAGATATAGGAGCTGTCCCTGGAATTGTATCAATGGAGAACTCCACTATCCTCTCCGGTGGAAGTCCTGAAATCTCAGCAAAGACTTCTGGAAATTCATCCCACACTGGCACTCCCTTCAGAACCTCCGAAGTGGTCATCTGAATCTTCTTCTTAGCAGGCTTCACCTCTCCAGTAAACTGGAACTCCGGCTGATGAGGGATTCTGAAATTGATTCTCCTCCCTCTACAGTCGATTACAGCATAGTACTGACTGAGCCAAGTCATGCCTAAGATTACGTCGTACCCTTTGGTGTCTAGTACGAGCATATCTATGGCCAAGATTTTCCCACAAAGTTCCACTGGACAGTCAGCACAAACTCTAGAAGATATAACTACCCCATTCCCTGTACTTATCTCCCATTTGCGGTCTAAAGCCTTAACAGGTATAGAATGTAAAGCCATAAAATGATCGGAGATATAACAGTGGGATGCACCCGAATCGAAGAGAGCGAGAACAGGTATTGAATGAACTCTGATGTTACCTGTAATCACCTCCTCCGAAGCTTCAGCCTCCTCTGCTGTCAGGTTGTAGGCCTGACCTCTACCACGCCCTGCGGCTGTCCGGGCTCCTCTCTGCACTGGGCGAGCAACATGCGGTGGAGGAAGGGGAAGAGCTCTCCTCATCACTGGTCCCTGGTCCCTCTGCCCAACTGGCCCTGGTAGTACCCTCTGTCCATTCTGCCCTTGAGGTGCCGGCAAGGTTTGGTTAGCAAGTCCTGTAACGCCCCGATCCCAAAGATACGGGAACGTCACTGCGACGCATATACGTAGGTCAGATGGTGCCCCCACGTATATACGCTAAGCATAAGTACAACAAGTATCAGAGTACAACACAGAGCGTGGTATAATCATATGCCAACTTACAAAATATAAATACAAAGTTATACAAGTTATAACAAGCGACATCACTTTACAAGTGTCCCTTATCACAACCCAAGTCCAAAAAGAACGATATACAATCAAAAATATAAAAGTGCTCACGTAAGGATGGAGATCCGTGAACCAAAAAGTAGTGTCGGGCAGGATAGATCTAGAGCTGGTCAGCCTGCTCAGAGAGATAGGCCCGGTCCTCCGTGGAAGGTTCCACTTCGTTCCAAGCCTCGGAATCTGAATATGCAAATCCAAAGGGTCAAGACATATAATAACAAATAAGAGATAGTCAAGTGACAAGGGTCCTGAATAGAGGCAATGAAGTTACAATAAATAGCAATGAATAACAAGCGATGAAAATTCAATAAAGTAAGATCATATGCAACAAATCTACAATTAACGTCTTATTATTATTACTTGTCTTACTGTGATATCTAGCTATGTGACCCAGCGTCCCAGAGCACATAGATCCATATCCTAGTGAAACAAGGTGGTTATTGGAAACAGCGGTTGTATCGACGAACTATGTTTACAGTGGGTCCCGTGCATGCCCGGGACCACGGCCCAGTATTGTTCCGTTGCTTGAAGACGGAACCTGCCGCTAGGCTACAGGAGGGTCTTATGTATGCCCTTGTCATGACAGTAAACAGGAAAGGGAGGAAGCACTCCCCTCGGTCCCCTGGAGTACCGCAGGTAAGACCGGAAACATGGTGCACATCCTAATACCACTGTAAACACGAACACGTATCGATATCCGCATATTTCCCCCTGTCCCCCATGTAAGTTGGTGTATTTTAATAAAAGTCAGGTACATCATGCTTGGTGTTTTAGGGATAGCATGAAGGGTTGGTGGTACTTCACATTTTAACGTGTTATGGAATAACAATATGTAACAACATGTCATGAGGCATAATACAGTAAAGTCCATCAGGTAACAAGTCATGTAGTACAGGTATGAAGCATAAACAAGACTAATGTAATATACATGCATCAGGGAAAAATCAGAAAGTCAAAAGAAAGGGAGTCAGAAATCTGTCCCAGAAAATAGGCTGCCGGTCGACCTCCGGTCGACTGTCGGTCGACTGGTGATATAACTGGCGGTCGAGTCCCGGTCGACTGCCGGTCGACCGTACCGAGTGCGTGAGCTCCAGATTTTGGCCGGTCGACTGCCGGTCGACTGGTCCACCCTAATTTCCTAAGCCGGTCGAGTCTGCGGTCGACGGCCGGTCGACCGCCAGCTCAAATCCGTGCACATTGTGCACATCGGTAGAGTGATCGGTCGACTGCCGGTCGACCGATCCTCTGAAATAGGCTGCTGTTAAGGCAGAAAATCTGATTTTCACATGGGTTGTTTCTAACAGTTTAAAGGTGGGATTTTTATGGCATTATAGGACCTTATCTACTACTACAAGTACACTAAAACAGAGAATAGCCATGGTGATTAATATGTTCACATGGGAGAGTTGGATTTGCGTGTTAATGACCTAAAAATAGGATTTTTAGGTTATAATAGTACTAGGATCTCTACCCTAAGTATGTGGAATATTAGCTAGGTCTTGGTGAGTAAGAACTCACCTGGATGTGCTGGTTTAGAGTCTAGATCCAAGGATGGAGATGGTGAGGGCTTCAATCCACACTTGTAGTTGAAGCTAGGGTTGAAGAATTGCTCTCCTTGGTGTTGCCTTGGGAGTGATGGTTGAATTGAAGCTCTAGTTGAAGTCCTTGATGAATCCCTTGTGATCTAGGGGTGGTTGTGAAGAGATTGGGTTGATTGGAGCTAGGGTTTGCTTGAGGAAGGAGGAGGGGATTTTGGAGAAGATTTCTTCTCTTGTTTGAAGAAATGAGAAAAAAGGGGAAGTTTGCAAATGATAAGAATTTATAGTTTGGGATTTATGTGAAGGGGTTGGGATTAATGTGAAAGGAAAGGGTTTTCTTGCAAATTGTGGGGGTGAGGTGTCCCCTCACTTGGACACATGGCCGGCTGAGGGAAGGAGAGAGAGTTAGTGGGGTTAGGTAGGAGGGTGAGTGGGAAATGAGGTGGAAATGAGGTGGAAAAGTATTTTTGCAATTTTTGAAAAAGTGCCCGAAATTCAAGTATCTCGGATTGGTCTGAAAATTTTACCAAAAATCAAGAAAAATATTTGAAGACCAATGGTGAAATTCGTTTGAAGAAATACTGAGTAGATTTTTAATTAAAAATCCCGGTATCAGTTATTTACCGACACCGAAAGAATTTTCATAAATTTATAAAAATCTCAGAAAAAGAGTATAAGTAGGAAATATGATTCTAAGCAATAAAGCCTAAAGGACTTTCTAGAAATTCCTAACAGTTTGGAAGATAAAAATTTCGGAAATCGGCCAGCGGTACTGGCCGACACCGGTTTCGGAGAAATTCATTTTAATTCCAGAAAATTCCAAAAATCACATAAAATCTAAAATATTGGAAAATGATATTTGAAATTAAAATCGGTCAAATACGGAAGGTAAATCGGAAAATACGGTCGAAGGATTAAGCACGTATTCTGGGAAAGGGGTATTACAAGTCCCGTCCTCCTGTGCGGACAGGTCTCCACGGCATGGTCTCGTGCTCCACACACCAAACACCATCCGTTCGCCCTCCGGCAATTCTGCTGAGAGTGTCCTGGCTTCTGGCAGAAGTTGCAGATAAGACCTGGTCGAGCCATCTGGTAAGGAACTGCTCTGAATGGCTGCCTAGCCTGGACCTTCGCTGCTCTGGACGGTCCTCCTCTACCCACCGGTACAAACGGCCTCTTCATGGCCTGGTTCTTCATCTGATCCTCCTGCTTCTTCTCTAATCCACGCTCCACCTCTCGAGCGATGGTGAGAACCTCAGAATAGGTCTTCAGCCGCTGGGGCATCAAGAGGACCTGTAAGTCCACCTGCAGACCTTGCTGGAACCGGCTTGCCCTCTTCTCCTCATCTGCTATCATGTACGGGGCGAAGCGACTCAGCCTGAGAAATTCTGCAGCATACTCATCTACGGATCTATCCCCCTGTTGAAGCCTGATGAACTGCTCCTCCATGTCCTTCTGAGCAGTGGCGGGAAAGAACCTGTTGTAAAAGCTCTTGGAGAAGGTATCCCAGGAGACAGGCTTCTCCAATCGAGCCTCCTCTGCAAGCCACCAAGTCCTGGCTATGTCCTTCAGCTGGATCTTTGCAACCTCCACTTGGTTCTCCTTAGGCACCCTGGCGGCGTTCAGCAGATCGGTGGTGTCTGTCAACCACTGTTCAGCCTCCAATGGCCTCTCGACTCCCGTGAATACGGCCGGCTATAGCCGTCGGAAGTCTGAGATGCTCCCCGGCTTCTGCTCCTTCGGGGCTGCCAACTCCTGCCTGAGGAGCTCAGTCTGCTGATGCTGATTCTCCATCTGCTGTTGCTGGTTTCCCAGCATAGTCTGGATAATCCTCAGGATATCAGCACCCTCTCCTCCTACGGGTCCTCCTACGGGTCCATTCGGTACTTGCCCGACATTGCTACGACCCGAACGTCTTTCCATACCGAAAGGGATAAGGTCTGGAATTGGAAACAAAGGGAAGAAGTTTAGGATACGAGGAAATGAATCAAGGACGGAATCATGAAGGACTAGATAACTTTGTACATTGTAGTTGGCATTAGCAAATCACTAGAATTTGCCACTTGATTGTACTTTTAGGTTTGAGAGCCTAGGCTCTGATACCAACCTGTAACGCCCCGATCCCACGGATACGGGGACGTCACTGCAACGCATATACGTAGGTCAGATGGTGCCCCCACGTATATACGCTAAGCATTAAGTACAACAAGTATCAGAGTACAACACAGAGCGTGGTATAACCATATGCCAACTTACAAAATATAAATACAAAGTTACACAGTTATGATAAGCAAAATCACTTTACAAGTGTCCTTTATCACAACCCAAGTCCAAAAAGAACGATATACAATCAAAAATACAAAAGTGCTCACGTAAGGATGGAAATCCGTGAACCAAAAAGAAGTGTCGGGTACAAGGGAACTAGAACTGGTCCGCCTGCTCAGAGAGATAGGCCCGGTTCTCCGTGGAAGGCTCCACTTCGTTCCAAGCCTCGGAATCTGAATATGCAAATCCAAAGGGTCAAGACATATAATAACAAATAAAAGATAGTCAAATGACGTGTGGATCATGAATAAAGACAATGAAGTTGCACTAAATAGCAATGAATAACAAGCGATACAAACTCAATAAGGTAAGATCATATACAACAATCTACCGTTAACGTCTTATTATTATTACTTGTCTTACTGTGATATCTAGCTATGTGACCCAGCGTCCCAGGGCACATAGATCCATATCCTAGTGAAACAAGGTGGTTATTGGAAACAGCGGTTGTATCGACGAACTATGTTTACAGTGGGTCCCGTGCATGCCCGGGACCACGGCCCAGTATTGTTCCGTTGCTTGAAGACGGAACCTGCCGCTAGGCTAACAGGAGGGTCTTATGTATGCCCTTGTCATGACAGTAAACAGGAAAGGGAGGAAGCACTCCCCTCGGTCCCCTGGAGTACCGCAGGTAAGACCGGAAAATATAGTGCACAACCTAATACCACTGTAAACACGAACACATATCGATATTCCGCTTATTTCCCCCTGTCCCCATGTGTAAGTTGGTGCTTTTTATGTAAAAGTCAAGTGCATCATGCTTTGTTTTAAGAGATGGCATGATAAGTGGTGATATTGCTATTTAACATGTCATGAAGCTATAATATGCAATAACAAGTCACGAGGAAATATGAAATACATCCATTCCATAATAAGTCATGTAGTGCCAGTATTGAAGCATGAACAAGTAAGATATAATACACATGTAATAAGCATGAGAACCAATTTCAGAACAGAACTTAACTATGACACACAGCCAGAATTAGTCGACTAGGGGTAAAGATTAGTCGACTAATAGGGATCTCTAGTCGACTAGGAGTATGGATTAGTCGACTAAGTCTGGGATACAGAGAGTTGGAATTCTGTTTCTGGAAGGGTTAGTCGACTAGGGGAGGGGGTTAGTCGACTAATAGGTGAGCTCTAGTCGACTAACGGATACTTAAGTCGACTAGGTCTACTGATACAGAAAATTGGGTTTCTGGTCCAGGATGGATTAGTCGACTAGGGGGATTCAGGAGTCGACTAATATGGGTTTCCAGAGAGTTTATTAGTCGACTAATACTTGGGGCAAGTCGACTAATACTGTGTTTTCTGGAAAGACTAAGTTTTAGCTAAGTGTTCTAGTCGACTAGCTCCTAGGGTTAGTCGACTAATGTGGGGAAAAACAGTGCACAGGACAGAAATTCTGGAAGTGTGTTTGATGACTAAATTCGTGGTTTTAGGTCACCTAAGTGTGCAATGGGGGTAGATACAAGTACTCTAAGGCTAATACAAGTCTTGGTGAGTGAATTACTCACTTGGGAAAGAGTGGATTTGAGTATTGATAACCTAAAAGTAAGATCTTTATGTTGCAAGTGTACAAGGACCTCTACCACATGTATATGGGGTATTAATTAAATCTTGGTGAGTAAAGATACTCACAAGGATAGGTTTAATTGTGACTTGATCCAAGGATGGAGATGATTGCTTCACTCCACACTTGTTGTTGAAGCTTGAGGTGAAGAAGTGCTCTTGGAGTTGCCTTGGGGAGTAGAGGTTGAAGTTGAAGTTCCTTGTTGAAGCCCTAGGAGAAAACCCTTGAAGCTTTGAGATGGAGGTGAAGTGGTTGGGTTCTTGGAGCTAGGGCTCAGTTGAGGAAGGAGATGATCTTGAGAGAGTTCTCTCACTTGAGTTGAAATGAGGAAGAAAAGACTAAAATGTAAAGGGAAAGTCTTATATAGGATTTGGGAATTTGCAAAGAGGGTGGCATTAAAGGAAATGAGAGGGGGTTTTGTGTAAAAAGGGGGTGAGGTGAGTGTCCTCTCCTTGGCCACTTGGCCGGCTGTGGGAGAGAGTGAGAGTGAGTGGGGTTAGGTAGGAGGGTGAGTGGGAAATGAGGTGGAAATGAGGTGGAAAAGGAATTTTGCAATTTTAGAAAAAAATGCTCGAAATTCAAGTATCTCGGAATGGTCTGAAATTTTTACCAAAAATCAAGAAAAATATTTGAAGACCAATGGTGAAATTCGTTTGAAGAAATACTGTATAGATTTTTAATTAAAAATCCCGGAATCAGTTATTTACCGACTCCGAAAGAATTTTCATAAATTTATAAAAATCTCAGAAAAAGAGTATAAGTAGGAAATATGATTCTAAGCAATAAAGTCTAAAGGACTTTCTAGAAATTCCTAACAGTTTGGAAGATAAAAAATTCGGGAATCGGTCAGCGGTACTGGCCGACACCGGTTTTTGAAGAAATCCATTTTAATTCCAGAAAATTCCAGAAAATCACATAAAATCTAAAGTATTGGAAAATGATATTTGAAATTAAAATCGGTCAAATACGGAAGGTAAATCGGAAAATACGGTCGAAAGACTGAATACGTAACTAAGCACGTATCCCGGGAAAGGGGGTATTACAAAACTGTGCTCTGGCTCTAGCCTCGCGGCTGTAAACCCGATGAGTACGCTGAGGTACTGTAGTTTTGCTTGTAAAAGCGAGGCTAGCGAAGGGCATTGCTGCTCTAGAAGTCGGTATGATTGCCGTCTTGACTTTATGGTTGGCAGCATTGTCGGAGCGGGCAGGCATCTTGCCTTTTTCTTCGTAAGAGAGGCGCGGCTTTGGCGTGGCTACGCCTGAAACTTCAGCAGGAGATCCCTGCTTGGGCTTCCATATCCGCTTTGGCAGAGGATGCTTAGGTTCGTGAGGAACCTGCCTAGCCACATGAGAGGCTGCGGGGTGTTGGTAGAATTCTGCCTCTGGTTTCTGATTTGAAACCTTGGCCATGAAGACCTTCTTGTGCTTCCGTGCTCGAAACATCAAGCCACCCCCAGAGAGGACTTCTTCAAATCTTCTTTGATCGATCCGGACGACCAGTTTCTTGAAGGTGCAGAACTTAGGCCGTGGGCGTGCTTCCTTGTTGCGCCAAAGGACCGAACAGGCTTGCGAGGAACCTTTTCTGTCTCCGCCGAGACTGTCCTTGAAGATTTAGCCAGAGAGGATCTGGCTGCACCGGTTTTTATGAATTCAGAGATAGACCCTAAGGTCTGATCGTCGCATTGCGACACTTGATCCTCGGCAGTGGAGGGATCTTTCCCCAGCGGAGTCGCCATCTTGTTTTCCATTAATTTGCAAAAGGGAAAACTTACAAAAAAAAAAGAGTTTGAGGAGCTAAATTACAAGTATTCTCAAAAGATTACAAGTAGATCTCCTCAGAGATTCTGGGAAAATGTGCCGATAGGAGTCTGGTCAGCGCGCGACCACTTTGTCCCTTTGACGATGCGAGCGTTTGAGATTCCCTTCTCGCCTGGTTCCAAGAATCAGAGAATAGAGAGTTGGTAGAACTCTCTTGCTACTTCTCAAAAGACCGCCTTCTGTGAGGAATTCCTTCTCGCCTGGTTCCGGAGATTCCTTGAGGAAAAGGGGTTGTTAGGGTATCACCACCCTGAGAAGAGAAGTATTTCTCTTGAAGATCTCTGAATTAAGGATTGCACGGTGCGTTGGTGAAGAAGCCTCTGCTTGTGGAGTCCTCTCTTTGGTCTGATGCCGATTCTTCGATTCTCCAAAAGGCTCTCAAAAGGCTCTCCAAAGGCTCTCAAAAGGCTCTCAAAAGGCTCTCCCTTCCTTGTGCCCCTGGCGGGCTATTTATAGGGAAAACAAGGGTATAATCGTCCCCTTGAAGATATGGAAACAGATTGAACCGAATCTGTTTGAATTTAGAAAGTAGCCTTGCTGCGAGGCTGAGATAGCTTCTGCGGAGCTAGATTTGGCAGGTCGGTTGATCTGTTTCGATCCTTTCCATACTGTTGGGAGATTTCCCCTGATCCTCTTACCCGTTTCAAGAGAGTCAAGAGATTGTGGCAATCACCTGCTATATTTGAATCCCGATTGGATCTGATTTGTTTAAATCCAATCTCATCAGGAGATTTGATTGGTCAAAGTTGACCATAGCAGGCCGATAGCGGAGCTGCTCGCTTTGAAGCTCATAGCGGAGCTAGAGGCAATTCCTGGCGAAGTCCGAAAAGAGGCTTTTCGGCGAAGCTGTCAGTTAGCTTCCTGGCAATGCTCTGGATGATGTTAGCCTCTCAGGCGAGGCTATTTCCTTGGGCTAATGTATGCTAAAGGCTAGCATTTTAGACCCGCTGAGGTCTGTTTAGAAGCAACCCGGGTTCACTGTTCTGCTTGCTGGATCAGTGGGAGTCCAAACCGCTTCCTTGTCCCTTGGAGGTGGGTGAAAAACTTGGTCTTCAGCTCGTCTGTCGCTAGACATTGTTCGGACCAATGAGAATCTTGTCTTTTTTAAGTGTCAACAGGCTCCCCTTGAAGATTTTGACTGTCGAATCTATAGGAAGCTCGACTTCATGTTTGGGGATGCCGCACCAGACCCTGATCGCCAGCTGCTGGCCAGAGAGGGGCAATGGATTTTCCAGTTGGATGGCGAGAAGTTCTATCTTCCGTCCAACAAGCGACATTTTTCTTTGTCTTTCTTCGAATGCGTGACGAAGGCTCAGAAGATGTCGTGAGAAGTGAGCCAGAGTACCGACTCCATCCATGTAGGGAAATTGTTGCTTCACTCTCTTGGTTATGCAAGAGCAAGGCCTCCTCGTTGCATAATGGGTCTACATCTTGGGAACTTATCGTGAGAGATCCCAGTGGGAGAAAATCCTGCGGTGGCACTGACCTTTGGCAATCAATTCTTTAAAGTTAATGGGAACTACCCAACCACTGATTTCAGGACTCCAGGATGGATTCATCCTCCGTAGGCCTGGTGGAGGGATTTGACCCTATACGTCATCGTTCACTTCGAGGAGGATCTGGAGAGGCTGAACCTTCATGAGGTCGTCAAGGCGACCTGCTACGGCATTCAGATGAGCGTAGCGTGCTTCTACGCCATCTTCGAATTGTATTGCCCGGCTACAGGGACTTTTTTCACCCCTATTGGCAAACTGGGTATGGCTCTGCATGAGATGTGAGAAGGCTCTGCTCTGCCCATGGGGTCTTCCCATATGAAGAGTATTTCCCGTGCGAGGCGGAATTGGCGCTTCTGGAGAAACAGGAGCCCGCCTTGTTTGAGACTTACCGGGAGTTGATGTGCCATTTATACATTTGCTTCAGCATGCACGGAGGCAGTAAGGGAACTTCCTGCAACTTGAAGAGCTAGGGAGATTATTTGTTCCCAGATATGGAGAACACTCCTGAAGAGGCTCACTGTGGAGGTGCTAACGAAGACATCTTTAGCCAGATGCAAAAGCATTCCCAAAGGGATCTAAGTGTGGAAGAAGATGACGGTCCCTATGAAAAGGGCGATGTTCTTCGGAGTTTCCATCACCAGGCTCATCGGTCGATGTCCCGGAAGGCACTGCTAGCTGGTTTCTTGAAAGTCTTATTGAAGAGGTGCGTGGTGCCGTCTTCTTCGGGTGACGTCATTCATCCGAATATCCTGCTGCCTGCTATTCGTATAGTCCATGGACGTTCTCTGGGACTTATTCCGGCCATGGTGTGTTGTATCCAGAAAGTCCTTCACGCATTAACGGAGGCTTTTTGCAGGCCGCCAACGACGAAGCGTGGAAAGGGGACCATTTTGCCCCGCGATGGACCCAATCCCAGGATAGGTCTACTGTACACTTATTTGATGGCGTGGTTCGCCCTGCACTATCCCTCCTTGATTGAAGCTGGAGAGAACCCCCCAGAAGGTGTTCGAACGGCGCTTCTCTGTCGATTCGAAGGATGTTCATGGCAGAAGAGTTACGTGGCTGAGGCCCGTAAATTGGTGCATCGCTATAATGTCTATAGTCTTTTCCGCTGCTTCCCTCATATTTGGGATGCAGGCTATGATGAGGAGTTTAAAGACGCGGGGGAAGGGCAGTCATCACTGAGCCGGGGAGTTTTTGAGTGGCTGGTCAGCATTCGGCCCTCACATTTATTATACAGAAGCGTGGATACCTGCTACTTGGAGCTGTATGTTCCAAGTCGGTTTGCTCGACAGTTTGGATATGACCAACTATACGTGGGCAACCCAAATCTCAATCTGGCTTTCATGAGAAGCCTCATTGATGGAGCCCGTGCCCGGCGATTCTTCATTGCAGGCTGCACCGAGGCGCGGCTGCGTATACCGTTGAGGCCTCCTAACGTTCTAACGACCCTGAGCTTCTGCCAGTGGTATGCGACTTCCAACTCCACACCCCTCGGATTCACTGTTAACAATTCTGGTGTGAAGTTAATTTCTCAGCGGCTGAAGCGGAAGGTCTCTGAGAAAAGGGAAGGTAAGAGGGTTCGCGTCCCGGGCATAGAAGAATTCGTTGCTGTCGATGACAGCGAAGCCTCGGATGCGGAAAGTCCTCGCTTCGGAGCAGAGGCAGGTGTCGAGACTCCTGCAGCCGGTTCTGACGTGATGGGGACAGCTCCGCCAAGACATGTAGAAGAAGCGGAGGAGGAGGATCCCGACGTTCCTCTCAAGCGCAAGCGGACAGGTGGGTCTCGTAGGAAGCAGTTGGTGAAGAAGCCCCGTCGCCAAGCTCCTACGGTTGTTGTAGAGGGCGAACCATCTGCGGCGCTTCCTCCTCTTGCCCCATTAGTAGTTGAACCGTTAGTTGCTGAACTGGCGACTAGCAAAATTGCTCCGAACTTGGGTAAAATCAACTCCGTCCTTGTAATATACCTTATATGTGTTCTAGACAGCTCATTATTTATTTTGTGATGCAGAAACTGAGGCAGTGACAAGCCCGATAGCTGAGGCCGTCAAAGAACAAGGGGAACATTATGATCCCCTGTTCACTTATAAAGAGGATGATGAGGCTGGCTATTTAGTCGTCTCAGAAGAATCCGGAGATGCGACTGACGTTGGTCCTTCGAGCGCTGGGACATCGAAGGGAAGCTTCGAAACTTCTAGCTCCCTTGGGTGGACCACGAAGGGTTCGACGAGCAAGGGTGAGCTGACTGTCCGTGTTGACTCCGCCAAAGATTTTCCGATGAAGCCCATAGAGACTGATGTGGCCGCCAGGACGATTAAGGCGACATCATCTTTTGGTATTGTTTCAACCTTTTGACTTTTACTATTTGTTGTGTCCTGCCTAAATACAACCTTGTTGCAGGTGTTCCGCCTCTGGGTGCGTCAACTTCAAGGGAGCCGACCGATCTTCCCGAGGGGTCCACGGGTGACATGAGCACTTCGATCGCGACGGATGCTGCTGTGTTGGATGCTTTATATGGTGACCTGTCCCCTTATCAGCCTGAGCCAGCCAAAGGAACATAGATTGAAGGGACAGTAGTCACGGAGGCAACTTCACTCCCAACTATATCAACGAGTGAGGTGCCATCAGTTTTACCAGGTGCCAAGCTGAGGGTGATTACAAGTCCTACTTCCCCAACGCTGATGGTTGAGCCTGCTGTCCAGGAAATGGTCACTAGTCCTACCTCGGTTGTGGCTAGTGTACTGGTTTCAATGAGGACTCTGCCAAGATCACCGATGACCTGCCATGCTGCTGCAGCCAGTGTTCCCGCTGTTCCTTCCACGGTAATTTCAACAAGGCTGGTGGAATCTTCTGAGGCTGCCCGTCTGCCAGGAGTGACTAAGGCTGAAAATGAATTTGTAGCTGAAATAGTCGACAACTTTTATAAAGGCTTGAAGTGATCCATCGATCTGGTCTTGAAAGGCTCGACTATGTCATTTTCTACATTAAAGGTGGTCCTCTCTCGCAGTATTGAGAGTATCCAGGACTTTGGAGGGGACAACCAGGCGCTACATTAGAACTTCTGGTAGACCAATTTTAGAAGGATGTAGTGGAATGGTGCCGTCTCAGCCATTCAGACCTGGAGTCTTCAGTTGATGAGCAGCTTGCGCACCTTGTCGCTCAAATGCGTGAAGCCCATCTTGCTGCTCAGGAAGCTGCTAAGGCCATTTCATATGACTTGAAATCCTTAGAAACAAGGCAAGTAGAGCTTGGGGATGCCATAGATGCTTCTAACAGTGCTATTCTTGATGCTGAAGATAAAATTGAGAAGGCCAAGGAGATGATCAGGAAGGAAAATCTTCTCTTATCCAAGGCTGAACCAGTGCGTTTTGAAGAAACTGCACGGCTTGAGCAGCTTAAGGCTCAGAGTGATGAGCTCTCTCGGCAGGGGATAGCTCAAAGGGGCAACCTTGGCTGAGGTCGAGGCTCGTTTGGCCCAGAGGCGAATTTTAACGAGGCTGAGCTGAGGTCACAGGCGCTTGTCAGGGCTGCTAATGTTAAGAAGACAATGCTGGCCTTCCTTGAAGAGCAGATCAGATCTTATGATGTACGCTCGTAGCTTGTAATATATGTGCCTCCATGTATCCCTTCTTTTCAGAATTAATAAAAGTAATTTTGTCTTGACCCCCTGTCGAATCTCAAACTTGCTTTATATGCTGAATTGTCGTTTTCAAATTGTATTGCAGCCATTTGAGAAAATAATCTTTGCTGGATTGAATGACGAGACTTGGCTATCTGCCGGTTCAGAGGTCGCACCGACGTAACCGGTTGAGAATCCACTAAGCTCAAGATTAGCTCTTATGGGACTAAAAGGGTAATACTTGTCCTTTGTAATGTCAACAAGTATGGGTGAGACCTGTCTTTTGTAAATGTCAACATGCTCGGGGTTGAGACTTGGCTATCTGCAATTCAGAGGTCGCAATGACATAACTGGTTGAGAAGCTACCAAGTTCAAAATTGGTGATACTTGTCTTTTGTAAATATCAACAAGTATCGAGACCTGTCATTTGTAAATATCAACAGGCTTAAGGTTGAGACTTGTCTTTTGTAAATGTCAACAAGCTCGAAATTGAGACTTGGCTATCTGCCAGTTCAGAGGTCAGAATGACATTACTGGTTGAGAAGCCACCAAGTTAAAAATTGGTGATACTTGTCTTTTGTAAATGTCAACAAGTATTGAGACCTGTCTTTTGTAAATGTCAACAGGCTCGGGTTTGAGACTTGGCTATCTGTCAGTTCAGAGGTCGCAATGACATAACTGGCTGAGAAGCCACCAAGTTCAAAATTGGTGATACTTGTCTTTTGTAAATGTCAACAAGTATGGATGAGACCTGTCTTTTGTAAATGTCAACAGGCTCAAGGTTGAGACTTGTCTTTTGTAAATGTCAGCAAGCTCGAAATTGAGACTTGGCGATCTGCCAGTTCAGAGGTCGCAATGACATAACTGGTTGAGAAGCCACCAAGTTCAAAATTGGTGATACTTGTCTTTTGTAAATGTCAACAAGTATCGAGACCTGTCTTTTGTAAATGTCAACATGCTCGGGGTTGAGACTTGTCTTTTGTAAATGTCAACAAGCTCGAAATTGAGACTTGGCTATCTGTCAGTTCAGAGGTCGTAATGACATAACTGGTTGAGAAGCCACGAAGTTCAGAGTTGTAATGGAATTTGGGAAAGGTCTCGTTTTCACGGGGAGAAACAAAGAAACTATTGTCATAGGTTTAATGTTAACATAACAGCGAAATGTATATGTGGTCTTACCATTCTATGGATGAGAATTGGTAAGTGATTTTAGAGAGGGAACCAAATGAGAACAGGTCCCTTAGGATTTTTAGCAAATCCTCAGATGTCAACGGGTTTGATATGTCTTTACCAACTACCGTTTGAGTTGGGCTAGCCATGCTATTCCCCTTAGCATGATGAGTTGTCGAGGACTCATGTTGGGCTTAAAGGCCAACATTTTCCTCTATCCTTAATCGTTAAGGATGTTGGATCATTTGGTTAGCATATGTGTAACCTTGATGCTGCTTTGAGACAACCAGTGTATGGCCAGGCTCCTACTGGTTTACAGTTGTATGATCCTATTTGGATGAAGAGAGAGGTTCTCTTTGCGCGTACTTTGGACATGAAGATCTTAATCAGAGGTGTAGTGTTAACTTGATCTTAAGAAGGATCCTTAACCAGGGATAGTACTTCTTTAGAAACTTGCCATTGATCGGCATCATGAATAAGTTGTCGTCTGAAGTCATAAGACGGTATGCTCCATTTTAATAGACTGTCTCCATTACAAACGGTCCTTCCCATTTAGGCTGAAATTTGCCTTTGGTCTTGTGCATCATAATCATCGGTCGTCTGACGGCTAAAACCAAATCTCCTCTCTGAAAGATTCTTTGTTTGACCTTCTTATTGAAGGATTTTGAGATTTGAGCTTGATACAACTCGATGTGTTGCTGAGCTTGTAGTCGCTTCTCATCTAGGGCTTCAAGCTCTTGAAGACGAAACCTATCATTGTCCTCTGATGTGATCTTAGTCATTAGAGCGACTCGCAACGGCGACATCTGGATTTCTAATGGGATGACTGCTTCACACTCGTACACCAGGGAAAAAGGCGTATTGCCTGTCGGTTTCCGAACCGTGGTTCGGTAGGCCCAAAGACATTCACCAAGCTTTTCGTCCCAATCTCGCTTATTCGAGGAGGCGAACTTCTTGAGTAGCTTGATGATCGTTTTGTTGAATGCTTCCACCAAGCCATTAGCGGCGGGATTATAGGCAGTTGAAGCCACATTCTGAATTCGGTATTTATCACAGAACCGATAGAATACTTGGCTTATGAATTGGGAACCATTATCATGGATGATCCGCCTAGGGACACCAAATCGATGGATGACATGATATTTGATGAAATTAACTATGTTAGAGGTTTTGACTTCAACTAGTGGTATGACTTTTGCCCACTTTCAAAAGTAATCGGTTATTGCCAAGATAAACTGGTAACCTCTCGTCGAAGAAGGGCTGATTGGCCCTACGACGTCGATTCCCCATGCTTCAAATGGCCATGAAGCAACAGTTTGGTGGAGCAACTCCGAAGGCTGGTGTATGAAGTCAGCATGAATCTGGCATTCTTTACACCTTCGTGCGTACTGGATGGCATCGGCTACCATAGTTGGCCAATAATATCCAAGCCTATGCAACCTGTCTTTAAGTTTTGGTCCTGGCTGATGAGCTCCGCAAATGCCATCATGTGCTTCTTTAAGCACTTCCTGTGCCTCTGAATTAGAAAGGCAACGGAGGAGGACACCGTCATATGAACGACGGTAAAGTGTCTTCAAATTTGCATCGTAGTAGAAACGGGGAAATCTTCGTCTGATAGATGCCGCCTCTTTAGGATCGTCTGGTAGCAGACCATGTAAAGTATAGTCGATGAGAGAAAATCGCCAATCTCTCGGCTCGAGATCCGTGGAGTCATTATAGACTTTCTGGGTTCCTAGCATACGCTTAGAGCATATAAGATGTCGAGTTGCCACTGTGAGATGATACTGGGTGTCGGCTGGTAGGGCTAGTGTTGTTGCTAATGCAGCAAGAGTGTCCGCCCTGGTATTTTGAGATCGAGACACGTGCCCGATGTAGAAACCTTCAAATAGATTAACCACTTTGATTACCGTGTGATAATAAGGCACCAAGTCTTCATGATGGACCTCATATTCACCTTTAACCTGATTGATAATCAGTTTTGAATTTCCATAAGCTTCGAGGTAGCGTACCCCCATTCCATGGGCGAGCTGAAGACCAATGAGCAGAGCATTATATTCTGCTATATTGTTGGAGCATGATTCTGTCAGAGAAAATGCTCTGGGAAGTACATGATCCTGTGGGGAGAAAAACACAACCCCCACTCTGGCAATGATCTTACCTTTAGGGCCTATTCGTGATGCTCCATCGAAGAACATCTGCCACACTTCCTCCTCTGAGGTTGTATTAGACTCGAATACTTCATCTAGAATATCTTCATGAAATTTTGAGTGTTCCGGAACTGGATGAGCAGCCAAGAACTCTGCCAGGGCCTGGCCCTTAACCGCTTTTTGCGGGGTAAAGATCATGTCGTATTGAGACAAAAGAAGCGCCCATTTAGCTAATCTTGAGTTCAATGATCCTAGTTTCGTCATGAGAAGACGTAAAGGATTTACTCTAGAGATGACATGTATGGTTTGGCTGACCAAATAATGTCGTATCTTCTGAACAGCAAAGACAAGAGCTAAATACTCTTTCTCGATAGGGTTGTAGCGAGATTTTGCTCCTATGAGAGTCCTGCTCAGATAATAAATGGCTTGCTCGTGACCATTGTCGTCCTTTTGAGCAAGGAGGGCACCAAGAGAATTGTCCATAGCTTTTACATAAAGCAAGAATGGTTTCCCTGATGTGGGAGCCACCAAGACTGAAGGCTTTGTGAGGTATCTCTTTATGTCTTCATAAGCTTCCTGACAAGCTTGATTCCATACGAAGGAAGCATCCTTTTTCATGAGTCGGGTGAACGGCTGACAGCGGCCTGAGAGATTTGCGATGAGTCTTCTGATATAAGCCAGTCTACCTTGCAAGCCTTTAAGCTCTTTGAGATTCCTCAGTGGATGCATGTTCTGAATGGCTTTGACTTTGTCTTGGTCAAGATGAATCCCTTTTGATGTAACAATAAACCCAAGGAACTTGCCACTCGAGACTCCCAAGAAGGATTTTGTCGGATTCATTTTCAGTTGATGAGCCCGCATTATGTCGGACATCGTTCACAAGTCACGAAGATGGTCATCCTTGTTGCGGCTTTTGACAGCAATGTCATCGACATAGCATTCTACCATTTTTCGAAGATGATCGCGGAAGATTGTACTCATTGCCCGCTGGTAGGTTGCTCCAGTATTCTTTAACCCGAAGGGCATCATGATGTAGCAGTATACCCCCAAGGGTATTCGGAACGAAGTATGCTTTTCGTCGTCGGGGTACATTTTAATCTGATTGTACCCTGAAAAGCCGTCCATGAAGGACATTCTTTCGAATCCACATGTGTTGTCAATCATGACATCGGTGATGGGCAGTTGGAATTCATCTTTAGGACAAGCCGTATTGAGATCACGATAGTAGATGCAGATCCGTATCTTCCCGTTCTTCTTGAGGACGGGAATGATATTAGCAACCCAATCTGGATGTTGCTCCTCCCGAATGAAGCCACATGCAGTAAGCTTATGGACTTCAGCTTCAATAGCTTCCATGATGTTTGGGCGAAACCGACATTGTTGCTGCTTGACTGGCTTGACGTCGGGCTTGATATTCAGACGGTGCATGGCTACTTACGGATCAAGTCCGGGCATGTCTTCGTAGTTCCATGCGAAGACGTCTATATACTCCTTTACGAGTATTATCAATTCTTCTTTTTCTGTAAGTGATAAGCTTTAACTTATAAAGATGGGCTTAGGGTGGTCTTTGTTGGCCCAAGGTTACAATCACCCGTCTTTAGTGTGTTTTGATGATTACAAAACATATTAGTTATTTGTACTAACATTATTTGTTGTTTAAGTATGTTTCAGATTTCTATTTCAAAGAGATGCTTTCTTCCCTAAAGGAAGGTGCTTTGGACTCAAGACAACTCATTTTGGGGTCAAGATGCAAAATTGAAGATCATGTGGAGATAGCCCCTCTTGAAGCTTTGAAGCCCTTAGAACATTGTAAGAATAGAATGTTAAAGTTGAGTGTAGGATAATTGGCTCTAGGATTTGCACACACACTTATTCTTTATTGTTTCTATATTTTAAAAATGTTTGTTTCTAAGTTTTATGCCAAAGTTTATATATACATGTATCCAACTTGTTATATATTGAATATTTTGTTTAAAACATGTGTATAGACTAGTTCATGCATAATACTTAGTTATAGGTATTTTAAGATAGTTTTTCAAAAATTCCCAACTTCAAAAACTAGCTGTTTTTTCTGTTTCAGGCGAGTCCGGCCGACCGCCCGGTCGACCGGCGCATGTGTCAGGACATGCACGGTTTGTGCATGTCTGTCGGTCGACGGGCCGGTCGACCGACTGTGAGCAGTTTGCTCTCGGGTTTTTTGAGTCGACCGACCGGTCGACCGCCCGAAGGAAACTGTGTTTCCTCAAAGAGGACGGTTGACCGGACAGTCGACCGGAGCCCAACGGCTCTTTGCCAGCAGGGCGACAGTCGACCGGACCGGTCGACCGCCAAGCCTACTGCAGCCCAACGGCTCTTTCCTCTTTGGTACAATTCTGAAAATCTGTTTTCTTTTCTGCCTTAACAGATTTTTTGAGAGTTGTTGGGGACCTTTTGCAGGTCAAATTAGGTGTAAAGAAAAGAGTTTTAACCTATTCTCTCCCTATAAATAGTGGGAAATAGGTCCTCATTATTTACTTAGAAAAATCCTTGTGTTTTCATTGTTTTCAAAGAGAAGAGAAAAATTATTTTAAAGCTTTCATTCCAAATTCTTTTGAGCTAGTTTTTTCAGTTGTGTTTGATTACTAATATCACTCTACAACTGAAGTTTTCTCACTACACTTCATAGAGCCAAAAATCCTTTACTCATACTATAGTAAAGTTGTAAAAAGAGTGAGATTGTAAAAGAGTTTGAGAAAGAGTTTAGTGATCTAGTTGTGATCACTCTTGTTCTTGTGATTCTCTTGTTGTGGAGCAACCTCTTCGGTAGAGGTATTTGTTGAGCTCGGTGCTCGGTCTTCGGTAGACCATTGTAAGGGGTCCTAGGTGGATAGTGGAAACCCTTCACGGAGGTGAAGGCGGGGACTAGAGCGGTGGCTCGAACCTCGAAACAAATCATTTGTGTTTGCGATTGCCTTGCGTCAATTCTTGCTTTACATTTCTCTTGCTTTATATTGTCTTCAATTATTTGCTTGAGAACTAACTTCTTTACTTGTGCAATTGTCTTTAGTTTATTATACTTGTGATAATATTTGTGTGCATTTCATCATTCCATATTATTCATATCTTGTTCGATCAAATCTCATACAACACGGTTGCATTACGCACCTCTAACCCATTCTAGGGGAATTGGGAGGACGGAGTTCAGAACCCTTTACGGGGTATACGGCTCCTAGTCATGTTTTGAGAGATCGTTGCATCACTCATTTTCACATAAGTTTAAAAAGATCATTAGATTAGCAATTACACCTATTCACCCCCCCTCTAGGTGTATTTCAATTGGTATCAGAGCTTGGACTCTAGGATTTGGCTTAACAACCTTAGAGAGATCCTCACTTTGCTAATCATTTCATTCATACTCATTTAGTAAACATGGCCGATAGTATCAAGACACCCCCTAAGTTTGATGGACTTAACTTTCCCATATGGAAGGTTAAGATGACCGTGTTTTTGCAATCTCTAGGTAGCCGAGTTGTAAAGGCCGTGACCAAATCTTTTACCACACCCACCGGTGATGAATCTACTTGGTCCAAAATTGAGACCAAGGAGTTTGATGCCAATGCTAGGGCACATTATGCACTCCTACAAGCCCTCAATGATGATGACATAGCTAGAGTCATCCATTGCAAATCCGCATACGAGATTTGGACCCATTTGTTAGTCACACATGAGGGGACATCACAAGTGAAGAGGGCCAAGATAGACCTTCTTCGGTCCCAATATGAAAACTTTAGCATGCAAGAAAATGAAACCATAGATGATATGGTTAGAAATTTTACAAAGATTACTAATGGACTTTCTTCTCTAGGTGAAGATATTGATAATGATCAAAGAGTAAGGAAGATCATCCGGGCTCTTCCTCCTTCATGGGAAGTGAAAGCAACAACCTTGAAGGAACTCAATGCTAAAGATGAGATGAAGCTCATTGGACTCATTAGGAATCTAAAAACCCATGAGATGGTGAGAAAAGCAAGTGAGGATATGGCTCATCCCAAGAAGAAGACCATTGCCTTCAAAAGTCAAGCTACTCACACCGAAGAAGATGATGAAGAAGAAGATGACGAAGAGCTCTCACTTCTTGTGAAGAACGTCCGGAGGATGTACAACAAGGCGAAGTTCCAAGGTAGAAGGAGATGGTAAGGAGGCAATGAAGAAAGAAAGATCATATGCTTCAATTGCCAAAAGCCGGGACACATTGTAGCAGAGTGTCCGGATAAAGTCAAGACCTCCACATCCAAGAAGCCCTTCAAGAAGAAAGCAATGAAGGCAACATGGGATTCCGAGAGCGAATCCGAGGAGGAGATCGACACCGCCAACATGTGCTTCATGGCTAATGAAAGCACAAGCAAGGTAACCCCTTCCCCTTCATTTGATGAAGACCTTTCTATGGATGAACTTGGAGAAGCTTTTGTAGAACTTTCTCATAATTATGATTTTCTAAAGAAAAAGTATTTAAAAATGAAAAAGATAACGAATCTCTTAGTTTTCAAGTTGTTTATCTTTCTAGAGAAAAAGATGACTTGCTCTCTACTTTGACTTCAACTAAAAATGATTTTGACAAGTATAAGAGTTCTTGTAAAGGCAAGTCCCCACTAGTTGATTCTAATGAGATTACCATGCTTAAGGATAGAATAGACTCATTAGGAATTGTTTTGAAAAATTGTGAGTTTAACAAAAAGAAATTAGAGGGTATGTTTCCTAAGAAACAAGCCCCTAAGAAAAATGTTCATCATGCTCATGCTCATGTACATACCACACAACCTTTACATCGTGGCAAACCCCCAAAGCATGCTCACACTTCACACACACATCATGCATTCATGTATGGTAGAGTGTACTCATGTTCACATTGTGGGCGGAAAGGGCACTTAGCCAATTTTTGTTATGATAGACTAAGTGAATCACATCATAATGTTTGGGTTCGTAACACTAACTTTCAAGGACCCAAGAAAATTTAGGTACCAAAATCAATGAATTTGTTAAATGATATAGGTACCTTCCAAGGCCCAACGACGTAGAGGATTGTGGTATCTTGATAGTGGTTGCTCAAGGCACATTACTTGGGACATCAACAACTTTGCAACCCTATCAAGGTACCATGAAGGTGGCACCGTCACCTTCGGAGATGACGCCAATGGTAAAATCATCGGTATCGGTAATATAAAACTTGGCACATCCCCTTTAATTGAGAATGTTGTTTTAGTTGACGGCCTCAAGCATAACCTCTTGAGTGTTAGTCAATTTTGTGATAAAGGTTTTGATGTAGTTTTTGATAATGTAGTTTGTAAAGTAATTGATAGAATTTCCAATGCTTGTGTGTTTTCCGGTTTTCGTGAAAGTAATGTTTATGATAGATATGTTAAATATGTCTTGTAATATTACATGTTTAAAAGCCCTCGATGACGACTCTTGGTTGTGGCATAGAAGATTAGGCCACATTTCTTTTGACCATATATCTAGGCTTAACACAAAGGAAATGGTGAAAGGTATTCCTTGTTTGAATTTTGAAAAGGACCGAGTTTGTGACGCATGTCAATTTGGGAAACAAACTAAGTCTTCTTTCAAATCAATTAAGGATATCATGACATCACGTCCTTTGGAGTTGATCCACATGGATTTATTTGGCCCAACACAAACCAAAAGTCTAAGTGGGAGTAGATTTGCTTATGTTTTGGTAGATGATTTTTCACGTTTTACTTGGGTTTTCTTTCTTGAACATAAGAACCAAGCCTTTTCACATTTTCAAGCCTTTAAGAAAAGAGTTGAAAAGGAAAAAAAACTTCAATAGTAAGAATAAGAAGTGATAGAGGAGGTGAGTTCATTAACCTACCCTTTACCACTTTTTGTGAAGAAAATGGAATTAAGCATGAACTTTCTTGTCCTAGAACTCCACAACAAAATGGAGTTGTTGAACGTAAAAATAGAACTTTGCAAGAGATGGCTAGGACAATGCTAAGTGAATATGGTCTACCACATTATTTGTGGGCGGAGGCCGTAAATACTTCATGCTATATATCTAATCGTGTTTTCTTGTGTAAAAATACAACTAAGACTTCTTTTGAAATATATTTTTTTAGAAAACCAAATGTTTCGTATTTCAAAGTTTTTGGTTGTAAATGTTTTGTTTTAAACACAAAAGATAATTTAGCAAAATTTGATGCTAGATCTTATAAGGCTATTTTTGTAGGTTACTCAAATACTAGTAAGGCTTATAAAGTCTTCAATAGATCATCTTTGACTATTGAGGAATCTATTCATGTTAAGTTTGAGGAATCTAACTTGTTTGTTAAGAATGTTATAGAAATAGATGCTTTGGATGAAGGTTTGGAGAAAGTGACCTTGGAGGATGCTTCTACTATGGGAGACAAGCCAAAGGATGATGAAGGGAGTGAAGCCAAAGTGGAAGAGGCCCAAGGAAATGCAAATCAAACAAATGTGGTGGAGCCTACTCAACCACTTCCAAAGGATTGGAGATACAATCCTCATCATCCCAAGGACCTTGTCATAGGTGAAGTATCAAAAGGGGTAATCACTCGCTCTAAAATTCATGATTATTGTGGTCATTTTGCTTTTATTTCACATATTGAACCCAAAAATGTCCTCGAAGCCGAGGCCGATTCATATTGGTTGCTTGCTATGCAAGAGGAGCTCAATCAATTTGAGCGCAACCAAGTATGGCATCTTGTTCCTAGGCCCCACGATAGACCAACAATTGGTACTAAGTGGATCTTTAAGAACAAGTTGGATGAATCGGGTAATGTAGTTAGAAACAAGGCTAGGTTAGTTGCCCAAGGTTACACTCAAATCGAGGGAATCGATTTTGAAGAAACCTTTGCACCCGTAGCACGGCTCGAAGTCATACGGATGACCTTAGCTTATGCCTCATATAAAGATTTCAAACTATTTCAAATGGATGTTAAGAGTGCTTTTCTAAATGGTTTCATTGAAGAGGAGGTGTATGTTGAACAACCCCCCGGGTTTGTTGATCCTACACACCCTAATTTTGTTTACAAATTTGATAAGGCTCTTTATGGTTTGAAACAAGCCCCTAGGGCTTGGTATGAAAGATTATCCTCATATTTTATTTCAAATAATTTTAAGAAAGGAAAAATTGATACAACTTTATTTACTAAACATGTAGACAAAGACATACTCATAGTACAAATTTATGATGATGACATTATTTTTGGATCTACTAATGAGTCTCTTTGCCAAGCTTTTGAGTCATGCATGAAGGACGAATTCGAGATGTCTATGATGGGGGAGCTCAACTACTTCCTTGGACTCCAAATCAAGCAACGGAGGGATGGGATATTCATAAATCAAGCCAAGTACACCAAAGAACTCATCAAGAGGTTCGGGCTTGAAGGAGCTAAAGTGAGTAAGACTCCCATGGCAACCACTACGAAGCTTGACAAGGATGAACAAGGTAAGGATGTAGACATCACATTATATCGTAGCATGATAGGTAGTTTACTTTATTTAACGGCTAGTAGGCCGGATATAATATTTTCTGTTTGTCTTTGTGCACGTTTTCAATCATGTCCTAAGGAATCTCACATAGTTGCGGTTAAACGGATTATTAGGTATCTTAAGGGCACAATTGAATTAGGTTTGTGGTATCCGAAAACCGGTCAATTTACAATGACTAGTTATTCGGATGCCGACTATGCGGGTTGTAGGGTAGATGGAAGAGCACAAGTGGAACATGCCAATTCTTAGGTAATTGTCTTGTATCTTGGTCTTCCAAAAAGCAAAACTCCGTAGCCCTATCAACCGCCGAGGCGGAGTAAGTTGCAGCCGGAGCTTGTTGTGCACAAGCACTCTGGATGAAACATACTCTCCTCGACTATGATTTGCACTTTGATCATGTTAAGATTTTTTGTGATAATACTAGTACAATTCACATGACAAAGAATGCTAATCAACATAGTAAAACCAAACACATTGACATTAAGTATCACTTTCTTAGAGATCACTTTGAGAAAGGAGATATTGATATAGACTATGTTTCTACTGATTTTCAACTCGCTGATATTTTTACTAAACCTTTAGATTATCCTATATTTTCATTTATTTGTGGTGAGTTGAATGTATGTATGATTGATTCTTAAAATTCTTTTAGTTTGTTTATTTTTGTTTTTGATATGTTTTAACCCTTTTTGATGTATGACAAAAAGGGGGAGAAAAAGTATAAGTTTGAAAAAGATAAGTTTGCTTATTATAAATTTGTTTAATGTTTGATTAAAAAGTATAAGTTTGAAAAAGATAAGTTTGCTTATTATAAATTTGTTTAATGTTTGATTAAAAAGTATAAGTTTGAAAAAGATAAGTTTGCTTATTATAAATTTGTTTAATGTTTGTTCATTATTTGAGTTTTATGACAAAATTTGTGGTGATGATATTTTCAAATGCTTTATGTATGTTTACATAGCTTTTCATATTCATGATAAATACATAGCATTATTTGAGGGGGAGCTTTCCAAGCTTTTCCTCCTTTATTTGTTTAAATAACATACATGTTTTGTCATCATCAAAAAGGGGAAGATTGTTGGCCCAAGGTTACAATCACCCGTCTTTAGTGTGTTTTGATGATTACAAAACATATTAGTTATTTGTACTAACATTATTTGTTGTTTAAGTGTGTTTCAGATTTCTATCTCAAAGAGATGCTTTCTTCCCTAAAGGAAGGTGCTTTGGACTCAAGACAACTCATTTTGGGGTCAAGATGCAAAATTGAAGATCATGTGGAGATAGCCCCTCTTGAAGCTTTGAAGTCCTTAGAACATTGTAAGAATAGAATGTTAAAGTTGAGTGTAGGATAATTGGCTCTAGGATTTGCACACACACTTATTCTTTATTGTTTCTAAGTTTTAAAAATGTTTGTTTCTAAGTTTTATGCCTAAGTTTATATATACATGTATCTAACTTGTTATATATTGAATATTTTGTTTAAAACATGTGTATAGACTAGTTCATGCATAATACTTAGTTATAGGTATTTTAAGATAGTTTTTCAAAAATTCCCAACTTCAAAAACTAGCTGTTTTTTCTGTTTCAGGCGAGTCTGGCCGACCGCCCGGTCGACCGGCGCCTGTGTCAGGACATGCACGGTTTGTGCATGTCTATCGGTCGACGGGCCGGTCGACCGACTGTGAGCAGTTTGCTCTCGGGTTTTTTGAGTCGACCGACCGGTCGACCGCCCGAAGGAAACTGTGTTTCCTCAAAGAGGACGGTCGACCGGACAGTCGACCGGAGCCCAACGGCTCTTTGCCAGCCGAGCGACGGTCGACCGGACCGGTCGACCGCCAAGCCTGCTGCAGCCCAACGGCTCTTTCCTCTTTGGTGCAATTCTGAAAATCTGTTTTCTTTTCTGCTTTAACAGATTTTTTGAGAGTTGTTGGGGACCTTTTGCAGGTCAAATTAGGTGTAAAGAAAAGAGTTTTAACCTATTCTCTCCCTATAAATAGTGGGAAATAGGTCCTCATTATTTACGTAGAAAAATCCTTGTGTTTTCATTGTTTTCAAAGAGAAGAGAAAAATTATTTTAAAGCTTTCATTCCAAATTCTTTTGAGCTAGTTTTTTCAGTTGTGTTTGATTACTAATATCACTCTACAACTGAAGTTTTCTCACTACACTTCATAGAGCCAAAAATCCTTTACTCATACTATAGTGAAGTTGTAAAAAGAGTGAGATTGTAAAAGAGTTTGAGAAAGAGTTTAGTGATCTAGTTGTGATCACTCTTGTTCTTGTGATTCTCTTGTTGTGGAGCAACCTCTTCGGTAGAGGTATTTGTAGAGCTCGGTGCTCGGTCTTCGGTAGACCATTGTAAGGGGTCCTAGGTGGATAGTGGAAACCCTTCACGGAGGTGAAGGCGGGGACTAGAGCGGTGGCTCGAACCTCAAAACAAATCATTTGTGTTTGCGATTGCCTTGCGTCAATTCTTGCTTTACATTTCTCTTGCTTTATATTGTCTTCAATTATTTGCTTGAGAACTAACTTCTTTACTTGTGCAATTGTCTTTAGTTTATTATACTTGTGATAATATTTGTGTGCATTTCATCATTCCATATTATTCATATCTTGTTCGATCAAATCTCATACAACACGGTTGCATTACGCACCTCTAACCCATTCTAGGGGAATTGGGAGGACGGAGTTCAGAACCCTTTACGGGGTATATGGCTCCTAGTCGTGTTTTGAGAGATCGTTGCATCACTCATTTTCACTTAAGTTTAAAAAGACCATTTGATTAGCAATTACACCTATTCACCCCCCTCTAGGTGTATTTCAGTCTTGACTACCCAAGTTGACCTGCATCACCTTGTCTTCAGTAGGTGGTTCGGGTAGTTCGAATCTTTTTTCCCATTGGAAATCTAATTGCTGGGCCCATGGTTCCTCATCAGTAGCTTCTGCAGGCTCCAATTGACTGCTTGAAGTCATATTAATAGTGAGATTTTCGAACATCATTCCCACACTTACATCTGAGTCCCACTCGGAGGATGAGGATGAATGCAATAGAATTGGTTCGTCGTCTTTGAATTGAACTGTTGCTGACGATGTGGGTGTAACGTATCCCAACCCCCTGCGTGTACTATCATAGTAATTTGCAGGCTTCCCTTTTGGCACAAAGTTACGCAGCAAATTACGCCTTCCTTTTCCAAAACTTAGGCCTTCTCCATGCTTTAGATCGTATCCCATTTTCTTCATAATGTGGCGCGCCGGCCGCGCGTAGTGGAAGAATTGTGGGGTATCTGAGTCTGAACTTGAATCTGCAGCTATGGGTCCCCGTGGTTGGATTCTACCGAAAATTATCGGTACCTGACCTTCTTTGGATGGAGGGATCACTAGCGCGACCCCTTCTATAGCTTCCATGGGCGTACTGGATGCACTTGGTTTTTGTAAAGGCATGTGTAGAGAGCTATCCGTAATTGATTCAAACAACCCAATACTCACAAGATAATCGAAAGAAATATTATCATTAATTACCCATTCACCATCATCTTCAGAAGGAGTATTACATTGGGGATTACTAAGACATGATATAATTGGTTCACCAATGAAAATGGCTGGCATGCCTGCTTCAGATTCTGAATATGCCTCATTGCTACTTTCATCATCATCTGGCAATGGTTCTTTAGATGCTTCACCAGTCTCTTGATACAGGAGAGCGTCAGTGTAGTAATTTTCCACCCCTTTGAATGGTTGCTTTTCAGCAAAGACAGTTCATACTGTCGTGTCATCTTCAACATATTTGAAGCACTGGTGCAGAGTGGAGGGAACGATCCAGTTGGCGTGGATCCATGGTCGTCCTAGCAGCAGGTTATATGATGTGTCAGCGTTAATGACATAGCATGTCACTTCTGACTTCAAGCTCCCGATTCGGCAACGGAGTCGAATCTTTCCATGTGGATGACTACTCCCGGCATTGAAACCGTATATTGTAGTGGTGGTTGAGGACAACCTATACAGCGGTATATCGAGGAAATAAAGTAACCTTTTGGGGATGATGCTGAGTGCGGACCCGGGTCGACTTGTACTCTTTCAATGCACGTTGAACCGATGTATCTAGTTTAGTACAGAGGTCGATCGTGCTTGTTATCTTTGAGAAGCATATCTTCTGCTGTGAAGGTAATAGCGGGCACCTTTGATTGTACATGATGACATTCCGGGCAAGAAGACTGAGCGTCATCTTTAGGAGTCTCTGGCATATATGTCAGGAATGATTCTGAATTAGCCAGGGCATCCCTGAGTGCTTCTTTTGTCTCTTTTGAGAGACGAAGGAGCTCGTGTATTGTAATACGAGCTGGGATATTAGCCAAATGGGCCAATATGTCAAAACGAAAGGGCGTGTCAAGCCCTGGGCCTGAAGGCTTCTTTAGGATATGGTCGAACCAGACTTCCTTAGGCTTCTGCTTTCCCTTGGTTGGAACTGGAATAGATGCTGGTATTTGTACTGATGTTGTTTGCTGTTGTATCTCGTCAGTAGACTTCTCATACTGCCTTAAGTAGGATTTTCCAGATCGAGTACCTGTCAGCTGAGGTACGTCAGCCTGCGTTGTGCAAGCATGCTTTTCTCCTTCTGAATCACTGAGGGAAGTTGACGTAAGGTTGTCATCGTCTGGCAGGACAGAGATGACGTTGCAAGATTTGCCCTTTGACTTGGGCTTCTTTGAATCCCACTGTACGTCTTAGACGAGGTGTGGGTGTATCCACATGACTTCCCCTGTCTCCAATGTTAAGGGGACGAGACCCTTATTATCTTGAATTTCAGTCACGGGATGGCTGATTTCCAGCCGTGGCGTAGGGGCCGGATAAGTCCCGTCAGGAACTGTGACCTTTGGGGTTTTGCCGAACTCGAGGGTCACCATATTAGCAGTGACTTTCTTCTGCTCTGACTTTAGTGTCAAGACTCCGGTGTCGATCAAGGCTTGAATTCTGTCCTTGAGGACATAGCACTTGTCGGTAGGATGGTGGATCATCCTATGGTAAAGGCAGTATTTGGGATCATTTGTGCGCCCTATTTCATTGGGACGCCGAGCATCTGGCAGCTTCATTTTACTCCCTTTAATGAGCAAATGGAATATCGTGACCACATGATCGTCTCTGAAGGAGTACTATTTTGGAGGGAACTTAGACTCCTGATTATTGAAGCCGCTTTTCTTGGCCTTTGTCTGCATGTCCTCGGACAATTCTATGGACATAGTCTCTTTTCCTTTGGCTTGAGAAGACTGCGGTACGTCACTACGTCCTTTATTGTTCAAACCCCATTTGCCTTTAGGGGTAGATGGTTCAAACTTTTTAGCCGACTTTTCGGCTATCTCAGCTTGTTCGACCAATTCTTTCCAGGTATGGGCTTTGACAGCCCCCATACGAACTTCTACCTGGTCCAAGAAATTGTGCCTGCACGTCTATAAGAGCATGGGTAAAGGCATCCCTGCTGGGCACATCAAAGACAGATTTCTGAATTGCTCAATGTAGTCACGGACAGATTCGCTCTTCTTCTGCACAGTGGAGAGGAGCTTGTTCATGGTTACCACGGTATCGTCCTCATAGAAACGAGAGAGGAATCGGGTTTCCAGGTCGATCCAGGAATTGACAGAGCCCGGAGGGAGACTTCGGAACCAGTCAAATGCCACCCCCTTTAAGGTACCAATGAACAGCCTAGCCATGATGGCGTCGTTACCTATAACATTACTAGTCTGAGACCGTAAATAGTATATATGCCGATTTGGTGCACTCTTACCATCATACGTATGCAACGTTGGTGGTTTGAACTTCGGTGGGTATGACACTGAATCCCACTCCAGTGGATAAGGACAGACTGCCCCTACTTTCTTTAATTCATCCCTCTGAGCTAGGGATGCAATTTGAGCTTGGAAGCCCTTAAGGACTTCAGCGTCTAAAGAAGAACCCTCCTTGGATTTCTCCGTCTTTGGTTGATCATTGCTAAAATGTTCCTCCTCGTCGTGATTGCTCCCGGCATCATTGTCATTCCGATTTCTGAGGAGTTGAGCAAGCATGTGTTGAATGCTGTCCAGAGCTTCTTGCTGGGTCTTGGAAGTTTGCTCCTGAGCTTCCAAACGTCGACGGAGGTCATCGTTAGCGTTATCAGCCATGTTGACTGATGCTCTGTCTGTTCGCATTGAGCTAACTGTCGCCGAAGAGGCATACCCACTATCTTCATCTTCTTCATCCGATGGTTGGAGTGATCTTCTCCTTGGCTCCGGCGAGGCTAGAGCCGTTGGAGAGGAAGGCTGTTCATAACTGTAGGGTATCGCCACCCTAGATCTAGTGTTTTAGAAAATACCTTCTTCATGCACCAAGACTTCGCCTAAGCCTGAGCTGTAATCTGGATCTGGAAAGCTGTAGGGGGTGTCGTTAGATGCTTGTCTTCCCCTGCGTAACTGTCGTCCTCTTCCGGTCATGTTGACGGATGCAGATGGTGGATCTCGCGAGACGCTCCTTTTGTGATGCTTCATCGGAGCTTGTACCGACAGCCGATCAAAAACTGATCGTCGGCCTGGAGGAGTGGCGGGGATTAGCGCTAGGCGGCAATGGACCGAGTGGACTGTTACCAACTGACATCCCATTTGTTGATAACAGGAGGAAGAGGTTTGCTTATTTGTCAACAATTCCCGCAAATCAGACTCGGTTGGGTCTTTACAATCGAGTGCGAAGACTCTTTTGGATCGTGCGTAGGATGATGTGTTGCTCCTTTTATCCCCGCAGAAGGGATTAGTACTGAATAGTGCTTTAGTTCTAGCTTCACATTTAAGAGCCTCGGGAATGCCCATGGACATTGGAGCTGCATAAGCAACGCTGTCAACACTCGGGGTAATCCCTTAGCTCAGCCACAAAGCGCGAACTTAGCGCTTGCCGAACTGGAGAGCGGAGCACGCTGAGGTGCTTTATCCACTATGCTGCTGCGAAGGCGATTAGCCTTAGATAGTACCTTGATTCTAGCTTTAGGACTAAGAGCCTCGCGCGTACGCTGTGGTACAAGAACGATGCCGGCGCAAGGCGTTGCCGCTTTTGAATTGGGAGACAGTATGATTGCCATCGTGACTTCGCGGCTGGCAGTGTTGTCAGAGCAGACATGCATCTTGCCTTTTTCTTCGCAAGAGAGACGCGGTTCTGGCACAGCTACGCCTGAGGCTTTACCCAGAGACTTCTGTTTAGGCCTCCACATCCTCTTTGGCAGAGGATACTTAGGTTCGCAAGGAACCTGATTAGCCACGCGCGAGGCTGAAGGGTGTTGGTAGAATTCTGCTTCTGGTTTCTGTTTTGAAACCTTAGCCGTGGAGACCTTCCTATGCTTCCGTGCATGAAGCATTAGACCACCCCTAGAGAGCACTTCTTCAAATTTTCCTTGGTCAAAATGAACGACCAGTTTCTCGAAAGTGACGGACTTGGACTGCGGGCGTGCTTCTTTGTTGCGCCAGAGAACCGCAGTAGGCTCGCAGATAGCCTCATCTGTCTCCGCAGAGACTTTCCTTGAAGATTTAGCCAGAGAGGCTCTGGCTGCACCAGCTTTTCTGAATTCGGAGTTAGACCCGAAGGTCTGTTCGTCGCATTGCTACACTTGATCCTCAGCGATGGAGAATATCTTCCCCAGCGGAGTCGCCATCTTGTTTTCCATTGATTTGCAAAGGGGAAAACTTATAATAAAAAGAGTTGAGGAGCTAAATTACAAGTATTCTAAAAGATTACAAGTAGATCTCCTTAGTGATTCTAGAGAAGTGTACTAATAGGAGTCTGGTCAGCGCGCGACCACTTTGTCCCTTTAACGATGCGAGCGATGAGATTCCTTTCTCGCTTGGTTCGGGGAATCAGAGAACAGAAGATTGGTAGAACCCTCTTTTACTTCTCAAAACCGCCTTCAGTTAGGAATTCCTTCTCGCCTTGTTAGAGAAGGTATTAGGGTATCAGCACCCTAATTAGAGAAGCAATTCTCTAAAAGGTCTCTGAATTCTTGTGCGGTGCAGTGCGTCGTGAAGAAGTCTCTGCTTGTGGAGTCCTCTCTCTTTCAGAAGTTGGGGGGTGGTGTGTGCGCGCCTCTCTCCTTGTGCCCCTGGTGGGCTATTTATAGGGAGAGTAAGGGTATAATTGTCCCTTGAAAATATAGAAACAGATTGAATCAAATCTGTTTAAATCTGAAAAGTAGCCTTTCTACGAGGCTAAGATCAGCTTCTGTGAAGCTAGAAATGGCAGGTCAGTTGATCCTCTTGATCTGTTTTGATTCTTTTCATATAGTTGGAAGATCTCCCCTGATCCTCTTACTCGTTTTAGGAGAGTCAAGAGATTGTGGCAATCAACTGCCAAATTTGATCTAAGATTTGATCTTGATTGGATTTGATTTGATCTAATCTGGAGATTTAATTGGTCAAAGGTTGACCATATCAGACCTGTAGCGGCGCTGCCCGCTTTGAACTCACAGCGGAGCTTGAGGCAATATCTGGCGAAGTCAGAACAAGGCTCTTCGGCGGAGCTGGGTATCATCTGTGGCGAAGCTACCGCATACCCTTCTACGCAGTTGCGTATGGCTTCAGGCGAAGCTGACTCTCTCTACGGAGCTACGCTTCAGCAGTTCAGGCGAAGCTATAAGTTAGCTTCCTGGCGGATCTTTGAATGGCTTGAAAGCGAAGTTGGATGATCTTAACCTCTCAGGCGAGGCTGTCCCTTTGGGCTCATGTGATGCTAAGTGCTAGCATCTCAGACCTGCTGAGGTCTGTTTAGAGAAAATCTGGGCCCACTGTCTGCTTGACTGGATCAGTGGAGTCCAAGTTGCTTCCTTGTCCCTCAGAGATGGGTGAAAACTGGTTGTCAGCTTGTCTGTCACTCGTCTTTTGTAAATGTCAACAAGTTTAGACATTGTTCGGGCCAGTAAGAATCTTATCTTTTTTAAGTGTCAACAATTAGCACTATCTAATCTTTATACAAGATCTAAACAAACTAAAATAAATATAAATCGAAGTCTTCTTGTCTCCAAGCTGACTCGATCCAAACACGATCCAACGAGCTTAACTGCAACTGAGTATAAGATACGATCTTGACGCTCAGCTTTTGAATCAACACGTGAAAGCTCCAAAACTCCTTTGTTGAAGCTAATCACCTGCTAATATCTTGATCAAATATCTTAAATTAAATATCACAAGATTATTAGTAAATTATAACTACATGAGTTAATCATCATCAAAACTAGAGTGAAGGGCCTCTAGGCCAACAGTCTAGTAACTGCTACTCTAGCGTTTATTGCATGATATATTGATATGTGAAAGTCTTATTATTACCGTTACATGTCTATCAATTGCTACTCTAGCTTTTAATGTATGATACATCGTTATACGAGTTGATATATGATATGCGAGTGATTTTCTAAAAATAACATTTTATATGAATACCTATTGACCGTTATTATAACTAATTGGACTGACATCGGATGTGCTTGGATACGCTCCGTTTCACTCGGCTTCGCATACCTAACTAATAGATTAAATTATTGTCATTATAGATATGGTTGTGAAGAGTTTAAAATATTTAACTATTGTTGGCCCAAAGGCCTATCACTCTAGTTTTGATGATGATCAACTCATGTAGTTATAGTCCTAATGATCTTGAGTTTAATTAGTGACAGATTCATGATCAAGATCTTAGTAGGTGTGTAGCTTCAGCAAAGGATTTAAAGTCAAGTTTTGGAGCTAGCACGGTTTGATTCACGAGCCTATGCATCAAGACCACATCAAGTACTCAAGAGGAGTCAAGCTCGTTGGATCGTGTTTGGACCAAGTCAGAAGATGAGAAGACTTTAAGTGAAGACTTCATGAAGACTTGTGTCTAGGTTTGTTTTTATAAGATTTTGTTTTTAGATAAAATGTAAATGATATAATAGTTGGTGGATTGCTCAAGTATACCATATACACACACACACTCTTGATTTAGATAAGTGTTTCATAAAAGAATTTTTATTTTGAAAAAATACAAAATACTTTTCATTTTGACAAAATACCGGTTTGGTTTTTGGAATTCAAAGTATTATGTTTAAACCAAAACCATGTTTAGTACTTTATTGTCAAAAACATAGATATTTCACCATATACGTGTAGTGGACCATATCCATACACACTATGCTTTAAAAGTGTTTAGAATATCTTGTTTTTGTATTTGATGAAGTTTGCAAAAGTAAGTTTTGGAAAAACTGAATTTTGGAAAAATATAGCTTTTGTTTTGAGCCAAATTTTCTAAGTTACAAAAATAGTTCAAATTGTTTGTAACATGTCTTGATTTCTGTCAAACATGTTTGTTTATCAAAGTATAATACTGAAATTATTTTATAGATCTTTCGTGAATTTATGGGATTTTATTTGTGTTAAAATACCAAGATTTTAATCCCTAAAACATGTCTGGTCTGGCTTCTGCCGGTCGACCGAGCTTGAAGTCAGTCAACCGGGCCGGTCGACCGACGTGCACAGACGTGCACGCCAGTCAGTGATGGAGGGCCGGTCAACCGACCCGGTCGACCGCAGAGAGCTTCTGCTCTCAGAAAGCCTGATCGACCGGGCCGGTCGACCAGCAGAGAGCTCTGCTCTCTGTTCCAGGGTCACGGTCGACCAACTGGTCGACCATTGGCATAACTATCAGCAATCTGACCATTGGCCGGTCGACCGGGCGGTTGACCGACAAGCCAACCTGGCTCCAACGGCTAGTTTTTCTAGATCTATAAATTGGGACATTTGGGGGCTGTTTTCCCTAAGATTTTAAGAAGAGTTTTGGGCTAGTTTTGCCTACCCATTTCAGTGGTTATATCCACATGTTTTAGAGCTACATTTCCAAATCAAAAGAGAGTTTTTTATCAAGAGTGTTTAAAAGTGATTCTTGAGTTTTCCTCCACCATTTCAATCCTAGTTTTCTCACACAAACACTTGAGCTATCGATTGCTATATCTACCTATAGGGATATTTGTTGTGAGATGGTTTTAGGTGATCAAAGTGTTGTGATCACCAAAGTTCCATCTTTGTACTTTGAGGAGGCGGACGTGTGTGTTCGCGTTGTGTCGGGTTCTAGTGGGAACTCAGTGTTTGAGGTTCGGCCTCGACGAGCTTGTGAGCTTGCGGTGTGTACGGGACTAGAGTCCAAAGAGTACAAGTGTGAACTCGCCTTGTAGGTGTTGTGGCACCGAGTGATCCGGTGGGATCGATTATAGTGGAAATCCTTCAAGTGTGAAGGCGGGGACGTAGAGCAAGGGTGCTCGAACCTCGAAACAAATCTCCCGTGTTTGTGATTGCTCACTCTCTGTCTCTTTGTCTTTATATCTTGCATGCTTCTACTGCTTTCATCTTTAATTTCTAGATATATACATTGTGTGCTTAATTGTTATATGCTTGGTGATTGTTTGCTAACACTAGTTTTCAACCAAGAGAGCCAACGCGGCACCTCAACTTTTATTTAGAGGAATCTTGAGGAGTTAGTCCAGAGCCCTTCACGTGGAATTCGGCTACACTCTTGTGTTAAACTTGGTGTTTAGTGTAATAAGTTTTTAATTCTGTATTTAGTGACCATTAGATTAGCCATCACCTATTCAACCCCCTCTAGGTGATTTTACATTTGGTATCAGAGCCAAGTGCTCTTGATTTGGGTCTAACAACCTAGAGTTAAAGATCCTCATTTTAGGCTAATCACAATATTTGTACACACATCATGGACTTCATGACACCTCCCACCTTTGACATTCTTAACATCCAAACTTGGAAGGTTAAGTTGTCTTTATACCTCAAAGGCCTAGGTATTCATGTTTATTTTGCCATTACTAAAGATTCATATTATTTAAATGGCAAAAATATTGAGGCTAATGCAAAAGCCCTACATGCTTTGAAGAGTGCCCTTAATGATGAATATTTATCTAGGGTTTCTAACATTGATTCGGCTTTTGTAGTATGAAACTCATTGATTTCCCTTGGCGAAAAAGAACATACTATGCGGGGAGCGATTCAGATGTTGGAAGCGACACTTCCAACGTGTGTTACATGGTCCAAGGGGATAATTCCCTTGAAGTAACTACCGAATCCGAGTTAGATGAAGATAATGACATGTCATATGATGAGCTTACATCTTTTTGTCAACAACTCTTAGAAAAATATGACATGGTTAGAAAAGATAATAAAAATTTGAAAAAGAAATTTGATTGCATGCTAAATGAAAAAGATTCTTTGCAAGAAAAACTTGAAAATGTTTTAAAAGAAAATTGATTCTTTTAAAAATAAAGTTGCATGCTTTGAAAAAGAAAATGAATGTTTGAAAAATGAAAATGTTTCCTTGCTTTCTAAATTAAGTGATCTTTGTGAAGGAAACACTTCTTTGAAAAATAAAGTTATTTTGGTGGAAAAATAAAAAAAAAGTTGCTTTAAATGAAAACACTTCTTTGAAAAGAAAATTTGTTGAAAAAGAAAAAGAAAATGTTTCTAAAAAGAATAAGAAAAATGATTCTCAATCTCACCATGCCTTTTCATGCCACCATTGATAAAAATGAGATTAAATTTTTGAAAAATAAATTTAATTGTTTAAGCTCAACTTTGAGCAAATGTGCTTTTGATCATTCTAGATTAGAGTCTTTGTTATCAAAGAAACAAACTCCACATATTCATGCACATCATCCACATCATGCATATGCTCATATTGCACGTCATGACCACACACACACACATGCATCCTAAGGTGTACAAATGTACACATTGTGGCCGCAAAGGCCATTTAGCAAAGTTTTGTTATAATAAGTTACATCATATTAATTTTGCTAAGAAAAATGATTGGGTTTCTTACAAATCTAACCCCCAAGGACCCAAAAGAAAATGGGTACCAAAATCCCTACCTTGTGTATTTGATGTAGGTATGGGCTCTCACACGACGTGAGGGAATGGTGCCTTGGTAGTGGATGTATGGACTTGATGGACACATATTTGATGCACCGCTATCAAGCAGGTTTGGTGAGACAACCACCATGTTTTGGAGATTTGGAGCATAGTTCTTTGGTTTGGTAACTATCTCTAAAACTCCTAATTTATTTACATGCTTATTCATACATGATATCATATAGCATGTTCATGTTTTATGTGTTTTTTGTGCTTCATGTGGTAAATACATGATTAGATGTAGTATTTGTCAAAATTTGTATTTATACGTGTACAAATAATGAGCAACAAATTGAGTCATATATGTTTGTACTTCATTGTTCATTTGTACTCACTATATGCACATGTATAAGCTAGTTTTGATGATTCTCTCATTTATACATGTCTTGCCTATTTTTATGTTTTGCTTCATGTATATGCAACTTTTATTCAAATCTAATAAATATATATGTATACCCCATGAGTCATTTGCCTTTATGCAATCTGCATTATGGACTCTTTTTATGTTTGGAATATGTATGCATATTGTTAGTTTTGGATAAAAACATACATATACCTAGAAGTTTGTGTTTAAGATATTTAGGATTTTCATCTTTATATGAAAAATGAATTTTCATGATTTGTTTGATAAAATAAGATTCATGATCATTTTTGAGCTTCATTGATTATCTTCATGGAAAATGCTAATTACATGATTCTTGGGCACTCATACCTCATTTATTTATTTCTTCATGACTGTGTTTCATGATCATTTTAGGCTTTATAGACTTTGAGTGTTTAAGTGACCATGTGATTTACATATCTTTCATGAAATATTATTTTATTTTATTCCTTACTTGAAGGATTTCGTACTAGTTTACAAGTTTTTCTATTTAACTAGTTGCGGGATTCTTCGTTATGGTAGAGTTTTCAAATAAATTTTTTTTAACCCAATTTTCGAAAACCTCTTCCAATACCGTAATGGGAGGAAGGACGGGCGTTTATGCCTTGTATGCTAAAACTTTATATCCTTTATCTTGAGCATAAAAGGGTGGTAGTTTATGAGTTATAGACTATTTTTACTTCATAATTTCAATTGGTATCATAATTTCATTTGGTATCACAATTGATATATTTTGTATACTCATAATTTTGTTTCTATATATGTATGTTTCATTTCATGTAATATCAATTCCTATTGGTATTATCCTTTTCATACATATATATGATTTGTTAGTGCTTAATTTACAATTGAAATCAAACAAATCAATAAATAGATTTAACACAAGTTTATGCTAAGCTTCATTCAAAACTCTATTTTCAATTGGCATCTCAATTGACCTTTTAATAAGCTTATGCATTATTTTAAATTGGTATCAATTGTTTCAACTTCAAATTTGTTATAAACTTACAATTGGTATCAATATGTTAATTAAAAAAATTAAAAATTTTATTGTAATGTTTATTTACTTTTGGAATCTTAAAATTTGATTTGCTAAGATATCTCAAAATTTTGTTTTATTGAGAAAATTCAAAATTTTGCTTTAATAAGAAATATTTATAAATGTTTTGATGTGTATTGCCTATATGTAAGTGGAGCTTAACATCTCTTCTACATATAGATTCATGTTGAGTGTATCTTGTATTGAGGAGCTTGACAACTCTTCTTTATGTGATACACGTGTGTAGGGGGAGCTTCACATCTCCTCTTATGCATTGTATATTATATGTTATGTGAATTAGGGTTTGTCATCTCTTCTTCATAAAATGCATATATGTAGGAAAGTTAACTTAGCGTCTTCCTCTTCATGAATGTATATCGCATATAAATTTTTATTGGTTGTTTTGATTTCACCTCTTTGTTGATTTCTTTTGTTTCTTACAAAGAGGGGGAGAACACTGGTTTGTTTTTACTTTAACCCCTTTGTTGATGATTGATAAAAAAGGAGAGAAGTATTTTAGTATATATGCATGTTTTGGAAAAAGGATTTATGTTTATGCATATATGATTGAAAAAAAGAATTTGATGTGTTTTATGCTTGATTTGATCTCTTTACATTTGCATACATGTTTATGAGCTTTCATTGCATATTTTTTGTTTATTGTTATGCATGAGTTAAGGGGGAGCTTCTTTGAAGCTTTACTTTAATCCATGCATATATAACTCCATGAGTTTTGTCATCATCAAAAACGGAGAGATTGTTGGCCCAAAGGCCTATCACTCTAGTTTTGATGATGATCAACTCATGTAGTTATAGTACTAATGATCTTGTGTTTAATTAGTGATAGATTCATGATTAAGATCGTAGTAGGTGTGTAGCTTCAACAAAAGATTTAAAGTCAAGTTTTGGAGCTAGCACGGTTTGATTCATGATCCTATGCATCAAGACCACATCAAGTACTCAAGAGGAGTCGAGCTCGTTGGATCGTGTTTGGACCAAATCAGAAGATGAGAAGACTTTAAGTCAAGACTTCATGATGACTTGTGTCTAGGTTTGTTTTTATAAGATTTTATTTTTAGATAAAATGTAAAGGATAGAATAGTTGGTGGATTGCTCAAGTATACGATATACACACACACTCTCTTGATTTAGATAAGTGTTTCATAAAAGAATTTTTATTTTGGAAAAATACAAAAGACTTTTCATTTTGATAAAATATCGGTATGATTTTTGGAATTCAAAATATTATGTTTAAACCAAAACTATGTTTAGTGCTTTATTGTCAAAAACATAGATATTTCACCATGTATGTGTAGTGGATCATATCCATACACACTATGCTTTAAAAATGTTTAGAATATCTTGTTTTTGTATTTGATGAAGTTTGGAAAAGTAAGTTTTGGAAAAACCGAATTTTAGAAAAATACAGTTTTTGTTTTGAGCCAAAGTTTCTAAGTTACAAAAATAGTTCAAATTATTTGTAACATGCCTTGATTTTTGTTAAACATGTTTATTTATCACTGAAACTATTTTTGTAGATTTTTCATGAATTTATGGGATTTTATTTGTGTTAAAATACCAAGATTTTAATCCCTAAAACATGTCTTGTCTGGCTTCTGCCGATCGACCGGACCGGTCGACCGAGTTTGAAGTCGGTCGACCAGGCCGGTCGACCGACATGCACAGACGTGCATGCCAGTCAGTGATGGAGGGGTGGTCGACCGACCCAGTGATCGCAGAGAGCTTCTGCTTTCTGGGAAGACCCGGTCGACCAGCAGAGAGCTCTGCTCTCTATTCCAGGGTCACGGTCGACCGCTGGCACAACGGTCAGAAATCTGACCGTTGGCCGGTCGACCGAACGGTCGACCGACAGGCCAACTGGCTCCAATGGCTAGTTTTTCTAGCTCTATAAATTGGGGCATTTGGGGGTTGTTTTCTCTAAGATTTTAAGAAGAGTTTTGGGCTAGTTTTGCCTACCCATTTCAGTGGTTATATCCACATGTTTTAGAGCTACATTTTCAAATCAAAAGAGAGTTTTTATCAAGAGTGTTTAAAAGTGATTCTTGAGTTTTCCTCCACCATTTCGATCCTAGTTTTATCACACAAACACTTGAGCTATCCATTGCTATATCTACCTATAGGGATATTTGTTGTGAGAGGATTTTAGATGATCAAAGTGTTGTGATCACCAAAGTTCCATCTTTGTACTTTGAGGAGGCGGACGTGTGTGTTCGCGTTGTTTCGGGTTCTAGTGGGAACTCGGTGTTTGAGGTTCGACCTCGGTGAGCTTGTGAGCTTGCGATGTGTACGGGACTAGAGAGTCCAATGAGTTCAAGTGTGAACTTGCCTTGTAGGTGTTGCGGCACCGAGTGATCCGGTGGGATCGATTATTGTGAAAATCCTTCAAGTCTGAAGGCGGGGACGTAGAGCAAGGGTGCTCGAACCTCGAAACAAATCTCCCGTGTTTGCGATTGCTCACTCTCTATCTCTTTGTCTTTATATCTTGCATGCTTCTATTGCTTTCATCTTTAATTGCTAGATATATACATTGTGTGCCTAATTGTTATATGCTTGGGGATTGTTTGCTAACACTAGTTTTCAACCAAGAGAGCCAACGTGGCACCTCAACTCTTATTTAGAGGAATCTTGAGGAGTTAGTCTAGAGCCCTTCACGGGGAATTCGGCTACACTCTTGTGTTAAACTTGGTGTTTAGTGTAATAAGTTTTTAATTCCGCATTTAGTGACCAGTAGATTAGCCATCACCTATTCACCCCCCTCTAGGTGATTTTAGAACTATACTGTTCTCTTCTACAATGTTATTGTTGGCCCAAAGGCTTTCCACTCTAGTTTTGATGATGACTAACTCATGTAGTTATGTGTACTAATAATCTTGTGTTTTAGTCTCAGATCATTTATCAAGATATTAGTTGGTGTTTAGCTTCAACAAGATGATTTGGAAGCTTGCACATGTTGATTCAAGAGCCCGCGCATCAAAAATGATCATTGCACTTGCTCGGTGAATCAAAGGAGTTTGTGGATCAAGTCAACTTGGAGATTGCGCTCTACAAGAAGACTTAGGTATCCATAGCTTTAGTTTGGGGTTTAGATCTTAATTGTAAAGATTAGTATAGTATGATAAGCTCAAGTTCACAACACACTTGTTTCACGTTTTGAATATTGGTTTTCGGTTTTTGGTTTAACCGATCTTGGTTTTCATGAATAGATTTTATATCAAAACAAGTCTACATGGTTTAGTGTATATATGATTTGTTCTATATACATGCATGCTTCTATTGCTTAGACAAACTTAGGTTGATAGTCTACTTCATGAGGTTTATGTTTTGGTATTTCTATCAAAACATTATTTTGGACTTTATGACAAAAATTATGATATGACTATGTTTCTTGTATATTGAATTTTTATTCATATACATCTTGCTTCAAAGTGTTTAAATATCATATTTTTGTATTTGGATGAGTTTTAGACAAAACGTATTTTCTATTCAAAATACAAGTTTTTAGAAAATACGGTTTTTGGTTTTTGGCAAAATTTCTATGACACAAAAATAGTCAAATATGTTTGAAATTTGTGTTAGGATTTTAACACAAGTTTGTATTTCAATATAAAATGAGAAAACTATTTTTGTGGAATTTTAGAGATTTTGTGGGATTTATTGGAATATTTTTTACACTGTTTTTCTGACCCATTTATAGGCTGACAGGCCTGGTCGGTCGACCGAAGCGGTCGACCGCACCAAGGGCTGGTCGACCGGTTCGATCGACCGACGTGCACAGACCTGTGCACGTCTGCAGCCCAATGGGCCGGTCGACCGAAGCGGTCGACCGACGGAGAGCTGTTTGCTCTCGGGAATTTTCGGTCGACCGGACCGGTCGACCGGCAGCTGTAACGTTCGAAAATTCGAACGTTGGGCGGTCGACCGGGCCGGTCGACCGGCAGGCTATTTCTGGCATTATTCTGTCAACGGCTATTTTCTGATAATTGCCTATAAATACCCCATTTGCAAGAGTTTTTCTCTAAGAATTTTTGTGCGAATTTTTCCACTCTTTCAGGTGTTTTTGCTGCAATCAAAATAGGTTTTTGGATTCAAATTGAACAATCTTTTTGGTGTTTTCTTTAGGGTTTGAAAAATCAAAGAAAAGGGATTTTGGGAAAAGCTTTTGAATTGAATCTCTACATCTTGATTTCATTTATTTCCCAAAGATTTTCTTTGAGTTGCTGGTTTCAAATCCCTTGGTTTTCTCCACACTTGAGCTAAAATCTACTATCTATATCTATAGGATATTTGTGTGGGAAAAGAAGATATAAGTTTGTGGTTGTTGCTTTAGACCACCAAGTTGTAACCCAATCTTTACTTGCTTTGTGCTTTGGGTTGTATCCCTCTAGTTGAGAGGTGATCCTTGTATTGGTTGGTGATTGGGAGTTTGTTGTATTGGTTGGAGTTTGCCTCAAGGAGGAGGTTGTGTTTGTTGGCTTGGAGTGGTGCCTCAAGAAGGAGATTGTATTTGTAAAGAGAGGAGTTGGGTACTCCTTGTGAGAGTTCTTAGTGGACTTGCTAGTGGATTAGAAATCCTTCGTGTGTCGAAGGCGGGGATGTAGAGCTGGGTGCTCGAACCTCGAAACATATCTTGTTGTTTGCGATTGATCCATTGACTCTCTCTCTATCTCTCTCTTTACTTTGTGCAAATTGTTATATCTTATACTTGCTTGGTTGTGTGCATCACTTGTTGATTGCACTTGAGTGTAATTTGCATTAAGTTTTCAAATTCCGCATTTAGTTCACTAGATTAGCATTGTCACCTATTCACCCCCCCTCTAGGTGACTTTTCAATTGGTATCAGAGCTAGCGCTCCTGATATTTTGGTTTAACAACCTAGGAGTAAAAGATCTTGGTTTGCTAATCTTCATTTGCATCTCATTTGCACTCATACTAGTTTGCTTTCATGGCTAGTCCTCCTATGTTTGACCATACTAGACTTGACTCTTGGAAAGTTAACATGACTAGATATTTAAAAACACTAGGTCATCTAGTTTATCAAGCCATCACCATAGAAGCCCTCCCAAATACTAGCAAGCATAAGAAGGCCAATGCACTTGCACTTAAAACACTTAGAGCATCTTTTGATAATGATCTCTTACTTGTTTTTGATAGTTTTAATTCGACTTTTGCAGTTTGGAGCGTCTTGACATCTCCTGAGCTTCCAAGGATCATCAACAATATGAGGAGATCTAGGAGAGATGTATCCGAAGAGCCTTGCTTTATGGCATGTGGGAACGACTCTCATGAGGTACATTTGGATTCCCCTCTTAATGATAGCTCTAGTTCATATTGCCATGGTTGTTTTGAAGTTCAAAATTTGAATGTTGAACTTGCTTCTAAACTTGAAAAATTTATGGAAAAACATGAGATTTTGAAAAAGAAACATTTTGATTTAAAAAGAGAATTAAAGGATTTATGTTCAACTTTTGAAACGGTTTTGCAAGAGAAGGAAGAGATTACTAGTGAACGTGACTCACTACAATCTCAACTAGAAATTGCACTTAAAGAGATTGAAGTTTTGAAAAACAAAAATGATCTTGATGATGTGGTAGAACACAATGAAGTTTTGTCTTCTAGATTGGATCTTGTTTTCAAAGAAAATCTTACTTTGAAAAATAAAATTGATTCTATCACTAAAGAATTGGATTTGGTTTTGATTAAAAATGAATCTTTGCAAAATGACATTGATTTGCATATTTGCCATGATAGCATTGCTTCTACTTCTAGCACTTCTATTGCATGCTCCACTTTATCCTCTAGCATAGAAAATGATATAAATGTTTTGAAGAAAAGTGTTGATAGTTTGGGCTCCACTTTGAGCCAATGTGCTTTAAATCATACACGTTTGGAAACCTTGGTTCGCAAGAAACAAGTTCCAACCTTGCATGCACACCCATCTATGCATACACATGCTTTTCATGATCACCACCATCATATGTATGCTCACGTGTACACATGTACACATTGTGGTCGAAAAGGCCACCTTGCTAGATTTTGTTATGATCGCATTTATCATGAAAGTTTAGCAACTAATTTTATTTGGGTGAGAAAAGAAACTAACCCCCGTGGACCCACTAGAAAATGGGTACCAAAAACCACCTCTATGCTTTGTGATGTAGGTGGAGGCTCTCGCTTCACGTGAGAGTTTTGGTGCCTTGAGGTGGATGCGTTCTAAGCTTAAATGAGAACCTTTTGGATGCTTTACACTCAAGGAAGTTTGGTGGAAGGACCACCGCGGTTTGGAGATCTAGAGATGCACCTTCATCGGATTTGGTATCATTCTCTAACTCCTATTTATACTTACATGCTTCTATGTTCTTTCATTTATAGCATGTTTATAGCTTCATGATTAGTATGATAATTACCATGTTTATTAGAATTATGCTTTACATGATTAGTTCTTGAGACACCCTTGTTTAATATGGACCCATATTTTGTGCTCTCTTTTATTTTAGCTATCATGTTAATCATAAGATCTAATGCACATGTCTTTATCATATTGATCATGTGGATTTGTGTGATTGTTTTGATATTCCATGTTTTGATTATCATGTTGATTGTTGATTCATTTTTGTACTTCATGTGTAGACTACATGCTTGAATGATTGTTTTCACTAAGACTAGAATTTATACTTGTGCAACTAATGAGCTACAAATAGACCTTTATATATGTTTGCGCTTGAACGCTCATTTGTATTCATTTGATGTACTAGTATAGTCTAGTTTTGATGATTCATACATTTGACTTGTATTCATTTTTTGGTTAACTTCATGTATATGTCTATTTTGTCCAAACTATCATTTATACATATACATACTTGAGCCACGTACCTTCATGCATATACTTTTGTGGACTCTTCATGTTTGGGATATGTATGTATACGTTAGTTTGTGCATAACATACATATGCCTTGAAGCTTAAATCACTTGAATGAATTTCATGTTTCTATGTGATTTCCCATTTAAGATAAAGTTCTTGTTTTTAAGTTGATTTCACATCCTAGATGAACTTTCATGGATTTTCATGATTCATTTATGTTTCATATCTTGATGATTTCCATATTAAGCTTAATTGTTAATTTTTCATGATGATATGTTTTTCACAACACTTGTACACTCAACCTACTTGATGTTTTCCCATAATTTAATTTTCAAATTGGCATCATGATTTAGCTTTCATGAGTACATATATTGATTGGGATTATTTGCTAACACTTGTATTCAACCAAGAGAGCCAACGCGGCACCTCAACCCTTATTACGGGGAATCTAGAGGGGTTAGTCCAGAGCCCTTCACGGGGAATTCGGCTACACTTTGGTATCATACATAGTGTTTAGTGTAATAGCCATTTGGATGGTTTTTGAGTGTTTAGTGATCTTGTGATTTTCATGTTTTATGAAAAATCTATTTATTTTTTTTGAAGGATTTTGTACTAGTTGACTCATATAACTAGTTGTGATATTCTTCATGAGGTAGTGATTTTCAAACATACTATATTGTTCAAATCTATTTTTTAAAACCCCTACCATCTATGGGCGGTTGGATGGGAGACCATGATCAAGTATGTTCCTTCTTGAAAATCATTTATAACTTATCTTGGTGGGTGGTAGTTGATATGAGTTATACACTTGATCTTATTTTGTTATTTCAATTGGTATCGTTGAATTCTTTCAATTGGTATCAATCTTGACATCTTTTTGTATACTCATATGTGTTTGTTTTATGTATGTATGCTTACACTCCATATAGTATCAATTTCAATTGGTATCTATTTCCTACATACATATATAGATGATTTATTTGTGCCTATTATATTCCTATGTCTTAGAGCACAAATGTTGGCTATGATGAGCTTGAGTTCTTCAATTGGTATACTTATACAAGCTTCTTCATAACTTTGAGTTTGCTAAGCTTGAATTTTTAATGAATATCATGTTTCAATTGATTTAATTTTCAATTAGTATCTTACTTCAAGCCTATGCATATTTTCTTTTAGTATTTCATAAAGGGGGAGAAAACTCGTATTTTATATTTCAATTGGTATTTGGTTTACCATTGTGTTTGTTTCCCACTCCCTAACTTTATGATGGAAAATGATTTAAACATTGTAGTGTAATTGATATCAAGATGAAATTTTGTTTTTCAATTGGTTTCATGAGCCTTTAATGAATGATTTCTTCTTTTGGTATCAAGAAGTTACTTGTTTATTCTATTGGTATCATAATGCACCACATTGACCCATCTTTAATTGGTATCATGTTTGGTTTTGGTTTACCCCTTTGTTGATGAGTGACAAAAAGGGGGAGAAGAATTTGTAGTTTATATGCATGGTTGTTTTATGCATATGTTTTGTTTTGGTAGTTTTATGTATGTTTTAATATGTGTTTCAATTTGGTACCTAGAGCATGTCTATATTCAATTTGGTATCTAGAGCATGTTTATATGTGTTTTATGCATGTTGATGCATACTTATTCATGAACATTCATTGTATATCTTTATGTTTATTGTTATGCATGAGTTAAGGGGGAGCTTCTTTGAAGCTTTACTTTAATCCATGCATATATAACTCCATGAGTTTTGTCATCATCAAAAAGGGGGAGATTGTTGGCCCAAAGGCTTTCCACTCTAGTTTTGATGATGACTAACTCATGTAGTTATGTGTACTAATAATCTTGTGTTTTAGTCTCAGATCATTTATCAAGATATTAGTTGGTGTTTAGCTTCAACAAGATGATTTGGAAGCTTGCACATGTTGATTCAAGAGCCCGCGCATCAAAAATGATCATTGCACTTGCTCGGTGAATCAAAGGAGTTTGTGGATCAAGTCAACTTGGAGATTGCGCTCTACAAGAAGACTTAGGTATCCATAGCTTTAGTTTGGGGTTTAGATCTTAATTGTAAAGATTAGTATAGTATGATAAGCTCAAGTTCACAACACACTTGTTTCACGTTTTGAATATTGGTTTTCGGTTTTTGGTTTAACCGATCTTGGTTTTCATGAATAGATTTTATATCAAAACAAGTCTACATGGTTTAGTGTATATATGATTTGTTCTATATACATGCATGCTTCTATTGCTTAGACAAACTTAGGTTGATAGTCTACTTCATGAGGTTTATGTTTTGGTATTTCTATCAAAACATTATTTTGGACTTTATGACAAAAATTATGATATGACTATGTTTCTTGTATATTGAATTTTTATTCATATACATCTTGCTTCAAAGTGTTTAAATATCATATTTTTGTATTTGGATGAGTTTTAGACAAAACGTATTTTCTATTCAAAATACAAGTTTTTAGAAAATACGGTTTTTGGTTTTTGGCAAAATTTCTATGACACAAAAATAGTCAAATATGTTTGAAATTTGTGTTAGGATTTTTAACACAAGTTTGTATTTCAATATAAAATGAGAAAACTATTTTTGTGGAATTTTAGAGATTTTGTGGGATTTATTGGAATATTTTTTACACTGTTTTTCTGACCCATTTATAGGCTGACAGGCCTGGTCGGTCGACCGAAGCGGTCGACCGCACCAAGGGCCGGTCGACCGGTTCGGTCGACCGACGTGCACAGACCTGTGCACGTCTGCAGCCCAATGGGCCGGTCGACCGAAGCGGTCGACCGACGGAGAGCTGTTTGCTCTCGGGAATTTTTGGTCGACCGGACCGGTCGACCGGCAGCTATAACGTTCGAAAATTCGAACGTTGGGCGGTCGACCGGGCCGGTCGACCGGCAGGCTATTTCTGGCATTATTCTGTCAACGGCTATTTTCTGATAATTGCCTATAAATACCCCATTTGCAAGAGTTTTTCTCTAAGAATTTTTGTGCGAATTTTTCCACTCTTTCAGGTGTTTTTGCTGCAATCAAAATAGGTTTTTGGATTCAAATTGAACAATCTTTTTGGTGTTTTCTTTAGGGTTTGAAAAATCAAAGAAAAGGGATTTTGGGAAAAGCTTTTGAATTGAATCTCTACATCTTGATTTCATTTATTTTCCAAAGATTTTCTTTGAGTTGCTGGTTTCAAATCCCATGGTTTTCTCCACACTTGAGCTAAAATCTACTATCTATATCTATAGGATATTTGTGTGGGAAAAGAAGATATAAGTTTGTGGTTGTTGCTTTAGACCACCAAGTTGTAACCCAATCTTTACTTGCTTTGTGCTTTGGGTTGTATCCCTCTAGTTGAGAGGTGATCCTTGTATTGGTTGGTGATTGGGAGTTTGTTGTATTGGTTGGAGTTTGCCTCAAGGAGGAGGTTGTGTTTGTTGGCTTGGAGTGGTGCCTCAAGGAGGAGATTGTATTTGTAAAGAGAGGAGTTGGGTACTCCTTGTGAGAGTTCTTAGTGGACTTGCTAGTGGATTAGAAATCCTTCGTGTGTCGAAGGCGGGGATGTAGAGCTGGGTGCTCGAACCTCGAAACATATCTTGTTGTTTGCGATTGATCCATTGACTCTCTCTCTATCTCTCTCTTTACTTTGTGCAAATTGTTATATCTTATACTTGCTTGGTTGTGTGCATCACTTGTTGATTGCACTTGAGTGTAATTTGCATTAAGTTTTCAAATTCCGCATTTAGTTCACTAGATTAGCATTGTCACCTATTCACCCCCCCTCTAGGTGACTTTTCAGTTATATGACGTGATGATTCCCTTATATATGATGTTATAACTCTATATTCAACTCACTGATATCAACATGTTAATTACCTGACGCTAATATGTTTATACTTGACACCTGATCCCTAACACTTGATATCTGATACTGGTACTTGACATATTATCACTTAACACCTAATACCTGAACCTGATATTTGATACTTGATAATTGACGATATCACTTACTTTACATGCTTTCATATGATAATAGCACATTTGACCTGATATTGTGACACCTGACTGGATACTATTACACTTGACACCTATATTATATTGTATATTCATGATTATCACTTTTACGAGGACTTGGCTTAATTATTATATTGTTACCTGACATTTGGTACTCCTGAACTCAAGTGCTCCTGAACTCCTTTATACTTGAACCTCTAAAAAAGGGAGACTCCTAATACTATACTCATGTTGATCCCCATAATTGGATAACCATGAATATAGGATTACTGTGAATACCCTTTGGACATTATCACTAGACAATCTATAATAATTGAACAACTTACACCGGGATGAGGGAAACTGATGAGTACCGATATAGTCTCCATGTTTATGATGGTCTTAAAGTATCTCACAGTGACATACTTGGATTCAACCTGGAGGTCATTAGGTGTTTCCGTGGAGTGTACTGGCGCCCCTACTCCCCTGCCTATCAGGTGTGTCATAAGCCCCTGGGCCTATTCCTGTGGGAGCAGTGACATCCTATTCCTGTTCGGGCGTACAATAAGTCATGGTACCTAGAGGTATGTTCCGGCTCAGTATCGGATACTCATTGATCGTTGTCCCGAGCATGTATGGGACCTATTCTAAGCATGGTTCGTCGACCTCCATCAGTTTTTAGTAACTTACTCTCTAGTCTGTATGCTAAGGTATGTGGAATGGGACACATACCGATGTATATAAATCAGATGAGTCTTAATAACATAATAATAACATGCTCGTATATCTAAACAGTTATGCACTTGATCTATGCTTGGGAGACCTGTGATACAATACTTTATCCTGCTCATCACTTACATATAATACCTATGCTAATTTGTTGAATTACTTGATTGCTTATTTTCGGGTTTCCATACTGTTTATTGTGAAGGTAAATTCAGGTTATACAAACTCAGATTACAGTGACGTGAGGTGTAGGGTATATATAGGGGTTTCCTTGTTTGGATTATTCCTTCGACGTACTAATCTCACAGATTGGTAATGTGGGCTTGTATAACTGGTTTTCCTGTAGTTATTTTACTTACTATCTCATTTCATGTTCAATATGCTTATATTCACGATACACCTTTCCTGTACACGTGTGCCTGATATGCATGCCACTTGGCCTTGTCATATGTACTCACTGGGTTGCTTTCTGACAATCCTGAATTCTCATGTCTAGATCCTAAAGTCTGGACCATGGTGGCTTTGTTGTAGCTGAGCAGAGTGCGCAGCGGATCCTTCTGTGGCGATCAGAGCGCAGCAGAAATTTGGACATCGCAGTAGCTCTTTCTCCGAGTTCTTCTCCTTATTGGCTTTTGAGGCCTCTTTTGCTGCTCGTGAGAACCTCTCAGTTTTTGTATGTATATCTCTTCGTATAATGTACTTTTATATTTTCTGGTGATGTAATATTCCTGTAATATTGTATCACTCTCTGTGATAACTATGTACTTGTACTTTTCTGTTGGAATGTATATTACTATTGTGCTTTCGCACTCTGATTCTTGCTTATACTGATGCTTAGCGTATATATGTGAGAGTAATTTTACCCTGCATATATATGTCGCAGTGACGTCTCCGTACCCGTGGGATCAGGGCGCTACATGTTGGTATCAGAGCTTAGGCTCTTACATCTTCAGTACAACCAGTTGCAGATTAATGATATATTAAATTGCAACTGGAGACCACAAGTCTTGGATATACATTCCAATCGCAAGTGTGGTGTTATCTATTCCTTCCTCGCAGTCTATTTCTTGGAAACCTGGGACCCTTCTATCTGTTTTATTTCAACTTCTTCTCGTTATCCCTTTAACCAACTCAGATATGAAAAGACGGGGAACACGTAACGGTCATGGCACTTCTCGTGATAGTTCTAACAGAGAGAGACAACATGATGAGGGTACATGGCATGATGGAGAGTCAGCATCAGCAGACAGAGCTCTTGCGACAAGCATTATTGACAGCACCTAAATAGCAGAGGCCTGGTAATGTATCCGATTTCAGAAGACTGCAGCTGGCTACACTTTTGGGTACTGAGAAGTTGTTGGATGCCGAACAGTGGCCGATTGATACTACAGATCTGTAGGATCGCTGAGATAAGGACTAATTGCGGAATTATCTCTTGTAGGCAACAATGATCTAAAACACAACACAAGTCACAAACAAACACTAGACAAGAAGGATTAGCGTTAAGTAAATAAACAAACTTGCAAGTAAAGGAAAACAAATCTCAGAAAAGTGCAAACACAAACAAAGAGATTTATCCTGGTTCGGTCCTTGTGACCTACATCCAGTCCCCAAGCCACCCGCTTGAGATTTTCCTTTAACCTTGATCTTGCCACCCAAAATCAATACAACATGTACACCACTTGTCGAATCCCCTTCGCAAAATGTGTACACCTTCTCTTCCACCAAGAGAACAAACGCCTTGTACAACTTTCTTCTACTCCCAAGAAGACGCCTTATACAATGATCTTCTTTGAATGATTACAATACTTTTCCTATAGCCTTGATACTGAATGTGTATGTGGACAAGGTACAGTATAGGAAAGATGAACTTCAGAGAACTTCACTAATGGAATTGTCTTTTGGTGAAGAACAGAAGTTAGGAAATCAATTTTCAGGTTTTCTGGAATTTGGCTTTGGAAAACTGATGGAAAATCTTGTTGTTTGGCCTTTGGAATAACTTCCCTATTTATAGCTGAAGACTAGGGTTAGTTAGGGTAGTTATAGGACCAATTCAGATGATATGGACGTTGGAAAACGTTGCCAAAAGGATCAGATAACAGAAACTGTCCAACAGTCAGAAACTGCCTATAGTCGACTTGCCCGTAGAGTTAGTCGACTATACTAGGCAAATTTCCTTCTATTAGTCGACTAGGTTTAGCTAGTAGTCGACTAGGGAAATGTCTGTTGGCTTACAGGTTTCTGGATAACTACTTCAAGTCGACTGCAACTATCAACATAGTCGACTTGACAAGGGATTAGTCGACTAGGGAATTTCTATAAGTCGACTAGAAAACTGGATTAGTCGACTTGGTTTACTGTCGGTCGACTAATTGAACAAACAGAGAGTTGGGTTAATTTCTGGACACAGGATTAGTCGACTGGGTCTCTGGGTTAGTCGACTAGACAACTGATTAGTCGACTTGATATTGGGATAAGTCGACTAACAGGATTATGTGTTGTAAGTTTGTATCAAGGCTTTTACATGCTATATCTTCTTTACAAACCACAACATCTCAACCCTCTTTGGCACAACTTGATCATGTCGGACTCTTGATTCTTCATGAGTTAGAGCTCCAATTGAATTTGATCTTCACGAACGTCTTCATCGAAATAGGTTCCAACATTCTCCCCCTTTTTGATGGTGACGCTTCCTGTGTGCACAAGTGCTCCCCCTGCAGAAAATATGTTATCTTTTCCTCCCCCTGCAGAAATGGGTTATAACAGATAGAGAAATATTTGTTCTCCCCCTGCAACAAATATATTAGTACATATAAACATAATTTGATCTTTATCAATTTATATGGTACCTACAAGATAAACGTTAGTTGGTACCAATCATAAAATATCATATCTAACCTTTAGGACTCCAAATCCATTAAGAATTTGGTTTCCACCTGTTAGTATATACATAATTGCAAGAATCACATATGTCATGCATGTATGAAGCAATATATGTATTTTTATCATAAAAGCTTAAATTCTTTGGAATCCATATAAACTTACTTTTCTTAATCTTACTTTTTACAAAATGACTATATGGATTACTGTAACATGAAGATTTTGCAATATAACCAATACCATGATGATCATGTGACAATTTCTGAAAAGATAATAGATCATTTAATTTTTCTTTTCCTTTATTAAACTTGGTCACATTTTGAAAAAGATTTTCATATTTCTTTTTAAAAACTAACATGTCTTTATCTAATATAGAAATTCTATCATTCAAAGACTTAGTTTCCTTTTTCAGAAAAATGTTTTCTTTTATAAACTTGTCATTTTCAGTTTTCAAAGATGATATGACATTTTCAGTTTCATCTTGTTGAGAATTTATAGAAGAAGATAGTAATGCATAAACAGAATTTTCCTGTAAAAGTTTCTCATTTTCTTTTAACAAAAATCTGTTTTTCAGTTTTTCATTTTTCAGATCAAGAAATAATTCATTAATGCATCAGATAGTTCAGAAAATGATACCTCTTCATCTTCTATGGCCATGTAACATAAGTTAACATGTTCAGTGGATTCTTATTCATCAGAAGATGAGGAATCACTATGTTCTGAAGATGCTTCGTAGTTCTTCTTCTTTCTGAACTTCTTACTCTTGTACTTTTCTTTCTTCTTGAGCAAAGGACAATCCATCTTCATATGTCCTGGTTTATCACAATTAAAACACTTAAATTTACCTTGCTTAAGAAATTTCCTGAATTTCTTTGAGAGCATTGCCATCTCCTCTTCGTCATCATTGTCCGTGTCGGAAGATGCATGGAAGGCGAGTTCTTTCTTCTTTGAACGGTGTTGTCGTTCTTGGTCCTTTCTTTCTTCTAACTGCACTTCATATGCCATTAGATTACCGATTAGGTTTTCTAATGTCATAGTTGAGAGATCATTCGTCTCTTCAATGGCGGTTGTCTTCTTCTCCCATTCTGGTGTAAGTGCACGAAGGATCTTTCGAACTCTTTCGACTTGGGTGTAGTCCTTTCCAAGAGATGCAAGTGTATTGGTGATGTCGGTGAATCTTGTAACCATTTCAGATATGGTTTCATTCTCCTCCATTTTGAATAACTCAAATCTGTGGACAAGAACAGATATTTTAGATTCTTTAACTTTATTAGTGCCTTCGTGAGTTACCTGAAGAGTGTGCCAAATTTGATGTGCAGAAGTGGATGTTGACACTCGGTTGAACTCTTCTTTGGTTAAGGCACAAAATAGAGCATTCATCGCCTTGGCATCAAGATTTGCATTCTTCTTTTGATCTTCACTCCAAGCGTTGTAGTTGGTTGTAGGCTTGGTGTACTCTGCTTCTACGATGTTCCAAAGGTCGTAGTTGAGCGACTGCAAGTACATCTTCATTCTACACTTCCAGTAGTTGTAGTTGGTTTCGTCAAACAGCGGTGGACGTTGTGTAGAATTCCCTTCTTTGTATTGGGATGATGAGAACTCCGTTGCCATCTTTGTTGTTGACTTGTATCCGCCCAAAATGTAGGATCAGAACTTGTACTCCAGTTGATTGTTGCCTTGCACCTTGCTCTTGTACCAAATTGTAGGAATTGGTATGGATGGTGAACTTGGCTCTTCTATTTGTCCCGACTCTGATACCAATTGTAGGATCGCTGAGATAAGGACTAATTGCGGAATTATCTCTTGTAGGCAACAATGATCTAAAACACAACACAAGTCACAAACAAACACTAGACAAGAAGGATTAGCGTTAAGTAAATAAACAAACTTGCAAGTAAAGGAAAACAAATCTCAGAAAAGTGCAAACGCAAACAAAGAGATTTATCCTGGTTCGGTCCTTGTGACCTACATCCAGTCCCCAAGCCACCCGCTTGAGATTTTCCTTTAACCTTGATCTTGCCACCCAAAATCAATACAACATGTACACCACTTGTCGAATCCCCTTCGCCAAATGTGTACACCTTCTCTTCCACCAAGAGAACAAACGCCTTGTACAACTTTCTTCTACTCCCAAGAAGACGCCTTGTACAATGATCTTCTTTGAATGATTACAATACTTTTCCTATAGCCTTGATACTGAATGTGTATGTGGACAAGGTACAGTATAGGAAAGATGAACTTCAGAGAACTTCACTAATGGAATTGTCTTTTGGTGAAGAACAGAAGTTAGGAAATCAGTTTTTAGGTTTTCTGGAATTTGGCTTTGGAAAACTGATGGAAAATCTTGTTGTTTGGCCTTTGGAATAACTTCCCTATTTATAGCTGAAGACTAGGGTTAGTTAGGGTAGTTATAGGACCAATTCAGATGATATGGACGTTGGAAAACGTTGCCAAAAGGATCAGATAACAGAAACTGTCCAACAGTCAGAAACTGCCTATAGTCGACTTGCCCATAGAGTTAGTCGACTATACTAGGCAAATTTCCTTCTATTAGTCGACTAGGTTTAGCTAGTAGTCGACTAGGGAAATGTCTGTTGGCTTACAGGTTTCTGGATAACTACTTCAAGTCGACTGCAACTATCAACATAGTCGACTTGACAAGGGATTAGTCGACTAGGGAATTTCTATAAGTCGACTAGAAAACTGGATTAGTCGACTTGGTTTACTGTCGGTCGACTAATTGAACAAACAGAGAGTTGGGTTAATTTCTGGACACAGGATTAGTCGATTGGGTCTCTGGGTTAGTCGACCAGACAACTGATTAGTCGACTTGATATTGGGATAAGTCGACTAACAGGATTATGTGTTGTAAGTTTGTATCAAGGCTTTTACATGCTATATCTTCTTTACAAACCACAACATCTCAACCCTCTTTGGCACAACTTGATCATGTCGGACTCTTGATTCTTCATGAGTTAGAGCTCCAATTGAATTTAATCTTCACGAACGTCTTCATCGAAATAGGTTCCAACAAGATCTTTTGATGGCAGATCAGATTCTTGATGAGAACCAAGTGAAAGTGGCTAAGATACAGCTGAAAGATGTGACCAGAACCTGGTGGTTGGCAGAAGAAGCTAGATTGGAAAAACCTATTACTTGGGATCAGTTTTCGAAGGGTTTCTATGAGAGGTTCTTCCCTGCAACGCTCAAAAAGAGATGGAAGAGAAGTTTATTAGGTTAAAGTAGTTGAACTGATCTGTGGATGAGTATGTTGACACTCTAAAAAAGACAAGATTCCTAACTAGTCTGAATAATGTCTAACTTGTTGCATCTACAAAAGACAATCGGCAGACAAGCTGACGACCAGTTCTTTACCCATCAAAGGGACGTATCAACAACTTAGACTCTACTGATCCAGTGAAGCAGACAGTAAGCCAAGAAAAGCTCGTGAGAAGGCCCAAACAGGTCCAGAGACACTAAGTTAGCTCAACACTTAGTCTCGCACGTGCCCACGAGATAAGTCTCGCATAAGAAACTAAAGTTGCTTAGCATCGCAAGAAGCTCCTTCATAATCTCGCTGCAAGCTAACTTACAACTTCGCACAGAAAAGCTCAGTTAACTTTGCAGAGAGTTAGCTTCGCTCAAAACCCCATGCAGCTGCGCAAAAGGGTAATTGGTAGCTTCGCCACAAAGTTATCTAGCTCCGCTGAAGAGCTTTCCTTTAACTTTGTCAGATACTTCTCCCAGCTTCACCATGAGCTCAACGCAACGACTCTGCTGCGGGTCATTTATGGTCACCTTTGACTAATCAAATCTCTAGATGAGATCAAATCTAATTGAGATCAGATCCAATTGAGATCAAATTTGGCAGTTGTTTGCCATGATCTTTTGACTCTCCCAATCAAGTGAGAAGATTAGGGAAGATCTTTCAGTTATTTGGAAATAATCAAGGGAGTATCACTCATCTAGCAGAGCAGATCAAGAGATCAGCTATTTCTACCTTCGCAAAAGCTGATCCTAGCCTTACGGCGAGGCTACTTACCAGATGTAAAATAGATTGACCCAATTTGTTTCCAGATTTTCAAGGCGATTATACCCCTACTCCTCCTTATAAATAGCCTACCAGGGGCGAGAGCTAAAGAGGAGAAGAGGCTCGAATAAAGAGAGGAAAGATGGCTAAGGACAGAGATCTACTCTCTTGCTTCTAAGAATTCAGAGAATTGCTTCTCTAATCATGGTGCTAATACCCTAAGATCTTTCTCCCTCTCAAGGAATTTCCAGAGCCAGGCGAGAAGGAATTCCCAAGCAGAGGCAGCTCGAGAAGTAACAAGAGGGCTCTACCAACCTTCTGTTCTCCGATTCCCCGAACCAGATGAGAAAGGAATCCCATTAGGTAGTAGTCTGATTGTCTGATCGATTGCATCGTCAAAGGGATAAAGTGATCGCGCGCTGATTAGATTCCTACCGTCACACTTCCTCAGAAATCTCAGAGGAGATCTACCTGTAATCTTCTTCTTGCAAAGAATTACTAGTAATTTCTCTTCTTGACACTTTTTTGTACGTTTTCCCTTTTGCAAAAATCAATGAAAAACAGAGTACACTGCTGAATTTCTGAGACACAGTCAATTTGCACCCCACATGATGAGCGATGAGGAGAAGCGGGCCAGCAGGTTTTAACAGGGGCTGAAGATGGACATCCAGATATTTCTTATCAATTAGCAACTCAAGATGTACTCTCAGGTTCTCTCTATTGCCCGTGAAGTAGAACAAGGACTAGAGAAGAAGGGCAAGCACCAGATGTTGAACAGGCCAGTGAAGAGACCCTTTCAATTAATGAATCAAGAAGACCTAACCAAACCTAGCAATGGCCTGATAGTCAGGCAACCATTCTGACCTCCCCCTCAGCAGACGATATGTGGATATTGCCTGAAGCCCGGACACATCCAAAATAATTGCTGAAGGGCGAACGGGCTGTGTTTGGCATGTGGATCAGGTAATCATTCATTAAGTGTTTGTCCGTTTAAGAAGTCGTGGAATACTACCCCATTACCTCTAGCACTTCCAGTGCCACTGCTGGGAAGGAACCCAAAGCCCATTGGCAGAAGAGCTCCACACCTCCCCATCAACGAAGAGAAAGAGTTGGAGCTGATCATGGGAGAGGCCTGTTGGCCCAAGAGGTTACACTCTCAAATTGTTTTGTGTTTTGATGATAACAAACCAAATAAGAGCTATTTGGTACTAATGAATTTGTTTAAGATAAGTTTCAGGTTTGTACCATGTTTGGAGTCAATTCGCTTAGCTATTGCAAAACTTCTAGGATCAATGAAGCATGGAAGGCATATTGCACATCAAGGAAGGATCATAGAAGAGAAGGCTCTAGCAAGGCATTGGATGGCTCAAAGACTTGAAGATTGCTCAAGAAATCTTCAGTTAGTTTATTTTTAGATTTATAGTTTGTTAAAGAATAGTGGTTAGGTTTGAAGCTCTATCACACACGTTTTTGTGCACATGCTATTTCCAAATTGATTTCTTATAATTCATACAAAAATATTTTATATACAAGTTTCTGCATACAAATATATCTTTATGTTTTATACTGATCTATATTCAAAAGCATTTTTTTCAAAATCAAAATCCCTTTTGTTTTCTGTCCAAAACTTGATTTTTGACCTGATACGGTCGACTGGGCGGTCGACCGAATCTGTGTCAGTCTTTTCCGGTCGACCGGACAGTCGACCGTGGATCTGGCAGATGCACGTATCAGTGTGCATGTTTGCCGGTCGACTGGTCGGTCGACCGACTGTAAGTCACTTTGCTCTCGGTTAGATTGGGTCGACCGGGCGGTCGACCGCTGGCCTGCAACAGTCATAATTTTGAACGTACGGTCGACCGACCGGTCGACCGACAGATCCGTTGAACAGTAACGGGCAGTTTTTAATGAGCTGTTTTATTTTGTCTTTTTGTGTTTAAAATTTGAATTAAGGTTTTATTTCAAATCTAATATTACTTAATTAGCATTAAGTTAGTTTTATCTCTTAACCTAGCCCTCTCCTATAAATAGGGGTGTTTGGGGAGAGATTCATTACAACAATTTTCAAGAGAAAAATTCAAAAGTTTAAGGCATTAAAAAAGGCTTTATTTCTTGGTTTTTGTGCTGAAATTCTCTCTTAATTTCTGATGTGTTTTTGAAAAGATTTCTCTGATTTCATTTTCTTTTCACCTTACACACAAGAGCTTCATTCCTACTCATTATTCTCTAAGGACCTTTGTAAGGGAAGAGATTTTTGAAAGAGAGAGTTTGTGGTCTTTTGACTACCAAGGAAATTGCTTGTACCTGAGATTGTAGGAGTTGGGTACTCCATTGTATTTGAGTTCTTTGTGATAGTGGAAGTGGTCGGAATCCTTCTGGGGAAGGCGGGGAAGTAGAGCTGGGTGCTCGAACCTCGATAACATATCTTTATGTTTGCGATTGATTTACTTTTCCTTGCTATTACTTATTGCTTTTGATTGTCATTGCCATATTCATAATCATTCATCTTGTCAATCATTATCCCATACAACAAGGTTGCATTGCGCACCTCTAACTCATTTTACGAGGAAGCCGGAGGAAGGAGTTCAGAGCCCTTAATAGGGAATTCGGCTCTTAGTCTTGTTTTGGGAGATTGTTGCATCATTGTTATTAAAATTATCCATAGATTAGCATAATCACCTATTCACCCCCCCTCTAGGTGATTTTCAATTGGTATCAGAGCTTGGACTCTAGGTTTTGGCTTAACATCCATAGAGAGATCCTTAAAACTTGCTAATCAACATTTTCATTCCATCATTCATACACTAGTAAACATGGCCGATAATATTAAATTCCCTCCTAAATTTGATGGACTTAATTTCCCTATTTGAAAGGTTAGGATGACTATATTTTTGCAATCTTTGGGTAGTTTGGTAGCTAAGTCCTTGACCAAACCCTATGAAGTACCCTATAGTGATGAGAGCACTTGGACCGACCTTACCTTTAAAGAATATGAGGCTAACTCCAAGGCCCAAAACTCCCTTTTAACCCCTTGAATGAGGATGACCTTACACGGGTAATTCATTGCCAATCCGCCTATGAGATTTGGCAACACTTATTGGTCACACATGAAGGGACTTCACAAGTCAAGAGAGCTAAGATAGATCTCTTGAGGTCTCAATATGAATCATTTAAAATGCTTGATGATGAATCTATTGACTTTATGATTACAAGGTTCACTAAAATTACAAATGCTCTTTCTTCCTTAGGTGATGTCATCTCAAATGACCAAAAGGTGCGCAAAGTGATTCGGGCTCTTCCTCCATCTTGGGAGATAAAGGCCACCACCTTAAAGGAATTGAACGACAAAGATAAGATGGACATAATTAGTCTCATTGGGAACCTAAAGACCTATGAGATGGAGAAGAAAGCAAGAGAAGAGACCGCTCCAACAAAGAAGAAGTCCATAGCTTTCAAGTCTTCATCCACCCTTGAAGATGATGAAGAAGATGAAGAAGAAGATGAGGAGCTCTCCCTCCTTGTACGTAATGTAAAAAGGATGTACCGGAGGAACAAGCTCAACTTCCGAAGAAAAATTAAAGGCAAAGAGGAGAGAAGGATTATATGCTACAATTGCCGTAAGCCCGGACATATCATGACCGATTGTCCGGAGTTCAAAAAGAAAATGACTTCCTCCTTCAAGCCAAAGAAGCCGGAAGAAAAGAAAGCTTACAAGGCCACTTGGGATTCGGAAAGCGAGTCCGAAGAAGAAGAAGCGGATGTTGCAAACATGTGTTTCATGGCAAACACACCTAAGGTAACCCCTCAATCTCTTGATATGAAGATGATGATTTAAGTAAGGAAGTTCTTGTTCATGCTTTTGTAGAACTTTCCGAAACTTATGATAACAAGAAAATTGAATGCTTTAAATTACAAAAAGAAGTTGCTTTTCTTAAAAATCAACTTGCTATGGTTTCCAAAGAAAAAGATGATATTTCTTCCAACCTCATTTCCATTCAAAATGAATTTAGTGCCTACAAGGTTGCTTGTAAGGCAAAATCTCCAATGGTTGATGAAAAAGAGATTTCTTCTTTAAAAACCAAAATGGTTGATTTCGAAAAGGTTTTGAAAGATTGTGCTTTTAACACTAAGAAACTTGAAGAAAAGTTTTCCAAAAAGCACACCTCTCATGTTAAAGATTCTCATGTTAAGATTCCTCATGCTCACACTTCAAATAACACTTCTCATGCTAAATCTTTTCATGCTCGCAATACTCATGCTCACAAATCACACACTCACTATGCTTTTAAATATGGTAGAGTGTACAGATGCACATATTGTGGTAAGAATGGTCATTTAGCTAAGTTTTGTTATGATCAATTAAATAGAACAAATAATCTTGTTGGGGTTAATGAAACTAACTCTTTAGGACCCAAGAAAATATGGGTACCAAAATCAAGTCCTAAATTATTTGATGTAGGTACACACCAAGGCTCCAAGACGTAGGGAGCGGTGGTACCTTGATAGTGGTTGTTCAAGACACATGACATGGGACATCAATAACTTTACAACCCTATCAAGGTACATGGAAGGTGGCTCCGTCACCTTCGGGGATGATTCTAAAGGCACCATCATTGGTATTGGTAATATTCAAATTGGTTTATCTCCTATTATAGAAAATGTAGTTCTTGTTGATGGTTTAAAACATAATTTGCTTAGCATTAGTCAATTTTGTGATCGTGGTCTTAAAGTTGTTTTTGATGATTCTTCTTGTAAGATTTTTGATGTTAAATCTAATGATTGTATTCTCACCGGTTTTCGTGATGATAATGTTTATATCATTGACATGCTTAATATAGAGTGTTCTACTAAATGTTTAAATGCTTTTGATGAAAATTCTTGGCTTTGGCATAGAAGATTAGGACATGCATCTTTTGAACATCTTTCTAGGATTAATTCAAAGGAATTGGTGAAGGGTATTCCTTGCTTGAAGTTTGAGAAAGACCGCATTTGTGGTGCGTGCCAACTTGGGAAACAAACCAAGTCTTCCTTCAAACCAATCAAGGATATCATGTCAACTAGGGCTTTAGAATTAATTCATATGGATCTTTTTGGCCCCACTAAAACTAAAAGCTTAAATGGTAGTAGATTTGCATTTGTTTTAGTTGATGATTTTTCCCGTTTCACTTGGGTTTTCTTCTTGCAAAATAAAGATCAAACTTTTTCTCATTTTAAGATTTTTCGAAAAAGAGTTGAAAAAGAAAAAGGATTTTCGATTTTGAGAATAAGGAGTGATAGAGGTGGTGAATTTGTAAACCAACTCTTCATGACTTATTGTGATGAAAAGGGAATTAAGCATGAAATGTCTTGTCCTAGGACTCCACAACAAAATGGAGTTGTAGAAAGGAAAAATAGAACACTTCAAGAGATGGCTAGGACAATGATTAGTGAATATGACCTCCCTCAATATTTATGGGCCGAGGCCGTAAATACTGCATGCTATATATCGAATCGTATTTATTTATGCAAAAATTCTTCTAAAACATCTTTTGAAATGTATCATTCTAGAAAACCTAATGTTGCATATTTCAAAGTTTTTGGATGCAAATGTTTCGTTTTGAACAGTAAAGAGAATTTGGGTAAATTTGATGCTAAGGCTTATGAAGCAATCTTTGTTGGATATTCTACAACTAGTAAAGCTTATAGAGTATTCAATAGATCTTCACTTACCATTGAAGAAACCATGCATGTTAAGTTTGAAGAGTCTAATGTGTTTGTTGAGAATGTTGTAGAGATTGAACCATGAGGTGAAAGCATGGAGAAACTATCCTTGAAGGACTCACCCGCTCAAGAAGATAAGCAAGAACCTATAGGTGATGTTCAAGAGGATAAAGAGGAAAGCTCTCAACCGCTTCCCAAAGCTTGGAGATACGCTACAAATCATCCTAAGGAGCTCATCTTGGGTGATGCATCCAAAGGAGTCACAACGCGCTCCAAACTCCATGACCTATGTGATAACTTTGCTTTCATTTCTCATTTTGAACCCAAAAGCATTCTCGAAGCCGAGACGGATTCATATTGGTTGCTAGCCATGCAAGAGGAACTCAATCAATTCGAGCGCAACCAAGTTTGGCACCTTGTTCCTAAGCCCCACGATAGACCAATAATTGGTACTAAGTGGATCTTTAGAAACAAGATGGATGAATCCGGAAATGTGATTAGGAATAAAGCTAGGTTAGTGGCCCAAGGTTACACTCAAGTTGAGGGAATTGACTTTAAGGAGACCTTTGCACCCGTAGCACGGCTTGAAGCCATACGGATGACACTAGCTTTTGCATCTTTTAAAAATTTTAAACTTTTTCAAATGGATGTAAAAAGTGCATTTTTAAATGGTTTTATTAATGAAGAAGTTTATGTTGCTCAACCCCCCGGTTTTATTGATCATGTTCATCCCGATTTCGTTTTTAAACTTGATAAAGCTTTGTATGGTTTGAAACAAGCTCCAAGAGCTTGGTATGAAAGGCTTTCTAGTTTTCTAATTTCAAATAATTTTATTAAAGGCAAAGTAGACACAACTATCTTCACTAAGCATGTTGATAATGACTTTTTGATTGTGCAAATTTATGTTGATGATATAATTTTCAGTTCTACTAATGAAGTTTTATGCAAGGATTTTGAAAAGGTAATGCAACTTGAGTTTGAAATGTCTTCTATGGGTGAGCTCAACTTCTTTCTTGGACTCCAAGTCAAGCAATTGCAAGATGGAAACTTCATATGTCAAGCCAAATACGCAAAGGAACTCGTGAAGCGGTTTGGACTTGAAGACTCAAAAGTGTGCAATACTCCTATGGCAACAACAACCAAGCTTGATAAGGATGACCACGGTAAAAATGTTGACATTAAATTATATAGAAGCATGATAGGTAGTCTTTTGTATTTAACGGCGAGTAGGCCGGATATCATGTTTAGTGTGTGCCTTTGTGCTAGATTTCAATCGTGTCCCAAAGAGGCTCATCCAATTGCCATAAAACGCATTATTCGTTATATTAAGGGAACGATTGGAATGGGTCTATGGTATCTGAAAATCGGAGATTTCTCAATGACGAGTTATTCGGATGCCGACTATGCGGGTTGTAGAGTAGATAGAAAGAGTACTAGTGGGACATGTCAATTTCTTAGTAATTGTCTTGTTTCATGGTCCTCTAGAAAACAAAATTCCGTAACTCTCTCAACCGCCGAGGCGGAGTATGTTGCCGCAGGGGCTTGTTGTGCACAAGTCCTTTGGATGAAACATACTCTCCTTGATTATGATTTGCATTATAAAAATATTAAAATATTTTGTGATAATACTAGTACTATTCATTTAACCAAAAATGCAAATCAACATAGTAAGACCAAGCACATCGAGATTAGATATCACTTTCTTAGAGATCATTTTGAGAAAGGTGATATAGATATTGATTATGTTTCCACGGATTTTCAACTAGCCGATATTTTCACTAAACCACTTGATTTTGCTAGATTTTCGTTTATTTGTGGAGAACTTAATGTTTGTGTTATTGATTAAACATGTTTTTCATAACCCTTTTTGATGTATGACAAAAAGGGGGAGAATAAGTTTACATGGACAAAAATAAGTTCATTTGGTCTTGGTTCCATATGAATTTATATGTTTTCATATGTTGTGTTTTATTGGTATTGTTGCGATTGGTTTCAATTGGTATCAAGAACATGTTTTTGTGTTTTTAAATGAATTCTTGTGTTTTAGATATAGCATAATTTGAGGGGGAGTTTTCTCCTCCCCTATATTTTTGTTTATAGCCTATTTGTTTTATCATCATCAAAAAGGGGGAGATTGTTGGCCCAAGAGGTTACACTCTCAAATTGTTTTGTGTTTTGATGATGACAAACCAAATAAGAGCTATTTGGTACTAATGAATTTGTTTAAGATAAGTTTCAGGTTTGTACCATGTTTGGAGTCCATTCGCTTAGCTATTGCAAAACTTCTAGGATCAATGAAGCATGGAAGGCATATTGCACATCGAGGAAGGATCATAGAAGAGAAGGCTCTAGCAAGGCATTGGATGGCTCAAAGACTTGAAGATTGGTCAAGACATCTCCAGTTAGTTTATTTTTAGATTTATAGTTTGTGAAAGAATAGTGGTTAGGTTTGAAGCTCTATCACACACGTTTTTGTGCACATGCTATTTCCAAATTGATTTCTTATAATTCATACAAAAATATTTTATATACAAGTTTCTGCATACAAATATATCTTTATGTTTTATACTGATCTATATTCAAAAGTATTTTTGTCAAAATCAAAATCCCTTTTGTTTTATGTCCAAAACTTGATTTTTGACCTGATACGGTCGACTGGGCGGTCGACCGAATCTGTGTCAGTCTTTTCCAGTCGACCGGACAGTCGACCGTGGATCTAGCAGATGCACGTATCAGTGTGCATGTTTGCCGGTCAACTGGTCGGTCGACCGACTGTAGGTCACTTTGCTCTCGGTTAGATTGGGTCGACCGGGCGGTCGACCACTGACCTGCAACGGTCATAATTTTGAACGTACGGTCGACCGACCGGTCGACCGACAGATCCGTTGAACAGTAACGGGCAGTTTTTAATGAGCTGTTTTATTTTGTCTTTTTGTGTTTAAAATTTGAATTAAGGTTTTATTTCAAATCTAATATTACTTAATTAGCCTTAAGTTAGTTTTATCTCTTAACCTAGCCTCTCCTATAAATAGGGGTGTTTGGGGAGAGATTCATTACAACAATTTTCAAGAGAAAAATTCAAAAGTTTAAGGAATTAAAAAAGGCTTTATTTCTTGGTTTTTGTGCTGAAATTCTCTCTTAATTTCTGAAGTGTTTTTGAAAAGATTTCTCTGATTTCATTTTCTTTTCACCTTACACACAAGAGCTTCATTCCTACTCATTATTCTCTAAGGACCTTTGTAAGAGAAGAGATTTTTGAAAGAGAGAGTTTGTGGTCTTTTGACTACCAAGGAAATTGCTTGTACCTGAGATTGTAGGAGTTGGGTACTCCATTGTATTTGAGTTCTTTGTGATAGTGGAAGTGGTCGGAATCCTTCTGGGGAAGGCGGGGAAGTAGAGCTGGGTGCTCGAACCTCGATAACATATCTTTGTGTTTGCGATTGATTTACTTTTCCTTGCTATTACTTATTGCTTTTGATTGTCATTGCCATATTCATAATCATTCATCTTGTCAATCATTATCCCATACAACAAGGTTGCATTGCGCACCTCTAACTCATTTTACGAGGAAGCCGGAGGAAGGAGTTCAGAGCCCTTAATAGGGAATTCAGCTCTTAGTCTTGTTTTGGAAGATTGTTGCATCATTGTTTTTAAAATTATCCATAGATTAGCATAATCACCTATTCACCCCCCCTCTAGGTGATTTTCAAGGCCAAGCTTACAATTTGTCAGCAGAAGAAGCTGAGGCGTCAGATGTGATAGTGGAAAGACAAGGAGCTCAGTGCCCAGAACAGGAGCCCTGAAGATGTCACTGTGATCGTTAACCCCCAACCTTTTGTGTCCTGAGTTGGTAATCTTTCTTACCCTTCACACTTTATCATATTATCATCGTTAACCCTAATCTCTTCCGTGTTTATCTTCTTATGGAAATTTTGAGAACGAAATTTTTGTTAGGTGGGTAGATTGTAGCACCCCATTCCAAGATACGTACCCAGATACGTGTCCTAATTTTTTTGACCGTATTGTTTCAATTTTCTTTCAGTATTTATTTTTGGGTTGTGATTGCTTATGTTATTTGGTATCAGATTTGGATTCTCAGTTCTAGAGTCAACCTTGATTGGGATCAAGAACTCTATACCAACATACTACCTGATTTGACATTTTTTGTAGTCTGATTTGATAAATTTTAGTTTCAAATATTGTTTTTTAATATTTTAAATTTTTTATAATTTTTAGAATATTTCAGAATTATTTTGCAAAACCTTCAAAACCACTGTCGATCGGCATCGCTGACTGATTCTCGAAATTTTAGTTTTCAAACAGAGTTGAATTCTTAGAAACAGCTTTCACATTACTTCTTAAAATCTTATTTTCTATCTACATAAATTTTTTGGGATTTTTTAAAATTATCAAAATTTGACAGATTTTGGTATCGACCGGTATGCTAGAAGATTTCAGGATTTTTAATTTGAAAACTAGATTAAATTTCTCAAATTTGATTTCACCAGGAATATTAAAATAATATATTCTATTTTTGATAATTTTTAGGAACATTTCTGAAACAATTAACTTTTACCCTATTTAAATAATAATATTTTTCCTTTTTTTCTCTTGCTTTTTTCCTTCTCTACTCCTCTACTTAATACTCCCAGGTTATCCTATTAATTTAATTATTTAATAATATATTTATTCATTAATTTTTCGTATTTCTTTTCCTTCTCTTTATTTTTCCTTTTCCTTTCTTCTCCTTTCTTTCTTTTCATTCTTTTCTTTTTCTTTTTCTTTCTCCCCTACTTTCTCCCCATGCTCCCCATCCCCTGCAACCACAGCCGACAGTTGCAACTGGCAGCCCATTCCTCCACTCCTCCTCCCATACTCCCCCTCTCCCTCTCTTTCTCTTTATTTTCCCTTATTTCTTTCCTTCTTCCCATTTTTCTCCATTTCTCCATTCCTCCTTCTCTCCCACCAACACATCCTCCTCTCTCTCCCTCCCTTAGCTCCACCGCTGGCTACCTCCGGCACCACCAGCAGTCCCCCTCGATTTGGCCATCTCCACCGCCAAACCCCCTCTCACTTCCTTTCACTAAATATCAACCACCACCCTTTTAATTTCAACAAAACCCATTACCACCATGTCCTTCTTCTTCTTCAATTCACCATCAATCCACCTCCTCCTCCACTTCCAACCCCCGAACCATCATCTCCTTCTCCTCCTCCAACTCCCCAACATCACCATCTTCAACCAACACCACCACCACCAACAACCACCACCATCATCACCTTCAACAACAACAACAATCACAACAACCTCAACAACAAACACCACCAACAAACCCAAATCCCCTCCCTTCCTCCCCTCTGGCCGCGTGCCGCCCCCTCCGGTGGCGCCGCCGCCCGGGCTGTCGCCGGCGGCCAGAGCCGCTGTCGACCCGAAATTCCCTATCTTCTTCTTCGTTTTTCCCTTCTTTCCTTTCTTTCTTTCTTTCTTTTCTTCTTTCTTTCTTTTCCTTCTTTCCTCTTTTACCCCTCTTTCTTACTTTCCCTATTTACTCTTTCAACTATCCTATATTTACCCTCTTCCATTTCCAGCCACAGCCCTTTCCTCTCTCTTCTACAAATCTCTCTAGCTCTCTCTCTTACTCTTTTCTCTCTCCTCCCTTTCTCCTCTATAATTTTCTCTCTAAAAATTATAATTATTGTTGGCCCAAGGTTACAGTCACCCGGTTTTAGAGTTTTGATGATCACAAAACATATATAGTTATTTGTACTAATCAAGTTTAAGTGTTTAAGATTTTTTTAGGGTTCTAAGGATTCAAGAAGTTTCTTCCCATAAAGGAAGGTGGTGTTGATTTAAGATGACTCAAATACGGGATCAAATATTCACGTAACTCAATGATGCAAATGGAAAAGCCCGATTGAAGATCTTCTAGTAACCTAAACCCTTGTAAGATTTTAATATGTTAAAGAGTAAGGATATGATAGATGTGCTCAAGAACTTACACACAAAAAAATACACTTTTCAAAAATACAATTTTGGGTAGATTGGTTTTGTTGCATGTTTGGTATTAATACATGTTTCATAATTTTTAAATTTTATATCAAGTTTAGAACGTGTATTTTATCTCCTATACTATGCTACATAACCCTCAAACCAATTCAAAATATTTTAAAAAAATATTTCCAAGTTTAAAAATCTGTTTAAAGTTTATTTCAGGCCATAACGGTCAACTAACTGGTTGACCGTAGCTGTTTCAGGCCAAAGCGGTCGACCGGGCCTTTTGGCCGTGGGCGTGCACGTCTGTGCACGTTTGCCGGTCGACTGGGTCGGTCGACCTTCAACCTCTGCGGTCGACCGGTCGGTCGACCGACTGCATGGGCCTCATTCTCTGTTTGTGCCGGTCGACCGGCCTGGTCGACCGGTAGTTCAAAGTTTTCTTTTTAAAATGACCTGCAGTCGATCGGGCGGTCGACCTGAGCCAACAACTATAATTTTAGTGACGTGTCGGTCGATCGGCAGACGTTCAGATTAGCATAACGGCTCTATTTTGGATCTGTTTTGTTTTTGATGGGTTTCAACGGCTATTTTTTGTTTTCAAGTGGTTAACCTCACCCCTAATGACCTAATATCACTTATGAATGATATTTATCCTTTGCCTATAAATAGAGGTCATGAGTTTTTGATTTTCTACAAGAAAAATATCCATGTTTCAAGTGTTTTCAAGAGAGAAGTGTTTTATTGCTTTCCATTTCTAAGTTCTTCTTTTTCAAAAGTTTTTCAGTTGGGTTTTAAGTCTTCAAAATCTCTTCAACTGATTTTTCCTCTCTCACTTAGCTTCTTGAGCCTATAATCATATTCCACTATATAAGAAGTTGTAAGAGAGTGTTTGTGGTCTTCCTAGATCACCAAGTGATTTATATTCCTTTGAGTTATGGTTCCTCTTGTGTGGAGGATAGTATTGGTGGAGTTGGGTACTCGATCTTGAGTAGACCAAGTTGTAATCTCTTGGGTGTAAGGTTCCAGTGTGAAATTTCCTTTTGTGGATATAGTGAAAATCCTTTATAGTGGTGAAGGCGGGAACGTGGAGCAGTGGCTCGAACCTCGAGACAAATTCTCTTGTGTTTGCGATTGATTTCTTCTTTCTCTTATTGCTTTACATTCTTATACTTGTGATACTATTTGTCTTTCCTTTCTATATTGCATTCATTTCATCTTCTTGCATTTTCGGTCTATACTCATATCAACAAGGAAGCAATTAAGCACCTCAACTCATCATCTAGAGGAATTAAAGAGGAGAAGTTCTAGCCCTTCACTGGGAATTCGGCTTCAATTTCTTTTTTTGAGTGACCGCTTGAATCATACATCTTAACAAGGTTTTAAAAGTACATTTGATTAGCATAACACATATTCACCCCCTCTATATGTTTTTCAATTATATATATATATATATATATATATATATATATATATATATATATATATATTATGGATTAGTAGCGTGTACGTGTTTATGGTGTTCCAGAATTTTATGATATTTTTTGGTGACTTTAGGCGAGTACTTTTCTTGTGTTGCTTCACGCCTAGATTCGAGCGCTTGATATAAATTTAAGCGAGTGTTTTGTTATCATCAATTCATGTTTAGTAACTGCTGCTCTAGCGTTTATTGCATGATATATTGATATGTGAATGTCTTATTATTACCGTTACATGCCTAACAATTGCTACTCTAGATTTTAATGCATGATACATCGTTATACGAGTTGATATATGATATGCGAGTGATTTTCTAAAATTAACATGTTATATGAATACCTATTGGTCGTTATTATAACTCATTGGACTGACATCGAATGTGCTTGGATACGCTCCCGCTTTGCTCGGCTTCACATAGCTAATTAATAGTTTAAATTATTGTTGTTATAGTTATGGTTGTGAAGAGTTTGAAATGTTTAGCTATACTGTTCTCCTGTACCCTGTTACATGACCGGTGATTACCTGATATATGATGTTATAACTCTGTATTCAACTCACCTGATATCGACATGTTAATTACCTGACTCTAATTATTTATACTTGACACCTGATTCCTAACACTTGATATCTGATACTAGTACTTAACATGTTATCACTTAACACCTGATACCGGACACCTGATATTTGATACTTGACAATTGACATGCTATCACTTACTTGACATGCTTTCACATAGTACTAGCACATTTGACATGATATTGTGACACCTGACTGGATACTATTACACCTGACACCTGTATTACATTGCATATTCATGATTATCACTTTTACGGGGACTTGGTTTAATTATTATATTGTTATCAAACATTTGGTACTCCTGAACTCCTGTGCTCCTGAACTCCTGTATACTTGAACCCTTAAAAAAAAGGAGACTCCTGATACTATACTCATGTTGATCTCAGTAATTGGATAACCATGAATATAGGATTACTGTGAATACCCTGTGGACATTATCACTGGACAATCTGTAATAATTGAATAACTTACACCGAGATAGAAGAAAGTGATGAGAGCCGATATAGTCTCCATGTTTATGATGATCTTAAAGTGTCCGTGGCCACATACTTGGATTCGATCTGGAGGCCACCAGGTATTTTCATGGGGTGTACTGGTACCCCTACTCCCTTGCCTACCGGGTGTGACATAAGCACCTAGGCCTATTCCTGTGGGAGCGGTGACATCCTATTCCTGTTCAGGAGTACAATAAGTCTCGGTAACTAGCGGTACGTCCCGGCTCAGTACCGGATACTCCTTGATCGTTGTCCCAGGCATGTACGGGACCCATCTAAGCATGATTCGTTGATCTCCATCAGTTTTCAAAAACTTACTCTTTGGTCTGTACACCGAGGTATGTGGAATGGGACACATACTGATGTATACAAATCAGATGAGTCTTAATAACATAATAATAACATGCTCCAGATATCTAGCTAGCTATACACTTGATCTATACTTGGGAGACCTGTGATACAATACTTTATCCTGCTCACCACTTACACATAATACCTGTGCTACATTGTTGAATTACTAGATTGCTTATTTTCGGGTTTCCATATTGTTTCATTATTTTGTTACTGTGAAGGAAAATTTAGGTTATATAAACTCATATTACAGTGACGTGAGGTGTAAGATATATATGAGAGTTTTCTTATTTGGATTATTTCTTCAACGTACTAATCCATGGATCGGTAATGTGGGCTTGTATAGCTGATTTTCCTATAGTTAATTTACTTACTGTCTCATTTTATATTCATATGTGCTTATATTCACGATACACCTTTTCTTTACACGTGTGCCTGATATGCATGCCACTTGGCCTTATCATATGTACTCGCTGGGCTGCTTTCTGATAATCCTGAATTCTCATGTACAGATCCTAGAGTTTGAACCATGGTGGCCTTACTATAGCTGATCAGAGTGCGTAGAGGATCCTTCCATGACGATCAGAGCGCAGCAGAAGTTTGGACATCGCCGTCGCTCTTCCTCCCAGCTCTTCTCCTGATTAGCTCTCGAGGACTCTCTTGCTGCTCGTGAGCACCTCTCAGCTTTTGTTATGTATATCTCTTCGTATAGTGTATTTTTGTATTTTCTGGTAATCTAATATTCCTATAATATTATATCACTCTTTGTGATAACTATGTACTTGTACTTTTCTGTTGGAATGTATATTACTATTGTGCTTCCGCACTCTGATTCTTTACTGTACTGATGTTTTGCGTATATATGTGAAGGTAATTCTGCCCTGCGTATATAAGTTGCAATGACGTCTCCGTACCCGCGGGCTCGGGACGCTACATATTCCTAAACCAGTTAGCAATTAATAGTTCATTCAATCTTGAATAAGTACTATAGCATAAAGAACCAATTAATGGGCATCGATTTTATAAGGTTGCATATTCTAAGTGATCTCATGCCTTGGTTGCTTGAATTGAGATGATGAGCATGGAGATGGTCTTATTATTAAAGTGGTATAGAAATTGTGTGTAATCTTTCAATAGATCAAGGGGACTAGTACAAGGAGCTTTTCACGGAAGTTTTAACAGATTCCAAATGAGACAAGTAATTAAAGAGTGTCAGGTTTGAGCTTATTAGTGAGCCTGAGGGATGTATGAAAATTTCGGGACACATTATTGATCCCAAAGGCATTCGAATTCACTGTGGTAAGAGTAATGCTTTTTTAGATTAGGAATTTAGGTCACTAGAGTTTGTTCTTTGGATGTATATGTATTAAAGTTTTTATTGTGGTTCTCCTTAAAGATTTTGACTTTGCTGGTTCAAGCTATTCTATTTGGTGGTTGGAGATTAATATGATGAAAATACCATGGTTAACTTGATCACAATGCCTAAACACTAGACACATCAACCTAAATAATAATGTTCACTTCAAATGAACTCGGTTTCCGTTAGTAGTTAATTCTGACTCCCATCTCAAGTAAGAAGGTCAGTAGAAGACACAATACAAAAAATATAGCATACTAGCTTTGGTGCTGGTTTTAGATCTCTATGGCTGCACTTTTATTCAGTTTCTGCAGCTTGTTTATGCTGAGATGATGTAAGTTCTCTACACAATGTGTAATGCTGTAAATTTGGATCTTACGTTACTAAGGAATATATCTTGGCAACTCAAGTTATGTTTTTATTTAACGGGGCACAAAGCTATTGATCCATAATTTATACTAGTTGAAAGTAGGTTCATGTAAACGAGTTTTCTTAAAAGGTGAGTTTTGGAGGAAGGTTGAAATACAGACGAAGAAATTAATCTTTTATTGAAATAAAGTAAATTAATGAGTAAGTAGCAAAGGATCTGATAGTTAAAATGAGTTCTTGTAGAGCCGATAGGCAATGAATGGCTTCCTAAAGAAATTGGTTAGTGGAACAAGGAAGTGAGAAAGTAAGAGTGAAGTGAACAAATTACAGGAGTTGACAAAATGAGGAATAATGAAATTCTTGGAAGATATTTTAATCAGAAAATTAACAATAGAAAGTGATTAGTGAGACTAAGTTAAAGACTAAAGTATCGATAAGATATAAATGCATATTAAGTTAGAAAGTATAAACTTGTGAAAATAAAAGAAGATGCTAAGAGGAGTGAGTTATTCACGGTTTATGAAGACTTATGCCAAGTATAATTCATCACACAATTAGAATCAATATACTTGTAATATTTCGGATTGTGTATCTAATAGTTCAGCTAATAATTATGCTAGTAAATGTGATAAATGAGGTGATTATGAATTTCATAGTTAAGAGAAATAATCTGGAATGAGCAATGAATAATTCTCGGTCATTGTGGATTTCAAATTAAAGTATATCAGGAAATCTAAGGAACTCTTGATCCAATAAATACTACTATACCTTCTCGCAAGATTAAGTAGGATGATATCGAAATTCTTATAATGCTAAGATAACTACTAATAAGTCTCTCTTACTCACTGATGACTAAATCACTTCGTACTGATTTTGTGTTAAGAAGAATGAGAAACGAATCTATCATTTAGTTTTGGCATAACTTATATCCAAGGCGTGCATCTGTCATGTAGACTCTTTAAATCATAAATCTTTAAAGCTTTTTCTTGAAATAATCATATAAATACTTAATAGCTTTAATACAAAATGGAGAACCGATAAATCCTCGGCAGAATAAGAAATTGATGTGTACTCAGATGATTGATTAAAATGTCACTTAAACTGGTAACTCGTGTTATCTAACCAACTAAGAACATGAGTGGGTAGTTTAGTCAATCTCACTAATCGAATACTGATATGATTGTCTGATTTGATTGTTCGACCGCGCCCTCCTGCCGATGTCTGACCGTACCACTACCGATCCGAACCCCAAGAGGGAAAGGGGGGAAGGAAGAAGGAGGGAGGAGTTTGATTAGAGATTGATCTAAATTTTAGGGAGGACTCTTGAATCTAAGTCTCCTTTCTCCCAATTTGGAAAGAATTTGAGAGAAATTTTAAAGACTTGAGTTGGGTTCATATGGTGGGGTTTCCTCAGAGAGGACTGAGGAAAACTAGGAGTCCAACATGAGGGCAGGTTGAAATGGAGATTAATATGAGATCAATTATTGGAAAGATCTAGCCCTCTCTTTCTCTCACCAACTCATCCGCCTACACACCCTCGCTCACCACCTTTATTCATTCTTTATTCTTGTACTTAACAAGTATTTTATCTATATTCTCATAAAGGTCCAAATATAATTTCACACATGTATAATTCTGCACATAGACCAATAGTTATCCATATATAAATACTTTATCACTTTACTTCTCATACAATATATATATCTACACATATAATTTCTCCCATAAAGTTATTAAAAGAAAATTTAGTAATCACACTAACTATTCAAGATAATTATAGTAACTATCAAGATACTAGTATTTTAATCACGATTAAGATATAAATTCAGGATTTAATAACCCGAATGTTACATTAGTTTTCCAAATATTTTAGAGACTTTTATGAAACTTCATGATAATTACTTATAATTTTGAATGTTTTAATAATATTGAAATTGGGTGAAAGCTCATAGTAGTTTTCTAATATTAAGCCGTAAGATAAGCTGGAACAAAATGAATCGTAGCAAATTCTCAATATCGTGTTGTAAGGTTAAGGCTAGAGCTTGTATAACTTTTTTTCTGTAATTAGAGAGCACACATGTATTTCGATTGGGGAACATAAAGTGCAACTTAAAGTTTTCAACTATAGCAAATGGAGAAACATCTGTTCGGAATATCGCATGAAAAATATTTCTCACAGCTCTATTGGATTTGATTATGATTAAATTTTAAAATTTCTCAAATAATTTATTTGGAGTTGCAATTAGAACTACAATTAAATTAGTCACAACTATTATTACAACAAGTAAGGTGGTGAGGAGCTTTATCAGTTACATTTGAAATCGCATGCAGCTCCAACTACAACAAAAACACTTATAATTGTAGCGTATTACTATGAGCTTAGCGCTTGGGCTCTGATTTACTACCATTGTGCTACTTTTAATTTAACTATGGGTTATGAGTCCCCCACAATTGGCATCTCGGTCGGCTTTGGGTTCATAAGAACTCTGCTCACTCATAGGTCACTGGTTTGAGCTTGTTGCACGCGCGATGCAACAACCAGCGAGGAACCCAATAGATGCAATAGAGAAGTACCATACGATAATAAGAATAAGAAATAAGAGAGAAAGCAAACACAATATTTAACGAGGTTCGGCAATTTGCCTATGCCTCGAGGCAAGGGGGAGAGATTTTATTGATTTAAAAACTAATACACTTCGTACCTTTCACACAATTCAAGAGGGCTCTGTCCCTTTATTTATAACCTAAGAGACCTAGGAATTTAGGAGACCCCCATTGGATTCGTCTCCAATTCAGAAGCAAAGTCTGAATTCTGAAAGGAAAGACAGATTTCGCCCAGATACGCCTGTCGGTCGACCGGTCGGTCGATCGTGTTCAACCGAGAGTCTCATCATGTCAGTCGGTCAACCGGTGGTCGACCGTTCTCCTGTTATGGTCAACCGAGCAATCGATCGAGCTATCCTGTGTACTATCATGTGCATGTTTGTGCACACCAGTCGACCGGGCAGTCAACCGACCCCTGCTTTGTGCATACCAGTTGACCAGGTGGTCGACCGGCTCTGCTTCTGGTCTAATATCAACTCCGTCTCCGTTCACGCGTCATTCTTGCCCCTTTTGGCTTTCGATCTCCTCCATATAATTCTTCTCTCCCTACAATTCTCCATCTTGGTGAAGATTTCTCAAATCTGACATAATCTCAATAGTACCTGCTGACTCAAAGGTGGCTGCTCCAATGTGGCTGCCTACGTATCCTACCTGAGGGATCAAGCCATCCGTAGTTCATCCAAACGAGCTCCAACGAGCTCAAGCTACTGGAAGGATATGCAGCAACTCTTTACAATGTGTAAACTTTATTCCTGACACCACCTAATTATGCATATCTGCGAGATTCTCTTTTATGTGAATCTTTTGTAACTCAATATCACTTTCATCAAGAATCTCCCGAACAAAGTGGAACCTGACATCTATGTGCTTCGTCCTTTGCATGATATACATGGTTCTTCACCAAATATGTAGCACGCATGCTATCACAATTGATCTTCAACATATCATATTCAATCCCTAAGTCATCGAGCAACCCTTGAAGCTATATTATCTCCTTCATAACCTCCGTCATGGCCATGTACTCGACCTCTGTAGTGGACAATGCAATGGTAGACTGTAGAATAGAGCGCCAACTCATCAGTGTCTGAAATAATGTAATCACATACTGATTAGTCTCTAATTTTGCATAATTTTTATCACATTCGCATATTTATTTGATATAAAATTCTGCTAATAAAGTTTTGCTTGCTTGATCCTAAGTTCATGGTATGCAAATAAAGAAGAAGACCCTAAATCACCATTTAATGGGTGATTAAAGGCCTACCAAGTAGCCATTGATCTTAGAAAGGAGATCTTGTCAACTCAGAACATCAAATTCAGAAACCAGAAGATCCACCTGATAGGGGATAGACAAGATAACACGCTGCCTGAAGCAAGGCGCGTGCCACCCTTGTATGGCCAAGGCCGCGCCCGGGTTTTGGGCCAGGGGTTGTCCCCCTAGCGCTCTTTTCCTTGGTGCCCATAAACGCCCCCCTGGGGTCTGAAGAGAAGAAGATCTAGAGTTTAGAGCATTGTTGTAATCTTATTTTTAAGATTGTAGTTGTTTTAATTTTCTTCTTCTTCTAGTTTTAGTTTAGCCATTAGAGTGAAAGAGAGAGAGTGTATAAAAGTTGTATTTGAAGGTGACAAGCTAATACAAGTAACTACTTGTCTTTCTTCTTTCCATTTATTTGTGTTTTCCATTTCCTTTTACTTTCTTGTTTTAATGTACTTCCCTTTCTCTTTACTTTTTTTTTTTTGTTGTTTACTTTAATACCATATCTAACTAACTCTTCCATTGCATGACTAACTAACTACTAACCCATAAATCTCTAACAACTTGATTGATAAACTCAAATAAGTCAATAGTGTCAAATAAGCATTGTGCAAACAAGATCTATGATATCTTACGACGAGGGTTCTAACTCTAACTTACTTACAAGTATTAGCTCCCTTATATTTCATGCTTAACAGATTTTTGATGGTCTATAGTGTTTAAACTTTGCTTGTGTTTATATGTTAGAGATTTTCCTTTTAACTTTGCCGATACCATTAGTGCACTTGTGTCTTCCCGTATTCTCGCCTTCAATTGGAGCTTGAAAAGGCAATGTCCAAGATTTTGCCATGTAAAGCTAAGTTAATGGAAAAACTTTCACCCGATTTTCACGTTAATAGTTCCTATGTATAAATGTAATACTTGCCTATGATCCATCGTAAGGCTACATTTTAAAGATGTTAGGAATTAGTGGGAGCACTTAGTAGAAAGTTAGCCATGCATTTTTACCATGAAGAAAATCCAATTGTACAAACCACGAAATCATTCTAAAACAATTTTTGAAACCAACTTGTTTTCATTTTTCAATTCTTTATTTGAAACAAAGAACTTTTTCTTTTCTTGAACAAAGAAGCCGCATCAAGCTTTCATTGCTCTCCCTCCTTGTGGATACGATCCGTATAGCTACTTCGCTACTATGGAAGAATCTCAAAAATAGTAACATCAACCTATACTCTTTTTACTTATTCTTGTGCTTGCTTTTTGTCGATCAAATTTTGGCGTCGTTGCTGGGGAGCGAACGTCTTTATTATTCAATACTAAAGATTTTTCTTTATTCATGTGTGTAGGAGAAGTACTAAGGAGCTCACTATCACGGGAAGCGAAAGTGTTGCCCAAAGATGTTACACGAGGATTCATTTGTCCTCGAAAAATTCGTGTAAACGCGAGTTTCTCCAATTGAAGTACTAACAAACTCGTCTGCAGGGTTGAAGAAAGCCGCTCAAATTGTTTTCTAATTTTTTTAGTTCCCTTGAATATTTCACCTTATACATGTGTAATAAACTAAACAAAAATCCACTTGTTACTTAATTGAAATTTAAATTAGACTCCTGCATTTAGGGCACGTGTCTATTTCAATTCATTTCAATTTGTATTAAAGAGTGCTTGAGAAAAGGTATGTGTGCATTCATATAGAATAGGACCAACATTTTAGGGTGATTTATCGCTTTGAGTATTACCTTATTGTGAATAAACTGTACACTTACAAAATTGACATTAAGGGAAAAATCTCAAATAAACAAGATAAGGTGGGGATTTCATCGCTCTTTCTTAGCCCAAAAATCATCTTCAAGTGCACTCATACTATCCCAAGCCTTAACAAAAAATTGCTAGACGTTGGCCCTAGGGACATCTCAGACTCACTAAGAGATTAACCAAGGGTGAAAGTTGCAAGAACTATACTCCTACAAACTTGGTGTCTAAGGAAAGTGGATTGAGAGGAAAAGCCTTGAAAACTCTGTGGTTTGGCGTAATTAAGCCCCATGGCTCACGCCCGAATACCTCCTATCGAGTTTTGCCCTTTCCTGACTGATTATCTATTAGTCGAGTTCCTCCAACAACCTCACATGGAGAATCGACCAGTTAGGAGTCGTCTAAGTCCAGGTACCTTAGACTAAACCTTTGTGGTTATTTTTATTTCTTTTGTTTGTTTATTTTATTCTTTTCAATTGTTTGTTGTATTTATATTGTTTGTGGTGTGCTGCATGCAAAAGTGGGTGAGAGATCCTATAACTTTCAGATTAATCAGAAACACTTCTCTACCCTTACATCCAGAACCGGTGATGGCATCACTTTAGGACAAGTTTTACATAATCAGAACCTCAATGCCATCTTGTATAAAACTGCCTGAGGTAAATGAAAATAATTTTGAATTAAAGCCTCAATTCATCAACACTCTCCTAAAGTTTCATGATTTAGAATTGGAGGACGCATACTCTTTGTTAGGGAATTTGAAGAAGTGTGCCTCATTATGTGTATTTCCCAGCTTGGAGATGATGCCGTTAGGTTACGTTTCATTCCCTTTTCCCTAAAGAATCTAATGAAGAAATGGTTGAACAGTTTGGCGATAGATTCAGTCACGACATGGGATGATTTTGTCAAGGCTTTCTTGAAGAAATTTTACCCAATCCACAAAACTGCCCTCATTAGAAAGAATATCATGCAGTTCAGAAAAGAACCGAACGAACCATTTTGGAGATACTTTGAGCGATTCAATGATCGCCTAGCTCAGTGCCCTCATCACGGTGTGGAGAAATGGCGTCAGTGTCAGATTCTCTACGATGGTTTAGATTATCAAACGAAACCCCTGTTAGAAACCATGTGTCAGGGAAGGTTCTTGTAAAAGGATGAGAATCATGGTTGGGACTTATTTGAGGATTTAGCTGAAAAAATCCTGCAATGGGAGCCAGCCTCAGAAAAACCAAGGAATTCAAAATTTATCATTTCAAGAGGAGGGCTCCTATCTCTAGAATCATCCATAGCTGTAGAAGCTAAGATTGTGACCCTAATGAGGAGAATAGAGGCTCTAGAAACAAAAGAACCAGCAATGTCAAGCAAATCAACCCACCACCAATTCACAATCCGGGTTGTTTATACTGTTAGGCACCAAACCATGTCTTTGAAGAGTATCCTATTTTTCATACCCAACAAGTGCCACCGAAACACCTGAACGTGGCCTACTCACGGCCGCCACATAATCCTTACTCGCAAACATACAATCTCGGTTGGAGGAATCACCCAAATTTCTCTTAGGCCCAGAACAATCCTTCTAGGCTTAATTTCGCCAACAATTTTTGCCATCCCAGTCTCCACCAAATTTTCCCAGTCAATGTCTATCTTCCTCCTTCCAAAGTTCACCAATAGAAAAGAAATTAAGTAAATTGGAGGAGAGCGCGTAAGCTTTTATGAAGTCCCAAGTCGCTTTCATGCAAAATCAGGGATAAACGCTGAACAACCATTCACAGGCTATATTGAGATTGGAGATGCAAATGAATCAGTTAGCTAGCTCTCTAAATGAAAGACCAAATGGTACTTTACCTAGTCAGCCGCTAGTTAACCCTAAAAACTCCAATCAAGCGTATGAAATTCAAGATCTGTCGATCAACCAGTGCAATGTTGTTCACACACTTCGATCTGAAAAGAAGGTGGACAACCATGTCTATCAACAAAAAAATCCAGTCCATACTGATCCTACTTCAGCCTCCACCTTTACTAGTTCCGCTCAATCTGCTCCTCAAACATCAGACGAGGACAAAGCTGCTTAACAAGTTTATAAGCCTGTAGCACCCTTTCTTAATAGGCTTAAGAACAACAATAAGAATATACACATAGAGAATATGCTTGAGATGTTTAATCAGGTCAAACTGAATGTGCCTCTTCTTGATGCTATCTAACAAGTCTCAGTTTATGCCAAATTTCTTAAGGATATGTGTACGAAGAAGTGAAAGACAAATGTGCCTAAGAAAGTGTTCTTGGTAACCAATATAAGCGAAATTTTATCTGGTCACATTCCGGTGACATACAAGGATCCCGGATGTCCTACAATTCCTGCACCATAGGACAAATAGAAATTAGCAGAGCTCTACTTGACCTGGGAGCAAGTATCAACTTGGTACCTCTCAGTAAACCAGCAACTTGGGTTGGACGAGCTGAGTCCAACTCGAGTCACCATTCAGTTAGTTGACTGATCTGTGAAAATTACGAAGGAGGAAATCACAGATATATTTATCTGGATTGGGAATTTCATCTATCCCGTTGACTTCATTGTGCTTGAGACCAACATGTATCAACTCTGCAGTCTCAAACTCCGGTCATCTTAGGACGCCCATTCCTTGATACAGCCAATGCCATAATCAACTATAGGAATGGGTCCATGTGATTGACCATTAGAGACATGATGAAGGAAGTCAATGTTTTCAATCTTAGAAGACAACCTAGGATATCAATGATCATACTTTTGAGGTTAATTTTATTGAAAATCTGAAAAATCTGACCAGTGAGCATGAAGAAAGTAGGCAAAATTTGATCTGGAGTCTGAGGATTATAATCTGGACTAGATCGTAGATTCGACAGTGGACTGGGGGGTCAAGCCCAAGTATACCTCATCATAGGATTGCAAGTCTGAAGATTGTCTCCAATGAAGCAACACCTTCCCTAAAGCTAAAAGCCTTACCTGAACACCTCAAGTACATCTACGTGGGCGGAAAAGAAACCTTGCCAGTCATCATAGCATCCTACCTGACTGAGCAACAAGAGGACAGCTTAATGTGTATTCTGAAAAGACATAGGCAAGCCATTGGATGGATGATGAAGGATATCGAAGGGATAAGTCCAGCAATAGTTCAACATAGAATCCATTTAACCGATGAAGCAACTCCCAGGAGGGATCCACAATGCAGGCTTAACCCACTCATGTAAGAGGCAGGAAAAGAGAAAATTTTGAAACTATTAGATAATGGGATCATTTATTCCATTTCTAATGGCTATTAGGTTAGCCCTGTTCATGCGGTCCTGAAGAAAGCTGGCTTTACTGTGGTTGAAAATGAGCAAAAAAGGTTGGTACAAACAAGACTGCCTATCAAGCTTCGTGCTTGTATTGACTATAGAAGGTTGAATGCAGTCACCCGTAAAGACCACTTCTCGCTACCCTTCATCGACCAAATTCTTGAACGCCTGGCTGGACACGAGTAATATTGCTTCTTAGATGGGTACTCGGGATACAATCAAATCCCCGTTGCTGCAGATGACAAGGAAAAGATCATGTTCACCTTCCCATTCAGAACCTTCGCTTATCGACGCATGCCCTTTGGATTGTGCAATGCTCCCGTAACATTCCAACGGTGCATGCTTAGTTTGTTCTCCGACATGATGGAACATTTTCTTGAGATTTTCATGGATGACTTCTCCATCTACGGAGATTCATTTGAACAATGTCTACATCATCTTGAGTTGTTTTTGTAAAGATGTAAGAAAAAGAGGCTAACTCTGAACTGGGAGAAATGTCACTTCATGGTGAGACAGGGGATTGTCTTAGGCCATGAGATTTCTAGGAGAGGAATTGAAGTGGACAAGGATAAAGTAGAAGCAATTGCTAAGCTTCCTCCACCCTAAAGCATCAAGGATATTAGATCCTTTCTATGGCATGCTGGGTTCTACCGGCAGTTCATTAAGGATTTTACAAAAATCGCTAGGCCCTTAAGCAACATACTCACAAAGGATGTGCCCTTTGATTTTAACGATGAATGTTTCAAGTTATGGGGGAAGCTTAAGCAGGAACTTATTTCTGCGCCTATTATTTCTGCTCCTATTTGGGCATAACCGGTTGAAATCATCTGTGATGCCTATGATTTTGCTATTGGTGCTGTTCTAGGACAGCACATCAACAATAGGCAGCACGTGATTTAATACTCGAGTAGGACTTTGAATGACGCCCAACAGAATTATACAACGACTGAGAAGGAATTCTTGGTTGTTGTCTTTGCGTTAGAAAAGTTCCGGCGATACATGTTAGGTTCGAAGATGGTGATTTTCACGGATCACTCGGCACTAAAATACCTCATGACCAAGAAGGAAGCAAAATCCTGACTGATTTGATGGATTCTTTTGCTTTAAGAATTTGATCTGAAATTTTAGGATAAACAAGGTATAGAAAATGTGGTCGCTGATCATCTATCACGAATTCTGAATGCACCTATCATACAAGCTCCGATCAATGAGGATCTCCCAGACGAGCGCATCCTAACCATTTTCAAGGAACGCTGGTATGCGGGTATAGTCAATTACTTGGTCACTGGACAAATACCCGCTGACTAGACAAAGAAAGACCAGTGTCGTTTCTTTGACCAAGTACGGTACTTCTTCTGGGAAGACCCGTATCATTTTAAGTATTGTCTCGACCAGGTTATTCGATGATGCATACCAGAGGAAGGACAGAGGAGTGTGCTAAGCTTTTGTCATAAACTTGCATATGAAGAACACTTCGTCCCCGCAAGACTGCAGAGAAAGTTTTACAAAGTGGTTTTTACTGGCCCACTTTGTTCAAAAACTTATTCCACTTTTGCAAGACATGTGCAAATTGTCAGAAGATTGAGAAAATTTCAAGAAGAGACATGATGCCCCTGAACCCGATCCTGGAAGTTAAAATTTTTGATGTTTGGGGTACGACTTCATGGGACCATTCCTTAATTCCTTCAGTAACCAGTTCATTTTGGTTGTTGTCGATTACATCTCTAAATGGGTAAAATTGTGCCAACAAAGACCAATGACAACAAAGTGGTTGTCAAATTTCTCAAAGAAAATATCTTCTCCCAATTTGGCAACCCCAGAGTGATAATTAGTCATAATGGATCGTATTTTTGTAATAGAGTTTTTGAAGCTCTAATACGAAAATATTCCATCAATCACAAGTTATCTACTCCGTATCATCCCCAGACAAATGGGCTGGTCGAAGTCACCAATCGACAGATCAAGCTCATTTTAGAAAAGACTGTCGAAAAAATCGAAAGGATTAGTCGGTCAAACTCAACATTACATTATGGGCTTACAACACTGCTTTTAAGATAGTCCTGGGGATGTCTCCTTACAGAATCATATTCAAAAAAGCCTATCATCTGCCAGTAGAGTTAGAACACCGTGCCATCTAGTCAATTAAGCAACTCAATTTTGATCTGATGAAGGCCATTGAGTTAAGGAGACTGTAGATCACTGAATTAGAGGAGATACGGAATGAAGCATATGAGAATACTCGGATCACCAAAAGCGGGACTAAGTTTTTTCATGATCTGATCATTATTCGAAAAAACTTTGCCCTGGGAGACAAGGTTCTACTGTACAACTCTAGGCTTTATATTTTCGTGGGAAAGCTGAAGATTCGTTGGTCTGAACCGTTCATTGTGCGCATTGTTTCCCACATGGTGCTATGCTTATTATTGATCCTACGAACAATACGGAATTCAAAGTGAATGGGTAAAGACTGAAGCCCTTTTTGACCACTGAGTCTGCATCATCGGCTGATAGTGTGCTGACTCTTTTTGCCCCGTCATACACCTAAACATAGCCATCCACACTGCAACTAAAAAAATAATAAAAAAATAAAAATATATATAAATATAATAATTGAAAAAAACTTTTCTTCTTGTTTATATGCTTACCCCTTCTATATTTTGACATTTATTTTGCCTATTCGCACTTGGCCGGCGTGATTTGTCAAAGGCGGTAACATCATTTCTTCACCCTATTTATTGCATTTGCATTTCCATGGCATTCATTGAGGACAATGCATTAGCTAAGTGTGGGGGGGTGCTAACACTTTCACTTTTCCTTTTTCTTTTTACTGAAAAAATAAACAATAAAAAAATAAAAAATAAAAATCTCCAGAATGAAAAAAGAATTTTCATGCTCTTTATAAAAATACCCAAAGGTTATAGGAATTAAGAGATCTTTATTTTAGCCTAAATAAAAAGGTAATATTGGTTTGACTAAGAGTTGGGAGGGATAAGGAAAATAACTTGTACCGTTTATTTCTCTTTAGTAGAATATGCATAAACCACACACACATGCTTGAGATTTAGAGATACAACTCTAGAAAAAAAATAACAGCAATAATAAATATATATAATATATAAGTAAATCTTGATTTCGTGGCCTACTCTACTTGCATATTTGACCTGAGGGGTGTTTTTCGACCTGGTGCCCTAAAATCATCTGGTTTGGGAGTCAACAGTTTGATATGTGTTAAATGAGTAAAGTAAAAAGCTTAATGAAACCAAGAATATTAGATAAACATTAATAAAATTAAATGATAATCAAAATTGAGTTAAAAAATCTCAAGCACATCACACTTACACATTGTGCATATCTATCTAAAGTAAATTAACAGAATGAGTTAGAAGTACAAGATCCTTTCTAAATTTAAAGAAAAATCATAATTTCTTCTTTTATGAAGGCTAAAGTATAGGAGGACTTATGAGGGAACCTAATTCTTACATCATTCAGTCATTTTTACTTAGATGATTGAAAGTTCTTTTTCTTGAAAGAGGTTTGCTAACAACTAAATATTTTTCACTTACTGGATTTTGTGAGTGCAATCCTCTAAGAACCCTCAGGAGACAACACTCCGCCTCTACTGGAAACCTAGAGGTTTAAAGGCTTGTTGTACATGCTCAATGTAATCGCGTCACCTGCGAAAGTAGTGTAATAATTTTCTTATTTTTTGTTTTACTCGGGACAAGCAAAAAGATAAGTGTGGGGGTGTGATTAGTCTCTAACTTTGCATAATTTTTATCACATCTGCATATTTATTTGATATAAAATTCTGCTAATAAAGGTTTGCTTGCTTGATCCTAGGTCCATGGTGTGCAAATGAAGAAGAAGACCCTAAATCACCATTTAATGGGTGATTAAAGGCCTACTAGGTAGCCATTAATCTTAGAGAGGAGATTTTGTCAGCCCAGGGCATCAAATCTAGAAGCCAGAAGATCCACCTGACAGGGGATAGATAAAATGACAAGTTGCCTAAAGCCAGGCGCGCGCCGCCCTGCTATGGCTACGAAAATGCGGCCTGGGCCACGTTTTCGCAGCCATACAAGGGCGGGTGTACCCGGGCTTTGGGCCAAGGTTCTCCCCTTGGGCCCCCTTTCCCTCGGTGCCTATAAAAACCCCTGGGGTCTGAAGAGAAGGAGATCCAGGCTTTAGAGCATTGTTGTAATCTAGTTTTTAGGATCGTAATTGTTTTAGTTTCCTTCTTCTAGTTTTAGTTTTACCATTAGAGTGAAAGAGAGAGAGTCTAAAAAAGTTGTATTTGATGGTGATAAGCTAATACAAGTAAATACTTCTCTTTCTTCTTTCCATTTACTTGTGTTTTCCATTTGCTTTTACTTTCTTGCTTTAGTGTACTTCCCTTTCTCTTTACTTCTTTTCTTTTGTTGTTTTCTTTACTACCATGTCTAACTAAGTCTTCCATTACATCGCTAACTAACTACTAACCCACTAACAATTTGATTGATAAACCCAAATGAGTCAATAGTATCAAATAAGCCTTGTGTAACCAAGAACTATGATATCATAAGACGAGGGTTCTAACTCTAAGTTACGTACAAGTATTAGTTCTCTTATATTTCATGCTTAACGGGTTTTTGATGATCTATAGAGTTTAAACTTTGCTTATTTTTGTAAGTTAGATATTTTCCTTTTAACTTTGCCAATATCATTAATGCACATGTGTCTTCTCGTATTCTCGCCTTCAATTAGATCTTGATAAGGAAATGTCCAAGTTTTTATAGTGTAAAACTAAGTTAAAGGAAGAACTTTCACCCAATTTCCACGTGAATAGTTCCTATGTATAAAGATAATACTTGCCTATGATCCATCGTGAGGCTACATCTTCAAGAAGTTAGGGATTAGCACTTAGTAGAAAGTTAGCCATGCATTTTTACCATTAAGAAAATCCAATTTTACAAACAACCAAATCATTCTAAATTCATTTTTTAAATCAACTTGTTTTCATTTTTCAATTCTTTATTTGAAACAAAGAACTTTCTCTTTTCTTGAACAAAGAAGCTGCAACAAGCTTTCATCACTCTCCCTCCTTCTGGATACAACCCGTATAGCCACTTCGCTACTAGGAAGAATCGCAAAAGCAGTAACATCGACCCACACTCTTTTTACTTATTCTTGTGCTTGCTTTTTGCCGATCACATACCCCGTTATAGACTAGCATTTGTCAAGGTCTTCTACATAGTTAGAGTCAACATATCCGATGCACTCTTGCTTACCTGTGAAATCCCTCTCGAATACCAATCTAACATCTAAGCACCCTTAATGTATAGTAAAACCCACTTTACTGCCTCCCAATGACCCTTTTCAAGATCATGCATTTATCTGCTAATCATTGGACAGCTTGTGACAAGATTGGTCTTGTACACACCATTGCATACACCAAACTACCAACTATGCTGGCATACGATACGCGAGTCATGTACTCACGTTCTTCAATAGTAGTTGGAGACATAGTGTCTTTTAACTTGAATTTAGGAGCCAGTGATATACTTACAGATTTCATTCATCGTCGATGTTGAACCTCTGAAGTACCTTTTGCAGATACCCCTTTTGTGTCAAGCTCACCTTGCCATTCCTTCGGTCTCACTCAATCTCCAAGCCTAGAACCTTTTTGGCTTTACCAAGATCCTTCATCTCGAACTCGAAAGATAAGTCTTTCTTCAATTTATCAATTGTAGATCTTTTTTTTAGAAGCAATAAGCGTATCATCTACATATAACAGTACATAGATGTATTCTCCTCCAGGTAGTTTATTGTAATACACACGTGGGTCATTATGGCTGCGTGTATACCTTTTTCTTTTGATAAAGCTATCAAAATGCTTGTACCACTGTCTAGGAGATTGTTTTAATTCATATAGTGATTTCTTCAGTTTGCATACCATATTCTCTATGCCTGCAGTTTTGCACCTGATTAGTCTCTAAAATTACATATTTCATACCTCATCTTCACCTTTATTTAATATTAAATTCTGTTAATAATACCTCTCTTACATGTTTCTAGATCCATGACATGAAATGAAGAAGACCCAAAATCACAATTTAATTGGTGATTAAGAGCCTATAAAGATAGTCATTGACTTTGGAGGGTGGTTTCGTCGAAACCAGGGGCCCAAATCTAGAAATCAGGATTTGCAGCCAATACGGAGACAAGCGGGCCCCGCGCAGCAGGTGGCGCTGAGCACGCCCCCCTGTTACAGCCGCAAAAATGCGGCTTTGGCCGCGTTTATGCGGCCGTACAAGAGCGGCCGCGCCAGTACTTTGGGCCAGGGATTGCCTCATGGCCCCCTTTCTTCTGGTGCCTATAAATACCCCCTTTGGTGTCCTTCAGAGGAGATATCCAGAGAGTTATGGTAGTTTTCTTCTCCATGTTATAGTTTAGGATAGTTTAGGATAGCTGTTCTTCTTCTTCTTCCTCCTTTATATTTTTCATTTCTTGTAGATCCTGTAATAGGAGAGAGAGTGATCATGGTTAGAAAGTAAGAGTACTTGTAATAGAAAGTGACTGTATATGAAAGGTTCTCTCTTTACCTCTCTTTGTTTTCTTCTCTCTAACTCTTTTTACATATTTAGCTAATTTTCTCTCATGACAACTAACTACTAACCACTAACTTACTAACTTCTTACTTGATAATCCACATGAATCTAATAGCATCTACTTGGCCTTGCTCTTGCAAGAGCCATTGATGGATCATGATGATGGATTCTAATACTCTAACATCCCAACTCTCTAATAAGCTAACATTACTATACTCCATGCTTACTCTTGTTTAGTTTTAATAGTTTAAGTGAACCTTGCATTTGTTTGTTGAGTTTGGATGTGAAAGTTATCATATGGGTCATATTTTGAAATGCTCTTGAACCAAGGACTAGTGATGGTCAAGGATATATGTGAGGAAACTATCACTAAAATGTTAGCATAGTTAGTAGAGCCATTAATAGTTAGTAGCCATGAGTTTTCTTTATCTTTTTACTTTATTTTAGATATATCTCAAAAATTACAAATATATTCTTTTCTATGTTTCCCACTTCTTTGTGTTTCACCGTATCCTTATCTTTACTTTTTATTTTTTCCTTTTCATTCTTTCAAACATTAAAGAACTTTAAATACACATGTGAACATATCGGTAAAGCTTCTATCTCTTCTCGTCCCTGTGGATTCGACCCATTTAGCCTCTATGCTATAATAGAAATATCGAGAAAACCAAAGCACGCACTTTTAACTATTGATTTCAAAACATACACTTTTCGCGCGCGATTTTCCCCCGATCAAATTTTGGCGCCGTTGCCGGGGATGGGAACGGTTTGATTGCACATTTTTGTTAACTTTTCTTCTTTGTTTCTTGGTGTGTAGGTCAAATTTTTAGCATTGCAGAAGTCCACACTTGCTTTTGTTTGGTTAGGTAAATTCTTGTCTATTATTATATTCTGCTGCTATATTTTATTTATATTACTTGTGCACTTTAATAATTTTAAGAACTAAAATAAGATAATTGGATATTTTAAATGGTTTAGACATTTGCATCTAGGCACGTGTCATTTTCAATTCCAATATACTGTATTTATTCTTGTGTTGTTATGATCTTAATGGAGGTGTACATATTGCATTGCATGTAGTTAGGACAAACACTGCGTGATTTATTCTCTTTGTGTTCATTCTTATCTATGTTGCACACTTGCATGAATTGAACTTAAGGGCAAAACTCAATACAATATAAGGTGGGAAAGTCATTACCCTCCTTAGCCAAAAAATCACCTCTCCACTCACACAACCTAAGCCTTAATAAAAATTGCTAGATGTTGGCCCCTAGGGACATCTTGGACTCATTTAGGAGATTGACCTAAAGAGGAAGTTGTTAGAAGTTGACGCTTCTCAAATTGGTGTCTAAGCTTGGGGATTGAGAGGTATAACCTCAAAAAATAGTGGTTTGGTATAATTAAGCCCGTTGCTCTGGCACGGATACCTCCCATTGATCTTACCCCTACTTGGCCTATTAACTCATGGTTAGACTCCGACAATATACCCTCCGTGGACAGTCTAACCAGTTAGAAGTCATCTAGGTCTAAGTCAACCCTAGCATAGGCTTGTTTTCTTTTGCTTTTCTTTCTTTATTTTTTTGTTTGTTTTTTGTAAATTGTAAAATGAATTTTAACAATAACAATTTTTTCAATCATAATATGAATCTATATTTTACCCCAACCTCATTTGACTCGGATAACTCCAACCAGATATGTATAACATGAACTAACCATATATGCCGGATTGGGATTATCTGACTCAATATGAGCCCTATCCCCAATCCTATGACTATAATTTTCAAAATAATTTTCACTCTTCACAAGTTCATGGGGATTCACCTCCTCCGAGTCAAATTTTCAACCACCTTGTCTACAATTTTCATTCCCCGATTAGGATACATATCCTCCTTTCCCTGTCCCCCACTAACCGAAGAAAAATCTAATTTGGAAAGGAGTATGGAAGCCATGCTTGAGTCCCAATAACAAATTCAAATTTTGCTCAATTCACAATCCTTCCCAATTTAAACTCCATATACTTCTTTTTTAGAACATCCAATTGAAGAAAAATCTGAGCTAGAAAAGTGTTTGGAAGTCTGTTGTGAAATGGTGCAACAAATTCAAAATATGTTGGACTCATCATCTCAACCAAGTTTATAAGAGTCATGCTCATCTTTTCCAGTCACATCAATTCAAAATGAACAACCATTAGCCCTAGACTTGAGTATAGATCTCTTGTGTGAGTCTGAGCAACAAACTCAATATCTGATAGACTCACAATCTCACCACAAATTCCAAAATCAACTTCTATGCTCACCTTTTCAAGAAGAACCAACTGCAATGAGTATAGAAGATATGATTCAGACTCAAAATTCTGTTACCCGGCCTATCAGTAGGTTAAACTCTATAATGAGCGAATTGATCAATGAGAGCGAGAAAAGTCTTTCTTGTCAACCTTTGACCAATTTTTATATCTCTAACTCTATCGATTGGTCCTAAGAATCATATTATTTTGGAAACTAAGATTCAATTTCAGAACACACATTTGAACTTGACCAAACTCCAAGTTATGAAAGTCATCTTGACATTCTGGCAAGTTATCCCTTTCCTGAAATTGAAATTGAACACGAATGTGATCCCGAACCTCATATTAGTGATTTCATTTCACTTTTTGATTCAATAATGACTCCGGTATCTTTACAAGATTTTTTTCTCCATTCCAGAGTCAACATTGAATCATGTACTAGTACATTGTGAAATGAAATCACCAATATCTTCTGATCACACTTCATTGATGAAAAAAGTGTGTGAACATCAATTCTTTCTTTTGAACCTCATTTTTGAACAAATTTAGACTCCTTCTTTTGAATCTAGACTTGATCTGAGTCAAATTTTTGAGTCGGTATCAGTTTTTATTCCTGTTCCATTTGAGTCCAAATCAATCAACTCTCCAAATCATACTTCATTGTTGGACAAAGATGTTGATGAAAATGACTCCGTAATTATTTTTGAAAATTGAAAATTAGATGGTGATAAATTTTTAAATAAGACCATTCACTCATTCATTTTTTTACTGGGTCGTATTAGAGAGGTCACTGGTGGGTTCCTACAATATCCATATTTTTTGAATTGGGCCGCATTTTCGTGGAAAAATTAGACCACTACTGGAGCCACCACCATGAGATAATTTTCCTTCCCTTCCTGTTTGTTTCATGTATATATACATTCACGATGCATTGAGGACAATGCATGACATAAGTATGGGGGAGGGTTTACTAACGTAGGTTGTTTTAAATTTTCTTTCTTTTACACTTCTTTTTAGGAAATTTTTAAATTTTGTATAGAAACTCTTTTCTTTTTTTTAAAAAACTTTTTGAATTAAGAGAAATAGTTTTGATTTATTTTTTAGAAAATTAAGATTATCTTGGGGATTAGGAAGACCTAAAATTATGAATTTTTAAATCAAGTAAAAATAATAGATCGTATTTAAATTTTAGGATAAGGAAGGAAGGTTAGAAAGAAAATTTGATCTTTAATTTTTTTCACGCTTACACAATTTTTTGGGATTGAAACAAATACTGAAAATGTCATAAAATTATATATATAAAAAATGTTAATAAAATCACTTATTGAAATTAGGTTATGTCTCAGGAAGCATGATTATTCACGTCTAAAACGGTAGACAAAAACAATAGTTTTGTGGCCTTTTTTACTCGAGTCCTTAAGTTCGAGAGATGTTTTCTCATCTGGTGCCCTAAAACTATCTGGTTTGGGAGTCACTGGCAAAAGGCTCACTGTCCAGGTAAGCTAGAAAGCCTAAAAAAACTAAGGGAAGAAAAAAGAAAAATTTGATACATACCAATGGCATGAAAGTTTGTGTCAATATCCTAAAAATCTTCACAGTTCACAAAGTGTATATTTTTCTAAGAGTTTTATGAAAGATCAAAGAATCGATTCAAGTTTAAATTCTTACATTTAATTTATAACAAGATTTTGCATTTTAACTTAGTTTAAGAAATAATAATTTCTCATTAACCTATGACATTGGATCACTTTATTTTCGCAAAAATACTTCAACATTTTTTCTATTTCAAAAATGCGTTTTCAAAATACTAACATTTGATTTCCTTCTTTATTGATTTTGTGGGTGTAATCTGTAGAAAACCCTCAGGAGACAAAACTCCTCTTCTAGGAAAAACCTAGAGGTTTAACGGCTTGTTGCACACGCTCAGTGCAATTACGCCACCTGTGAAAGTGGTGTAATAATTTTCTTAGTTTTATATTTTGCTCGGGACGATCAAAAGATAAGTGTGGGGGTGTGATTAGTCTCTAAAATTGCATATTTCATACCACATCTTCACATTTTAAATTCTGTTAATAATACCTCTCTTGCATGTTTCTATGTCCATGGCATGAAATGAAGAAGAAGACCCAAATTCACCATTTAATTGGTGATTAAGAGCCTATAAAGATAGCCATTGACTTTGGAGGGTGGTTTCATCAAAACAGGGGGCCCAAATTCAGAAACCAGGACTTGCAGCCGATAGGGAGACAAGCGGGAAGCGTGCAGTAGGCGGCACTGCGCGCGTCGCCCTTGTACAACCGCAGAATCATGGCTTTGGCCGCGTTTTCGTGGCCGTATTGGCGCGACCGTGCCAGTTCTTTAGATCAGGGTTTGCCCCCTGGCCCTCTTTCTCCTGGTGCCTATAAATATCCCCTATGGGGTCCTTCAGTGGAGATATTCAGAGAATTAGGCTAGTTTTCTTCTCCATGTTGTAGTTTAGGATAGTTTAGGTTAGTTGTTCTTCTTCTTTCTCCTTTGTATTTTCTATTTCTTGTAGACCTTGTATAGGAGAGAGAGTGGTACATAGTTAGAAAGTAAGAGTGCTTGTAATAGCAAGTGACGGTCTATGAAAGGTTCTCTCTTTACCTCTCTTTGTTTTCTTCTCTCTAACTCTTTTTACATGTTTAGCTAATTTTCTCGCGTAGCAACTAACCACTAACTTGCTAACTTCTTACTTGATAATTCACATGAATCTAATAACCTCTACTTGACCTTGCTCTTGCAAGAGCCATTGATGGATGATGGATTTTAACACTCTAATATTTTAACTCTCTAACAAACTAACATTACTTTACTCCATGCTTAATCTTGTTTAATTTTGATGGTTTAAGTGTAGCTTGAACTTGTTTGTTGAGTTTGAAAGTTATCGTACGGATCATGCTTTGAAACGCTCTTAAACCAAGGACTAGTGATGACTAAGGGTACATGGAGGCAACTATCACTAAGATGTTAGCATAGTTAGTGGAGCCATTAGTAGTTAGTAGTCATGGATTTTCTTTATCTTTTTTCTTTGTTTTATATATATCTCAAAAATTACAAATATATTCTTTTCTATGTTTCCCACTTCTTTGTGTTTCACTGTATCCTTCTCTTTTCACTTTTTGTTTTATTTTCTTTTTATTCTTTCAAATATTGAAGAACTTTTAACACACACGTGAACATACCGATAAAGGTTCTATCGCTTCCCGTCCCTATAGATTCGACTAGTTTAGCCTTTATGCTATAACAAAAATATTGAGGAAGCCAAAGCACACATTTTAAACTATTGATTTTAAATATACACTTTTTGTGCACAGTTTTCTCCTGATCTGTACTGCATCGGCTGAGTCATATAGATCTCCTTATCAAGATTGCCATAGAGAAAGGCGGTCTTCACATCAAGCTGGTCAAGTTCCTACTCATACTGTGCTACCAGCACCAACAAAATTTGAATTGACGAGTGCTTTACAACTGGGGAGAATACCTTGTTGTAATCAATGCCTTCTCATTGTGTGTAGCCTTTCATCACCAACCTGGTTTTGTAGTGTATAGTATCTTCCTTGAGAGATCTCTATTTCTTTGCATATACCTACTTACAGCCAATTCCCTTCTTTCCTTTGGGCAACTCTGTTCGTTCCCAAGTGTCGTTCTTGTGTAGAGAAATCATATCTTCTTCTATGGCATCCTTCCACATCTTTAACTCTGAACTAATTTTAGCTTCTCTATATGTAGACGGGATTGCTTCTTTAACGACTGGGAGAGCATAGGCTACAAACATATCTGTAGTGAGCCAACTTGGTTTGCGTGAATTTCTTCTGGGTCTCCCAACTATAACCGATTCATGGACATCACTCATGACATGTCCTTGATCGTCATCAGCATCCTGCTCGGCTGCATGATCACTCCCTGTGTCACCGTTAGTATGATGTCCAAAGACACTGAGCTTTTTAGAGATGGTGAAGTAGCATCACTCTCCACCTGCTCTGATACTTCTTTGGTTTTCTCAATCTCTATCTGATGAGAGATTGTAGGTTTCAACATTGAAGCCTCATCAAATGTGACATCCCTGCTGAGAACACATTTTCTGTTCTTAGGATCCAAGATTATATAGCATTTTATTACTCTCTTGAATCCTACGAACACTCATTTATTCGCTCTTGGGTCTAACTTATCTTCCTTAACATGGTAGTAGGTCGGACACCAAATACCCTTAGCGAATCATAGTCCTGAGTAGCTTTCCTTGACCAAACTTCTAGAGGAGTTTTTTCTCCTATCGCAGATAAAGGCAATCTGTTGACGAGATAGCAAGCATATGCCAAAGACTCAGCCCAAAAATTCTTTGATAATCTGACATTGGATAACATACAACAGACCTTCTCTTACAAAGTCCTATTCATCCTTTCTGCTACCCCGTTTTGTTATGATGTTTCCTTTACTATAAAGTGCTTGTCTATGCCCTCATCACGACATAGCTTTTAGAAAAGATTAGATTTATACTCACCCCCGTTATCTGACTGGAGGACCTTGATTTTCCTTCCCATATTTTTCTTCAAATTCTTTTTTCACTCTACAAATAATTCTAGGACTTCCCCTTTGTGCTTCATGGTATATACCCAACATCGCCTAGAATAATCATCAATGAAAGTCACAAAGTAGTGGTTACCTCCAATAGATACAGTGTTGGTAGGTCCCCAAATATCAGTGTGAACATAATCTAGATCCCCTCAGTACAGTGAGTCGTTATACCAAATTTCACCTTGGTCTTCTTTCTGATGACACAATGTTCCCAGAAATCTAGTTTACAGGTTCTGGTACCTTCCAATAGTCCTTGCTTTGCAAGAGTTTGCAAAGATTTTTAACCTGTGTGTCCGAGTCACATATGCCATAATCTAGTTGAGTCATTATCTGAATCAGTAGAGGTCGCCACCTGTTCTATAATAGTACTACCTTTCAAGTAGTAGAGATTATTCCGACAGACGCCCTTTAGAACCAGCATTGAGCCTTTGGTCATTTTGAGAACTCCATCCTTTACTAATACCTTAAGCCCCAATGTTTTCAAGGCACTAAAAGAGATAAGATTTCTCTTAAGTTGAGGTACATAGCTTATTTCCTTCAATTCTCATATCATTCCATTGAATATCTTGATCTGAATTGTTCCTATACCTTCCATGTTACATGGGCAATCATCACCCATAATTACTGACCATCCGTCTAGCTTCTCGAAGATAGAAAATTGATTAGTCTCTAAAATTGCATATTTCATATCACATCTTCACATTCATTTTATAATAAATACTGCTAATAATGGTCTTCTTTTGTGTTTCTAGGTCCATAGTGTGAAAATGAAGAAGACCCAAAATTACCATTTAATGGGTGATTAAAGGCCTATAAAGATAGCTATTGACCTAGGAGGGTGATTCTGCCAAAATCAGGGCCTAAAACTAGAAACCAGGACATGTAGCTAATAGGGGACCGACGCAACAGCCTGTAGTAGGCGGCGCTGCGTTCGTCGCACCAGCGCTTTGGATTAGGGTTTATCCCCTGGTCTCCTTTCCCCTGGTGCCTATAAATACCCTTGGGGTTCTTCAGGGAGATATCCAGAGAGTAGGGTAGTTTTCTTTCCATGTTATAGTTTAGGGTAGTTTAATTTAGTTCTTCTTCTTCTTCTTCCTCTTTGTATTTTCCATTTCTTTTAGATCTTGTAATAGGAGAGAGAGTGGTACATTGTTAGAAAATAAGAGTGCTTGTAATAGAAGGTGACAAGCTATGAAAGGTACTCTCTTTACCTCTCTTTGTTTTCTTCTCTCTAACTCTTTTTACATGTTTAGCTAATTTTCTCTCATGGCAACTAACTACTAAGCACTAACTTGCTAACTTCTTACTTGATAATCCACATGAATCTAACAGCCTCTACTTGGCCTTGCTCTTACAAGAGCCATTGATGGCTTTTGATGATAGATCTAACACTCTAACATCTTAACTCTCTAAGAACCTAACATTACTTTATTCCATTCTTACTCTTGTTTAGTTTTGATGGTTTAAGTGTAGCTTAAACTTATTTTGTTTATTTTGGTTATGAAAGTTATCGTATAGGTCATGCTTTAAAACGCTATTGAACCAATGACTAGTGATAGCCAAGGATACATGTGAGGCAACTATCACTAAGAGGTTAGTATGGTTATTGGAGCCATTAGTAGTTAGTAGTCATGGGTTTTCTTTCTTTTTACTTTGTTTTAGATATACAAATAAAATCACAAATATATTCTTTTCTATGTTTTCCACTTCTTTATTTTCACTGTACTTCTCTTTTCATTCTTTGTTTCCTTCTCTTTTCATTCTTTAAAACGTTGAAGTCAATTTAACACACACGTGAACATACCGTGTAAGCTTCTATCGCCTCTCGTCCTTATGGATTCAACTCGTTTTAGCCTCTACGCTATAACGGAAGTATCGAAGAAGGCAAACCATACATACTTTAAATATCGATTTCAAAACATACACTTTTTATGCGAGATTTTCTCCCGATCAAAAACCAATCCCTGTTCGGGCACACATGGTAGGTAGCTCCAATATCTAATATCCACTCAATATCTCCAGAGTAACCAACGATAGGAGTAGTAATAGTGAAAGAGAATACCGATGAGTCCAAGTCTGATCCACCTGCCTGTGAAGTACTGGCGTGAGTACTGACCACCCGTGCGAGGTTTGCCTTAGTCTTTGACTCCTTCTTCTTACCTTTGGCCTTTGGACAATCAACTATCTAGTGTCATAGTTCTTTGTAAAAAGCGCACTGGTTCTTCTTCAGATCTCTGAAACCTGGCCTAGACTTTGATCTCTCATAATCGTCTTTGCCCTTCCTATTTGAACCTCTGTCTCTTACTGCAAATGACTCTGCTGATGTACTCCCATGAGAAGACAATCTATCTTGCCTCTATTGGCCCAAAGGCCCATCACTCTAGTTTTGATGATGATTAACTCATATAGTTATAGTACTAATGATCTTGTGTTTATATAGTTTCAGATATTTGATTAAGATCTTTGTCGGTGTTAGCTTCAACAAAAGATTCAAAGTCAAGTTTTGAAGCTAGCACTTGTTAATTCAAGAGCTCGCATTTCAAAGATCGCATAAAGAGCTCAAGAGGAGTCTAGCTCATTGGATCAAGGTTTGGACCAAATCAAGATGGAGAAGAAGATTTTCAAGAGAAGGTTTTTCGAGACTTGAGTCTAGTTTTGTAAGTATTAAGATTTTATGTTTTAGATAAAATGTAAAGCATAGATTAGTTGTGGATTGCTCAAGCTCATATACACACACAAATTTATATGTATTTTCATAAATAGTTTTAGTTTTAGAAAATTTCATTTTGATTTTGAGCTTTAAAGTATATATCCTTATGCTTCATGATTAGATTTCATCAAAAAAAGTTTATATGGTTTAAATGCGTTTTGGATTTCAACCATGTACACTGTTGGTTAAAATGTATAGAAAAACTTAATTGATGTTTCTATATTATGTGTTTGAGTTTTATATTTATTAAATCTTATTTTAGAGCTTATTGTCAAAAACATAGAAATTTTATCTTATATGTGTATTGGATCATATCCATACAAACTAAGCTTCAAAAGTTATTAAAATATCTTATTTTTGTATCTAAAAAAATTTTGAAAAAATCGTTTTTCAAATTGAAGATTAATTTTGAAAAATACCGATTTTGTTTAAGACTAAATTTCTAAATCACAAAAATGGTTCAAAATGTTTGTAATATGTGTTGATTTTTAATCACATATATTTGTACTTTAAAATATTTCAATAAACTTATTTTTGTAGATTTTATGTGATTTAATGGGATTTTATAAGAGTTTATAAGAACAAGATTTAATCCTCAAAATTCCTGACCTTGCCTTCTGGTGGTCGACCGAGACAGAAGTCCGTCGACCGGGTGGTCGACCGATGTGCACAGAAATGTGCACGGACCTTGGCTTGAGGGCCGGTCAATCGGACGGTCGATCAATCAAGAAAGTTCACTCTCTGGATCTGGCTCTGGTCGATCGGGCGATCGACCGACTAGGGAGCTTTGCTCCCTGGATCTTGTCTTAGTCGACTGACCGTTGGCCAGTCGACCTGCTGATCGATCGACAGGCCTATCTGGCCAGATTCTGAGCCATAACGGCTATTTTTGGTCCTTATAAAAAGGGGCTTCCTTGGCCAGTTTTAGACAAGTTTTGAAGAGGGTTTTTGAGCCATTTTTTTCACCTTTCTTAGAGGTTTTCTAACAAGTTTTAGAGCTTAAATTCTATATCAAACGGAGTGCTTACAAGAATGATTCTCTTGTGTTTTTCAAAAAGATTTCTTGAGTTTTTTCTCCACAAATCTATCCTAGTTTTTCTCACAAAAGCTTGAGTTTTTCATTGTCATATCTATCCTATATGAGCTTTATTGTGAGAGTTTTTGGTGATCAAAATGTAGATGATTGCAAATGAAAGCAGTGAGAATTACCGTCTAGCTTTGGGCTAACGGGTCGTGTCCACGAGGAGGAATGCGATAGAATTTTTTCAATGAATTGTTAAATAACAAATACTAGTGTTGGTGTTTTTATTTTCTTTTTTATATTGAAAAAGTGAATGGAAAGTAAGGAAATGATTAAAAGAAAAATTGAAAACTTAGAGAAGAATTTAGAAAAGGTGATCTTTAAAAAGTGTTGAAGATTGTTTGGTTGTTTTTAATATAGGAAAAAGATCTGGGCTCATTTATTTTCAATCTCCATTAACAATGAGCCTGCACATTATTAAATAAAAATGTCACTCATTAATAGGGTTTATTAGATAATAAACATAATAATGTGACAATATATGTGACCGATCACACTCCCACACTTATCTTTTGCTCGCCCTCGAGTAGAACATCAAAACTAATCCTAATCAATTATTGGACCACTTTCGCAGATTACTCGATTGCACTGAGTATGTGCAAAAAGCCATTAAATCTCTAGGTTACCCCTAGAGGACGAGTTTTGTCTCATGAGGATTTTCAGCGGATTGCACTCACAAAATCCATAAAGAAAGAGAAAGAATGTTAGTTTTTTGAAAAGCATTTTGAAAAGATAGAAAATATTTGAGGCATTATTGTAAGAGTTCAAGTAATCTATAAGTTTTAGAAAAATTAAACTTTTCATTCCTAAACTTAGTCTCTATTCAAAAACATGTCATCATCAAAGTAAGGAGTCAAATTGTATTTCTCGTCTAGTCTATTTCTTTACCCTAAGTCATATGCACCTTCGTGACTATGAAGTTTTGACTAAGGGTTCTTTAACTTTAACTCTTATGCCTTATTTATTTTTATTTTTGGTGGTATTTATTCCTCAATTCCATTAGGCTTTCTAATTTGTCTATGTAACGAGCCTTTAGTCGGTGACACCCAAACCGGACAGTCTTAGGGCACCAGGTGAGAAAATACCCCTAAGGACTTAAACACTGGAGCAAATAAGGCCACAAAACTAAGGATTTTTATTTATAAAATGTACCCCTTGGCTTGAATACTTATGCTCATGAGGCACAAATACCAAGCTCAATCAGAGGATATATATATATATATATATATATATATATATATATATATATATATATTAGATAAGTTTAAAATATATATATATATATATATATATTTCAAACTTATCTAATTATCTTTTGCATAAATACCAAGGCTTTCTGAGGTCAAAGCATCTAGCTAATTAATAATTAGATTTGTTTATTTTTCATAAATATATGTATATATTTTTTTAATAAGGCATAAGAATTTTTTTTTAAACCTTAAGTGTGAAAATATATAAAATGTACATATTTCTTCAAGGTAAAGATCAAAACTAAATTACTCTCACTAACTTTCTTCCTAACCCTAAAAATCAAACAAGTCATCGTATTTTGACTAAGTATAAGAAATCCTAATTATGAATTTTCTATTCCTTAAAATTAACTAAATTTATACAAAAGATATATCAAAATATTGTTCTTTTCTTTCAAAAGTTTATATATATATGTATATTATATTATTTTTCTTTCTTTTTTTGGTTATATTATTTATGTTAGAGTCTTCCCCTACACTTATCTCATGCTTTATCCCCAATGTATGAAAGAAATGTATAAATGCATGAAATGGAATGTAAAAGAGGTGCATAAAAAAAATATATATATATATATATATATATATATATATATATATATGTATGTATGTATGTATGTATGTATGTATGTATGTATAGTATACAAAAATATGTACAACATCATATTTCCCCCACACCTAGATCTTTTTATGTCTCATCCCTCTAGCTCTCTTTTCATCATTCCAATGGGTTCTCTTTATAGGGCATAGTGGGGATGCCAATCTTTTTGTCATTTTAGTTCTCTTGCTCTCTAGTCACACCTTCTTTAAGTTTTTTCCTTATGTTTCTACATCCACTATTCAAAAATTGATCACCATCACACTTCTCAGTTGGAACTTCCTCATTATGAATGCCTAGAAATTCTAACTAAGTTCCATACATCTCCTCAAAACTTAGGTCAATACTTTCCCTTGTAGGTGTGTAATTAACCAAAATATTCCTAGTCAATTCATTCAAACACGTAAGTTCTTCTTTGAAGAGGTTTTCAAAGATTAGGTCAATCGAAGATTCTTGAATTATATTCTCATGTGATATATCATTAATTGGCTCATTGAAAATGAAGATATTCAAATCAAATTTCTTTTTTTATAGGGGACTCTAAAATTAGGATATCCGACATATGTCTTCTCATTACTATAATCGCATTCATTCTTAAATAATTCATCAAGAAACAGAGACTCATTCTTTATACCGTCACTTTCTTTATCACAATTATTTTCAACAAAGTTTACCTTAAACGTTTGGTCTCTTATCTTACAAGGTTAATTTTTTAGGTTAAAGACATTGACTTCTCTAGTCATGTCCCTAAAGGTTAACCTCATGGACCCATTCTTACAATTGATAATAGCATTGGCAGTAGCAAGGAATGGGCGCCCTAGGATATCAGGAATTTCAGCCCGAGGATTGGACACAGGTTGTGTCTCAAGAACTATGTAATCAACTGGGTAGATAAACTCCCCAACCTGTATAAGGACATCATTAATTTCTCCGTTTGGAACTTTCACAGAATGGTCAGCCAGTTGGATTGTGACTCGAGTTGGACTAAGATCGCCCAACCCAAGTTATTAATAAATTGAGAATGGAAGCAAGTTAATACTTACTTCCAAGTCAAGAAGTGCATGACTAATCTCGGCTTGCTGTTATAAGCCATATCACACAAGAAATATTAAATGCAAATAAAGAAAAACAAATAAATAAGCAAACAAATAAAAGAAAAATCTAACCTAAGTTAGGGTAGATCTTAGACCTAGATGACTCCTACCTGGTTAGACTATCCATGAGGGGTATATTGTCAAATTTGATCACAAGTTAATCGGCTAGGCAGGGTCAAGATCGGTGGGAGGTATCAGTGCCAAAGCAACGGACCTAATTATGCCAAACCACCAGCCTTCGAAGTTTCGCCCCCTCAAACCCCAACCTTAGATACCGATTTACCAAGAGTCAAATTTAAATCAACTTTCCCCTTAGGTAAGTCTCCTATATGAGTCCGAGATGTCCCTAGGGCCAACGTCTACTCAGTTTTAGTTAGGCTAGTTAGTGAGTGAGGAGATGATTTGTGGGCTAAGAGAGAATAATGACTTCCCCACCTTATCTTGTTTATAGGACAAAGCCTTAAATCAATTTAATGCGATGTGTACAAGATATAGAAAAGTGACATTCACAAGCAAATATCACCCAAGAATACTTCCTAAACTATATGCTATGCATACGCTCCTGTTGCTCCAGCAGTCTTCAACAGTAATGTAAAATGGAAATGAATTAGACACATGTCTAAATGTAAAGTCTAAACCATTTTTAGCATTTAACAAACATCATTTTATTGTTAACGTTAAAAAGTATATACAGTAAGATAAAAAAGTAAATAAAAAGTTACAAAAATTCAGCTTTGCAATTCAGCCAACCTACAGAAATACAGGTTAGTAGTTCACTCCGCTTGCCACTGAAATGTAGTAAATCTGAGAATTTCTGGGCTCTACATTCTAGAGCAGAGTCCAGGGCCACTTGTATGTCCATTGCAACAAAGATTTCCTTGTTGTTAAAACTGTACACCAAGAATAAAGAAGAAAGTTAACCAAAAATGTAAATCTAAAAAGAGAATAACTTACCATCCCTCCCCGACAACGGCATCAAAATTTGATTGAGTCTAAACCTATATATAGAAACACAGAATTTTAAAACTTAAAATAAAGATGCAAGTCTCAATACTACCGCAATTGTAAGTGGCTATGCGGGTCGTGATCCATAAGGAGGGACTAGCGATAGAAGCTTTTTAACAAGTTCTCTTTTAAGTTACATTCAATGGTTAAAGATCTTCTTTTAGTTCCTTAAAAGAAAAGAAAAAATAAGTTAAAGTTAAGCTAGGAAGAAGGTGGTAGATTGAGAAGGTGGAGAAAATAGAAAATGGATATATATATAAAGAAATTGAAAAGAGTGATAAAGTTAAGAGATTGAGGTGATGTAAACTAAAGAATTAAAAGAAAGAAAACTAAAAGAAATACTTGCCTCCTCTGGCCAAATACTTACCTTGAATCTTTGGCGACGATGTTACCTTGAAGTGAAGGCAATCAGCGTATAGGCCATAAGAGTTGATTCTCGTCTCTTCCACATTACATTATCAAGACTATTCAAGTATGAAATGATACAGACTGAAACTACGATCCACTATCATGAGCTATCGGTGGCACTCGCAAAGGAAGGGTCTTTCGATGTTATAGACTCACTTGGATAGTAATTGGTACCATAAGAAGAGAAATAACAAGGAAAAAGAAGAACACAAACACAAAGAAGACCATAAAAAAATGTACTTTAGATTCAATATGGTAACAATAAGAGAAGAGAAGTACAACTTATACCGGTGTCACTCACAGTACAAGCTTCACTCTCGTTCTCCTATGAAACTCTGATCTCCTCTGAATTACATAAATAAAACTGAAAATTAAATAAAAATAAAAATAAAAACCTACACTAAAAAGAATGAAAAATTGGCCTAAAATCTATCTCCATGGTCGCTCTGTGTACGCTCTGAAAAACCCAGTATTTATAGGCAAAATCCAATGACGAGGGGCATACGAAGATAGAGGGAGAAAACGCTCCCCTAGCTGAAACAACAAAGCCGCGAAAACGCGGCCTCGCAGTTTTCGTCACGTTTCCCCGGCCCGGGTGTGGCAAGGTGGCCACACCCAGGGGGTACAGCTTCTCATTTGGTGATATCTCCTTATCTGGTTCTAGAATTTCCATTTCAGCTCCTGGATTTGACGAAACGGCCTTTGATCTTTGGCTTTAAATAATTAATTTGTAGAGATTTATTTTAATTTGTTTTTGATGGAGGTAGACCTGCACACAAGAATACAGAATTTCAGAACTAAGAATGAAAAGTGCAAGTGCTCAATTCTACTGCAATAGCAAGTGGCTTTTCGGGTTGTGATCCACAAGGAGGACTAGCGATGGAAGTTTTTTAAACAAGTTCTCTTTTATGCTACCATTAATGGTTAAAAATTATTCTTTTAGTTCTTAAAAAGAAAAGAAAAATAAATTACAATGAAGTTAGGTAGAAAGTGAGAGATTGGGAAGATGGAGAAACCAGAATTGGATATGTACAAAGAAATGGAAAAGTAGTGATAAAAGAAGTGGGTGTTGTTGGTGTTTTAAACTAAATAATTAAAAGAAAGACAACCTAAAAATTACTTACCTCTTCAGTACTCATATACCTTGGATCCGTTGCGACGACTTACCTTGTCTTTGAAGGCAATCAAGCATGGCGTATAGGATCTTCCCCATTCTCGATCTACACTACAAATAAAAGGGCAAACTATACTAGCAAGAGAAGGGTTGTTCATCACCATAGGCTATCAAGGGCACTTACAACGGCTAAGCTGTCTCGAGGCTAACGGATTCTCTTGGATTGCAACACATCAGAGGAGAGTAAAAGAAAACAAGAGTAAAGAAAGAAAAAGAAACTTTGATTAAATTCAAATAATAATGAAAGAAGAGATCACTTACACTGGTGTCACCTGCAGTACAAGCTTGCTCTCATCCCTCCATGAAAGTCGTCTCTCCTCTCAGTTACATAAAGAAAAGTAAAAATTACATAAAAAGAAAACTAAAAACCTAAGTTACAAACTACAAATTATCCTAAGTTCTATTCTCTGCTTGGTCGTCCCTGCTCCTTTGAGATTGCAGGTATTTATAGAAGAAATGCAGAGGTTAGAGGAGTATGAAGATAGGAAAAGCTGGCTATTTCTGAATTTGAATCCTCTCCTTATCTCCAAATTTGATTTGATGTAGATATTCAGTTCTGATCTGCACTTTATTGGCATGTTGATTGCTAAATATCACTTAACAAATGATAGAATAAAAAATAGTGATCAACATAAGAGTTGTAGCCATATAAGTCTACTTTCTAGATCATCTTGAATCATTATATTTGAGATTTGGTAGCGAAAGTTATGATTCAAATACTAAAATGTATTCAGTCAGAATCTGAGTCAAATATGCTTCATCTAATCTATTGATCTTCTCTCTATCCATTTGTCTCTCTGTATTTGATATTATCCTTGGTTGATCTTTAGCTAACCAAAATGGATTTATAAAAATCTAAATTTTATCGGTATCCATTTGGTGTTATGTTTCTGATTTGCTCTGATCTTCAGCTGAACATTTACCCCAATCTTTGATTTGTTCTAACTAGATCTGGGATCATCCTCAGCTAACCAAATAGATCCAGTTAAATCTGATTTTAACTAGTATTTATTTTGTTTAATCCCCTTTCTCTTCATTATTATCCTCTATAAAATAGATATTTAAGACAAGAAAATTAGTAGATTTATTACACGATAAATGTAGGAGTGTAATGAAAAGAATACAACATATATATACGATCACACCCCCACACCTATCTTTTGCTCGTCCTTGAGCAAAACTACAAAACTAAACTAAATATTATTAGACCACTTTCGCAGGTCACGCGATTGTACTGAGCTTGTGCAACAAGCCATTAAACCTCTAGGTTTTCCCTAGAGGACGAGTTTTATTTCGTGAGGGTTTTTAGTGAATTACACCCACAAAATCCGTAAAGAAAGAGAAAAATTTTAGTATTTTGAAAACACATTTTGAAAGAAAAATATTTGAAATATTATTGTAAGTTTTAAGTAATCTATAAGTTATAGGAAAACTGAATTTCATTTCTAAACTTAGTCTCTATTCAAAAATTTGTTATCAATTAAAGTAAGGAGTCAAATTGTACTTCTCATCTAGTCTATTACTTTACCCTAAGTCATATGCACCTTGTGACCGTGAAAATTTTGACTAAGGATTCTTTAACTCTAACTCTTATGCCTTATTTATTCATATATATATATTTTTTGGTGATATTATTCCTTAGTTCTATTAGGCTTTCTAATCTGCCCATGCAACGAGCCTTTAATCGATGACTCCCAAACCAAACGGTCTTATAGCACTGGGTGAAAAACACCCTAAGGACTTAAGACTCGAGCAAATATGGCCACAAAACTAAGGATTTTATTATATGAACTATTTTTAGTCTTGAATACTTATGTTTTATTAGTCACAAATACCCAGCTTAATCAGAGGATTTTTTTAATATTTTTTCTCAAACTTATCTAATCATCTTTTGCATAAATACCAAGGCTTACTTAGGCCAAAGTACATAGCTAATCAATAATTAGATTTGTTCATCTTTCATATTTTTTCTTTTTTTTATAAGGCATAAGAATCTTCGTTTTTTAACCCCAAGTGTGTAAGTATATGAAGTGTGCATATTTCATTAAGGTAAAGATTAAGACTAAATTACTTTGATAAATTATCTTCCTAACTCTAAAAATCAAACAAATAATCTTATTTTGATCAAGTTTAAGAAATACTAAATTTAATTTTCTTATTCCTTAAAATTGACTTAATTTCTTACAAAAAATATGTCAAAATATTGTTTCTATTTTCAAAAAGGTTTTAAAAATTAAGGAAATGTTAAATTTTTTTAGAAAAACCTAAGTTATGTTAGAACCCTCCCCCACACCTATCTCATGCATTGTCCTCAATGTATGAATTAATGCATAGATGCATGAAAAAGAAGACAGGGAAGGAAAATACTATCTTAAGATGGTGGTTCCGGTGGTGGTCTGATTGGTTCATGAAATGCGGCCCAATCGACTTTACATGGAGTTCAGAGAAACTCACCAGAAATTTCTCTAATATAACCCACTAAAATGTTATATACATGAATGATTTTTATTAAATATTTTACCCCATCTAATTTCTAATTCCATAATTAATTTCAGAGTCAATTTTGTCAACCGCCTTGTCCCAAAATGGAGTGTGAAAAGATAGAATGACTGACATGGACTCAGGAAGTACGGGAACTAATACCGACTCAGGAAAGTGACTTAACTCAAGTAAAGGTTCAGGAGTCGAGATTGGTTCAGGAAGTGGGTCCAAATCAAGAAGTTGAAACTCAAGTTTACATTGAATGATAGGTGTGGGAATCAAAACTGACTCTAAAATATTACTCAAGTCGGGTAACAAAATAGGAGTCAATATTGATTTAGGAATTTGAACTGGATCACAGATTTGAGAATCTATGTCACATTTCTCATTGAGTTAAATTTCATAAAAATGAGAACTTGCCAATTTATCAATGGGACTTTCAAAATTATAAAACTGGTCAAGTTCAATATAATGATCATCAAAGATGGGCGATTCAATTTCATTATGAATTGGCACAAGATCCAATATTGACTCGGAAAAAAGATTGAAATTAGGTGAAGACACCAGAGTCATAATTGAGTCAGGAAATAGAATTGAATTATTAAGTTGAGGTTCAGGATCATGTTCATTCTCAAGTTCTATTTCAGGAAAGAAATAACTTGCCAAACTGTTAATATCATTTTCAAAATTTACAGTTTGGGTAAGTTTAAATGATTGTGCTGAAATAGAAACTTGTTTTCCAAAACAACACGACTCTTCTGCTCTAATAGAATGGTTAGTGACATCAGAACTGGCCAAACGATGAGAACATAGAGTTTGGACCATCATATCTATGTCATGATTACGAGCGTTTTGAGCCTGAGTCATGGCTTCAAACATCTTTTCATAGTTGATTGGTTTATCGTTTTGTTATAATTGGTCTTGAAAAGATGAAGTGTTATTTTAGAATTGGTGGTGATATTGTGAGTCCATCAGATTTTGTGATTGTTGTTTGGACTCACGCATACTCATTTCCAAAATTGATGGTTTTCTATTTTGGACTGGTGAAACTGAGTATGATTCTTGAAAATATTGTGGACAAGGTGGATAAGGAGGACAAGTTGGTTGAAAATTAGACTCGGGGGAGGTGAATCCCCACTTACTCTGTGAAGAGTTGAAATTATTCTAGAAATTATGATTATAAGATTGGGGGCATAGGTTATATTGATTCGGATAAGACCAATTTGGCACACTAGGTTGGTTAAAGTTTTGATATGCCGGGTTGGTAATATCCGAAAAAGAGGTTGGTGTGTAATATTGATTGCCATTAAAATTGAAAAAATTATTGTTATAAGCCATATCACACAATAAAACACAAACAAAGAAAAAACAAACAAATAAGCAAACAAAAAAGAAAAAATTCTAACCTAAGTTAGGTAGACCTTTGACCTAGACGACTCCTAACTGGTTAGACTGTCCATAGAAGGTATAATGCAGACATTGACCACAAGCTAATCAGCCAGGTCAGGACAAGATTGGTGGGAGGTTATCTGTCAAAGACGTTCCTTAATTAAGTAACCACCAACCTTGGGGCTTTCGGCCCTTAATCTCCTTCCTAGACACTGTTTGGCAGGAGTCAAATTCCAATACCTTTCCCCTTAGGATAATCTCCTAATTGAGTCCGAGATGTCCCTAGGGCCAATGTCTACTCATTTTTATTTAGGCTTGGGATAGTGAGTGAGGAGACTGTTTGTGGGCTAAGGGAGGGTAATGACTTTCCCACCTTATCTTTTTTATAGGACAAGCCCTTAGATCAATTTAATGCAGTGTATAAGAAAAGCAACACTCAAGCAATGTAAACAATCCAAAAGTGTTCTTATAGTAGATGCTATGCACACGTACCTTTGCTCCAGCACTCTTCAACAGTAAATAGAAAATGTAATGAAATAGATACGTGCCTAAATGCAAAGTCTAAATCATTTTTTAGCATTTACCATCATCATTTTACTGTTGAGATTAGAAAGTAAATATAGTGAGATAAATAAGGAAATAAATGCTACAGATATTTAAACTACGTAATTCAGCCAACCTGCAAAAAATACAAGTTAGTAGTTCACTCAGTTTGTTACAGGACTGTAGTAAATTTGAGGGCTTCTTAGCTCTGCTTTCTTGAGCAGAGTCCAAGGCCACTTATGTGTCCACTGCAGCAAGAATTCCTTGTTATTAAATCTGTACAAAAAACAAAGAATAAAGTTAACCAAAAATGTAAACTTTTAAAAAGAATTACTTACCGTCCCTCCCCGGCAACTGCGCTAAAATTTTAATTATAGTCTGAACCTGCACACAAGAAACAGAATTTCAGAACTGAGAATGAAAAGTGCAAGTGCTCAATTCCGTCGCAATAACAAGTGGCTATGCGGGTCGTGATCCATATGGAGGGACTAGCGATAGAAACTTTTTAAGCAAGGTCTCTTTTATGCTACCATTAATAGTTAAAAATTCTTCTTTTAGTTCTTAAAAAGAAAAAAATAAATTACAATGAAGTTAGGCAGAAAGTGAGAGATTGGGAAGATGGAGAAATCAGAGTTAGATATGTAAAAAGAAATGGAAAAGGAGTGATAAGAGAAGTGGGTGCTGTTGGAGTTCTAAACTAAATAATTAAAAGAAAGACAACCTAAAAGCTACTTACCTCTTCAATGCTCATATACCTTGGATTCGTAGCTATGACTTACCTTGTCTTTGAAGGCAATTAAGCATTGCATGTAGGATCTTTCCCATTCCCGATCTACACTAAGAATAAAAGGGCAAGCTATACTAGCAAGAGAATGGTTGTTCATCACCATAGGCCATCAATGGCACTTGTAATGGAGAAACAGTCTCGAGGCTAACAACACATTAGAGGAGAGTAAACGAAAACAAGAGTAAAGAAGAAAAAGTAACTTTAAGTCAATTCAAATAGCAATGAAAGAAGAGATCACTTACACCGGTGTCACCTGCAGTACAAGCTTGCTCTCATTCCTCCATGAAAGTATCATCTCCTCTCAGTTACATAAAGAAAATAAAAATTACATGAAAGAAAATAAAAACCTAAGTTACAAACTACAAATTAGCCTAAATTCTACTCTTTGCTTTGTCGTCCCTTGTATGCTCTGAAAATCCAAGTATTTATAGGTAAAAACACACGTAGGAGAGCGTATGAAGATAGGGGCAAACACTCCCCCTAACTCCCTAACAAAGCCATGAATCCACGAGAAATGCCCCGTTTTCGCGGTTTTGTTGTGGCCAGGTGGGCACAGCCGAGGGGTGGAGCGTCCAGGTTTTAGGAATGACTTTATCTTCAGCTGGATTTTCAGTTTTCTCTCCAAAATTGTGACGAAACGGTCTTTGATCCTTGGCTTCAACCGATTAATTTATAGGGATTTATTCTAACTGATTTTCAATCGATCTGAACTGACCTGATCTGTCCTGATTTATTGAGTTAGAATTAATTCTGATTTAAATCAGAATTTAATGGGCTTTTGGGCTCATTTCTCTTCACTCTCCTTTAGGAATGGGCTTGCAAATAAATTAAACAATAATTAGGAAAAAAGCAGAGTTTATTTTATAATAAGTATGAGAATATGATAATGAAATGCAATATTAGCGACCGATCACACCCCCGTACCTATCTTTTGCTCGTCCTCGAGCAAAACAACTAAATAAAAAATTATTAGACCACTTTCGCAGGTCACGCGATTGCACTAAGCATGTGCAACAAGCGGTTAAACCTCTAGGTTACCCTTAGAGGATGAGTTTTGTCTCGTGAGGGTTTTCAGTGGATTACACCTATAAAATCTGTAAAAAAAGAGAAAAATGTTAGTATTTTGAAAACACATTTTGAAAGAAAAATATTTGAAATATTATTATAAGTTTTAAGTAATCTATAAGTTATAGGAAAACCAAAATTTTCATTCCTAAACTTAGTCTCTATTCAAAAATTTGTTATAAATCAAAGTAAGGAGTTAAATTGTACTTCTCATCTAGTTTATTACGTTACCCTAAGTCATATGCACCGTGTGACCGTGAAAATTTTGACTAAGGTTTCTTTAACTCTAACTCTTATGCCTATATATATATATATATATATATATATATATATATATATATATATATATATTGGTGGTATTATTCCTTAGTTCTATTAGGCTTTCTAATCTGCCTATGTAACGAGCATTTAACCGATGACTCCCAAACCAAACGATTTTAGGGTACCAGGTGAGAAAATACTCCATGGACTTAAGGACTCGAGCAAACAAGGCCACAAATCTAAGGATTTTATTATATGAACCACTTTTAGACGTGAATACTTATGCTTTATTAGGCACAAATACCCAGCTTAATCAGAGGATTTATATATATATTTTTTCCTCAAACTTATCTAATCATCTTTCGCATAAATACCAAGGCCTACTTAGGCCAAAGCACCTAGCTAATCAATAATTAGATTTGTTTCTTTTATATATATATATATATTTTTTAATATAAGTCATACGAATCTTTATTTTTGAACCCTAAGTATGTAAGTATATAAGGTGTGCATATTTCTTCAAGGTAAAGATCAAAACTAAATTACATTCACAAACTTTCTTCCTATTCTTAGAAATCAAACAAATAATATTATTTTGACCAAGTATAAGAAATCCTAATTATGATTCTCCTATTCCTTAAAATTGACTTAAATTCTTATAAAAAATATATCAAAATATTGTTTCTATTATTAAAAAAATTTTAAAAGTAAAGAAAATGTTAAATTTTTAATAATAAAAAGGAAAACCTAAGTTATGTTAGACCCTCCCCCACACCGATCTCATACATTATCCTCAATGTATGAATTAATGCATAGATGCATGAAAAAGAAGACAGGGAAGGAAAATACTACCTTAAGGTGGTGGTTCCGGTGTTGGTCTGATTGGTCCACGAAATGCGGCCCAATCGACTTTGCATGGAGTTCGGAGGAACCCACCAGAAATCTCTCTAATATAACCCAATAAAATGATGTATACATGAAGAATTTTTGTTATAAATTTAACTCCATCTAATTTCCAAATTTCATAATTAATTTCGGAGTCAATTTTGTCAACCGCCTTGTCCCAAAATGGAGTGCGAAAAGATAGAATGATTGACTTAAACTTAGAAAGTACGGGAACTAATACTGACTCTGAAAAGTGATTTAAGTCAAGTAAAGGCTTAGGAGTTGAGATTGGTTCAGGAAGTGGGTCCAAATCAAGACGTTAAAACTCAAATCCACATTCATCTTTCCCCCAGTGGAATGTGACTTAAATTGGTGATTCAAGTTCAAGAATGACAGGTGTGGGAATCAAAACTGACTCTAAAATATTACTTAAGTCGGGTAACAAAACAGGAGTCAATATTTATTCAGGAATTTGAACTAGATCACAAAATAGATAATCTAGGTCACATTTATCATTGAGTTCATTTTCATAAAACTGAGAACTTGCCAATTTATCAATGGTGAAAATCACCTAGAGGGGGGGTGAATAGGTGATGATGCTAATCAAAGAACAATTAGAAAAAATATGATGCAACAATCAACCAACAAGATTCACAAGATGAATGAAAGCAAGTAATGAGTGCAAGAATGTAAACCAATCGCAAACACAAAGATATGTTATCGAGGTTCGAGCACCCAGCTCTACTCCCCGCCTTCCCCAGAAGGATTCTAGCTACTTCCCCTATAACAAAGATCACAAATACAATGGAGCACCCAACTCCACAATCTCAAGTACAAGGAATTCTGAGTAGTCAAAAGACCACAAACTCTCTCTTTCAAATATCTCTTCCCTTACAAAGGTCCTTAGAGAATATTGAGTAGGAATGAAGCTCTTGTGTGTAAGGAGAAAATAAAATCAGAGAGAATCACAAAACACTTCAGAAATTAAGAGAGAATTTCAGCACAAAAACCAAGAAACAAAGATCTTTTGAATGCCTTAAACTTTTGAATTTTTCTTGCAAAGATTGTTGTTAATGAATCTCTCCCCAAACACCCTTATTTATAGGAGAGGGCTAGGTTAAGAGATAAAAACAAACTTAAGGCTAATTAAGTCAAATTAGATTTGAAATAAATCCCTAATTCAAATTTTAAACACAAAAGACAAAATAAAACAGCTCTTAAAAATCTGCCCGTTACTGTTCAAACGGTCAGATCGGTCGACTGGCCGGTCGACCGCACGTTCAAAATCATGACCATTACAGGTCAACGGTCGACCGCCCGGTCGACCCATTTTAACCGAGAGCAGAGTATCTTGCAGTCGGTCGACCGTGCGGTCGACCGCAAAAACGTGCACACTGATACATGAATACCCAGAACTTCAGTCGACTGGGCCAGTCGACCGGCCAAACCTGTCATAGGTCCGGTCGACTGGTTCAGGTCAAAAACCAGGTTTTGGACAGAAAATAAAGGGGATTTTGATTTTGACAAAAATAATTTTGAACATAGATTTGTATAAAACATAAATATATATCTGTAGGCAAAATCTTGTATCCAAAATATTTTTGTATAAATTATAAGAAATTATTTTGGAATAAACATGTGCGTAAAAACGTGTGTGATAGAGCATCAAACATATCCACTATTCTTTAACAAACTATAAAAACTAAAAACAAAATAATTACAGACTTCTTAAGCAATCTTCAAGTCTTTGAGCCATCCAATGCCTTGCTAGTGCCTTCTCTTCTATGATCCTTCCTTGATTGTGCAATTTGCCTTCCTTGCTATGTGAAACTTAGAAGTTCTTGCAAAAGCTAAGCCAATGGTCTCCAAACATGGTACAAAACCTGAAACTTATCTTGAATGAACTCATTAGTACCAAATAGCTCTTATTTGGTTTGTCATCATCAAAACACAAAATAATTGGAGAGTGTAACCTCTTGGGCAAACAATCTCCCCCTTTTTGATGATGACAAAACAAATAGGTATAAACAAAAATATGGCGGAGGAGAAGACTCCCCCTCAAATTATGCTATATGAAAAACACAAGAATTTATTAAAAACACAAAAACATACTCTTGATGTCAATTGAAACCAAATTGAAACAATACCAATAAAACACAAAATACAAGAGTTCTCAAATTCATAAGACACAAAACTCATAACTAAAACTTATAAAACCAAAACATATAAATTCATATGGAACCAAGACCAAATGAACTTATTTTTGTCCATGTAAACCTATTCTCCCCCTTTTTGTCATACATCAAAAAGGGTTATGAAAAACATGTCTATTCAATAATACAAACATTAAGTTCTCCACAAATAAACGAAAATCTAGCAAAATCAAGTGGTTTTGTAAAAATATCGGCTAGTTGTAAATCGATGGAAACATAATCAATATCTATATCACCTTTCTCAAAATGATCTCTAAGAAAGTGATATCTAATCTCTATGTGTTTGGTCTTACTATGTTGATTTGCATTCTTAGTCATGTGTATTGTACTAGTATTATCACAAAATATTTTTATATGATCAAAATGCAAATCAAAATCAAGGAGAGTATGTTTCATCCAAAGGACTTGTGCACAACAAGCCCCCGCGGCAACATACTCCGCCTCGGCGGTTGATAGAGCTACGGAATTTTGTTTCCTAGAGGACCATGAAACAAGACAATTACCAAGAAATTGACAAGTCCCACTAGTACTCTTTCTATCTACTCTACAACCCGCATAGTCGGCATCCGAATAACTAGTCATTGAAAAATCTCTAGTTTTCGGATACCATAGACCCATTCCAATCGTTCCCTTAATATAACGAATAATGCGTTTTACCGCAATAAGATGAGACTCTTTGGGACACGATTGAAATCTTGCACAAAGACACACACTAAACATGATATCCGGCCTACTTGCCGTTAAATATAAAAGACTTCCTATCATGCTTCTATATAATTTAATATCAACATTCTTACCTTGGTCGTCCTTATCAAGCTTAGTTGTAGTTGCCATTGGAGTGTTGCAAGCCTTTGATCCTTCAAGCCCAAACTTCTTTACTAGCTCCTTCGCGTACTTGGCTTGGCTAATGAAGGTTCCGTCTTGCAATTGCTTGATTTGGAGTCCAAGAAAGAAATTAAGCTCACCCATGGAAGACATTTCAAATTCTAGTTGCATTACCTTTTCAAAATCCTTGCATAAAACTTCATTAGTAGATCCAAAAATTATATCATCAACATAAATTTGCACAATTAATATATCATTATCAACATGCTTAGTAAAGAGAGTTGTGTCTACTTTGCCTTTAACAAAATCATTTGAAATTAGAAAACTAGAAAGCCTTTCATACCAAGCTCTAGGAGCTTGTTTCAATCCATACAAAGCTTTATCAAGTTTAAAAACAAAATCGGGATGAACATGATCAATAAAACCGGGAGGTTGAGAAACATAAACTTCTTCATTGATAAAACCATTCAAAAATGCACTTTTCACATTCATTTGAAAAAGTTTGAAATTTTTAAAAGATGCAAAAGCTAGTGTCATCCGTATGGCTTCAAGCCGTGCTACGGGTGCAAAGGTCTCCTCAAAGTCAATTCCCTCAACTTGGGTGTAACCTTGGGCCACTAACCTAGCTTTATTCCTAATGATATTTCCGGACTCATCCATCTTGTTTCTAAAGATCAACTTAGTACCAATTATTGGTCTATCGTGGGGCTTAGGAACAAGATGCCAAACTTGGTTGCGCTCAAATTGATTGAGTTCCTCTTGCATGGCAAGCAACCAATATGGGTCCGTCTCGGCTTCGAGAATGCCTTTGGGTTCAAAATGAGAAATGAAAGCAAAGTTACCACATAGGTCATGGAGTTTGGAGCGCGTTGTGACTCCTTTTGAAGCGTCACCCAAGATAAGCTCCTTAGGATGATTTGTAGCGTATCTCCAAGCTTTGGGAAGCGGTTGAGAGCTTTCCTCTTTATCCTCTTGAACATCACCAATAGGTTCTTGCTTATCTTCTTGAGCGGGTGAGTCCTTCAAGGATAGTTTCTCCATGCTTTCACCTAATGGTTCAATCTCTACAACATTCTCAACAAACACATTAGATTCTTCAAACTTTACATGCATGGATTCTTCAATAGTAAGTGAAGATTTATTAAATACTCTATATGCTTTGCTAGTAGAAGAATATCCAACAAAGATAGCTTCATAAGCCTTAGCATCAAATTTACCCAATTTATCCTTAGTATTTAAAACAAAACACTTGCATCCAAAAACTTTGAAATATGCAACATTTGGTTTTCTAGAATGATACATTTCAAAAGAAGTTTTAGAAGAATTTTTGCATAAATAAATTCGATTCGATATATTGCATGCGGTGTTTACGGCCTCGGCCCATAAATATTGAGGGAGGTCATATTCACTTATCATTGTCCTAGCCATCTCTTGAAGTGTTCTATTTTTCCTTTCTACAACTCCATTTTGTTGTGGAGTCTTAGGACAAGACATTTCATGCTTAATTCCCTTTTCATCACAATAAGTCATGAAGAGTTGGTTCACAAATTCACCACCTCTATCACTCCTTATTCTCAAAATCGAAAATCCTTTTTCTTTCTCAACTCTTTTTCAAAAAATCTTAAAGTGAGAAAAAGTTTGATCTTTATTTTGCAAGAAGAAAACCCAAGTGAAACGGGAAAAATCATCAACTAAAACAAATGCAAATCTACTACCATTTAAGCTTTTAGTTTTAGTAGGGCCAAAAAGATCCATATGAATTAATTCTAAAGGTCTAGTTGACATGATATCCTTGATTGGTTTGAAGGAAGACTTGGTTTGTTTTCCAAGTTGGCACGCACTACAAATGCGGTCTTTCTCAAACTTCAAGCAAGGAATACCCTTCACCAATTCCTTTGAATTAATCCTAGAAAGATGTTCAAAAGATGCATGTCCTAATCTTCTATGCCAAAGCCAAGAATTTTCATCAAAAGCATTTAAGCATTTAGTAGAACACTCTATATTAAGCATGTCAATGATATAAACATTATCATCAAGAAAACCGGTGAGAATACAATCATTCGATTTAACATCAAAAATCTTACAAGAAGTATCATCAAAAACAACTTTAAGTCCACGATCACAAAGTTGACTAATGCTAAGCAAATTATGTTTTAAGCCATCAACTAAAACAACATTCTCTATAATAGGAGATGCACCAATTTGAATGTTACCTATACCGATGATAGTTCCTTTGGAGTCATCCCCGAAGGTGACGGAGCCACCTTCCATGTACCTTGATAGGGTTGTGAAGTTATTGATGTCCCATGTCATGTGTCTTGAACAACCACTATCAAGGTACCACCGCTCCCTACGTCTTGGAGCCTTGGTGTGTACCTACATCAAATAATTTAGGACTTGATTTTGGTACCCATATTTTCTTGGGTCCTAAATAGTTAGTTTTATTAACCCAAACAAGATTATTGGTTCTATTTACTTGGTCATAACAAAATTTAGCTAAATGTCCATTCTTACCACAATAAGTACATCTATACACTCTACCATATTTAAAAGCATAGTGAGTGTGTGATTTATGAGCATGAGAATTGTGAGCATGAAAAGATTTAGCATGAGGAGTGTTGTGTGTAGTGTGAGCATGGGGAGTCTTAGCATGAGAAGTGTGCTTTTTAGAAAACATGTCCTCAAGTTTCTTAGTGTTAAAAGCACAATCCTTTAAAACTTTTTCAAAATCATTTATTTTAGATTTAAAAGAAGAAATTTCTTTTTCATCAACAATAGGAAATTTAGCCTTACAAGAAACCTTGTAGGCACAAAATTCTTCTTGAATAGAAACAAGATTAGAAGAAATATCATCTTTTTCTTTAGAAACTATGGCAAGTTGATTTTTAAGAGAAGCAATTTCTTTTTGCAATTTAAAGCATTCCATTTTCTTATTATCATAAGTTTCGGAAAGTTCTACAAAAGCATGAACTAGAACTTCCTTACTTAATTCATCATCTTCATCATCAAGAGATTGAGGGGTTACCTTTGGAGTATTCGCCATGAAGCACATGTTGGCTATATCCGCTTCTTCTTCTTCGGATTCGTTTTCCGAATCCCAAGTGGCCTTGTAAGCTTTCTTTTCTTCCGGCTTCTTTGGCTTGAAGGAGGAAGTCATTTTCTTCTTGAATTCTGGACAATCTGCCATGATATGTCCGGGTTTGCGGCAATTGTAGCAAATGATCCTTCGCTCTTCTTTGCCTTCAAATTTTCTCCGAAAATTGAGCTTGTTCTTCCGGTACATCCTTTTGATGTTGCGCACAAGGAGGGAGAGCTCCTCATCTTCTTCTTCATCTTCTTCATCATCTTCAAGGGTGGATGAAGACTTGAAAGCTATTGACTTCTTCTTTGTTGGAGCGGTCTCTTCTCTTGCTTTCTTCTCCATCTCATGGGTCTTTAGGTTCCCAATGAGACTAATGATGTCCATCTTATCCTTGTCATTCAATTCCTTCAAGGCGGTGGCCTTTATCTCCCAGGATGGAGGAAAAGCCTGTATCACTTTGCGCACCTTTTGATCGTTGGAGATGACGTCACCTAAGGAGGAAAGGCCGTTAGTGATTTTACTGAATCTAGTAATCATGCAATCAATAGATTCATCATCAAGCATTTTAAATGATTCATATTGAGACCTCAAGAGATCTATTTTAGCTCTCTTGACTTGTGAAGTCCCTTCATGTGTGACCAATAAGTGTTGCCAAATCTCATAGGCGGATTGGCAATGAATTACCCGTGTAAGGTCATCCTCATTCAATGCGGTTAAAAGGGAGTTTTGGGCCTTGGAGTTAGCCTCATATTCTCTAAAGTTGAAGTCGGTCCAAGTGCTCTCATTACTATCGGGTGCTACATAGGGTTTGGTCAAAAACTTAGCCACTAAACTACCTAATGATTGCAAAAGATAGTCATCCTAACCTTCCAAATAGGGAAATTTAGTCCATCAAATTTAGGTGGGGATTTAATGTTGTCGGCCAAGTTTACTAGTGTATGAATGATGAAATGAGAAATGTTGATTAGCAAGTTTTAAGGATCTCTCTATGGATGTTAAGCCAAAACCTAGAGTCCAAGCTCTGATACCAATTGAAAATCACCTAGAGGGGGGTGAATAGGTGATGATGCTAATAAAAGAACAATTAAAAAAAATATGATGCAACAATCAACCAACAAGATTCACAAGATGAATGAAAGCAAGTAATGAGTGCAAGAATGTAAACCAATCGCAAACACAAAGATATGTTATCGAGGTTCGAGCACCCAGCTCTACTCCCCGCCTTCCCCAGAAGGATTCTAGCTACTTCCACTATAACAAAGATCACAAATGCAATGGAGCACCCAACTCCACAATCTCAAGTACAAGGAATTCTGAGTAGTCAAAAGACCACAAACTCTCTCTTTCAAATATCTCTTCCCTTACAAAGGTCCTTAGAGAATATTGAGTAGGAATGAAGCTCTTGTGTGTAAGGAGAAAATAAAATCAGAGAGAATCACAAAACACTTCAGAAATTAAGAGAGAATTTCAGCACAAAAACCAAGAAACAAAGCTCTTTTGAATGTCTTAAACTTTTGAATTTTTCTTGCAAAGATTGTTGTTAATGAATCTCTCCCCAAATACCCTTATTTATAGGAGAGGGCTAGGTTAAGAGATAAAAACAAACTTAAGGCTAATTAAGTCATATTAGATTTGAAATAAATCCCTAATTCAAATTTTAAACACAAAAGAGAAAATAAAACAGCTCTTAAAAATCTGCCTGTTACTGTTCAAACGGTCAGATCGGTCGACTGGCCGGTCGACCGCACGTTCAAAATCATGACCGTTACAGGTCAGCGGTCGACCGCCCGGTCGACCCATTTTAACCGAGAGCAGAGTGTCTTGCAGTCGGTCGACCGTGCGGTCGACCGCAAAAACGTGCACACTGATACATGAATACCCAGAACTTCAGTCGACTGGGCCAGTCGACCGGCCAAACCTGTCATAGGTCCGGTCGACTGTCCGGTCGACTGGTTCAGGTCAAAAACCAGGTTTTGGACAGAAAATAAAGGGGATTTTGATTTTGACAAAAATAATTTTGAACATAGATTTGTATAAAACATAAATATATATCTGTAGGCAAAATCTTGTATCCAAAATATTTTTGTATAAATTATAAGAAATTATTTTGGAATAAACATGTGCGCAAAAACGTGTGTGATAGAGCTTCAAACCTATCCACTATTCTTTAACAAACTATAAAAACTAAAAACAAAATAATTACAGACTTCTTGAGCAATCTTCAAGTCTTTGAGCCATCCAATGCCTTGCTAGTGCCTTCTCTTCTATGATCCTTCCTTGATTGTGCAATTTGCCTTCCTTGCTATGTGAAACTTAGAAGTTCTTGCAAAAGCTAAGCCAATGGTCTCCAAACATGGTACAAAACCTGAAACTTATCTTGAATGAACTCATTAGTACCAAATAGCTCTTATTTGGTTTGTCATCATCAAAACACAAAATAATTGGAGAGTGTAACCTCTTGGGCCAACAAATGGGACTTTCAAAAGTATGAAATTGGTTAAGTTCAATATAATGATCATCAAAGATGGGCAATTCAATTTCATTATGAATTGGCACAAGATCCAATGTTGACTCGGGAAAAAGATTAAAATCAGGTGAAGGCACCGGAGTCATAATTGAATTAGGGAGTAGAATTGAATCACTAAGTTGATGCTCATGATCATATTCATTATCAAGTTCAATTTCAGGAAAGGGATAACTTGTCAAACTGTCAATGTCATTTTCAAAATTTGGAGTTTGGGCAAGTTCAAATGATTGTGCTGAAATGGAACCTTATTTTTCAAAACAACATGACTCTTCGGGTCTAACAGAATAGTTAGCGATATCAGAACTGGCCAAATGGTGAGAACATAGAGTTTGGACCATCATATCTATGTCATGATTACGAGCATTTTGAGCCGAGTCATGGCTTCAAACATCTTTTCATAGTTGATTGTTCATCGTTTTGTTGCGATTGGTCTTGAAAAGATGAAGTGTTGTTTTGAAATTGGTAGTGAAATAGTGAGTCCATCAGATTTTATGATTGTTGTTTGGACTCAGCATACTCATTTTCAAAATTGATGGTTTTCTATTTTGGACTAGTGGAACTGAGTGTGAATCTTGAAAATATTGTGGACAAGGTGGATAAGGAGGACAAGTTGGTTGAAAATTAGATCAGGGTAGGTGAATCCCCATTAACTCCGTAAAGAGTTGAAATTATTCAAGAAATATGGTTATAAGATTGGGGGCATGGGTTATATTGATTTGGATAAGATCAATCTGATAGATTAGGTTGGTTAAAGTTATGATATGCCGGATTGGTAATATCCGAAAAAGAGGTGTAATATGGATTACCATTAAAATTGAAAAAATTATTGCTATAAGCAATATCACACAATAAAACACAAACAAATAAGCAAACAAAGAAAAAAATTTCTAAACTATGTTAGGATAGACCTTTGACCTAGATGACTCCTAACTGGTTAGACTGTCCACGGGAGGTATAATGCTGACTTTGACCACAAGCTAATCGGACAGCTCAGGGTAAGATTGGTGGGAGGTATCCGCGCAAAAGCGACGGGCCTAATTAAGCCAAACTACCATCCTTCGGGGTTTCGCCCCTCAATCCTTTTCCTTATACACTGATTTGGCAGGAGTCAAATTCTAACACCTTTCCCCTTAGGATAATCTCCTAATTGAGTCCGAGATGTCCTTAGGGCTAACGTCTACTCATTTTTAGTTAAGCTTGGGTTAGTGAGTGAGGAGATTGTTTATGGGTTAAGGGAGGGTAATGACTTCCCTACCTTATCTTATTTATAGGACAAGCCCTTAAGATTGATTGTGTAAAGTGTGCAGGATAAAGAAAAGTAACATTCAACAAGCAAATAATCACTTAAGAATGTTTTCTAAACTATATGCCATGCAAACATACCTTTTACTCTAGCACTCTTCAACAGTAATGTAAAATATAAATGAATTAGACACATGCCTAAATACAAAGTCTAAACCGTTTTTAGTATTTAACAGACATCAATTTACTGTTGAGGTTAGAAAGGAAGTACAGTGAGACAAATAAGGAAATTAATAGTTACATATATGAAACTTTGCAATTCAGCTAACCTGTAGAAATACAGGTTAGCAGTTCACTCAGATTGCCACAGGAATGTAGAAGATCTGAGCGTTTCTTGGCTCTGCTTTCTTGAGCAAAGTCCAAGGCCACTTATATGTCCACTGCAGCAAGAATTTCTTTTTGTCAATCATGTACACCAAGAACAAAAAAGAAAGTTAACCAAAAATGTAAATCTAAAAAGAGAATAACTTACCTTCCCTCCCCGGCAACGGCGCTAAAATTTGATTGAGGTTCTATCTGCACACAAAATATAGTATTTCAGAACTTAAGATTAAAAAGTACAAGTTACTCAATTCTACCGCAATAGCAAGTGGTTATGAGGGTCGTGATTCACAAGGAGGGACTAGCGATGGAGGCTTTTTTAGTAAGTTTTCTTTTAAGATACAAAGGAAGGTTAAAATTCTTCTTTTAGTTCTTATAAAGAAAAAGAGAAAAATTAGGTTAAAGTGAGTTAGGAAGAAGATGGTAGATTAAAAAGATGGAAAAATTAAAAATGATATGTATAAAGAAATAGAAAAAGAATGATAAAAGAAGTGGTAGATTGTCGTGTTCTAAACTAAAAAAATTAAATTAAAAGAAAAGAAAGAAACTAAAAGTTACTTACTCCTTTTGTGCTCATATACCTTGGATTCGTAGCTACGACTTACCTTGTCTTTGAAGGTGATCAAGCATTGCGTATAGGATCTTTCCCATTCCCGATCTACCCTAAGAATAAAAGGGCAAGCTATACTAGCAAGAGAATGGTTGTTCATCACCATAGGCCATCAAGGGTACTTGAAATGGTGAAGCAGTCTCGAGGCTAACAGATTCACTTAGATTGCAACACATTAGATGAGTGTAAATGAAAACAAGAGTAAAGAAGAAAAAGTAACTTTGATTCAATTCAAATAACAATGGAAGAAGAGATCACTACACCGGTGTCACCTGCAGTATAAGCTTGCTCTCATTCCTCCATGAAAGTATCATCTCCTCTCAGTTACATAAAGAAAATAAAAATTATATGAAAGAAAATAAAAACCTAAGTTACAAACTACAAATTAGTCTAAATTCTACTCTCTACTTGGTCGTCCCTTGTACACTCTGAAAATCGTAGTATTTATAGGCAAAAACCCACGTAGGAGAGCGTATGAAGATAGGGGGAGCAAACGCTCCTCCTAACTCTCTAACAAAGCCACAAATCTGCGGCAAATGTTGCATTTCTGCGACTTTGCTGTGGCCAGGTGGCCACAGCCGAGGGTGGAGCATCAGGTTTCGGGATATGACTTTATCTTCAGCTAGATTTTCAGTTTTATCTCCAGAGTTGTGACGAAACGGCCTTTGATCCTTGGCTTCAACCGATTGATTTCTAGAGATTTGCTTTAACTGGTTTTCAACCGATCTAATCTGCCCTGATTTATTGAGTTTGAATTAATTCTGATTTAAATCAGAATTTGATGGGCTTTTGGGCTCATTTCTCTTCACTCTCCTTTAGAAATGGACCTGCAAATAAATTAAACAATAATTAGGGGAAAATAGAGTTTATTTTATAATAAGTATGAGAATATGATAATAAATGTGCAATATTAGTAACCGATCAAGCATCGGTCGGTTCGGTTCAGGTTTTGCCAATTTTGATAAAACCGAACTGAACCGAACAAGGTCATGAACTGAACCGAACCGAACCGAACCGACTCGGATCGGTTTATTTCGGTTAGGTTAATTCGGGGGATCACCTCGCCATCAAACTTTCCATCTCAACCTTTGCACCTTCTCGTCAAAACTAACTTGATTATAAATCTTTTTCCCGTGATCAATATTTTTCTCATGCGAGCACTGGTTTAAAAAATAAACTAGTTTCTAAAACTTAGACGAACATAAAAGTTCAAAACTGATTTAAGAAAAGTTTTAGAATATATTTACATTAGATATTTAAAATAGATGTGTAATACTTTATTGCATATAACACAATATTTCAAAAAAATATAAATGATATGTAAACAATAGCCTTAATATTACACACAAATGTGAACATCTCATGAATTTATTGTTTGAAATGTTTCACTAATTTAAATATTTTAATGATTCTGAAAAGTTAGGGTTATGTACTCATGGCATAAACACAAACATGCATGACATGACATATATCAACATCGTTGTAAAACCATGTATGTTACTTGTATTGGCGCAAAACTGTGCTGGGTTAATTTGGTTCGGTTAATTCGGTTCGGTTTGGGTTTCGGAACCTGATACTGAAACCAGACCGAATATTCGCAATTCGGTTAAGATCGGCTTCAGTTTTCGATTTTTGAATGATTTTTTCTATTTTAGCCGAACTCTGCTCACCCCTGGAGAAGAGAAAGAAAGAAAAAGAAAGGAAATTAAAGGAAAAGGAAAAATAAGGAAAAAGAAAAAATAGTAAAAATATTTATTATTAAATAATTAATTAATTATAATATCTTGGAGTATAAATTAGGGTAGTAGAGACGAAAAAAGCAAGAAAAGAAATTGTCGGTAAATAATATTTTATTATTTTAATAGGGTAAAAATTTGACTGTTTCAGAAACATTCGAAAAAATTCTCAAAATAGCAAACATTATTTTAAGATGCCTGATGAAATCGGATTTGAAAAATTCAATATATTTTTCAAATTAAAAATCTTGGAATCTTCTAGCAATACCGGCCGACACCAGATCGGTCAAATTTTGATAAATTTAAAAAAATCTCAAAAAAATACTTTTAGATAGAAAATAAAATTCAAAGAAGTAACATAAAAGCTATTTCTAAAAATTCAATCTCATTTGAGGACTAAAAATTTGGGAATTAGTCTACAATGCCGACCGACACCGGTTTTGGAGATTTTGCAGAAAAGTTCTGAAAACTCCAAAAAATCATAAAAATCTAAAATATTAAAAAACAATATCTGAAATAGAAATTGGTCAAATTGGACCATCAAAAAAAATCAAATCAGGTGATATGCCAGTATCGGGTTCCCGGTCTGAGTCAGGGCTAACTCTAAGACTGAGAATCCAGATTCGATACTAAAAACATGACAAATCATAACTTAAAAACAAATACTGAAAGAAAATAGCAATAGTATGGTCAAAAAAGTTAGGACTTATATCTGGGTACGTATCCCGGGAACGGGGTGCTACTATCTACCTAGCTAACAAAATTTTTGTCATCGAAATTTCTATAAGGAGGGAGATAAACATGGAAGAGATTACAGTTAACGATGATAATATGATAAAGTGAAAAGGACTAGGAAGATAACAATCTTAGGACAGAAAAGGTTGGGGAATAGCGGTCACAGTGACATCATCAGGGCTCCTGATCAGGGTGATGAGCTCCTTCTCTTTCCGTTACCACAACTGACGCCTCGGTTTCTCCTACTGACAAATTGTAAGCCTGGCCTCTATCACGGTCAACTCCAACTCTTGCTCCTCGCTGTTGGGGAGGGAGTGGAGCTCCCCTGCCAACGGGCTCGGGGTTCCTTCCTGACGGTGGTGCTGGAAGTGCTAGAGGTGCTGGGGTAGCATCCCACATCCTCTTGAATGAACAAACACATAATGAATGATCATCAGATCCACATGCCAAACACAGCCCGTTTTCCCTTCGTCAATTGCTCTGGATGTGTCCGGGCCTCAGGCAATATTTGCATATCGCCTGCTGAGGGGGAGGTTGGGATGGTCGCCTATCGGGCCATCGCTGGGTTTGGTCAGGTCTTCTTCATCCATCAACTGGAAAGGTCTCTTCACTGGTCTGTTCTGCATCTGGTGCTTGTCCTTCTTCTCCAGTCCCCATTCTACCTCACGGGTAATAGAAAGAGCCTGAGAGTACGTCTTAAGCTACTAAGGGATAAGAAATATCTGGATGTCCATCTTCAGCCCCTGTTGAAACATGCTGGCCTGCTGCTCCTCATCGCTTATCATGTAGGATGCAAATCAACTGAGTCTAAGAAATTCAGCAGCATACTCATCCACAGATCAGTTCAACTGTTGTAACCTGATGAACTATTTCTTCATCTCTTTCTAAGCCGTTGCAGGGAAGAACCTCTCATAGAAACCCTTCAAAAACTGATCCCAAGTAATAGGCCTCTCAAATCTTGCTCCTTCTGCCAACCACCAGGTTTTGACCACATCCTTCAGCTGTATCTTGACCACTTCCACCTGGTTCTCATCAGGAATTCAGGATGCCTTCAGAAGATCTGTAGTATCAATCAGCCACTGCTCGGCGTCCAACGGCTTCTCGGTACTTGAAAATATAGACGGTTGCAGTCTCTTGAAATTGGATATACTACCAGGCCTCTGCTCTCTAGGTGTTGTCAATAATGCTTGCCGTAGGACCTCTGTCTACTGATGTTGACTCTCTATCATGCCATGCAGTACCCTCATCATGTTATCGTCATCTCTATTAGAACTATCACGAGAAGTGTCAGGACCATTATGAGTTCTCCGACCTTCCGTATCTGAGTTGGTCGAAGGGATGACGGGAAGAAGCTGGAACGAAGAAGATAGAAGGGTCTCAAGATCCAAGGAAAAGGTTGCAATGAAGGAAGAGATAACACCGCACTTACGATTGGAATGTATATTCAAGATTCGTGCTTTCCATCTGCAAATTAATATCTCATTAATCTGCTAACTGATTGTACTGAAGATGTTAGACCCTAGGCTCTAATACCACCCTGTGGCACCCCGATCCCATGGGTACGGGGAAGCCACTGTGACGTATATACGCAGATCAGAGATACCCTCACGTATATACGCTAAGCATCAGTACATGTAAGAATCAGAGTGCGAAAGCACGGTGGTAATATACATTCCAACAAAAAAAGTATAAGTACATGGTTATCACAGAAAGTGATACAATATTACAGGAATATTACATCACTAGAAAATACAAGAGTACATAATATGAAGAGATATACAAAAGCTGAGAGGTGCTCACGAGCAGCAAGAGGGATCTCGTGAGCCAAACAGGAGAAGAGATGGAAGGAAGACCTACGACGGCGTCCAAGCTTTTGCTGCACTCTGACTACCATGAGAGGATCCGCTGCGCACTCTGATCAGTTACAGCCAAGCCACCATGGTCCAGGCTCTAGAATTTGGACATGAGAATCAAGGGTTGTCAGATGCAACCCTGCGAGTACATATAGTAAAGCCAAGTGGCATGCATAATAGGTACATGTGTACATGAAATGTGTATCGTGAATATAAGCACATATGAACATGAAATGAGACAGTGAGTAAAGTAACTATAGGAAAATCAGTTATACAAGCTCACATTACTGATCTGTAAGATTAGTACGTCAAATGAATAATCCAAAAAGGGAAACCCTCATATATATACCTTATACCTCTCATCACTGCAATCTGAGTTTATATAATCTAAATTTGCCTTCACAATAACATAGTAATGAAAAAGTATGGAAGCATTCAAGTAATCAACAAGATAGCACATGTATAAGTGGTGAGCTGTATAGATCAAGAGTATAGCTAGTCAGTTATCAGGAGCTTGTTATTATTAAGTTATTAAGACTCATCTAATTTGTATACGTCGGTATGTTCCATCCCACATACCTCAGCAAACAGATTAGAGAGTAAGTTATTGGAAACTGATGGAGGTCGACGAACCATTCTTAGAACTGGTCCCGTACATGCCCAGACAACGGTCAAGGAGTATCCGGTGCTGAGCTGGAATGTACCGCTAGGTACTGGGACTTATTGTACGCCCGAATAGGAATAGGATGTCATCGCTCCCATAGGAATAGGCCCAAGGGCTTATAGCATAACCGACAGGCAGTGGAGTAGGGGTGTCAGTATACCCCACGAAAGCGCCTGGTGGCCTCCAGGTTGAATCCAAGTATATGACCCGGGACACTATAAGATCATCATAAACATGGAGACTATATTGGTACTTATCAGTTTATCCCATCCCAATGTAAGTATCTAATTATTAGAATTATCCAGTGATTGTGTCCATAGGGTGTTCATAGTAATCCTATATTCATGGTTATCCTATTACGGGGATCAATAGGAGTATAGTATCAGGAGTCACCCTTTTTCACGGGTTCAGGAATACAAGAGTTTTGGAGTACAGGAGTTCAAATATCTGGTAATAATATAATAATCATGCTAAGTCTCTGTAAAAGTGATAGTCATCAATATGCTATATAATGCAGGTATTAGGGGTGGTAGCGTACGGTCAAGGGTCACGACGTGAGGTCAATATACTCGTACCACATGAAAGCATAACAAGTAAGGGTTAGCATGTGTCATATACTGGGGATCAGGATCAGGTGATAAGTATGACATATATTAAGTACCAGTGTCTAATATCAAGTATTGTGATTAGGTATCAAATATAACATATTAAGTGCCGGTGTCAGATATCAAGTGTCGTGGATCAGGTATCAAATATAATATATCAAGTGCCGGTGTCATAAATCATGCATCAAGTATAACATGTCCAGTGTCGGGTAAATACCGAGTACAATACCATCTATAAGCTTGTATAGCAAGAAATCATATACTAAATATTACATCAGCAAGTGTTAGGCATGTTACGGTAATAATAAGATGTTCACATATCAATATCATGCAATAAATTAAGGATAGTAATTTTTAAGTTTAATATAAACACTCGCCTGAAACCAGAATGAAAATATCGAGAAAAGTCTGAGAAATCTGCTAATCCGTGCGATCAAGCCACTGACCCATATATATGTTGGCCCAAAAGGTTACACTCTCTTTTTATATAGTTTTGAAGATAACAAAACATACAAAAGCTATTTAGTACTAGTAAAGATTCTAGAATGAATTTCAGGTTTGTACAAGTCTTGATGGCTTTAAGCAAGTTTCAAGGTTATTGGCGTTTAAAGCATATTTAAAGGTTGATGGCACAAGAGGACTCTTTCATAGGAGAGGAGGCTCTAGCTCGGCAACGCGGTTCGGAGACACCTTCCTATAAAGTTTTTATATTTTTAGTTTGTTAAAGAATAGTATATACGTTTGAAGCTCAAATACACTCATAAATTCAATACATTTGGTTTTTGGTTTAACCGATTTTGAATTTCAAGTACATATATTGAGTTTTAGAATTGAACCAGTCTTAGTTCTGCTAATCTGCTTAACACCCTTTTAGTTATTAACATAAATTTTTATTCTTATATTCAAATAATATGATTTAACTTGTATTTCAAAGCTAACTTTTAGATCTAAATTTTTTATTCAATAATAATTTTTAGATTCAAATTTTAAAGATGTCAAATATTTGGTTGAACTCTGTTCTTGTTCTAAAAATAGCTTACAGTTTCTGATTTGACACCTGTCAGTTTTTTATTGATAACTTTCTAATAAAAACAGATATTGAGTTGATTTATGAAGACTTAAATATCTACAAATTATTCCTATATACATAATTCTGAATTCGGACGTTTGCTGCCAGATAAATGTACTCAAATTTGACCAATCTGCCAGATTGGCAGTAATGGCTAATTTTTTGGAGGCTGATTTTTAACATGTTTTTAAAACGTGTTTAAGTTTAAAAAAACATGGTTAGTTGTATTAGAGGGTCAATTCTTTCTCTTTTATTCAGGTAAAAGTTTTTTATATTTACTCTTTCTAAATCCTTTATAAAGGGGTCATTAGGGTAAAGGTTTTCATAATAACAAATTCAAAGATCAAAAGTTTTGAGTTTTCTTGAGAAAGAGCTTTTGTTTAAGTTTTGGGAAATTATTTTCAAAAGATTTTGGTTCTTAAAATCTCTCTTCTATTTTATTTCACTTACAAAATCTTGAGCTTAAATCTTATATATTATTCTCTAGGGTTTTTATAAAGAAAAATTTTTCAAAAGAGAGTTTGTGATTTTTTGATCACCAAGTAATTATTGTATTTGTGGCCCCATTATCTCTAGACTAGAGGAGTGTGATTGAGGAGTTGGGTGCTCCCTAGTGGTTGTAATCCTTTGTGAAAGTTCTAGTAGATAAAAAATCCTTCTGGGTGAAGGTGTAGAGCTGGGTGCTCGAACCTCGAAACAAATCTCTGTGTTTGCGATTGGTTTACTTGTGTTATTTACTTGCTTTTCATTCATTCCTATATTGTTGATCTATACTCTCATGACAAGATTGCATTGCGCACCTCCAACTCTTATTTAGAGGAATCATGAGGAAGGAGTTCAGAGCCCTTCACGGGGTATTCGGCTTCTAATTTTCTTTGAGTGATCGTTGCATCATCTCATTTTAAATTTGTGCATTGATTAGCATCATCACCTATTCACCCCCTCTAGGTGATTTCAATTGGTTCAGAGCTAGGACTCTAGTTTTTGGCTTCACATCCTTAGAGAGATCCTATAATTTTCTAAATCACTATTTTCATATCTTCATTCATGCACTAGTAAAGATGGCCGATAACATTAAGACCCCTCCCAAATTTGATGGACTCATCTTTCCCATATGGAAAGTTAGGATGAACATTTTTCTATAATCTCTAGGTAGCCTAATTGCTAACTCTTTGACCAAACCATTTAGCAAACCCGAAGGTGAGGAGGACACTTGGTCCGAACTTACCTCCAAGGAATTTGATGCTAATTCGAAGGCTCAAAATGTCCTATTTTTAGCTTTGAATGAGGATGACTTAACACGGGTTATCCATTATAAATCCGCCTATGAGATTTGGGAACACTTATTGGTCACTCATGAGGAAACATCACAAGTCAAGAAAGCTAAAATTGATCTCTTGCGTTCCTAATATGAAAGTTTTGGAATGCAAGAAAATGAATCTATTGACGATCTGATTACTAAGTTTACTAAAATCACAAATGTTCTTGCTTCTCTAGGTTATGAAATCAACAACGACCAAAAGGTGTGAAAGGTAATTCGTGCACTCCCTTCATCATGGGAAATCAAAGCTACCACCTTGAAGGAATTGAACGATAAAAATGAGATGGAGCTCATCAGTCTTATTGGTAACCTTAAGACTCATGAGATGGAGAAAAAGGCCAGAGAAGAAACGGCGCCTCAAAAAAAAAAGTCTATTGCTTTCAAGTCTACCTCCACCATCTTCGATGATGAAGAAGGTGAAGAGCTATCCCTTGTTGTGAGAAATATATAAAGAATGTACCACAAGAATAAGCTTAACCATAGAAGGTGATGGGAAGGGAAGGAGGAGAAGAAGATCACATGCTACAACTGTAGGAAACCTGAACACATCATGGCCGATTGTCTAGATTTCAAGAACAAGATGTCTTCCTCAATGAAGCAAAAGAAGCCTTTTGTAAAGATGGCGCACAAAGCCACTTGGGACTTAGAAAGTGAATCCGAAGATGAAGTTGACATGGCCAATGTGTGTTTCATGGCAAAAATACCTAAGATAACTACTGAACCACATGATGATGATAGTGAAATAAGAGAAGAATTGTTATTACAAGCTTTCATTGAACTTTCAGAAAGTTTTGATTCTAAAAAGGAAGATTGTTTAAAATTGAAAAAGAAAAATGAAATGCGTAAAAATCAAATTGCTATTTCTTCAAAAGAAAAGGATGAATTATCTTCTACTCTTATTTCAACACAAAGAGATTTTGATGCTTATAGAGTTACTTGCAAAGCTAAATGTCGTAAAATTGATGAAAATGAGTTATCTATGTTAAAAACTAGAATAAATGATTTGAAAAATATTTTAAAAGAATGTGCTTTAATAATACTAAATTAGAAGAAATATTTTCAAAGAAACACATGCATACTCCACATGTTAAACATGATAAAACATCTCATGCTAAAACTCCACATGTTCATCATGCCAACACATTACATGTCAATCATGCTAAAACACCCCATGGTCATAAATCACATGTTCATAAACCACATGCTCATTATGCTTTTAAATATGAAAAAATTTATAAATGTACTTTTTGTGGCTGGAATGGTCATTTAGCTAAATTTTATTATGATCATATAAATAGTATGAATAATCATGTTTAGGTTCGAAACACTAACGTATTAGGACCCAAGAAAATATGGGCACCAAAATCCACTCTTAGTCTATTTGATGTAGGTGTGGGCTCTCACATGACGTGAGAGTTGTTGGTACCTTGAGGTGAATGCGTTCCGAGCTAAACGGTGACACTTTTGGATGCATCACTTTCAAGGGGAGTTTGGTGGGAGGACCACCATGATTTGGATATAGAGATATGCCCTCTTGGTTTTGGTAACGATCTCTAACTCCTCATTTAGTTTACATGTTTTCATATTAGTAATTTTTAGCATGTCATGTTTTAATGATTATTATGTTAAATGTCATGTTAATTAGACTTGTGACATACACGTATAATAATTGAGATACACCATGTTCATATGGATCCATATTTTGTGTCCTCACTTTATTTTAACTATTATGTATATCCTTGCTCTAAGACTTGTATCTTTAGCCTAATGATCATATTGATTTATATTTTGTTTTATGATTCATGTTTTGATTAAATGTTTAAATGTAACTTTCATTAAAACTTGTGTATATACTTGTACAACTAATGAGCCATAATTGATTCTTATATATTTTTGCTTAAATACTCATTTGTACCCATTAGATGTACTAATATAGCCTAGTTTTAATGATTAGTGCATTTCAACTTGTATTCCCTATTCTGTATATGTTTTTCATGTATATGTTAATTTTAGTTTAAAACTTTAGTTATACATATATACCCTTGAGTCATTTACTTTTCATGCAAATTTTTATTATGAACTCATTTGTGTTTAGGGATGTGTATGTATACCTTTAGATTTAGACAGAACATATATATGCGTTGAAGTTGGAATTATTTTGGTGAAAATTAATGTTTCATGTTTTTCATGTTTATAAAGGAATTTTATATTGAGCTTAATTGGCTATTCCCATGATTTTGTGATTACATGATTCTTACACTCACATTATTCTTATTTACGCATGATTTTTATTTCTTGAGCATATATGTGCTTTATAGATTTTGAGTGCCAAATATTATGTGATTTTCATGTCTTCATGGTATATATGATTTGGTTTCATATTTTGAATGATTTCTTATTAGTTTTTAAAAATACCTTTAAAGCTAGTTTCTATTCTTCAAATGGTAGAGTTTTCAAACTATGCCTATTTACTTTCAAATCATGATTTTTAAAAACCTGTACCTTCTAAGGGCGGTTGGATGGGCGACCATGCCTTGTATACCCTTCTTGAATATTTTTAAACTTGTGCATGATAAGAGTGGTAAGTATAAGTTATATACTTGATCCTCATTATATTTTTATTTGTATCAAAATTGATATTTCATATATTTGTATACTCATATGTGTTTTCTATATATGTATGCCTCATATTTCAATTAGTATATCCATAAATACATATATATGATTTGATTGTGCTTGTTTCACAGGTCTTTATAATTTTTTTGAAAAAGTATAAATTATGTTTGTTAAGCTTTATTTAGTTCATTATGTCAATTATTTTTAATTAGTATCTATTACAAGCTTATGCATTGTTTCTTTTAGTATTTCATAAAGGGGGAGAAAATTCTTGTTTTTAAATTGGTTTTATATAAAATTGATATTGGTTGTATTTTCAATTTGCATTAGTTTTCATTTTAAATTGGTATCTTACTCCCACCATTTATGATGTAAAATTCTTTGGTTTGATATATACTAACATTTTTAATATTAGTATCAATGATCTTAAATTGGATTATTCTCTATTTCGTATCCTTATTGCAAAATGATTTTAGTGTTTATCTAAAAATTTAGTTCTTACCTTTAATTAGTATCAATATTTTCAATTGGTATCAATATGTTTATCAAAAATTTTAAATTGGTATAAAAAAACTTAAGTTTTGATCTTTAAGATTTGATGATATGACAATTGATTGTTTTTTCCTTAGCCCATTTGTTGATGAATTGACAAAAAGGGGAAGAGATATTTGAGTTTATGTATGCATATATGCATGTTTATATCTTATTTATGCATATATTGTTTATTGGTTGTTTTCTAACCCTTTTTGATGTATGACAAAAAGGGGGAGAAGTATTTGTAGTTTCATGTTTTGGTTTCATGTGTTGTACATGCTTAACTCATATATGTTTTTTATATATTTTATACTTGATAATAGAGCATCATTTGAGGGGGAGTTTTTACCTCCCTTCTATATCTTGTGTTATACCTTGTATGTTTTGTCATCATCAAAAAGGGGGAGATTGTTGGCCCAAAAGGTTACACTCTCCATTTATATAGTTTTGATGATAACAAAACATACAAAATCTATTTAGTACTAAAAAAGATTCTAGAATGAATTTCAAGTTTGTACAAGTCTTGATGGCTTTAAGCATGTTGCAAGGTTTTTGGCGCTTAAAGCATATTGAAAGGTTGATGACACAAGAGGACTCTTTCATAGGAGAGGAGGCTCTAGCTCGGCAACGCGGTTCAGAGACACCTTCCTATAAAGTTTTTATATTTTTAGTTTTGTTAAAGAATAGTATATACGTTTGAAGTTCAAATACACACACATAAATTCAATACATTTGGTTTTTGGTTTAATCGGTTTTGGATTTCAAGTACATATATTGAGTTTAGACTTGAACCAGTCTTAGTTCTGCTGATCTGCTTGACACCCTTTTATAATTATTAACATAACTTTTTATTCTTATATTCAAATTACATGATTTAACTTGAATTTCAAAGATAACTTTTAGATCTAAATTTCTTACTCAATAATAATTTTTAGATTCAAATTTTAAAGATGTCAAATATTTTGTTGAACTCTGTTCTTATTCTGAAAATAGCTTACAGTTTCTGATGTGACACCTGTCAGAATTTTATTGATAACTTTCTAATAAAAACTAATATTGAGTTGATTTAAGTTGAATTAAAAAGAAGACTTAAAGATCTATAAATTATTCATATATAACTAATTCTGAATTCAGACGTTTGCATCCTGATAAATGTGCTCAACTTTGACCAAACTGCCAGATTGGCAGTAATGGCTAACTTTCTAGAGGCTGATTTTTAACATGTTTTTAAAACGTGTTTAAGTTTAAAAAAACATGGTTAGCTGTATTAGAGGGTTAATTTCTTCCTCTCTAGTTTTGATGATGATTAATTCATATATTTATGTTTACTAATAATCTTGTGATGTTTAGTTTCAGACCTTTAACCAAGATATTAGTTGGTGATTAGCTTCGACAAAGGAGTTTGGAAGCTTTCACATGGTGATTCCAGAGCCCGAGCATCAAGATTATATATAGCACTTATTGGAGTCAAACTCGGTGGATCACATAGTTTTTGGATCGAGTCGGCTTGGAGAGGGCGCTCTACAAGAAGACATCGGTACCTAGTTTAGCTAGTTTGTGTTTTTAGATCCATGTGTAAAGTTTAGATAGTTGATATGCTCAAGTTCACAATACACACACGTTTCATGTTTTGGATATTGGTTTTTCGGTTTTTGGTTTAACCGATATTGGTTTTCATGAATAGTTAAGTATCAATACAAGTTTACATGTGTTTATGTACATTAGATTTATTCTATATACATGTATGCTTCATATCCTAGACAAACTTAATTTGATATACCTATTCATGTGTTTTAGGTTTTGTGTTTTAACAAAACATATTTTTGGAAATAAAGACAAAAACTATGATATGTATATGTTTCATGTATATTGGATTTCTATCCATATGCATCATGCTTCAAGTTGGTTTAATATCATGTTTTTGTATCTGGATAAGTTTTAGAGAAAATGAATTTTCTTTTGAAAAATCTAAGTTTGGAAAAATATAGGTTTTGGTTTTTGATAATTTTTTCATTACACAAAAATGGCTCAAAATGTTTGATATTTATATTGAAAATTTTCACACAAGTTTATATTTCAATGTAAAATGATAAAACTATTTTTGTAGATTTTTAGAAGATTTATGGGAATTTTTAGAATTAAAAATGCCAAGTTTTTCTGACCCTGAATGCCGTCTGCCAGGCTCTGGCGGTCGACCGGGTGGTCGACCGACGTGCACAAACTTGTGTACGTTGGCTTGGTACTTGGGCCGGTCGACCGCACGGTCGACCGACTGCAAGTCCCCAACTCTCGAGTTAGGGCGGTCGACCGGACGATCGACCGTAAGCAAGGTGCGGTCGACCGGTCGGTCGACCGGCCAGAGAGCATTTTCTCTCTGGATTTAGGCGGTCGACCGGACGGTCGACCGAAGGCTTCCAACAGTCAAATTTTTGACCGTTGGCGGTCGACCGCCAGCCGCCAAGAGCAGAAATCTGCTCTAACGGCTAGTTTTTGGATTGGGGTTATATATACCCCAATGCTTTGAGTTTTTCCCTAAGATTTTTAGAGCCAAAAATTCCTACTCTCTAGTGTTTACTTCAGTAAGTTTTCAAAAGGTTTTTGGTGCTTAAAGAATTCATCTTTATTTATTTCAAAAAGGGTTTGGAAAATTCAAGAAAAAGGAAAAGCTTTGTGATTTGTTTTTGGTCTTCATTTGATTCTTAACCTAGCTATTTTTCCCAATAGTTTTCTTTGAGTTTTTATTTTCCAAACTCTTGGTTTTTCCACACTTGAGCTATATCTCCTATCCTATTCTATTAGGATCATTTATTTGTGGGAAAAGAAATTGTTTGAGGTTGTGGAAACCTCCAAGTGTTGTATACCCTTCTATTTGTTGTATCCCTTTTAGGTAGAGGCTGATTTGGGTTATTGGTTGCTCCCTTTTTAGTAGAGGTTGAGGTTGTGGTTTGCTCCCTCTTTGTGAGGTGGAGTTGGTGTTGGATTTGTATCCCTCTTCGGTAGAGGTTGATTGTGGTGTTCGTATTGCCTCGGTGGAGGTTTTTTTGTTGAGAGAGGAGTTCGGTACTCTCAGTTGTGTTTGTATAAAATCCTCGATGAAGGTTCCCTCGGTGGGAGTCCTCGGTGGACAAGTTAGTGGATTAGAAATCCTTCTCGGTGAAGGTAGGGACGTAGAGCTTGGTGTTCAAACCTCGAAACACATCTTGTTGTTTGCATTTGATCCATTGACTCTAAACTCTCTCTCTTTATTTGTGTTATGCATTGCATCATTCACATTGTCATATCTTATATGCTTGTGTTGTGCCTTGCATTGATTCATATTGCCTATATCTATATGCTTGGTTGTGTTTGCTTGTGTGCCTCACTTGTGCTTAACCACGAGAGCTTCATATAGCGCCTCAACTCTTATTCAGAGGAATCAAGAGGAGTTAGTCCAGAGCCCTTCACGGGAAATTCGGCTACACTCATTGGTTGCACTAAGTGTTGTTTCAAATTAGTTTTAATTTCCACATTTAGTTCATTAGATTAGCGGTACACCTATTCACCCCCCTCTAGGTGTACTTTCAATTGGTATCAGAGCCTACGCTCCTGATATTTGGTTTAACCACCTAGGAGTGAGATCTTGGTTTGCTAATCTATCATTTGCATTTTGCACGTATATTGTTTGCACACACCCATGGATTGCTTGTCACCTCCCATGTTTGATGTTTCTAACATTGACACATGGAAACTTAGGATGTCCATGTATTTGAAACCCTAGGCTTGCATGTTTTCCTTGCCGCTACTAAGAAATGCTATCTTGGTAACCGCAATCATATAGGGGCTAATGCACACGCCCTTGAAGCTATTAGAAGCACGCTTAATAAAGAATATCTTATGCTTGTTTCTAACTATGATTCCGCCTTTATAGCGTGGAACATGTTAACTTCCTCCAAGCTTCAAGCGCCTACCATAATGGAGAAGGAATCCAGTGAGGATGAATCCGAACAACGATGCTACATGTTCCAAGGGAATGACTCCCTTGAGGTACTTTCGGATACTCAACTAAATAGTGCTAGCTCTTCATTTGATGATCTTAATAGTATGGATGCCAATGCCTTGAATGAAGAGTTATCTATTGTTTGTGAGAACCTCCTTGAAAAATATGAAGTTTTGAAAAAGAAAACTTGTAAATTATCAAAAGAAAATAAGGATTTATTTTCAAAACTTGAGTTGGCTTTACAAGAGAAGGTTGAGTTTTCAAATGAGTGTGACTCCTTGAAAACCCAACTTGAGCTTGTTTTAAATGAAAACAAGATTTTAAAAAATAAAAATGATTGTAATGATGTTTTAAAGAAAAATGAAAACTTATCTTTAAAACTTGATTTTGTTGTAAAAGAAAATAATTCTTTGAAAATAAAAATTGCTTCAATTTCAAAGGATTTAGAAATTTGTTTAAAGAAAAATGAATCTTTAAAAATTGCTTTGGATTTCACATGTTTGCCATGCTAGTGTAGCTTCATCATCTAGCTCACCTATTGCATGCTCTACTTTATCTTCTACTATTGAAAATGATATAAATGTTTTGAAGAAAAGCGTTGATTGTTTGGGCTCCACTTTGAGCCAATGTGCTTTTAATCATACACGCTTGGAATCCTTGGTTCGTAAGAAACAAGTTCCATCTTTGCATACACACCATACATATACATGCTCCTCACGAACACATCCATAACACGATGTATGCTCATGTGTACACTTGTACACATTGTGAATGTAAGGGCCACCTTGCTAAATTTTTGCTATGATCGTATACATGATGTTAATTTCGCAAATAATTTTATTTGGGTTAGGAAAGGTACTAATCCCCATGGACCCAAAAGAGTATGGGTACCAAAGACCACCCCTATTGTATTTGATGTAGGTGTGGGCTCTCGCATGATGTGAGAGTAGTGGTGCCTTGAGGTAGACGTGTTCCGAGCTTCCTGTGGACTATTTGGATGCATCACTTTCAAGGGAAGGTTTGGTGGGAAGACCACCTTGGTTTGGAGAACTAGACAGGTGCCTTCATCGGTTTTGGTATCGATCTCTAACTCCCGTTTATATTTACATGCTTTCATATCATCATTTATAGCATGCTTTCATGTTTTGATTATTATGTTAAATACCATGATTATTAGATCATTGACATGCATGTATAGCTTTTGAGATCACCAATATTTGTATGGATCATTTTTTTGTGTTCTCGCATATGTTTAGCTATTATGTATATCATAGTTCTAATAGCATGTGAATTTACATAATGATCATATTTATGTTTATCATGTTGATTTATGTCCCGTTTTATACTTCATGATTTGATTACATGTTTAGGTGTTAGTTTTCATTAAAACTAGGATATATACCTATACATATAGTGGGCCACAAATAAATATTTATATGTTTGTGCTTGTATGCTTATTTGTTCCCATTAGATATTCTAGTATAGTCTAGTTTTGATGATTCATGTATTTTAAACTTGTATTCCATATTTTGGACATGTTTTATGATCTTGTATTTTAACTTCATGTATATGTTTATCTTGTTCAAACTATTGATTATACATATACATCCTTTAAGCCACGTGCCTTCATGCATATATTTTTGTGAACTCGTTGTGTTTGGATATGTATGTATACTCTAGTTTGTATAAGATACATATGCCTTGAAGTATAAATTGTTTTTAATGGAAAATTGAGTTTTTCATGTTTTCATGTTTAAATGAATTTCTTAATCGAGCTTAATTGAGTATTTTCATATTGATATGTGTCACATTACACTTGTACACTCAACTTATTTAATGGTTTCTCATGATTTTATTTTCATGAGTATGATATGTGCTTTATTGATTTCGAGTGTTTAGTGCCATGTGATTTACATGTGTTTCATGAAAAATATTTTGTTTTATTCCTTGCTTGAAGGATTTCGTACTAGTTTAAAAGTTTTTCCATTTAACTAGTTCGTATTCTTCGTTATGGTAGAGTTTTCAAACTTATTTTACCCTAAAAACCTATTTTTGAAAACTCTTACCTTCAACGGGCGGTTGGATAGGAGACCATGCCTATGTATGCTTTATATTGAAAATCTATTTAAACATGAGCATGAAATGGGTGGTAGGTAATATGAGGTATACACTTGACCTTATTGTTGTTTCAATTGATATCATTGGATTCTTTCAATTGGTATCAATATTGATATTTCTTGTATACTCATATATTTTTATATATGTATGCTTACACTTCCAAAGTATCAATTTCGATTGATATCTAATTTTTCATACATATATATGATTTATTTGTGCTTACTATATCTCTATATTTTCAAGCACAAATTTTAGTTTTGCTAAGCTTGACTTTTAATACATATCATGTTTCAATTGATTAGTTTTCAATTGGTTTTCTTATTCAAGCTTATGCATCATTCTAGTTGGTATTTCATAAAGGGGGAGAAAATTCGTATTTTATCTTTCAATTGGTATTTGGTTTACCTTTGATTTTCACTCCCATACTTTATGATGAAAAATGATTAAGAAAATTAAATATTGATTTTTAATTTGGTATCATTTGTTTATAAATAATAATACTTTCAATTGATATCAAGATTGTTTACTTACAATTGGTATGTTATTTGTTTACTTATCAATTGGTATCAAGATTTTGTTTTTACTATCAATTGGTATATGTTTTCATTTTGATATAAATGTTGATTTATTTTCAATGCCTCATTTACTTTCAATTGGTAGGCATTTCCATAATGTTTTTGTGCTCACTTTCAAATGATATCATAATGCACTTCATTGACGTATTTTTAATTGGTATCATAATTGATTGCACCCCTTATTGATATCGTTTTTGTTTTAGACAAAAAGGGGGAGAACATTTTATTTTGGTTTCTTTTACCCCTTTGTTGATGATTGACAAAAGGGGGGAGAAGAATTTTAGTTTATATGCATATTTTGTATGCATGTGTTATGTTATTGGTTTGTTTTTATTGATATCAAGAACATGGTTTATTATTGGTATCAAGAGCATTATGTAATTTTGGTATCAAAAGCTTTATTTAAAGAACATGTTTTATATATTTCATTGTTTTATGCAAGTCTATGCATTTTCATGTTTAATATTCATTGCATATATTTATTGTTTATTACTATGCATGAGTTAAGGGGGAGCTTCTTTGAAGCTTAACTTTAATCCATGCATATATAACTCCATGAGTTTTGTCATCATCAAAAAGGGGGAGATTGTTGGCCCAGAGGCCTTCCACTCTAGTTTTGATGATGATTAACTCATGTAGTTATGTTTACTAATAATCTTGTGATGTTTAGTTTCAGACCTTTAACCAAGATATTAGTTGGTGATTAGCTTCAACAAAGGAGTTTGGAAGCTTTCACATGGTGATTCCAGAGCCCGAGCATCAAGATCACATAGAGCACTCATTGGAGTCAAGCTCAGTGGATCAAGGAGTTTTTGGATCGAGTTGGCTTGGAGACGGCTCTCTACAAGAAGACATCGGTACCTAGTTTAGCTAGTTTGTGTTTTTAGATCCATGTGTAAAGTTTAGGTACTTGATATGCTCAAGTTCACAATACACACACATTTTATATTTTGGATATTGGTTTTTCGGTTTTTGGTTTAACCGATATTGGTTTTCATGAATAGTTAAGTATCAATACAAGTTTACATGTGTTTATGTATATTAGATTTATTTTATATACATGTATGCTTCATATCATAGACAAACTTAATTTGATATACCTATTCATGTGTTTTAGGTTTTTTGTTTTAACAAAACATATTTTTGAAAAAAAGACAAAACCTATGATATGCATATGTTTCATGTATATTGGATTTCTATCCAAATGCATCATGCTTCAAGTTGGTTTAATATCATGTTTTTGTATTTGGATAAGTTTTGGAGAAAACGAATTTTCATTTGAAAAATCTAAGTTTGGAAAAATACAGGTTTTGATTTTCGGTAATTTTTCCATAACACAAAAATGGTTCAAAATGTTTGATATTTGTGTTGAAATTTTTCACACAAATTTATATTTCAATGTAAAATGATAAAACTATTTTTGTGGATTTTTAGAAGATTTATGAGAATTTTTAGAATTAAAAATACCACATTTTTCTGACCCAGAATGCCTTCTGTCAGGCTCTGGCGGTCGACCTGGCCGGTCAACCGGACCCAGAGTCGGTCGACCGGGTGGTCGACCGATGTGCACAAACTTGTGCACGTTGGCTTGGTACTTGGCTGGTCGACCGCACTGTCGACCGACTGCAAGTCCCCAACTCTCGGGTTGGGGCGGTCGACCGAATGGTCGACCGTAAGCAAGGCACGGTCGACCGGTCGATCGACCGGCCCGAGCATTTGCTCTCTGGATTTGGGCGGTCGACCAGACGGTCGATCGAAGTCTTCCAACGGTCAAATTTTTGACCGTTGGCGGTCGACCGGGCGGTCGACTGCCAGCCGCCAAGAGCAGAAATTTGCTTTAAAGGCTAATTTTTGGATTGGGGTTATATATACCCCATTGCTTTGAGTTTTTCCCTAAGATTTTTAGAGCCAAAAATTTCTACTCTCTAGTGTTTATTTCAGCAAGTTTTCAAAAGGTTTTTGCTGCTTAAAGAGTTCATCTTTATTTGTTTCAAAAAGGGTTTGGAAAATTCAAGAAAAAGAAAAGCTTTGGGATATGTTTTTGGTCTTCATTTGATTCTTGTCCAAGCTATTTTTTCCAATAGTTTTCTTTGAGTTTTTGTTTTCAAAACTCTTGGTTTTTCCACACTAAGCTATATCTCTTATCCTATTCTATTAGGATCATTTATTTGTGGGAAAATAAATTGTTTAAGGTTATGGAAACCTCCAAGTGTTTATACCCTTCTATTTGTTGTATCCCTCTTTGGTATAGGTTGATTTGGGTTGTTGGTTGCTCCCTCTTTGGTAGAGGTTGAGGTTGTGATTTGCTCCCTCTTGGTGGGGTGGAGTTGGTATTGGATTTGTATCCTTCTTCGGTAGAGGTGTATTGTGGTGTTTGTATTTCTTCAGTGGAGGTTGTTTTGGTTGAGAGAGGAGTTCGGTACTCCCGGTTGTGTTTGTACAAAATCCTCGGTAGAGGTTCCCTCGGTGGGAGTCCTAGGTGGACAAGTTAGTGGATTAGAAATCCTTCTCGGTGAAGGCGGGGACGTAGAGCTCGGTGCTCAAACCTCGAAACACATATTGTTGTTTGCGTTTGATCCATTGACTCTAAACTCTCTCTCTTTATTTGTATTGTGCATTGCATCATTCATATTGTCATATCTTATATGTTTGTGTTGTGTCTTGCATTGATTCATATTGCCTATATCTATATGCTTGGTTGTGTTTTCTTGTGTGCCTCACTTGTGCTTAACCACGAGAGCTTCATATAGCACCTCAACTCTTATTCAGAGGAATCAATAGGAGTTAGTCCAGAGCCCTTCACGGGGAATTCGGCTACACTCGTTGGTTGCACTAAGTGTTGTTGCAAATTAATTTTAATTTCTGCATTTAGTTCATTAGATTAGCGGCACACCTATTCACCCCCCTCTAGGTGTACTTTCAGTGAGTTTTGATGAAATTGGAAGTTGAGAGTGGTTGGTTGAAATTGATGACGATGGTGGAGTGGAGAGGGGGTGTGGGGGAGGGGTGGCTGGCGGTTAGGGAGGGCGGCTGCGGCAGCTCCAGTGGTGGAGGCGGCGGCCATGAAGTGGGAGAGGTTGGTTTTGTTTCGAATGAGATGGAGTTGAAATGAAATGAAAAGGGGGAGATGAAGAAATGCAAAGAGAGTAGAGAAAGAAAGAAAGAAAAAGAAAGGAAATTAAAGGAAAAGGAAAAAAAAGAAAAGAAAATAGTAAAAAAATTTATTATTAAATAATTAATTTATTAAAATATCTGGGAGTATAAAGTAGGAGAGTAGAGAAGGAAAAAGCAAGAAAAAAATTATCGGTAATTAATATTATTATTTTAATACGGCGAAAATTTGACTGTTTCAAAAACATTCTAAAAAATTCTCAAAAATAGAAAATATTATTTTAAGATGTTCAGTAAAATTAGATTTGAGAAATTTAGTATAATTTTTAAATTAAAAATTTTGGAATCTTCCGGCGACACCTGCCAATACAAGAATCGGTCAAATTTTTATAAATTTAGAAAAATATCAAAAAAAAATTTTTAGATAGAAAATGAAATTCTAAGAAGTAATGTGAAAGCTGTTTCTAAAAATTTAATCCCATTTGAAAACTAAAAATCTGGGAATCTGTTAGCAATACTGACCGACGCCAGTTTTGGAGATTTTGCAGAAACATTCTGAAAAATTTTAAAAATTATAAAAAATCTAAAATATTAGAAAACAGTGTCTGAAACTGAAATCAGTCAAATCAGACTATCAGAAAGGTCAAATCGGGCGGTATGCCAGTATTGGGTTCCCGGTCTGGGTCAGGGCTGACTCTAAGACAATCACAACTTAAAAATAATTACTGAAAGAAAATCGAAATAGTATGGTCAAAAAAGTCAGGACATGTATCTGGGTACGTATCCCGGGAACGGGGTGCTATAATAGCCACTGGTGGATTTTCGATCATTGATCGACCTGCCCAATCTGCATCGGTGTAAGTAGTAAGTTGTACAGAAGAATGACGAGAGAGAAAAAGGCCATATTGAATGGTAGATTTGAAGCAATGGGGGATCCATTTTATAGTGCTCCAATGCTCATCGGTTGAAGCTTGCATGAACTAGGCGGCCTTGTTCACCGAAAAGGCAATATTGGGTCTGGTAAAGCTTAGGTATCTAGAGCCCCAATAGTACTTCGATAGACAAAGGGGTCAAAGGGAGACTTGCCAGCAGCCTTGGAGAGCTTACAGGAAGTAGCCATAGGCGAGCTGACAGGCTTGACACCGTCCATCTTGAGTCAGAGAAGCAAATCACAGATGTACTTCTGTTGAGAAAGAAATAGTCCTGAGGGTGTACGGTGATACTCCATGCCTGAGAAATAGTGTAGTGGGCTGAAAATTTTTAATGAGAACTCCCGGCCTAGTTCTTGAATAAGACGAGTGACAGACCGTGAGTTATTACCTGTGATGATGATGTCGTCGACATAGATAAGAACCAGAAGAAGATCTGTTCCAAGCCGTCGGAGAAAGAGAGATGTGTCAGACTTAGAGCCCACAAAACCCATTATGACTAAATAACTGCTGAGGTGAGAATCAGGCTCGTGGAGCATGTTTGAGGTCATAGATACTGCGGTGAAGCTTGCATACATGATTGGGACGACCGACAATGATGAACCCCAAAGGTTGTTCCATGTAGACCATCTCAAAAAGAAAACCCTACAAAAATACATTATTCACATCCAACTATCGAATTGACCATCCCTTGGTGACGAGCAGACTACACACGGTATGATAGTGGTTGATTTGATGTCTGGATTGAATATCTCACCATAGTCTAATCCTGATAATTGATAAAAATCCTTGGCCACAAGGCGGGCCTTGTACCCATCAATAGAACCATCAGGTTTATGTTTTAACTTGAAAACCCATTTTCAGCCAACCAGATTCATGGTAGGGTGGTATGACACAAGAGACCAGGTTTTATTCTTAAACAAGGCATTCATCTTAGTGTCCACTTCCTAGCGCCACTTGGGATCTTTAGAATCTTGAGTGAAACATGTGAGTTCGACAGGAGTGGTGACCAAGTCGGCATGATACAAGTAGGCATGGGATACCGGGTGGCTAGCCAGACTTTTAGTGTTGTGGTGTTATCATGTATTCTAGTGACCATATGGTGGGTCCTAGTAGGAGGGGACTGAGAGAGCCTAAGGATGAGGACGATGAGAAGGACTCATCGGTGGGTGCCGGTGGAGGTGATGGAGAAGGAGTATGTGATGGATGTGGTAGTGGAGGAGGAGAAGAGTCAATGGTGGGGCCCACATGAGAAGAGGGGACTGGAATAATGAAAGGTAATAGAGACGTGAAGATGGAGATTAGTGGTGAAGGCGTGGGAGTAGCTGAAGGGAGGGAGGACAGAGGAGATTGGAAAGGAAAAGAAGATTCATCGAACACAACATTCAGAGAGGTGTAAATACGACCAGAAGGAACATGCAAACATTGATAACCTTTATGTGAAGCCGAGTAACCTAAGAAGACACATTGACTGGACCGAAAACTAAATTTATGAGTTTGGTATGGATGCAGATGAGGGTAGCAAGTACAACCAAAAATTCATAAGGAAAGGTAGTCACGTGCTTTATGAAATAATTTTAGTAGAGAGATAGATTATGAAGGAAGGGGTTGGGCATTCTACTGATAAGAAATGTGGAGGTTTGAAAAGCATAAGGCCAGTAATGGAATAGAACATTTGACCAGGCTAGAAGAGTAAGGCCAGTCTCAACAAGGTGGCGGTGCTTTTTTTTCTGCGATGTTGTTTTGTGCACTAGTGTGTAGACAAGATAAGTGATGACCAATACCTTGAGATGATAAGTAAGGTTTAGATTTAATGAACTCGCCACCACCATCAGTTTGGAGTGCTTTAATGGAATACCCAAGAAATTTTTTCACATGAATTTTGAACTCAAGAAAAATGGAGAAAGCATCACTTTTTTTTATTAAAGGATAAAGCCAAACATACTTATTGTAGTGATGTACAAAGTTAATATAATAGTGATCACCACTTATAGCAGACACAGAAGACAGACCCCATAGATCGGAGTGAATAAGCTTTAAAGAGCAATAGCAATTGTGAAAGATGACAAAAAATGAAGACGGTCACTTTTCGCTTGTTGACAGGGGATGCAGATAGGGGTACCAGCATGGTCAGTGAGGAAAGAAAGCTGATGCTGAGATAAAACACTAGAGACAACTCTGGTGGAGGGATGACCTTGGTACTCATGCCAGACGGAGGAAGATGCACGCTCACTGAGAAGAGTCTGAGGAGAGGCGGTGAAGTTATGATTCCCCAGAGAGAAGTCATAGATGCCATCCTTTAGTTATCTCCACAGTAGTTTTTAGAGTGGAGAGATCCTTGATAAAACAAGAGTCAGGGTGAAAGTCAAGAAGGACTTTATTATCAGTAGTAAATTGACTAATAGATAGAAATTTTTTGGTGATATCAGGAACATGTAAAATGTTTTTCAAGACAAGGAAAGAAACATGAGAAAACAATAAAGAAGCACCAGTAGCTCGAATAGGCAAACCTGTCCTGTTACCCATGCGAACTCTGTCGGGTCCTTGATATTTTGAGTGAACCGCCAAATTCACAATGTCAGCCGTTAGGTGATGAGTGCTCTGGAGTCAATATACCAGTTGGGATCGACTGGACTATTCCCATAAGAGTGGAGAAGAGAAGTTGGGCTAGCTGAAACATCATAACGATTGTAACATTGGTTAGCATAATGGCCAAAATGATTGCAGATCTGGCAATGAGTTCAGCCGCCATTGGACTGATGTGGTGGTACGAAGGAACGTTCACGACCACGACCGCGCTCCCTACCTCGGCCCTGTCCACGATCACAGAAAGAAGATGGAGCTAAATGGTAGCTTAGAATGCGGGAAGCAGTATGAACTACAGGAGATGGGGAGATGAGGGTTGTGGAGTCTGGTGAAGTGATAGCACGCCCACGATAAATCTCTTGGTTAAGCATGAGGCCGATGAGTTCTTCTGATAGTACAGGGTCGACTCATGTGTTGACGGAGGTGACGAATGAATCATATTCGGGAGACAGACTATTGAGCAAGGTAGAGACGAGGTCAGAGTCGGCAACTGGATTAGCCACTGCCACCAGGTTGTCCACGATGGACTTGACAAACTGGATGTACTCTGACATAGAAGAGGTGCCCATCTTGATGGTGTGTAGCTGGTATTTAAGTTGCTGCACTCTAGCTCTGAAGGATGACACAAAGATTTGCTCCAGAGAGCACCACACATCACGAGATGTGGTGAGGCCGATGACATGAGCAAGAACAGCCTCAGTGAGCAAGGAGATAAGCCAACATAAGAGCATCTGATCAAGCTTGATCTAGCGAGTGCGTTCTGGATTGATAGTGAACTGAGCATCCTTCTCGATAGAAAAAAGAAACTTGACTAGACACGAAGAGGTTCCGTTAACGAGGCCTTCGAGATCGTGGAGCTTGAGAAGGAGGTGAGGGAAGATGAAGAGGAAATACTAGATATTGTATAGGAGTTGCTTCGATACCAAGATAAAGAAGAAGAAGAAGAATACTTATTTGTACAAAGACAAGATACCATTAGCTATGGTTCTTGGTTGTATATATACACACAAATATTGATTACATGTTTAAACTGATTTAGGAGATACAATAGGAAAATATTGACTGAGAGAGAGAATGAGAAACACATGATGCATGAGTCCCATGTGTTTCTTATAATCATGAAGAGACTTTAGGATCTGGTTGATTTCATGAAGGATTTCTTTCACATGGATCACATATTTCACATGAATCACGTTTTGTCATTGATATCTCTAACAACAACCACTCAAATTCACGCAATGCCAACTATCCCACACCATGGCGTCCGGCAACCTCACCGCCCAGCTCCGACTCGCCACCGACGGATAGTACTCAGGATCCCACGGGTACAAGTTCCCTGGCAGGCCCACTACAATGAATGAAGGCGACGGCGTTGACGGCGGAGGCGGGCAGTACCATGTCGTAGGTCCCTTTTGTGGCGGCGGTGAAGGAGGCGGCAGCGGCGGCGGACTCATGCCGCATGGGTTGCCGCATGGGCATTCCCTACACTTCATCTCGGCCGGTGGATTACCACAGCTCTACTCGATGCTACAAGCCTAATTGATATTGAAGAGAACAATATTATGATCATTGGTAAATATTGTCTCATTTTTTTTTCCTTTACTATGAGAGGATCGTAGGGCGCAAAGGGCCTCATGAAGGGAAGTTGAAGTGAAGAGTTTGAGGTTTTGTTTTTGCTTCACTTGCTTGATTTGTTTGTTTTTAGGTGTATGGAGAAAGGGTTTGGGGAATTTTGGGGAAGGAGACGTGAGTTTTATGGGACTAAAGTAAAAGGTATATAATTGGTTGTGCTGAAAGGGAGTTCCATGCGAGTCCCCTAATGGGTAGTGTCCGAATGTCAACCGTCCAAATATCATCATTTTGATTTTGTGTAGGCTCTCCCATGCTTTGTGATATTCTTTCTCTAATAATGCCAATTAATTTATGGGTTTTCTGCCTATTGTACACCTGAAATCTTTATTAATTTCGTGTTCACTCTTTAAATTTTTATATTTCTATTTTGACCTCTTAATTCTTTTAAGGTGGGACAAAAATCCTCCGTTGTTACTTGTACCGTTTATAAACTAAAAGATTATTGGAATATTCTTTTTTAGCTTCAAATATCCTAAAGTAATATCTAAATTGATTATTATACCGTTCATATCTTTTTACTATATTTTCCTCTCAACAAACCCATTTCTCTTTCATTTAACTCACTCTCTCTCCAATCCACCTCCAACTCCAACAACTATTTATCTTCTCCAACCCAACTCCAGCGGCTATTTCCCTTCTCTAACCCAACAGATCTCTTCTCTCCCCTTTCTTCTCTCATCCACTTCTCAATATAATTCTCCACTTTCCTTTCTTTTTCTCAAATTTCAACTTTGTCCCTCTCCTTTGTCCAATTTCAGTTCAATTTGGAATAAATCTCTCTTCTCATCAACATCATCTCACACGCCCTCTCTTTCTCATGTCTACTTGTAGCTCCTATATTTCAGCACCAAAGTACTTGTGTGGCATTGAAGTTGGGGTGGATTCACGCTTGAGAGGTGAGAGGAAAAAAAGGCTTTTTTTATTTATGACCAAGATTCAAGAACAAAACAAAGTGTGGATGCAACTATTTTAAGTGAGTTCCTAATGAAGAGAAGGAGATGGACGCCAATCCGGTAAATTGAGATAAATGTATTACAAGTTAAAGAAATTGCTCAATGAGGTGAAGAAGTTAGAGACACTGAGTTGAAACTAGTTTTGAACATAGAACAAATGGAGAAGTAGAATAACAACTACATCTCTATTTTGAAGACTTGCATTATTTCTTTAGTAACGTATATATTCTTGAACATGATCAATGATAAAGTATTTATGTGATGTATATGTACAAATCACAACTTGTAAATGTTGCTTGTAATGATGCAATATAAAATAAAATCTTTGATTTTATAAACAAATGATACCTTTAAGAGATGAGTGAAACACGATAGATGACAACAGTTGAATTGACAATAGCAGATAGATAGTGTATAACTTCATTGGTAGAAAAAAATGAGACAAATAATTATCTCAAAAATCAGAAAATCTACTTGATGAGAGAAACAAAAAAAATGACACTAAAAAGAGAAAAACAAATAAAGAAACTCTTGCAGAAACAAGAGAAAATTGAGAGACAAGATAAATTCTGACAGAAACAATTTAAGAAAAAAATATAAGAGAAACAAAAAAAGAACAAAAAGAGAAATGACACCGCTTAATGAGAATAGAGAGAAACAAAAGAGAAAAGAACAAAAAAAATTGACAATGTAGAGAAACAAAAGAGAAAGATAACAAAAATAAGAGATAAATCTAACATGATTTCTACACCATTTAATTTGAGGCTCACATAACATAATTTATCAAAACTCTGGCAGCAGAAAAAAGTTTGTTCATGTTGTAGCAAACTTGCCGCACTACATCCTCTTACATAATTTATTTGTATCATTCAAATATTAAGACACTTGCATAATACACAAATAAATTATGACAGTTACACAATACAGAATCATAAATTAAGACAAATAACATATTATTATCACTATCATAGTTTAAGACACTTATATTAGTTCACAATACACATACCAAGTGTACAACAACACATACAAATAGAGTTCAAACATACACATCTCAAATTTATAAGTTTACATGGCACAATCACAAGTTTAGACAGATTCAAATACACGGACAAAGTTTAAACTTACAAAAATAGTCTCCAGATATAACAAATTAAAATTAATAAGTTTTTAAGGTAAAGATAATGACATGTAAGACCTCCATATTTCCGTAGTGGTTGGAGCACCTAGTGTTGGGAGCAACAACAACACTTCTTCCTCTAACATGCACATTTCTCCCTTGTCCTCTTTGCTTAAAGAATGGCTTCAATCTTATTTAAGAGATACTTCTTGGTTGCTGCTACTTGTGCTTGTTCCCTTATCAGCTCCTGAAATGTGTTATAGTCCATTGAAGATTGAAGTGTGCTGCCTTTGGGTTATTGATCGAGTTGAAACCGTGCACGAAAAAGTGTATTTTAGAAAATCAGTGAAAAGCGTTTATGTGCTTTGGCTTCCTCGATTCTTTTATTATAGCATGATGTCTATATGGGTCGAATCCTCAGGGATGGGAGGTGATAGAAGCATTAACGGTTCGTCATGTGTTATGTTAATAAGTTCTTCTTTATTTAAAGAAAGAGAAAAAGAAAAGAAAAAAATTAGAAGTGATAGGTGGAGAAGGCGATCAAAACGACGAAGTGAAAAATAGTTAAGAAGTGGTTGTGAAATTCGTGAAAGAAAACAAGAAAATAGAAATAAAATAAAACAAGAAAAAAGAAAAATGAAAAACCTTGTGAAGTGATTTTAGAAAGTGTTAGAAACAAAATAAAAAAAAAAAGATGAAACTTGTGGCAAAGAAAATGAAAACAATGGTGAAGAAGATGAAAACAAAGGTGAACTAAGAAGATGGTGAAAATAACGATAGAAAAGTGATAAACGGATTTAGAAAATTATTTTTAAAACAAAATAAAAGAGAAAGAAAACTCATGATTTCTAACTACTAATTACTCTACTACCATGCTAATCTTTTAGTGATAGTTGCCTCACATGGATCATTGGCCATCACTAATCCTTGGCTTCAATAGACGATACAAAACATGGCACCTAAGATTGTTCTTTCACATTCAAACTACGCAACAAGGTGCAAGCTACTATTTAATCATCAAAATTGTTTAGAGGAGAGCATGAAATAAAGTTAGCGTTACAAGTTAGCGGTTAGCGATTAGAGTATTAGAATCCATCATCATGAGCCATCAAGGACTCTTGCAAGAACAAGAGCTTGTAAATTCTATTAGATTCATGTGGATTATCAAGTAAATGGTTAGCTAATTAATGTTAGTAGTTAGTCACTATGAGGAAAAAAACTAGCTTAGTATCATGTAAAATGTAATATGCATGTTCATAAATACCATAGTAAACAATGTGTATAAATTTTATATTATAGTATTAAAGTGGTTAATAATTTCTAATAAAATAAGGGGGGAAAAAGAATGAATTGAAATGAATTGGGTTTAGGCCCAAACCCATATAAGATGGCTTGTCACTTAAAAAATAAAACGAAAATAAAAAGTGCAATATTTTTTACTAAGACCAAGCTTTGAACCTAAGCACCTAAGCTCAAGAGCCTAATGACTTTACTAAAGGGCCACACTTATATTGGTGTTTACTTCTACTTTTTGTTTTATTTTAACCCCCACAACAACAACTGCATCTCTCCCCACTTTCTCTCACTCTCTCACACTTCTCCTCTCTACCACTTGTTTTCACTCTCTACAACTTTTCCTGACCTTAAAGCATGAATTTCAGGGTGAGTTAACAGGTGAGGGGAATTATATATTCATCTTCTCTTTACAAAATCTTAAAAAAATAAAGAAGAGAATACCCTACTCTCTACTCCTCCTCTCATATCATCTCTTTCAACCTAACTAGTAGTAGATCAGAGGCTTGCTAGATGTGGAGGGGACTTTTCAGACTGAGGGGAAGCATTTTCTGTAAGTAAATCTCAAATGAGGAGATTTTATTTTCGTTTAGGCATTTCATCGAATAGCTTGAGCACATTAATTAATAGCTTTAGTTTCACCATGTAAAACATCTGATAAAATCCCAATAAAATTTTGTAGAACTCCTTCCTTAATTATTATAATTTTTAATGATTTTTATAAATGCATTTCTAAGCAAAAAATAAAAAGCCACTGCTCTCAGCCCCTGGACTAGAGGAGCACACTCGGTCAGGCCAGGTCGAGAGCAGGCCTGGCTAGACCAGACCTGGCCTGGTTAGACCCAGGCCAGGCTCGGGTCTATTTTACAGAACCGAGTTCTGGTCTGTTACAGACCGAGCCCACCCCCATATAAAAAAAATTCAGAAAAGAAAAGAAAAAGAATGAAAAAGAAAAAAGAAATAAAATAAAATTTAAAAATATTATTATAGTAGGCCCAAACTCAGACCCAGACCCAATACTGTAGCAGTCCCGTTACTGTAGCAACAGGCCCGTTATGAATTATTAATTGATTTTGCGCTTAAATTAATTCAGAAAAATCTAGAAAATCAGAAAAATTCCAGAAATTTTTTTGTAAAATTAGAAACTAAAAGGTGACTCTGTAAAATTATTTTTATAGTTATATCACTTAGAATAGCTCAAAATTAAATATTTCTTATAATTATTATTTAAATTGAATGTAAATTACTGAGTTAATTTGCAAATCTATATTCGGATCCGTGACGATCTCAGGTGAGCTTTTTCAACTATTTCTACATGAGTGTATTTTCCAATGCAAAATTTTATTATTTATGCATTTATTTATTTAAAATCAATTGTTTAATTGTTAATTTAGAATTTCAAGCATGTAAAATAGTTGAAAAATTCTAATATTCACGAAATAATTTTTAGTGATATATTTTTGCTCTGTAATATTTATTTCCTGCTTGTAACCATTTTATATACTGTAGATGAATAATTATAAATTTTAAAAATAAAATTGTGGAATTATTAAATGTTTTTTAAGAAAATGGATTAAAAATAATTACTAACACAAAAATTTTTTAGAAAATTTGATAAATCAATCTTAAATATTAAATTGAATTATCTTATGATATTTAAAGAGTTATATATGTATATCATATGAAATAAAAGAATTTGTGTTATCAAAATAACTGAAAAAAATAATGTTGCTATGTATACTTCGATACACACAATGATATTGATTTAGCCCAGTTATTTAAGTAACACTGACATATAAATACTTTCACTTGGTGAAAAAATTGATATGGGAGATGGTATCAGTATTTTGGGTGGATCTAGGATATGAGTTGCGCAACTGAAATGAGGATTAACTGTAGGGTTCCCAGAGATGACTGACAACTATCTGATATTACTACTGTTACTGTTACGAGTACCTAGCGGTATGGGCCTGGTTCAGCACCAGGCATCTGAGGCCATGGTCCCGAGTATGTACGGGACCCACCTAAAGCACAGAACCCGTCTCCATCTATCATTTCAAATAACAACTTTCAATAATATACTTCTGATGATAAATTACTTTATATAAAATATAGTAAGCATGCAAATGTTTAACGGTTATCATATATCACACTCATGCATATTTATTTCATATCTTCCAATCTAATGCATGTTATGATATTAGCGATGTCTTGAGTTCTATATATATACATGTTATTGCATCCTTTCCCCCTTTTTTACCACTCACTAGGTCGCTTATTGACGATCCTGAGTTTAATTGCTTAGATCCAGGTTCAAAAGCACCTCAGGACCAGGAGTTCTTCGAGCATGTGGCAGAACTTCAGGGCTAGTGTTTCATCCAGTGTTAGTTGTGAGGATCTTATATTTATGTATTTTTTTTCCTTAATTAATAATGTAGACTTTTGTGACATTTTGTACTTGTGTAGTAAATCTGGAATATGTAATAACTTTAGTGTATTGAGCTTTCTTGTATTGAGGCTTAGCGTATTAATAATAATATGTCACCAGCTCTTGTTGCGTACCCGAAATCATGTATTATGGTTAATAGGGATTGACATAGTTTTCTTGATATCAGAGCCATGTTATTATTATTTTATCCTAGGGTATAGCCAGGCTCTTACTGACAATACAAAAATTTAATATTCTAGCTACAAGTACAAGATGTTTATTTATTGATGAAATTCCTAAGATATTACTTTATTTTCAGAGTAATGGCTCGACGTTCTTCATCCTTCCGTGTTGGTCCTTATGATGAGGCAACTGATGTAATGGGTGTACTTTGTGACATGATAGAGTCACAGCAACAACAAACGACATTCATAAGAGATAACCTTTTAGCAGTACAGTAGACAGGCACGGCGGCCATGGAGAGGGCGGTTGCACCTTGAGAGCCAAAGCCTGGGAATATTTCGGACTTCAGGAGGTTACAATTAGTAACCTTTGGCGGGACTGAAAAACCATTGGATGCAGAGCAATAGTTGGTTAATATGATCAATCTCTTGAATGCGGCTCATGTTTCTAAGGATGATCAAGTGGCGGTGATCAAGATCCAACTGACAGATGTGGCTCGGACTTGGTGGATTGCTGAGGAAGAACGGTTGGAAAAATTGGCCCCTTACGAGAAGTTCACTAGAGCATTTACGAGCGATTTTTCCCAAAGACTGCTAGGAGGAAAATGGAACAACAATTCATCAATCTATGATAGGAGTCATTCAGGAGATGAGTATGTTGTGGAGTTTCTCAGGTTGAGTCAGTTTACTCAATATATGGTGGCAGATGAAGAAGACCGGGCCAACCGATTTCAGCAAGGCTTGAGACTAGACATTCAGAAGTTCCTGATCACATAGCAACTGGGGACTTACTCTCAGGTCCTTAGTGCTGCTCGCGGCTTGGAGCAGATAATGAAAAAAGAGAACAAAATTAGGTTGTCAGTAAGGCCACTGAAGAGACCTCTCGATCAGGCTACCAGGGGACCTCCAGCCAGATTCAGTGTAGCCCCATCGAGTAAACGCCCGATCTCTCTTCCCCCATCAACAATGATCTGCGGCATCTGCCAGAGGATGGGACATCTACAAATGAATTGTAGGTGGGCTAATGGTCAATGCCTCGCTTGTGGATACGAAAAACATCAGCTAGTAAACTGCCCGATCAAAGGACAAAGGAGCACCATTCTCACGCTTCTAATACCTAGAGTAAAGAAGAACCCTACACTTACAGGTAGAGGTACTCTGCTTCTCTCGCAGCATCAGCTGTTCGAACAGGCTCAGAGGAGGACTGGAGCAGGATGTGGGAGAGGTCGTGCTTTTAATTTGACCGCATAACAGGCGGAGGCATCAGAGGAGGTGGTGGCAGGTACCATTCTGATTCAATCTTTTTAGTTACATCACTATTTGATTCTGGAGCTTTGCATTGCTACTTATCCACTAGATTTTGAAATCAAGCCTAGAGGGAGGGTGAATAGGTGTAATGCTAATCAATATATAAATAATGCACAAATTAAAAATGAGATGATGCAACGATCACTCAGAGTAAGATTAGAAGCCGTATATCCCGTGAAGAGCTCTTAACTTCTTCCTCGTGATTCCTCTAAATAAAAGTTTGAGTTGCGCAATGCAATCTTTTTGTAAGAGCATAGATCGACAATATTAGAATGAATAAATAGAAAGTAAAAGATACAAGTAAACCAATTACCAATACAGAGATTTGTTTCAAGGTTCGAGCACTCAGCCCTACATCCCCGCCTTTACCCAGAAGGATTTTCGATCCACTAGAATTTTCACAAAGGATTACAAGTATTAGGGAGTATCCAACTCCTCAATCACAGTCCTCTAGTCCAAAGGTAGTGTAGCCACAAGTATAATAATCACTTGGTGATCAAAAAACCACAAACTCTCTTTTAAAAAACTTTTCTTTACAAAACCCTAGAGAATAATATGTAGGATTGAAGTTCAAGATTTATAAGTGAAAATAAAATAAACTAGAAGAGATATTTGATTCAAAAAATTCAGAAATAAAATAGAGATTAGAGCGCAAAAGACTGAGAGTAAAATACTTCTTTCAAGAATACTCAAACTTTGAATACTTTTTAATAGTTGTTATGTTTCACTTCAACCCCAACCACCCCTATATATAGGATGTATGTAGGGATTAAAGGGTAAACATCTATCTGGACTAAGCAGGTATAATTTGACCAAAATTTAGCATAATTCACGTTTTAAAATAAAAATCACGTTTTAAAACAGGTTTAAAAATCTAGCCGTTTAGCCAGAGATACAGAGCACGGTCGACCGGTTTTCAAATAATAAGACTGCTGGCCGACTCCGGTCGACCGGCCCAAATAGAGAGTTTGGGTCTGTCAGTCGGTCGACCGCTCGGTCGATGGGGGTCCGGTCGACTACTCGGTCGACTGGAGAACGTCCACACCTGCACACCCCATAGGTCAGGACTGCGGTCCACCGCTCAGTCGACCGTTTTGATCTGTAAGAGAACCGATCGACCGCAACAGTTCATAAGCAGAAAACATGTTCGAAATCTAATTTGAAGATATATTATTTTCAACGAGATTTTTGTAAAGGCTTTGTAAAATACAATAAGTTAAGTATGCATATACTGAAATAGGACTTAAAGTATTTTATCAAGAGTCAAAAATAATCTTTTGAAAATACGTGCAATTTTGTGTGTAGGGTATTTGAGCTTCAATACTATATACTATTCTTTAACAAACTAATAGCACAATGATCTATAGGTAGGTGTCTCTGAATCACATTGTTGAGTATAGAATGAGCTGGAGTCTCTTATCTTATGAGTGAGTCCTCTTGAGCCATCAACTTTGTAACATACTTGAGACTTCTTGAGCCATCAAGACTTGTACTAACCTGAAATTCATACTAGAACTTCCATTAGTACAAATAGCTTTTATATATTTTGTTATCATCAAAACGCATAAATGTAACGCCCCGATCCCAATGATACGGGGACGTCACTGCGACGCATATACGTAGGTCAAATGGTGCCCCCACGTACATACGCTAAGCATAAGTACAACAAGTATCAGAGTATAACACACAGCGTGATATAATCATATGCCAACATACAAAATAGAAGTACGGAGTTATACAAGTTATGATATACAAAAATCACTATACAAGTGTCCAATATCACAACCCAAGTCCAAGAGAACAAAATACAACCAAAAATACAAAGGAGCTCACACGAAGATGGAGATCCGAGAATCAAAAAGAAGAGTCGAGCAGGATAGATCTAGAGCTGGTCGGCCTGCTCTCCCAGATAAGCCAAGTCCTCAGTGGAAGGCTCCACTTCGTTCCAGGCCTCGGGATCTGAATATACAAATCCAAGGTCAAGACATGCAATAACAGATAAAAGATAGCCAAGTGACATAGGGGTCATGAACAAAGAAAATGAAGTAGTACTAAGTGATAATGTAGGATAAGAGATGCGAACTAAATAAGATAAAGACGTATGCAATAATCTACAATGAATGTCTTATTATTATTACTTGTCTTACTATGATATCTCGCTATGTGACCCAGCGTCCCAGGGCACATAGATCCATATCCTAGTGAAACAAGGTTGTTATTGGAAACGGCGGTTGTATCGACGAACTATGTTTACAGTGGACCCCGTACATACCCGGGATAACGGTCACATGATTGTTCCGCTGCCTGGTGCACGGAAACCAGCCGCTAGGCTAAATATGAGGGACTTATGTATGCCCTTATTGCATGGTACCAGAAATAAAGGGATCAAGCTTCTCCCCTCGGTCTCCTGGAGGCCCACAGGTTAGACCGGAACATGGGTTGCACAACACTCCTAAAAGCCACTGTAAACACGAACACGTATCGATATCCGCACATCTCCCCCGACCCAGGTGTAAGTTGGTGCATTTTAGGTAAAAGTCTAGTGTATCATGCTTTGGTTTAAGGGATGGCATGATAGGTGGTGATATTGCTATTTAGCATTTCATGGAATGAATATGTGCAACAACAAATCATGAGGTAATAGGAAATACATCCATTCAGTAATAAGTCATGTAATGCCAGTATTGGAGCATGAACGAGCAAGATATAATACATGCGTAACAAGTAAAAGAACCAAGTTCAGAACAGAAATTAACTATGCAACACTGCCAGAATTAGTCGACTAGGAGTATAGATTAGTCGACTAATAGGGTCTATAGTCGACTAGCAGTTTAGGTTAGTCGACTAAGTCAGAGATGTAAAGGATTGGAATTCTGTTTCAGTGCATGTTAGTCGACTAGGTTGAGGGGATTAGTCGACTAATAGGGGGATTAGTCGACTAGGTGGATTCAGGAGTCGACTAATATGGTTTCCAGAGAGTTTGTTAGTCGACTGATAAATTGGGCAAGTCGACTAATGCTGTGTTTTCCAGAAAAACTAAATTTCAGCTAAGTGTTCTAGTCGACTAGGTCTTGGGGTAAGTCGACTGGTAGTGGGGAAAAACTGTGTACAGGACAGAAATTCTGGAAACGTGTTTGATGGCTAAATTCACGATTTTTGGGTGACCCATGTGTACAAGAAGTGTAGATTCAGTGCTCTAAGGCTAATACAAGTCTTGGTGAATGAATTACTCACTTAGAATGGTTAGGTTTGAGCTTAAGTGACCTAAAAATAGGATTTTTAGTGTGCATGTGTACAAAGATCTCTACTTCATGTATGTGATGTGTGATCTAGGTCTTGGTGAGTAAGAACTCACCTGAAAGTGTTAAATCTGAAGCTTGATCCAAGGATGGAGTTGTTAGCTTCAATCCACAACTTGTAGTTGAAGCTAGGGTTGAAGATCTCGTCCTTGGAGTGATGGTTGAGGTTGTAGTTCTTTGAAGAAGCCTTAATTGGAGTCCTTGATGCCTTGAGGTGAAGAGGTTGAGGAGCCCTAGAGCTAGGGTTTGTGCTAGAGGAAGAAGATGAAAGGGATTTTGGAGAGCCTCTCTTTCTTTTGCTGAAATGAGGAAGAAATGGACCAAAGTGTAATTGGGAATGTATATATAGGATTGAAGGTTTGCAAAGAGGTTGGGATTATAATGGAAGTGGAGGGCTTTCTTGCAAAAATGTGGGTGAGGTGAGTGTCCTCTCCATGGCCACTTGGCCGGCTGTGGATGAGAGAGAGAGTGAGTGGGGTTAGGTGAGGGTGAGTGGGAAATGAGGTGGAAAATGAAATGGAAAAGAAATTTTGCAATTTTTGGAAAAATGCCCGAAATTCAAGTATTTTGGAATGGTCTGAAAATTTTACCAAAAATCCAGAAAAATATTTGAAGACCAATGGTGAAATTCGTTTGAAGAAATACTGTATAGATTTTTTTTTAAAAATCCCGGAATCAGAAATTTACCGACTCCGAAAGAATTTTCATAAATTTACAAAAATCTTAGAAAAAGAATATAAGTAGGAAATATGATTCTAAGCAATAAAGTCTAAAGGACCTTCTAGAAATTCCTAATAGTTTGGAAGATAAAATTCGGATATCGGTCAGCGATACTGGCCGACACCGGTTTTGAAGAAATTCATTTTAATTCCAGAAAATTCCAGAAAATCTAAAATGCTAGAAAATGATATTTGAAATTAAAATTGGTCAAATACGGAAGGTAAATCGGAAGATACGGTCAAAGGGCTGAATACGTAACTAAGTACGTATTCCGGGGAAGGGGTATTACAATCTACCCACCTTGCAAAAAAATTTCGTCCTCGAAATTTCATAAGGTGAAAGATAACAGGAAAAGCAACAGATAGATATGGATACAAGGAATGATAACGGTAAAGACAAGTAGTAGGGAAAAGTCTTACCAAGTCAAGATGTGAAAAGTTGGGGATAACGATCCCGGATAACGTCCTCTCGTTCCCAGGTGGCCTCTCCTGGCGCATGCCTGTTCCAAGACACCAATACCAATGGAATAGCTCTGTTCTTCAGTGTCTTGACACTCCTGTCCAGAATGGCCAACGGCTGCTCTTGGTATGATAAATCAGGTTGAAGCTCCAACTCAGAATGGTCCAGAATATGGCTGTCGTCCCCGACATACCTCCTCAACTGAGACACGTGGAAGACATTATGCACCCCGTCCAAAGATGGCGGTAGTGCTAAACTATAAGACACATCTCCCACGCGATCCAGGATCTCGAACGGGCCAATATACCTCGGACTCAGCTTCCCACGAGTACCGAACCGGATAACTCCCCTGGTAGGTGAAATCTTCAAGAACACATGATCTCCGGTCTGGAACTCCAACGGTCTCCTAAGAGTATCGGCCCAACTCTTCTGTCTACTCTGAGCAGCCCTGAGATGATCTCTGATAACCCTGACCTTCTCTGTCGCCTGCACCAAAATCTCAGGTCCCAAAAGACTCCTCTCGCCGACCTCATCCCAACAAATCGGCGATCGGCACTTCCTACCATACAGTGCCTCAAAGGGCGCCATCTTGATACTCGCCTGATAGCTGTTGTTATATGAAAACTCAGCCAAGTGAAGATGGTCCTCCCAAGATCCTCCAAGGTCAATCATGCAAGCCCTCAACATATCTTCAAGGATCTGAATGGTCCTCTCAGATTGTCCGTCTGTCTGCGGATGATATGCTGTACTGAACTTCAGACGAGTGCCCAGACTCTCTTGGAGACTCTCCCAGAAATGAGATCTGAATCTGGTGTCTCTATCTGATACAATACTGACTGGAACTCCATGCAGACGAACTACCTCCTTCAAATACTTATCCGCCAGAACCTCTGTCGACTGACCCACTCTGAATGGTATGAAGTGAGCTGACTTGGTGAGGCGATCAACGATCACCCACACCGCATTATTACCCTTGGGACTCCGAGGCAATGCCGTCACGAAGTCCATGGTGATGTGCTCCCACTTCCATTCGGGTATCGGCAAAGGTTGAAGAAGTCCAGCTGATCTCTGGTGCTCGATCTTTACCTGCTGGCAAACCAAGCATCTGGCTACAAATTGGGCTATCTCCCTCTTCATGGCATTCCACCAGAAGTGCTTCTTCAGGTCCTGGTACATCTTGTTCCCTCCTGGATGTATAGAATAAGCAGAACTGTGTGCTTCCTCCAAAATCTTCTGTCTGACTTCTCCCTGGGGAACACAAAGTCTACTACCATGATACAAGGCACCATCCGGACGAATACAGATATCCGTCCTCAATCCAGCCTCCACCTGAGTTCTGAATGACTGCAATCTTGGATCCTCCTTCTGAGCTTCCTTGATCTCCTCTATCAATGATGACTGGATCTGAAGAGTCATAAGCTGCCCCGCCTCATCTCCCTCTTGCACCAGCATCAAATCCAATCTGATGAATTCCTGAATCAATTCTTTCTGCTGGGTAAGGCGGATTAGCACTCTGTTCTCTGGCATCCTGCTCAGTGCATCTGGAACGGTATTGACTTTGCCTGGATGATACTGCAAGTCAATATCGTAGTCCGCCATAAGCTCCAACCACCTCCTCTGCCTCATATTTAACTCCTTCTGTGAGAAAATATACTTGAGGCTCTTGTGATCTGTGTATATCAACACCTTGTCTCCCAGGAGGTAGTGTCTCCAGATCTTTAAGGCAAAGATTACTGCCGCCAACTCCAAGTCATGAGTCGGGTAATTCCTCTCATGGGGCTTCAGTTGCCTGGATGCATATGCTATAACATGATCCTGTTGCATAAGCACGCACCCCAAGCCTTTCCCTGATGCATCACAGAAAATAACCATCCCTCCTCTTCCTGTAGGAGTCCTCAAGATTGGAGCTGAAATAAGCTTCTGCTTCAACTGCTCAAATGCTGCATCACAATCTTCTGTCCATATGTATCTCTCCCCTTTTCTGGTGAGTCTGGTCAGCGGAGCTGCAAGTCTAGAGAAATCCTGGACAAAGCGCCTGTAATATCCGGCTAGTCCAAGAAAACTCCTTATCTCAGTCACCGTCTTCGGAACTGGCCAATTCTGTACCGCCTGGACTTTACTAGGATCAACTGAAATCCCTTCTGCTGAAACTATATGTCCAAGGAAGGCTATGCTGTCCAGCCAGAACTCACACTTGCTCCTCTTGGCATGAAGTTGCTCCTGCTGAAGAGTCTGCAACACAATCCTCAAGTGCTCTGCATGCTCCTTATAACTCTTGGAATAGATCAGAATGTCATCTATGAATACAACAACAAACTGATCCAGGTAAGGAGAGAACACTCGGTTCATCAAGTCCATAAACACAGCAGGGGCATTGGTAACTCCGAAAGGCATCACTAGAAACTCGTAGTGGCCATATCGGGTCCTGAATGCCGTCTTAGGAACATCTTCCTTCTTCACCCTCAGCTGATGGTAACCCGACTGCAAATCTAACTTAGAAAATACACGGGCTCCCTGAAGCTGATCAAACAAATCATCAATCCTGGGCAAGGGATACTTGTTCTTGATGGTGACCTTGTTCAACTCCCTATAATCAATGCAAAGTCTCTTACTACCATCCTTCTTATTCGCCAATAGCACTGGAGCTCCCCATGGTGAAGTGCTAGGCCGAATTAATCCCTTGTCCGAATACTCCTGCAGCTGCTTCTTCAAGATCTCCAATTCCGTCGGTGCCATCCTGTACGGAGCCTTAGATATAGGAGCTGTCCCAGGCACAGTGTCAATTGAGAACTCAATCGTCCTTACAGGTGGCAGTCCTGAGATCTCTTCAAACACTCCTGGAAATTCATCCCACACTGGAACTCCCTTCTGAACCTCCGAAGTTGTCAGCCGAGTCTTTCTCCTGGTAGACTTCACCTCTCCACTAAATTGAAACTCCGGCTGACTAGGGATCCTGAAATTGATCTTCCTTCCTCTACAGTCAATCACTGCATGGTACTGACTGAGCCAGGTCATGCCTAAGATCACGTCGTACCCTTTGGTGTCTAGTACGAGCATGTCTATAGCTAAGATCTTCTCACAAATCTCCACTGGACAGTCAGCACAAACTCTAGAAGACACAACTACCCCATTCCCAGTACTTATCTCCCAATTGTGGTCTAAAGTCTTAACAGGAACAGAATGTAAAGCCACAAACTTGTCGGAGATATAACAGTGGGATGCACCTGAATCGAAGAGTGCGAGAACAGGTATAGAATGAACTCTGATAGTACCTGTAATCACCTCCTCCGAAGCTCCGGCCTCCTCTGCTGTCAGGTTGTAGGCCTGACCTCTGCCACGTCCTGCTGCTGGTCTGGCTCCTCTCTGCACTGGGCGAGCAACATGTGGTGGAGGAAGGGGAAGAGCTCTCCTCTGCACTGGTCCCTGGTACCTCTGCCCAACTGGCCCTGGTACTGCCCGCTGTCCACTCGGTCCAGAAAGTGCTGGCGAGGTCTGGTTGGCCATCTCCAACCTTCGGTGCGGACAAGCCCCTACAGAATGATCTCTGGAACCACAGATCAGACACCACCCATTTGCCCTACGGCAATTTGCTCGAGTGTGCCCTGGTTTCTGACAGAAGTTGCAGACGATAGATGGTTGGGCTGACTGGTAAGGAGCCGGTCTAAAAGGTTGCCTCTGAATCTTTGCTGCTCTGAATGGGGCTCCTCTTCCCATAGGTACCAACGGCCTCTTCACGGCCTGCTGACTCATCCGATCCCCCTGCGTCTTCTCAAACCCCCGCTCTACTTTCCGAGCGACAGAGAGAACATTAGCATATGTCTTCAACTCCTGGGGCATCAGGTACATCTGAATCTCCATCCGAAGACCCTTCTGAAACCTGCTCGCTCGCTTCTCTTCGTCCGTCACCATATACGGAGCGAAGCGGCTGAGTCTAAGGAAGTCCGCGGCATATTCGTCCACCGACTTGCTTCCCTGCTTGAGTCCGATGAATTGCTCCTCCATCTCTTCCTGTGCTGTAGCCGGAAAGAAGCGGTTGTAGAAACTCTTGGAGAAGGTAGCCCAAGTGATAGGCCTCTCCAAGCGAGCCTCCTCTGCAAGCCACCAAGTCCGAGCTATGTCCTTCAGCTGGATCTTAGCGACCTCAACTTGACTCTCCTGTGGGACACGGGCTGCGTTCAGCAGGTCTGTCGTGTCCGTCAACCATTGTTCTGCCTCCAATGGCTCCTCACTCCCCGTGAATACTGCAGGTTGCAACCTCCGAAAATCCGATACATTCCCCGGCTTCGGTTCCTTCGGGGCTGTTAGCTCTTGCCTAAGGAGCTCGGTTTGCTGCTGCTGATGTTCCATTTGCTGCTGTTGATTCTGCATCTGCTGTTGTTGATTGTTCATTTGCTGTTGCTGGAACTGCTGCTGGTTATTCATCTGTTGCTGCTGATTCCCCAGCATAGTCTGAATGATCTGTAGGACATCAGCATTCTCTCCGCCTACTGGTCCATTGGGAACCTGCCCAATGTTGCTACGACCGGAACGTCTCTCCATACCGAAAGGGATAAGAACTGGAATTGGAAACAATGGAAAGGAGCTTAGGATAAGAAGGAATTGATCAACGAAGGAATCAAGAAGGACTTTATAACTTTGTACATTGTAGTTGGCATTAGCAAATCACTAGAATTTGCCACTTGGTTGTACTTTTTAGGTTTGAGAGCCTAGGCTCTGATACCAACCTGTAACGCCCCGATCCCAATGATACGGGGACGTCACTGCGACGCATATACGTAGGTCAAATGGTGCCCCCACGTACATACGCTAAGCATAAGTACAACAAGTATCAGAGTATAACACACAGCGTGATATAATCATATGCCAACATACAAAATAGAAGTACGGAGTTATACAAGTTATGATATACAAAAATCACTATACAAGTGTCCAATATCACAACCCAAGTCCAAGAGAACAAAATACAACCAAAAATACAAAGGAGCTCACACGAAGATGGAGATCCGAGAATCAAAAAGAAGAGTCGAGCAGGATAGATCTAGAGCTGGTCGGCCTGCTCTCCCAGATAAGCCAAGTCCTCAGTGGAAGGCTCCACTTCGTTCCAGGCCTCGGGATCTGAATATACAAATCCAAGGGTCAAGACATGCAATAACAGATAAAAGATAGCCAAGTGACATAGGGGTCATGAACAAAGAAAATGAAGTAGTACTAAGTGATAATGTAGGATAAGAGATGCGAACTAAATAAGATAAAGACGTATGCAATAATCTACAATGAATGTCTTATTATTATTACTTGTCTTACTATGATATCTCGCTATGTGACCCAGCGTCCCAGGGCACATAGATCCATATCCTAGTGAAACAAGGTTGTTATTGGAAACGGCGGTTGTATCGACGAACTATGTTTACAGTGGACCCCGTACATACCCGGGATAACGGTCACATGATTGTTCCGCTGCCTGGTGCACGGAAACCAGCCGCTAGGCTAAATATGAGGGACTTATGTATGCCCTTATTGCATGGTACCAGAAATAAAGGGATCAAGCTTCTCCCCTCGGTCTCCTGGAGGCCCACAGGTTAGACCGGAACATGGGTTGCACAACACTCCTAAAAGCCACTGTAAACACGAACACGTATCGATATCCGCACATCTCCCCCGACCCAGGTGTAAGTTGGTGCATTTTAGGTAAAAGTCTAGTGTATCATGCTTTGGTTTAAGGGATGGCATGATAGGTGGTGATATTGCTATTTAGCATTTCATGGAATGAATATGTGCAACAACAAATCATGAGGTAATAGGAAATACATCCATTCAGTAATAAGTCATGTAATGCCAGTATTGGAGCATGAACGAGCAAGATATAATACATGCGTAACAAGTAAAAGAACCAAGTTCAGAACAGAAATTAACTATGCAACACTGCCAGAATTAGTCGACTAGGAGTATAGATTAGTCGACTAATAGGGTCTATAGTCGACTAGCAGTTTAGGTTAGTCGACTAAGTCAGAGATGTAAAGGATTGGAATTCTGTTTCAGTGCATGTTAGTCGACTAGGTTGAGGGATTAGTCGACTAATAGGGGGATTAGTCGACTAGGTGGATTCAGGAGTCGACTAATATGGTTTCCAGAGAGTTTGTTAGTCGACTGATAAATTGGGCAAGTCGACTAATGCTGTGTTTTCCAGAAAAACTAAATTTCAGCTAAGTGTTCTAGTCGACTAGGTCTTGGGGTAAGTCGACTGGTAGTGGGGAAAAACTGTGTACAGGACAGAAATTCTGGAAACGTGTTTGATGGCTAAATTCACGATTTTTGGGTGACCCATGTGTACAAGAAGTGTAGATTCAGTGCTCTAAGGCTAATACAAGTCTTGGTGAATGAATTACTCACTTAGAATGGTTAGGTTTGAGCTTAAGTGACCTAAAAATAGGATTTTTAGTGTGCATGTGTACAAAGATCTCTACTTCATGTATGTGATGTGTGATCTAGGTCTTGGTGAGTAAGAACTCACCTGAAAGTGTTAAATCTGAAGCTTGATCCAGGATGGAGTTGTTAGCTTCAATCCACAACTTGTAGTTGAAGCTAGGGTTGAAGATCTCGTCCTTGGAGTGATGGTTGAGGTTGTAGTTCTTTGAAGAAGCCTTAATTGGAGTCCTTGATGCCTTGAGGTGAAGAGGTTGAGGAGCCCTAGAGCTAGGGTTTGTGCTAGAGGAAGAAGATGAAAGGGATTTTGGAGAGCCTCTCTTTCTTTTGCTGAAATGAGGAAGAAATGGACCAAAGTGTAATTGGGAATGTATATATAGGATTGAAGGTTTGCAAAGAGGTTGGGATTATAATGGAAGTGGAGGGCTTTCTTGCAAAAATGTGGGTGAGGTGAGTGTCCTCTCCATGGCCACTTGGCCGGCTGTGGATGAGAGAGAGAGTGAGTGGGGTTAGGTGAGGGTGAGTGGGAAATGAGGTGGAAAATGAAATGGAAAAGAAATTTTGCAATTTTTGGAAAAATGCCCGAAATTCAAGTATTTTGGAATGGTCTGAAAATTTTACCAAAAATCCAGAAAAATATTTGAAGACCAATGGTGAAATTCGTTTGAAGAAATACTGTATAGATTTTTTTTTAAAAATCCCGGAATCAGAAATTTACCGACTCCGAAAGAATTTTCATAAATTTACAAAAATCTTAGAAAAAGAATATAAGTAGGAAATATGATTCTAAGCAATAAAGTCTAAAGGACCTTCTAGAAATTCCTAATAGTTTGGAAGATAAAAATTCGGATATCGGTCAGCGATACTGGCCGACACCGGTTTTGAAGAAATTCATTTTAATTCCAGAAAATTCCAGAAAATCTAAAATGCTAGAAAATGATATTTGAAATTAAAATTGGTCAAATATGGAAGGTAAATCGGAGATACGGTCAAAGGGCTGAATACGTAACTAAGTACGTATTCCGGGGAAGGGGTATTACATAAACCGGAGAGTATAACCTTTGGGCCAACATTCTCCCCCTTTTTGATGATAACAAAACATATAAGCTATAAAATAAGATATAGAAGGGTGGTAAAGACTCCCTCTCAAATAATGCTATACTAAACAAGTATACTATACTAAAACATGAAACTATAATGAAATAAAAACATGAAAACATATTCTTTGATATAAGACAAACTTATTCTTTGAGAACAAAACACAGACACATATATAATGACAAACATATTTCTCTCCCTTTTGTCATACATTATAAAAGGGTTAGGAAACAACCAATAAACAATATATGCATAAACAAGATATAAACATGCATATATGCATACATAAACTCAAATATCTCTTCCCATTTTTGTCAATTCATCAGCAAAGGGGCTAAGAAAAAACAATCAATTGTCATATCATCAAATCTTAAAGACCAAAACTTAAGTTTTTTTATACCAATTTAAAATTTTTGATAAACATATTGATACCAATTGAAAAATATTGATACCAATTAAACAAATTTGATAAAAATATTGATACCAATTAAAAAATATTGATACCAATCGAACGTAAAAATTAAATTTTTGGATAAACACTAAAATCATTTTGCAATATGGATACCAAATAGAGAATAATATCAATTTAAGATCATTGATACTAATATTGAAAATGTTAGCATATATCAAACAAAAGTATTTTACATCATAAATGGTGGGAATAAGATACCAATTTGAAAGTGAAGACTGATACTAACTAAAAACTCAAACAATACCAATTTTATACAAACCAAATTAAAAAAAAATTTCTCCTCCTTTATGAAATACTAATGAAAACAATGAATAGGCTAGAATAAAATACCAATTAAAAAACTTATTGACATTATAAACTAAATCAAGCTGAGCAATAAAAATCATGAGTATACAAAAGGAATTTTTATTTTGAAAACCATGTATATCTCATACTTAAAAGTTTTGATACCAATTGAAATATATTGGTACAGTCAAAGCATATATATGTATGAAAATGGAAATACCAATTGAAATTGATACTACTTAAAATTTAAAGCATACATATATAGAAAACACATATGAGTATACAAAAATAGAATTTTCATGAAGGTCATGTGTATAACGCTTAATTATCACCCTTTTCATGCACAAATTTAAAAGATATTCAATAAGGGCATACCAGGCATGGTCACCCTAACTGTCCTTTAAAGGTAGGAGTTTTCAAAAATCATGATTTGAAAGTAAATAGGCATAGTTTGAAAACTCTACCATTTGAAGAATAGAACTAGTTTAAAAGATATTTTTGAAAACTAGTAAGAAATCCTTCAAAATATGAAACCAAATCACACATCCTATGAAAACATGAAAATCACATAATAATTGACACTCAAAATCTATAATGCACATATATGCTCATGAAAACAAAGTCATGAGTAAACACCAAATATAGAGTGTAAGAATCATGTAATCAACAAAATCATAGAAATAAGGCATTTAAGCTCAAATGAAATTCCTTTACAAATATGAAAAACATAAAAGTTTAATTTTCATCAAAACAAAACAAACTTCAAGACATATATATGTTTTGTATAAACAAGAGTATACATACATATTCAAACATAAATGAGTCCACAACAGTATATTGCATGAAAGGCAATTGACTCAAAGATGTACATGTATATTTATTAGATAGACAAAAGTAACATATACATGAATCTAAACATATACAAAAATAGGGAATACATGTTAAAATGCAAGAGTCATCAAAACTGGGCTATACAAGTATATCTAATGGGTACAAATGAGCAATTTAGCACAAACATATGATAAACATATGTGGCTTACTAGTTGTACAAATATAAACACAAGTTTTAATGAAAAACTGCATCTAAACAAGTAATCAAAACCATGGAGTACAAAAATCATAAACATAATTCAAAACATGATCAATCATGATGAACATTTAAACCAAAAATGCTAAAAATATTTATATGAAAGCATGTAATCAACATGGGAGTTGGAGATAGTTTTCACAACAAATAGGACTCATCTCTAGGACTCCAAACCATGGCGGTCCTCCCACCAAACATTTTTGAAAGTGATGCATCCAATGTAGTGTCCATTAAGCTCAATTGCATCCACCATCAAGGCATCATTACTCTCACGTTAAGTGAGAGCCCACACCTACATTAAATATAATAGGGGTGGATTTTGGTACCCATATCTTATTGGGTCCATGGGGATTAGCACCTTTCCTAAACCAAACATGATTATTAGTACCATTTATACAATCATAACAAAATTTATCTAAATGACCCTTTTAGCCACAATAAGTATATTTATAAATTCTTTCATATTTAAAAGCATAATGAGCAGGTGGTTTATGAACATGTGATTTGTGAACATGTGGTGTTTTAACTTGATTGACATGTGATGTGTTAGCATAATGAACATGTGGAGTTTTAGCATGTGATGGTCTATCATGTTGAACAAGTGAAGTGTGCATGTGTTTCTTTGATAACATTTTCTAGTTTAGTATTGTTAAATGCACATTCTTTTAAAATATTTTCAAATCATTTATTTTAGTTTTTAACATAAAAATCTCATTTTCATCAATTTTAGGATATTTAGCTTTGCATGCAACTCTATTATGCATCAAAATCTCTTTGTGTTGAAATAATAGTGGAAGATAATTCATCTTTTTCTTTTGTAAGAATAACAATTTGGTTGTTAAGCATTTCATTTTCCTTTTTTAATTTTAAACAATCTTTCTTCTTAGAATCATAATTTTCTGAAAGTTCAATGAAACCTTGTAATAACTCTTCTTTGCTTATTTCAATATCATTATAAGATGGTTCGGAAGTTACCTTAGGTGTGTTTGCCATGAAATACATATTAGCCGTGTCAACTTCATCTTCGGATTCACTTTCCGAATCCCAAGTGGCTTTGAACGCCTTCTTTACAAATCGCTTCTTTTACTTCATGGAGGAAGATATCTTGTTCTTAAAATCTGGACATTCGGCAATGATATGTCCAGGTTTCTGACAGTTGCAGCATGTGATCTTCTTCTCCTCCTTCCCTTCCCATCGCCTTCTTGGTTGAGCTTTTTATTGTGGTACATTATTTTTACATTTCTCACAAGAAGAGATCGCTCTTCATGTTCTTCTTCATCTTCTTCATTATCAGAGATGGTTGAGGTAGACTTGAAAGCAATAGTTTTTTCTTTTGAGGCGTCATTTCTTCTCTAGCCTTTTCTCTATCTCATGAGTTTTAAAGTTACCAATAAGACTGATGAGCTCCATCTCGTCTTTATCATTCAATTCCTTCAAGGTGGTAACTTTGATTTCCCATGATGAAGGGAGTGCACGAATCACGTTACATACCTTTTGGTCGTTGTTGATTTCATCACCTAGAGAAGTAAGAGCATTTGTGATTTTAGAAAACTTAGTAATCATATCATCAATATATTCATTTTCTTGCGTTCTAAAACTTTCATATTGGGAACGCAAGAGATCAATTTTAGCTCTCTTGACCTGTGATGTTTCCTCATGAGTGACCAATAAGTGTTGTCAAATCTCATAGGAAGATTTGCAATGGATAACCCGTGTTAAGTCATACTCATTTAATGCTAAAAGCAAGGCATTTTGAGCCTTCGAATTTGCATCAACTTCCTTGGAGGTAAGATCAGACCAAGTGTCCTCCTTACCCACGGGTGCACTATATGGCTTTGTCAAAGACTTAGCAACTCGGCTACTTAGAGATTACAAAAATAAGTTCATCCTAACTTTCCATATGGGAATGTTGAGTCCATCAAATTTGGGTAGGGTCTTCATGTTATTGGCCATCTTTACTAATGGATGAATAAAGATATGAAAATAGTGATTAGCAACTTATAGGATCTCTCTAAGGTTGTAAAGCTAAAAACTAGAGTCTTAACTCTGATACCAATTGAAATCACGCCTAGAGGGGGTGAATAGGTGTAATGCTAATCAATATACAAATAATGCACAAATTAAAAATGAGATGATGCAACGATCACTCAAAGCAAGATTAGAAGCCGTATACCTCGTGAAGGGCTTTGAACTTCTTCCTTATGATTTCTCTAAATAAGAGTTTAAGGTGCGCAATGCAATCTTGTTGTAAAAGTATAGATCGACAATATAAGAATGAATGAATAGAAAGTAAAAGATACAAGTAAACCAATCACAAATACAGAGATTTATTTTGTGGTTCGAGCACTCAGCTCTACGTCCCCGCCTTCGCCCAGAAGGATTTTCGATCCACTAAAATTTCTCTAAAGGATTACAATCACTAAGGAGTACCCAACTCCTCAATCACACTCCTCTAGTCCAGAGGTAGTGTAGCCACAAGTACAATAATCACTTGGTGATCAAAAGACCACAAACTCTCTTTTGAAAAATTTTTCTTTACAAAACCCTAGAGAATAACATGTAGGATTGAAGCTCAAGGTTTGTAAGTGAAAATAATACAAAGTAGAAGAGAGATTTGATTCAAAAACTTCAAAAATAAATAAGAGATTATAGCACAAAAGACTGAGAGTTAAACACTTGTAATACCCCGTTCCCGGAATACGTACTTAGTTGCGTGTTCAGATTTTTTGAGCGTATTTTTTTGATTTGTTTCCTGTATTTATTCTGTGTTATGAATTCCTTATATGATTATTTTATATTGGATTTGGATTCGTGGACTCGGATTCAGCCTTAGTCTGAGCCGGGGACTCGATCTCAGAGTTTTACTTGTTTTAGACATTCTGGTTATCAGATTCGACCGATTTCAGTTTTAAACATCGTTTTCCAATATTTTGGATTTTCTATGATTTTCTAGAATTTTCTGTGATTAAGTTGAATTTCTTCAAAACCGGTGTCGGCCAGTGCCGCTGACCGATTCCCGGATTTTTAATTCTCAAACGGTTTGGAATTTCATGATGGTCCTTTAGACTTTATCTTTTAGAATTGCAATTCCTACTTATATTCTTTTTCTGAGAATTTTATGATTTTATGAAAATTCTTTCGGAGTCGGTAAATCGCTGATTCCAGGATTTTTAGTTTCAAAACTATAAAGTATTTCTTCGAACGGATTTCACTATTGGTCTTTATCTATTATTCTTGATTTTTGGTTAAATTTTCAGATCATTCCGAGATACTTGAATTTCGGGCATTTTTCCAATAATTGCAAATTCCTATTTCCACCTAGATTGCCACCTCATTTCCCACTCACCTTCTCACCTAACCCCACTCATTCTCCCTCCTTCCCATGGCCGGCCAAGTGGCAAGAAGGGTGACACCTCATCCTTCATCAATTGCACAAAGCCCCCTCTCATCTACACAAATTCCTCCTCCTTTACAAAATCAAAACCATATATAAACCAATCCTTTTCACTTTACCCCTCTTCTTCCTCACTTCATCAAAAGAGAAAAACCCTCTCCAAAATTCCCCCATCTCCTCCACAAACCCTAGCTTCAAGGATCCACCCCAAGGGCTTCAAGAACTCATCTAGGGCTTCACAAGGACTCCATCTTCAACCTCCAACCTCCAAGGCAACACCAAGCTTCAACATCTTCAAATCAAGCTTCCACAACCCATGGATGGAAGCCACCATCTTCTTCTTGAATCAAGCTCCAAACCCAACCCATCCAAGTGAGTACCTTACTCACCAAGACCTAGTTAACACCCCATATGATTAGGGTAGAGATCCTTGTACACTTGCACACTAAAAATCCTATTTTTAGGTCATCATACTCAAATCTAACCTTCTCATGTAAGCATATTACTCACCAAGACTTGTGTTAGTTCTTGAGCACTTGTAACTACACTTCTCATACACAAAGGTCACCCAAAACCATGAATTTAGACATCAAACACACTTCCAGGATTTCTGTCCTGTGCACTGTTTTTCCCCACTATTAGTCGACTTACCCTAAGACCTAGTCGACTAGAACACTTAGTTGAAACTTAGTTTTTCTGGAAAACACAGTATTAGTCGACTTGCCCAAAATATTAGTCGACTAATAAACTCTCTGGAAACCCACATTGGTCGACTCCTGAATCCACCTAGTCGACTAATCACTCTATTAGTCGACTACTCCCTTGACCTAGTCGACTAATCCTTCCTGGACCAGAAAACCCCAACTTTCTGTATCACTGACCTAGTCGACTGAAATATTTGTTAGTCGACTAGTGCTCCCTATTAGTCGACTAACCCTTACTCCTAGTCGACTAATTCTAGCTGTGTGTCATAGTTAAGTTCTGTTCTGATTTTGGTCCTTATGCTTGTTACATGTGTATCATACCTTGCTTGTTCATGCTTCAATACTAGCACTACAGGACATATAACTGGATGGATGTATCTCTTATTACCTCATGACTTGCTATTGCGTATATTCATTCCATGACATGTTAAATAACCTATTACTCGTAGTATATCCCCATAGTCACCTCACCTTATCATGCCTATGTATGACCATTGCAATTACTGGTTTTATTCCTGTAATCTTACCTTGCTGTGATATTATTGTCCCCTTGTTTTATAGCATGCGTGGCAGACCCTTCGAGGTCGTTGAACCCTAAGTTGTTCTATGTTTCCACTTATCTTACCTTATTATAGCCTTGTCAGTTATTTATTTCTTTTAACACATGTATATCACACAACACCTTATATGTAACTACTTGACCCACTGTCATGCCACAACCCTGTTAGACTCTATTGTTATGTCCCGATTGACCCGGCCAACTATCTATTCATTGTTATGGTTTATTGCTTGCTATACATCACCACCTTGTCATGCTATCCCTTAAACCAAGCATGATACATATGACTATATGATTATCTTATTTACGGGAACCCTGCCTTGTTTTATGGAACTAAGTGCCACACCGTCCAATGGTGGGGGCCACCTCTAGAATCCACTCCCTCAGAACAAAGTGCCACATGGAACAAAGTGCCACACCACACGGTGGGGGCCACCTCTTGAATCCATGGGGGCCACCTCTTGAGTCTGTAGGGTTACTACTGTCATGTTCATTTATTCCCGTAAACTGATAATCTTTAATAAGCTACAACTTATATGGGGTATGGGTGGAAGTGATGGATGTCGGAATGATACCTTGCTTATAGTGATGGAAGTATATGGGGGACATCGAGCCTCCAAGCCGGTCCCAGGTGGTGGGAACCGTTGGACCACCAAATTGGTCCCCGGTGTATGTGAACTATTATCGAGCCTGTTAGCCGGTCCCAGGCGGTGGGAACCGTTGGACCACTAAACTGGTCCCCGGTGTATGTGGACATGTGAAGCACTATAAGAAGCTATATCAGTTCTCCATCTACTTCCGATAACGACCCTCGACTTTCCGATATATGGATGTATGTGAGTTGGGATCGATACCGAGACACATACCTAGATATATGGGTTAGACGAGTAACATTAATAATAATTGATACTGTTATGGTTATTGTTATGGATCTTGACGTTCCAAGTATGTTTTCCAGTTATGTTTCCAGTTGTGACACTTGTTATGATTTCCGTGATTCCAGTGATGATTCCGGTTTTAACTATTATTAGTTCCTGTTTTGGATTTGTGTTGTACTTGTTGTGTAGCCCTGTTAGACTGTCGTATGAATTGCAATTCTGATCCTATACGCTTGTTTTCCTGTGGCATGAGATAGAGGTATATGTATGAGGGTTTCCTTGTTTGGATTATTCCTTCGACGTACTAGTCTCATGGGACAGTGACTTAAGCGTATACGATCACTTTTGCTTGTAGTTAGCATTACTTTGGATTTCCCGTTTCATGTCGATTATGTTATACTCGTCCCTTTATTTCATATTTGTGTTCTGACCCCATCCATGTCTCCTAGCCACTTGGCAGTAGTTCTTTTATTTTTATGTCTTGACCCCTTGGATTTGCACATTCAGATTTCGAGGCTAGATCGGAGTGGAGTTGTCCACTGTAGATCGAGCCATCCTTAGCGAGCAGGCATCCCAGCTCCAGCTCCTTGTGCCCGACTTCTTTTGACTCACGGGATCTTCATCCTACCCGTGAGCTCTTTTGTACTTTTGCTGTATATTTTACTTTTGGACTTGTTTATGATAAAAGACATATGTAATATGTAATGCTTATCATATTGTGATGACTTTGTATTGTACTTTATGTTGGCATATATGTGTGTATACCATGCTTTGCGTTGCACTCTGATCCTTTCTTGTTGTACTTTTATGCTTAGCGTATATACGTGGGGGTACCTTCTGACCTACGTATACACGTTGCAGTGACGTCCCCGTATCCGTGGAATCGGGGCGTTACAGGTTGGTATCAGAGCTTAGGCTCTTACCTCCATAGTACAACAAGTAGCAAATTCTAGAAATTTGCGGGTGCCAACATCAATGTACAAAGTTGTCTAGTCCTTTTGATTTATCTAGTCCTTCTTGACTCCACATTTAGTCCTTCTTGATTCCTTCCTTCATATCCTGAAATCCTTCCATTTCCTTTTCCAGCTCCTTCCAGTCTATCCCTACCTAGTATCGATGGAGAGGAGATCGGGTCGCAGCAACTCTGGATCAGCATCGAATGGAGCAGCGGGGGAGAATGTGGATCTACTGAGGATTATCCAGACCATGATGGAAAACCAGCAACAACAGATGGAAAATCAGCAGCAGCAGACCGAGCTTCTCCGGCAAGAGATAGCAGCACCTAAGGGTCAGAGGCCGGGGAACATATCGGACTTCAGGAGGCTACAGCCAGCTACATTCACGGGTGGAGAGAAACCTTTGGATGCTGAGCAATGGCTGACAGACACTTCAGATTTATTGAATGCAGCCAGGGTCCCACAGGAGGACCAAGTGGAAGTTGCCAAGATTCAGCTAAAGGATATAGCCAGGACTTGGTGGCTAGCAGAGGAGGCCAGACTGGAGAAGCCTGTCACTTGGGACACCTTCTCCAAGAGTTTCTACAACAGATTCTTCCCTGTCACAGCTCAGAAGGACATGGAAGAACAATTCATCAGACTTCGGCAGGGGAGTAGATCCGTGGATGAGTATGCCGCGGAGTTTCTCAGATTGAGCCGCTTTGCCCCGTATATGGTGACGGATGAAGAGAAGCGGGCAAGCAGATTCCAGCAGGGCTTGCAGATGGACCTACAAGTATTCTTGATGCCCCAGCAGCTGAAGACATATTCAGAGGTTCTCACCATAGCTCGAGAAGTAGAGCGTGGACTGGAGAAGAAGAAGGAGAATCAGATGAGGGGCCAGGCCAAGAAGAGACCTCTTGAGTTGATGGATGAGGAGGGTGCAGATAGGGCAACCCAGGGCCCGATGATGAAGAGACCATTCCAGACCCCTCTTCCCCTGATCACATGCCATTATTGCCACAAGCCCGGGCAGTATAAGAGGGAGTGTCGAGTGGCCAAAGGATTATGTTTAGAGTGTGGATCAGGGAGACACATGCTGAGGGATTGCCCACACAGGAAGGTTGGACAGGTGGCACCAGTCAGACCAGCTCATCCAGCCCCAGCACTTCCAGCGCAGCCACTGAGGAGGTACCCCGAGCCCGTTGACCGGAGAGCTCCGTTTCCACCCCAACGGTATGACCATCAACAGAGGGGGATGAGAGCCAGAGCAGATCAGGGCAGAGGCCAAGTTCACTTCATGGCAGCAGAGACCTCAGGCGATGCAGCAGAGTGGGAAGATCAGTATCCAGATCAGGAGCCTTAGGATTTCTTGGTAACCACTATCCCATTTCTTGTATTTGAGTTGGTTATCTTTCTTAATATTTTTCCATTGTCAATCTATCATTGTTCATTCTAGTCCTTCTTGTGTTTATCTTATTCTCTGTTTTGGTTTTGTGATGCCTTTCTTCGTGCCTTCGTCCTCCTTGTATTCAATTTGCCTCCTTAACGAAATTGCGAGGACGCAATTTTTTGTAAGGTGGGTAGATTGTAATACCCCGTTCCCGGAATACGTACTTAGTTGCGTGTTCAGATTTTTTGAGCGTATTTTTTTGATTTGTTTCCTGTATTTATTCTGTGTTATGAATTCCTTATATGATTATTTTATATTGGATTTGGATTCGTGGACTCGGATTCAGCCTTAGTCTGAGCCGGGGACTCGATCTCAGAGTTTTACTTGTTTTAGACATTCTGGTTATCAGATTCGACCGATTTCAGTTTTAAACATCGTTTTCCAATATTTTGGATTTTCTATGATTTTCTAGAATTTTCTGTGATTAAGTTGAATTTCTTCAAAACCGGTGTCGGCCAGTGCCGCTGACCGATTCCCGGATTTTTAATTCTCAAACGGTTTGGAATTTCATGATGGCCCTTTAGACTTTATCTTTTAGAATTGCAATTCCTACTTATATTCTTTTTCTGAGAATTTTATGATTTTATGAAAATTCTTTCGGAGTCGGTAAATCGCTGATTCCAGGATTTTTAGTTTCAAAACTATAAAGTATTTCTTCGAACGGATTTCACTATTGGTCTTTATCTATTATTCTTGATTTTTGGTTAAATTTTCAGATCATTCCGAGATACTTGAATTTCGGGCATTTTTCCAATAATTGCAAATTCCTATTTCCACCTAGATTGCCACCTCATTTCCCACTCACCTTCTCACCTAACCCCACTCATTCTCCCTCCTTCCCATGGCCGGCCAAGTGGCAAGAAGGGTGACACCTCATCCTTCATCAATTGCACAAAGCCCCCTCTCATCTACACAAATTCCTCCTCCTTTACAAAATCAAAACCATATATAAACCAATCCTTTTCACTTTACCCCTCTTCTTCCTCACTTCATCAAAAGAGAAAAACCCTCTCCAAAATTCCCCCATCTCCTCCACAAACCCTAGCTTCAAGGATCCACCCCAAGGGCTTCAAGAACTCATCTAGGGCTTCACAAGGACTCCATCTTCAACCTCCAACCTCCAAGGCAACACCAAGCTTCAACATCTTCAAATCAAGCTTCCACAACCCATGGATGGAAGCCACCATCTTCTTCTTGAATCAAGCTCCAAACCCAACCCATCCAAGTGAGTACCTTACTCACCAAGACCTAGTTAACACCCCATATGATTAGGGTAGAGATCCTTGTACACTTGCACACTAAAAATCCTATTTTTAGGTCATCATACTCAAATCTAACCTTCTCATGTAAGCATATTACTCACCAAGACTTGTGTTAGTTCTTGAGCACTTGTAACTACACTTCCATACACAAAGGTCACCCAAAACCATGAATTTAGACATCAAACACACTTCCAGGATTTCTGTCCTGTGCACTGTTTTTCCCCACTATTAGTCGACTTACCCTAAGACCTAGTCGACTAGAACACTTAGTTGAAACTTAGTTTTTCTGGAAAACACAGTATTAGTCGACTTGCCCAAAATATTAGTCGACTAATAAACTCTCTGGAAACCCACATTGGTCGACTCCTGAATCCACCTAGTCGACTAATCACTCTATTAGTCGACTACTCCCTTGACCTAGTCGACTAATCCTTCCTGGACCAGAAAACCCCAACTTTCTGTATCACTGACCTAGTCGACTGAAATATCTGTTAGTCGACTAGTGCTCCCTATTAGTCGACTAACCCTTACCCCTAGTTGACTAATTCTAGCTGTGTGTCATAGTTAAGTTCTGTTCTGATTTTGGTCCTTATGCTTGTTACATGTGTATCATACCTTGCTTGTTCATGCTTCAATACTAGCACTACAGGACATATAACTGGATGGATGTATCTCTTATTACCTCATGACTTGCTATTGCGTATATTCATTCCATGACATGTTAAATAACCTATTACTCGTAGTATATCCCCATAGTCACCTCACCTTATCATGCCTATGTATGACCATTGCAATTACTGGTTTTATTCCTGTAATCTTACCTTGCTGTGATATTATTGTCCCCTTGTTTTATAGCATGCGTGGCAGACCCTTCGAGGTCGTTGAACCCTAAGTTGTTCTATGTTTCCACTTATCTTACCTTATTATAGCCTTGTCAGTTATTTATTTCCTTTTAACACATGTATATCACACAACACCTTATATGTAACTACTTGACCCACTGTCATGCCACAACCCTGTTAGACTCTATTGTTATGTCCCGATTGACCCGGCCAACTATCTATTCATTGTTATGGTTTATTGCTTGCTATACATCACCACCTTGTCATGCTATCCCTTAAACCAAGCATGATACATATGACTATATGATTATCTTATTTACGGGAACCCTGCCTTGTTTTATGGAACTAAGTGCCACACCGTCCAATGGTGGGGGCCACCTCTAGAATCCACTCCCTCAGAACAAAGTGCCACATGGAACAAAGTGCCACACCACACGGTGGGGGCCACCTCTTGAATCCATGGGGGCCACCTCTTGAGTCTGTAGGGTTACTACTGTCATGTTCATTTATTCCCGTAAACTGATAATCTTTAATAAGCTACAACTTATATGGGGTATGGGTGGAAGTGATGGATGCCGGAATGATACCTTGCTTATAGTGATGGAAGTATATGGGGGACATCGAGCCTCCAAGCCGGTCCCAGGTGGTGGGAACCGTTGGACCACCAAATTGGTCCCCGGTGTATGTGAACTATTATCGAGCCTGTTAGCCGGTCCCAGGCGGTGGGAACCGTTGGACCACTAAACTGGTCCCCGGTGTATGTGGACATGTGAAGCACTATAAGAAGCTATATCAGTTCTCCATCTACTTCCGATAACGACCCTCGACTTTCCGATATATGGATGTATGTGAGTTGGGATCGATACCGAGACACATACCTAGATATATGGGTTAGACGAGTAACATTAATAATAATTGATACTGTTATGGTTATTGTTATGGATCTTGACGTTCCAAGTATGTTTTCCAGTTATGTTTCCAGTTGTGACACTTGTTATGATTTCCGTGATTCCAGTGATGATTCCGGTTTTAACTATTATTAGTTCCTGTTTTGGATTTGTGTTGTACTTGTTGTGTAGCCCTGTTAGACTGTCGTATGAATTGCAATTCTGATCCTATACGCTTGTTTTCCTGTGGCATGAGATAGAGGTATATGTATGAGGGTTTCCTTGTTTGGATTATTCCTTCGACGTACTAGTCTCATGGGACAGTGACTTAAGCGTATACGATCACTTTTGCTTGTAGTTAGCATTACTTTGGATTTCCCGTTTCATGTCGATTATGTTATACTCGTCCCTTTATTTCATATTTGTGTTCTGACCCCATCCATGTCTCCTAGCCACTTGGCAGTAGTTCTTTTATTTTTATGTCTTGACCCCTTGGATTTGCACATTCAGATTTCGAGGCTAGATCGGAGTGGAGTTGTCCACTGTAGATCGAGCCATCCTTAGCGAGCAGGCATCCCAGCTCCAGCTCCTTGTGCCCGACTTCTTTTGACTCACGGGATCTTCATCCTACCCGTGAGCTCTTTTGTACTTTTGCTGTATATTTTACTTTTGGACTTGTTTATGATAAAAGACATATGTAATATGTAATGCTTATCATATTGTGATGACTTTGTATTGTACTTTATGTTGGCATATATGTGTGTATACCATGCTTTGCGTTGCACTCTGATCCTTTCTTGTTGTACTTTTATGCTTAGCGTATATACGTGGGGGTACCTTCTGACCTACGTATACACGTTGCAGTGACGTCCCCGTATCCGTGGAATCGGGGCGTTACAACACTTCTTTCAAGAATACTCAAACTTTGAAAACTTTTTAATAGTTGTTATGTTTCACTTCAACCCCGACCACCCCTATATATAGGATTTTGATAGGGATTAAAGGGTAAACATCTATTTGGACTAAGAAGGTATAATTTGATCAAAATCTAGCATAATTCACGTTTTAAAATAAAAATCATGATTTAAAACAGGTTTAAAAATCTAGCCTTTTATCTAGAGATACAGAGCGGTCGACTGACTGGTCGGCTGGTTTTCAAATAATATGATCATTGGTCGACTCTAGTCGACCGCTCGGTCGACGGCCCAAATAGAGAGTTTGGGTCTGTCAGTCGATCGACCGCTCGGTCAACCGTAATGGGGGTTCGGTCGACCGCTCAGTCGACTGGGGAACATGAACGCCTGCACACCCCATAGTGTTGGCCCAAAGGCCCTTCACTCTAGTTTTGATGATGATTAACTCGTGTAGTTATAGTTTACTAATAATCTTGTGATATTTAGTTTCAGATATTTGATCAAGATATTAGTAGGTGATTAGCTTCAACAAAGGAGTTTTAAGGCTTTCACATGGTGATTCAAGAGCACGCGTGTCAAGATCGCATCTAGTAATTGTTGGAGTCAAGCTCGTTGGATCGTGTTTGGATTGAGTCAACTTGTAGATGGAGTTCTACAAGAAGACATCAGTTTGTTTAGTCTAAGATTGTGTTTAGATCATTGTAAAGATTAGATAGTGTTGATATGCTCAACTTCACAATACACACACTTGTTTAAAGTTTCATGTGTTTTGCTTTTCGGTTTAACCGATCTTGGTTTTCATGAATAGATAGAATCAAAACAAGTTTACATAGTTTAATGTATATTAGATTTGATCTATATACATCGATGTTTCATCTATTTAGAAAAACTTATTTTGATAGTTTATTTCATGAGTTTGGAGTTGTATTTAAACAAAACTTATTTTTAGATTTCTAGTCAAAGCCATAAATATATTTCTCTATACGTATATTAGATTCTATCCATACACAACATGCTTAAAAGTCGTTTCAATATCATATTTTTGTATTTACATAAGTTTTGGAGAAAACGGTTTTCCATTTCAAAATTCAAGTTTTAAAAAAATATGGTTTTTGGTTTAAGGCAAAATTTTAAGAATATAAAAATGGTTCAAATTGTTTGAAATATATGTTGAAATTTACTCACACATATTTGTATTTCAAAGATCTAATAAGAATATATATATTTTTTGGAATTTATGTGATTTTATGAGATTTATTTAAAGTCAAAAACCTAAGTTTTTAAATCCTAAAATATTTGACCAGGCTGTCTGCCGGTCGACCGGTCCAGTCGACTGACATGCACAGAACATGCACGCAGCCAAGGCTGGTGGTTGGTCGACCGGGTCGGTCGACCGCCAAAGTGTTCTGCTCTTTGCAAATGGCCCGGTCGACTGCCCGGTTGATCGGGAGAGAGCTCTGCTCTCTGTTTCAAGTTTTCGGTCGACCGGCTGGTCAACCGGTGGCTCAACAGTCATAAATATAACCATTGATCGGTCGACCTGACCGTTGAGCCACGGGTCGACGGGCCGGTCGCGCAAAGGTTATAAATATAACCATTGGCCGGTCGACCGCCCGGTCGACCGAAGGACAATTTTGCCCTTGCCTGTTGCCAACGGGCATATTTGGGTTGGGGCTATAAATCCCCCATTCCTTGTTGTTTTCAATAAGTTTTTAGAAAGCAAAATTTTCAATCTTTGCAAGTGTTTTACTGCAAGTTTTTATAAGAGTTTTGGGCTTAAAGATTTGATCTTTATTTTATTTTTAAAGAGTTAGAAAAATAAAAGAAAAATATGATATTTGGGATATTGATTTTATCTTCATTACAATCTTATTCTAACTGTTTTCTCAAGTATTTTTTTTTTGTGATTTGATTTCCAAACTCTTTATATTCTCACACTTGAGCTATCATATCTATCCTATCTATTAGGATCTAGTTTTGTGAGAAAATAAGTTTGTGATTATTGATACCACCAAGTGTTGAATCCTTCCATACTTTGTGATATCCCTCTAGTGAGTGGCGATTATGTTTGTATCCCTCTAGTAAGAGGTGATTGTGGAAGTGATGTTTGTATCCCTCTAGTGAGAGGTGATTGTGGAGATTGAGTTGGAATCTCTCAAGTGTGAGGTGATTGTTATTAGTGTTGGCTTTGAGTCAAATCCCTCTAGTGAGAGGTTGATTTGTTGTTTGGCTAAGTGCCTATCCCTCTAAGTGTAGAGGTGATTTGTATTGTTCCTTGTCTCTAGTGAGAGGCTGTATTTGTTGAGAAAGGAGTTGTGTACTCTCAAGTTATATTTGCCCAAATTCTCAGTGGAGGTTCCCTGTGTGGGAAGTCTTGTATGGACTAGCTAGTGGAAATCTTCTGTGAAGGCAGGGACGTAGAGCTAGGTGCTCGACCTCAAAACATACATCGGTGTTTGCGTTTGATCCACTATCTCTAACTCTCTCTTACATTGTGCATTGCATCATATTGTCATATCATATTAATGCTTGTGTTGATTTTGTGTGCACATACTTGTGTTCAACCAAGAGAGCATTACATAGCACCTCAACTCTTATTTAGAGGAATTTAGAGGAGATAGTTCAGAGCCCTTCATCGGGAATTCGGCTACACTCTTTGGTTACACTAAGTGTGTTACATTAGTTTTAAATTTCGCATTATTTGTCACTAGATTACCCTTTGACCTATTCACACCTCCTCCAGGTGTTATTTCAATTGGTATCAGAGTCTACGCTCCTGATATTTGGTTTAACCACCTAGGAGTGGATCTTGGTTTGCTAATCTATATTTGCATTTGCATATTCATTTGTTTACACACACTCATAGATTTCTTGATACATCCCTTGTATGATGTTTCTAACATTGACATGTGAAAATTTAGGATGAGTATGTAGCTAAAAAGGCTTGGTTTGCATGTTTTCCTTGCCGCTACCAAGAAATCCTATCTTGATAATAGAAAGCATATAGAGGCTAATGCACAAGCCCTTGAGTCACTTAGGAGCACTGTAAGTAAAGATTATTTGTGGATGATTTTTCATTGTGATTCCGCCTTTGCAGTGTGGAACACATTGACCTCTCTAAAGCTTCAAATGTCAAACCAAGTGAAGAAGGAATCTAGTGTGGATGAGTCCGCTGATGCGTGCTACATGGTCCAAGGGAATGACTCCCTTGAGGTACACTCAGACACTCAACTAGATAGTGCTAGCTCTTCCTTTGATGATCATGATAGTATGGATGCCGATGCATTAAATGAAGAGCTATCTATTGTTTGTGAGAACCTCTTGGAAAAATATAATGTTTTGAAAAAGAAAACTTTTAAATTAACTAAAGAAAATAAAGAGTTGTTTTCTAAATTTGATATTATTTTGCAAGAAAAATATGAGATTTCTAATGAAAAAGATTCATTGAAATCTAAACTTGATCTTGCCCTAAAAGAAAATGAAATTTTAAAAAACAAAAATGATTGTGATATTGTTTTGAAGAAAAATGAGACTTTAACTTCAAAACTTGATCTTACTTTAAAACAAAATGATTCTTTGAAAAACAAAATCGATTTGATTTCAAAGGATTTGGAAGTTTGCTTAAATGAAAATAAATATTTGAAAAATGATATTGATTCTCATGTTTGCCATGCTAGTGCAGCTTCATCATCTAGCATACCTATTGCATACTCCACCTCTTCTTCTATTATCGAAAATGACATAACTATGCTAAAGAAGAGTATTGATTGTTTGGGCTCCACGTTGAGCCAATGTACCATGAAAGACACACGGTTGGAATCCATGTTTCAAAAGAAACAAGTTCCAAATATGCATGCACACAAACTATGACATACACATGCTTCCCACGTACATACACGCAACACTGTGTATGCTCATATGTACACTTGTACACATTGTGGGTGTAAGGGCCACCTTGCAAAATTTTGTTATGATAGATTAAATGATTCGAATTTTGCAAATAGATTTATTTGGGTTAGAAAAGGTGCTAACCCTCATGGATCCAATAGAGTATGGGTACCAAAGACCACTCCTATTTTATTTGATGTAGGTGTGGGCTCTCACTTGATGTGGGATTGATGGTGCCCTGAGGTGGATGCGTTCCGAGCTAAACGTGACTATTTTTGGATGCATACTTTCAAGAAGAGTTTGGTGGGAGGACCACCTTGGTTTGGAGATATAGAGATGTGCCCTAATGATTTTGGTAAAGATCTCTAATTTTCATTTAGTTTACATGCTTTCATATTGTTGATTTTTAGCATGTTATGTTTTTATGTTCATTATGATAAATATCATGCTTATTAGACCTAAGACATATATGCATAGTATTTGAGATACACTCATGTTTATATGGACCTATAATTTTGTGTTATCATATTTGTTTAACTATGTTGTATATCATAATCTAATACATGTGTATTTATATAATGATCATATTGGCTTATATTTCTATTTTATTTATGCTTCATGATTTATTACATGTTTAAGATGTAATTTTCATTAAAACTTGTGCCAATACTTGTACAACTAGTAAGCTACAAATAGATTACTATATGTTTGTGCATGATTGCTCATTTGTATTCATTAGATGTACTAGTATAGCCTATTTTTGATGATTCATGCATTTTGACTTGTATACCTTATTTTTGGACATGTTTTCATAATTGTGTTTAGCTTCATGTATATGCCTATTTTGTTGTAATACCCCGTTCCCGGAATACGTACTTAGTTGCGTATTCAGATTTTTCGATTGTATTTTTTTGATTTGTTTTCTGTACTCATTCTGTATTATGAATTCCTTATATGATTGTTTTGTCTTGGAGTCAGCCCTAGTCTGAACCGAAGGCCCGATCCTAGAGTATTACTCGATTTAGACATTCTGATAGTTAGATTTGACAGATTTTAATTTTAAATATCATTTTACAATATATTAGATTTTCTATGATTTTTTGGATTTTTCTTGAATTAAAAGGAATTTCTTCAAAACCGGTGTCGGCCGGTTCCGCTGACCGATTCCCGGATTTTTAATTCACAAACAGTTAGGAATTTCTAGAAGTTCCTTTAGGCATTATTTCTTAGAATCACATTTCTCACCTAAATACTTTTTCTGAGGATTTTATGATTTTATGAAAATTCCAACGGAGTCGGTAGGTAACTGATTCCGGGATTTTTAGTTTTAAAACTATAAAGTATTTCTTAAAACGGATTTCACTATTATTCTTAGTATTATATTCTTGATTTTTGATAATTATTTTGGGTCGTTCCGAGATACTTGAATTTCAGACGATTCCGGTATTTTCCCGAAAGGTTTCCGCATCCGCGACTCAATCCCGGGAATCCGCCACTTTCATTATTTTCAAATTCTCTTCCAAGAAAATATCTCCTCATATGAATTTCTTTTCCTTTTTCCTTTTTTCCTTATTTCTCTTCCTTCCTCCACAAGCCACAAGATTTTCCAATTTTCCAAAATTCCAACCTTTTCCAAAATATCTTCTTCTCCAAAATATCTTCTCCTCCAAAATAATATCTCCACCTCACCCCTCACCATGGCCGGCCACCATTGGCCAAGAGAAACACCTCATCCTCCACTTTACAAATAACCCCCTCTCCTTTATTTAATTGCATCACCTTCACAAATCCAAATTCCTATAAATTCCTTTCCTTCTCCATTTCATTTCCTTTTTTCACTTCTCTTCACCAAAACCAAAACCTCCAACTCCTCTTCATCTGCACCACAACAACCACCATCACTACAACTATTCCAACTTCTTCCTTCATCCTCTTCCTCCTTCATCTCCATGGAAATCACCACAAGGGCATCAACTCCATCAAAGATTCCACCTTCTTCTTCATCATCAACCTCCATCACTACCACTCTTTTTGGTGAGTAATTTTCCTCACCTAGACTTAGTCAATTCTTAGTATACTTATGTCTTCATATCTTGCACACTTATGTCTTCAAATAATGCCATTTGATTATCAAACACACAACCATAGAAATCTGTTCTGTATGCTGTTTCCAGACTATTAGTCGACTTGACCTATAGATTAGTCGACTAGAAACCCTTAGTTGAAACATAACCTTTTCTGGAAACACAGTTTTAGTCGACTTACCTTAGTTCCTAGTCGACTAGAGACCCTTAGTCGACTACACCCTTGACCCTAGTCGACTAACCTTTCCCTGAACCAAAAACCCCAACTCTCGGCTCCAGTCGACTTAGCCCAACTATTAGTCGACTTGAACCCCCTAGTCGACTAGCCATTCTACCCTAGTCGACTAACCTTTTCCTGAAATCAAAACTCAACTCTCTGTATCTCAGTATTAGTCGACTTACGTATCTGTTAGTCGACTTGAGTCCACTATTAGTCGACTACCCTTTCCACCCTAGTCGACTAGCTTTCTCTGAAACAGAAACCCAAACTCTCTGGAACTCAGTTTTAGTCGACTATACCAGACTGTTAGTCGACTAACTCCTTTATTAGTCGACTACTCTTCCATCCTAGTCGACTAACCTTGGCTGTTTGTCTTAGTTGATTTCTTTCTTGAAAATGAACCTTATCCTCTAGACTTATATCATATGTTAGTGTTGTTTAACTTGTCACTTACCAAACATCATCTTCTCTTCTCTCTTTCTCTCTCCTCTTCACACTACAGGTTTATATCAGATCTTATGGCGCATCCCGAATTCCGTGGACTTCGGATCTTTCGGCATTTTGGTGATTTAGGCGAGTGTTCTCACTCGCTACCCTTTTGCTTCTTATTTCATTGATTATGCGAGTAGTCTCGCTCTTCTCTCGTATCCCGTTTCGTCGGGACGATAAGTATTTCGCTTCTTATTTCTATATTCATGTATTGCCCTGCAATTGCTTATGGTAGCTTCATCTTGTACTTGTGCCATGCTTATGATATGCTTACTTCTTTATCGTATACCATGCGTGGCCGACCCTTCGTGGTCGTTGGACTTTGAGTCACTTCCATGTTACTACTTGTCATTGCTTAAGACTTGTTAGTTGCATGCTTCCTTTTAACATATGTATATCACCTGACATCTAGTGTGTTCTCACCTGACCACTTGACATGCCACTATTTGGCAAGACCCTTATGTTGTACCATGACTTACCCAGACTATTATCTATCTCTTATCATGATTGGTTGCTTGTTAATATCATCATCCTGTCATGCTATCACTTTACACCCAGCATGATATATTTGACTTGTGACTATCATCCTTACGGGAATCTTGACTTATTATTCTGTATCATGATCAGTGACCTGTTTTCCTGCTTTATATGCAGTGACTTGACTATATAGTACTTACGTACTCCTGAATTCCTGATCATGTCTATTTCCTGTTTTTCCCGTAAAGTGATAATTAAACTATTGAATCCTAAAAAGGACCAACTTGTATTAGGTCGGGGGAAACATGCGGATATCGATATGTGTTCGTGTTTACAGTGGTATTAGGTATGTTGTGCAACTAAATATCCGGTCTGACCTGAGGGCGTCCAGGGAACCGAGGGGAGAGCTGGCTCCCTTATTCCTGTTATGAAAGGGCATACATAAGTCCCTCCTGTTTAGCCTTGCGGCTGGCTTCCGTTTCCATGCAACGGAACAATCCTGGACCGTGGTCCCGGGCATGCACGGGACCCACTGTAAACATAGTTCGTTGATACCCCCGCTAGTTTTCAATAACAACCTTGCTTTACTCGGATATGGATCTATGTGCGTTGGGACGCTAGTCCACATAGCTAGATATCAGGGTAAGACGAGTAATAATAAAGTGTCATAATAACCGGCTCTTTAAGTTGTAAGTAGAGGTATGTGGAATGGGACGCATACTAAAGCCTGCAACTTAAACGGCTATGAATCTGTGATGTGCATTACCATATTTATTGTCTTGGTTTTTATTCGGATTTCCTGTTTTATGATTATTATGCCATACCTGTTCATACCTACTCTAACCTATCTGCCTCCTGAGTATTTCCTACTTGATATCATTCGTTATATGCATATTTGTGCTCACCCTGCTTCACCACTTGGTTTTGGTACCACTCGCCTGGGGAGTATCATTTGACTCCCCTGGATCCTCACGTCCAGGTCACGGAGCTTGGAGCGAGTGGATTTTCCCCCGTTACTACTCAGAGTGGCGCAGCGGTAGCATGGATCTCCAGCCGACCGTCCAGAGCCACATCCTTCCAGGCCCCCTTTATGCCTCTCGAGTTTCCTCTTAGCAAACTCGTGAGTGCCCTTTTTCTATTCATACTTGTACTTTTCCTTGTATACCTGTATGTGAGCTCCCTTTTGTACCATACATATGTTGTATATCTTTTGTACTCTCGCATTTGCGCATACTAGTGATATGATATTCATGTAATATTGTAATCACTCTGGTGATAACTCTGTAATTGTATATATGTGTTGGAATGTATAATGCACCATTTTCTTCCGTACTCTGATTATTGTCTGTACTGATGCTTAGTGTATATACGGGAAGGTACTTCGGACTTACGTATATACGTTGCAGTGATGACCCCGTATTCGTGGAATCGGGGCGTTACAAGTTGGTATCAGAGCTTAGGCTCTAAACCTCTTCAGTACGTCCAGAAGGCAAATCAATGGTAAAGAGATTTGCAACTGGAATACATGAGTCTTGGTTATACATTCCAACTACAAGTGCAGAGTTATCTATTTCTTGACTATCCTTCCTTTGATTCCTAATTCCTCCTATCCTTTCCCTGTTTTGGTTTTATGAAACCTTATACTATCTTAAGATATGAATAGACTAGGAAGGTAGTGGCTGGTTCAGAATGAAGCTATTATGTGACCTCTTTGGCGAATTCTATGAAGCTGGGTATTCTCCAGATCGATCCTGATCTGGCTATCTTTCAGAAGTCAGCAGTCGGAATTCTTTACGGATATTCTTTCAGAGTGATTGGTGCCTGGTATTCGGGATTCTTAAATTATCGGTCTTCTTATTTATTATGCTCAGGACTATCAGGGTTCTCTTTATCTTCGGTATTCTGGCTCATTTATTGCACAGCCACGACATCAGCAGTATTATTCAGCATTATTCGAAGATTTATACAGCCGGAAGTGCGGAGAATGATTAATGTTCAGTCGACTTGAGAGCCCTACCTCTAGTGCTTCATATCTTAATCGGTATAAATTCCACCTTTGTCCCCTTTGTATTAAATTTACCCCTTAACGAAATTGCGAGGACGCAATTTTTTGTAAGGTGGGTGGATTGTAATACCCCGTTCCCGGAATACGTACTTAGTTGCGTATTCAGATTTTTCGATCGTATTTTTTCGATTTGTTTTCTGTACTCATTCTGTATTATGAATTCCTTATATGATTGTTTTGTCTTGGATTTGGATTCGTGGTCTTGGAGTGAGCCCTAGTCTGAACCGAAGGCCCGATCCTAGAGTATTACTCGATTTAGACATTCTGATAGTTAGATTTGACAGATTTTAATTTTAAATATCATTTTACAATATATTAGATTTTCTATGATTTTCTGGATTTTTCTTGAATTAAAAGGAATTTCTTCAAAACCGGTGTCGGCCAGTTCCGCTGACCGATTCCCAGATTTTTAATTCACAAACAGTTAGGAATTTCTAGAAGGTCCTTTAGGCATTATTTCTTAGAATCACATTTCTCACCTAAATACTTTTTCTGAGGATTTTATGATTTTATGAAAATTCCAACGGAGTTGGTAGGTAACTGATTCCGGGATTTTTAGTTTTAAAACTATAAAGTATTTCTTAAAACGGATTTCACTATTATTCTTAGTATTATATTCTTGATTTTTAATAATTATTTTGGGTCGTTCCGAGATACTTGAATTTCGGACGATTCCGGTATTTTCCCGAAAGGTTTCCGCATCCGCGACTCAATCCGGGAATCCGCCACTTTCATTATTTTCAAATTCTCTTCCAAGAAAATATCTCCTCATATGAATTTCTTTTCCTTTTTCCTTTTTTCCTTATTTCTCTTCCTTCCTCCACAAGCCACAAGATTTTCCAATTTTCCAAAATTCCAACCTTTTCCAAAATATCTTCTTCTCCAAAATATCTTCTCCTCCAAAATAATATCTCCACCTCACCCCTCACCATGGCCGGCCACCATTGGCCAAGAGAAACACCTCATCCTCCACTTTGCAAATAACCCCCTCTCCTTTATTTAATTGCATCACCTTCACAAATCCAAATTCCTATAAATTCCTTTCCTTCTCCATTTCATTTCCTTTTTTCACTTCTCTTCACCAAAACCAAAACCTCCAACTCCTCTTCATCTCCACCACAACAACCACCATCACTACAACTATTCCAACTTCTTCCTTCATCCTCTTCCTCCTTCATCTCCATGGAAATCACCACAAGGGCATCAACTCCATCAAAGATTCCACCTTCTTCTTCATCATCAACCTCCATCACTACCACTCTTTTTGGTGAGTAATTTTCCTCACCTAGACTTAGTCAATTCTTAGTATACTTATGTCTTCATATCTTGCACACTTATGTCTTCAAATAATTCCATTTGATTATCAAACACACAACCATAGAAATCTGTTCTGTATGCTGTTTCCAGACTATTAGTCGACTTGACCTATAGATTAGTCGACTAGAAACCCTTAGTTGAAACGTAACCTTTTCTGGAAACACAGTTTTAGTCGACTTACCTTAGTTCCTAGTCGACTAGAGACCCTTAGTCGACTACACCCTTGACCCTAGTCGACTAACCTTTCCCTGAACCAAAAACCCCAACTCTCGGCTCCAGTCGACTTAGCCCAACTATTAGTCGACTTGAACCCCCTAGTCGACTAGCCATTCCACCCTAGTCGACTAACCTTTTCCTGAAATCAACACTCAACTCTCTGTATCTCAGTATTAGTCGACTTACGTATCTGTTAGTCGACTTGAGTCCACTATTAGTCGACTACCCTTTCCACCCTAGTCGACTAGCTTTCTCTGAAACAGAAACCCAAACTCTCTGGAACTCAGTTTTAGTCGACTATACCAGACTGTTAGTCGACTAACTCCTTTATTAGTCGACTACTCTTCCATCCTAGTCGACTAACCTTGGCTGTTTGTCTTAGTTGATTTCTTTCTTGAAAATGAACCTTATCCTCTAGACTTATATCATATGTTAGTGTTGTTTAACTTGTCACTTACCAAACATCATCTTCTCTTCTCTCTTTCTCTCTCCTCTTCACACTACAGGTTTATATCAGATCTTATGGCGCATCCCGAATTCCGTGGACTTCGGATCTTTCGGCATTTTGGTGATTTAGGCGAGTGTTCTCACTCGCTACCCTTTTGCTTCTTATTTCATTGATTATGCGAGTAGTCTCGCTCTTCTCTCGTATCCCGTTTCGTCGGGACGATAAGTATTTCGCTTCTTATTTCTATATTCATGTATTGCCCTACAATTGCTTATGGTAGCTTCATCTTGTACTTGTGCCATGCTTATGATATGCTTACTTCTTTATCGTATACCATGCGTGGCCGACCCTTCGTGGTCGTTGGACTTTGAGTCACTTCCATGTTACTACTTGTCATTGCTTCAGACTTGTTAGTTGCATGCTTCCTTTTAACATATGTATATCACCTGACATCTAGTGTGTTCTCACCTGACCACTTGACATGCCACTATTTGGCAAGACCCTTATGTTGTACCATGACTTACCCAGACTATTATCTATCTCTTATCATGATTGGTTGCTTGTTAATATCATCATCCTGTCATGCTATCACTTTACACCCAGCATGATATATTTGACTTGTGACTATCATCCTTACGGGAATCTTGACTTATTATTCTGTATCATGATCAGTGACCTGTTTTCCTGCTTTATATGCAGTGACTTGACTATATAGTACTTACATACTCCTGAATTCCTGATCATGTCTATTTCCTGTTTTTCCCGTAAAGTGATAATTAAACTATTGAATCCTAAAAAGGACCAACTTGTATTAGGTCGGGGGAAACATGCGGATATCGATATGTGTTCGTGTTTACAGTGGTATTAGGTATGTTGTGCAACTAAATATCCGGTCTGACCTGAGGGCGTCCAGGGGACCGAGGGGAGAGCTGGCTCCCTTATTCCTGTTATGAAAGGGCATACATAAGTCCCTCCTGTTTAGCCTTGCGGCTGGCTTCCGTTTCCATGCAACGGAACAATCCTGGACCGTGGTCCCGGGCATGCACGGGACCCACTGTAAACATAGTTCGTTGATACCCCCGCTAGTTTCCAATAACAATCTTGCTTTACTCGGATATGGATCTATGTGCGTTGGGACGCTAGTCCACATAGCTAGATATCAGGGTAAGACGAGTAATAATAAAGTGTCATAATAACCGGCTCTTTAAGTTGTAAGTAGAGGTATGTGGAATGGGACGCATACTAAAGCCTGCAACTTAAACGGCTATGAATCTGTGATGTGCATTACCATATTTATTGTCTTGGTTTTATTCAGATTTCCTGTTTTATGATTATTATGCCATACCTGTTCATACCTGCTCTAACCTATCTGCCTCCTGAGTATTTCCTACTTGATATCATTCGTTATATGCATATTTGTGCTCACCCTGCTTCACCACTTGGTTTTGGTACCACTCGCCTGGGGAGTATCATTTGACTCCCCTGGATCCTCACGTCCAGGTCACGGAGCTTGGAGCGAGTGGATTTTCCCCCGTTACTACTCAGAGTGGCGCAGCGGTAGCGTGGATCTCCAGCCGACCGTCCAGAGCCACATCCTTCCAGGCCCCCTTTATGCCTCTCGAGTTTCCTCTTAGCAAACTCGTGAGTGCCCTTTTTCTATTCATACTTGTACTTTTCCTTGTATACTTGTATGTGAGCTCCCTTTTGTACCATTCATATGTTGTATATCTTTTGTACTCTCGCATTTGCGCATACTAGTGATATGATATTCATGTAATATTGTAATCACTCTGGTGATAACTCTGTAATTGTATATATGTGTTGGAATGTATAATGCACCATTTGCTTCCGTACTCTGATTCTTGTCTGTACTGATGCTTAGCGTATATACGGGAAGGTACTTCGGACTTACGTATATACGTTGCAGTGACGACCCCGTATTCGTGGAATCGGGGCGTTACAAGTTGGTATCAGAGCTTAGGCTCTAAACCTCTTCAGTACGTCCAGAAGGCAAATCAATGGTAAAGAGATTTGCAACTGGAATACATGAGTCTTGGTTCTACATTCCAACTACAAGTGCAGAGTTATCTATTTCTTGACTATCCTTCCTTTGATTCCTAATTCCTCCTATCCTTTCCCTGTTTTGGTTTTATGAAACCTTATACTATCTTAAGATATGAATAGACTAGGAATGGTTCAGAATGAAGCTATTATGTGACCTCTTTGGCGAATTCTATGAAGCTGGGTATTCTCCAGATCGATCCTGATCTGGCTATCTTTCAGAAGTCAGCAGTCGGAATTCTTTACGGATATTCTTTCAGAGTGATTGGTGCCTGGTATTCGGGATTCTTAAATTATCGGTCTTCTTATTTATTATGCTCAGGACTATCAGGGTTCTCTTTATCTTCGGTATTCTGGCTCATTTATTGCACAGCCACGACATCAGCAGTATTATTCAGCATTATTCGAAGATTTATACAGCCGGAAGTGCGGAGAATGATTAATGTTCAGTCGACTTGAGAGCCCTACCTCTAGTGCTTCATATCTTAATCGGTATAAATTCCACCTTTGTCCCCTTTGTATTAAATTTACCCCTTAACGAAATTGCGAGGACGCAATTTTTTGTAAGGTGGGTGGATTGTAATACCCCGTTCCCAGAATACGTACTTAGTTGCGTATTCAGATTTTTCGATCGTATTTTTTCGATTTGTTTTCTGTACTCATTCTGTATTATGAATTCCTTATATGATTGTTTTGTCTTGGATTTGGATTCGTGGTCTTGGAGTCAGCCCTAGTCTGAACCGAAGGCCCGATCCTAGAGTATTACTCGATTTAGACATTCTGATAGTTAGATTTGATAGATTTTAATTTTAAATATCATTTTACAATATATTAGATTTTCTATGATTTTCTGGATTTTTCTTGAATTAAAAGGAATTTCTTCAAAACCGGTGTCGGCCAGTTCCGCTGACCGATTCCCGGATTTTTAATTCAAAAACAGTTAGGAATTTCTAGAAGGTCCTTTAGGCATTATTTCTTAGAATCACATTTCTCACCTAAATACTTTTTCTGAGAATTTTATGATTTTATGAAAATTCCAACGGAGTCGGTAGGTAACTGATTCCGGGATTTTTAGTTTTAAAACTATAAAGTATTTCTTAAAACGGATTTCACTATTATTCTTAGTATTATATTCTTGATTTTTGATAATTATTTCGGGTCGTTCTGAGATACTTGAATTTCGGACGATTCCGGTATTTTCCCGAAAGGTTTCCGCATCCGCGACTCAATCCCGGGAATCCGCCACTTTAATTATTTTCAAATTCTCTTCCAAGAAAATATCTCCTCATATGAATTTCTTTTCCTTTTTCCTTTTTTCCTTATTTCTCTTCCTTCCTCCACAAGCCACAAGATTTTCCAATTTTCCAAAATTCCAACCTTTTCCAAAATATCTTCTTCTCCAAAATATCTTCTCCTCCAAAATAATATCTCCACCTCACCCCTCACCATGGCCGGCCACCATTGGCCAAGAGAAACACCTCATCCTCCACTTTGCAAATAACCCTCTCTCCTTTATTTAATTGCATCACCTTCACAAATCCAAATTCCTATAAATTCCTTTCCTTCTCCATTTCATTTCCTTTTTTCACTTCTCTTCACCAAAACCAAAACCTCCAACTCCTCTTCATCTCCACCACAACAACCACCATCACTACAACTATTCCAACTTCTTCCTTCATCCTCTTCCTCCTTCATCTCCATGGAAATCACCACAAGGGCATCAACTCCATCAAAGATTCCACCTTCTTCTTCATCATCAACCTCCATCACTACCACTCTTTTTGGTGAGTAATTTTCCTCACCTAGACTTAGTCAATTCTTAGTATACTTATGTCTTCATATCTTGCACACTTATGTCTTCAAATAATGCCATTTGATTATCAAACACACAACCATAGAAATCTGTTCTGTATGCTGTTTCCAGACTATTAGTCGACTTGACCTATAGATTAGTCGACTAGAAACCCTTAGTTGAAACGTAACCTTTTCTGGAAACACAGTTTTAGTCGACTTACCTTAGTTCCTAGTCGACTAGAGACCCTTAGTCGACTACACCCTTGACCCTAGTCGACTAACCTTTCCCTGAACCAAAAACCCCAACTCTCGGCTCCAGTCGACTTAGCCCAACTATTAGTCGACTTGAACCCCCTAGTCGACTAGCCATTCCACCCTAGTCGACTAACCTTTTCCTGAAATAAAAACTCAACTCTCTGTATCTCAGTATTAGTCGACTTACGTATCTGTTAGTCGACTTGAGTCCACTATTAGTCGACTACCCTTTCCACCCTAGTCGACTAGCTTTCTCTGAAACAGAAACCCAAACTCTCTGGAACTCAGTTTTAGTCGACTATACCAGACTGTTAGTCGACTAACTCCTTTATTAGTCGACTACTCTTCCATCCTAGTCGACTAACCTTGGCTGTTTGTCTTAGTTGATTTCTTTCTTGAAAATGAACCTTATCCTCTAGACTTATATCATATGTTAGTGTTGTTTAACTTGTCACTTACCAAACATCATCTTCTCTTCTCTCTTTCTCTCTCCTCTTCACACTACAGGTTTATATCAGATCTTATGGCGCATCCCGAATTCCGTGGACTTCGGATCTTTCGGCATTTTGGTAATTTAGGCGAGTGTTCTCACTCGCTACCCTTTTGCTTCTTATTTCATTTATTATGCGAGTAGTCTCGCTCTTCTCTCGTATCCCGTTTCGTCGGGACGATAAGTATTTCGCTTCTTATTTCTATATTCATGTATTGCCCTGCAATTGCTTATGGTAGCTTCATCTTGTACTTGTGCCATGCTTATGATATGCTTACTTCTTTATCGTATACCATGCGTGGCCGACCCTTCGTGGTCGTTGGACTTTGAGTCACTTCCATGTTACTACTTGTCATTGCTTCAGACTTGTTGTTGCATGCTTCCTTTTAACATATGTATATCACCTGACATCTAGTGTGTTCTCACCTGACCACTTGACATGCCACTATTTGGCAAGACCCTTATGTTGTACCATGACTTACCCAGACTATTATCTATCTCTTATCATGATTGGTTGCTTTTTAATATCATCATCCTGTCATGCTATCACTTTACACCCAGCATGATATATTTGACTTGTGATTATCATCCTTACGGGAATCTTGACTTATTATTCTGTATCATGATCAGTGACCTGTTTTCCTGCTTTATATGCAGTGACTTGACTATATAGTACTTACGTACTCCTGAATTCCTGATCATGTCTATTTCCTATTTTTCCCGTAAAGTGATAATTAAACTATTGAATCCTAAAAAGGACCAACTTGTATTGGGTCGGGGGAAACATGCGGATATCGATATGTGTTCGTGTTTACAGTGGTATTAGGTATGTTGTGCAACTAAATATCCGGTCTGACCTGAGGGCCTCCAGGGGACCGAGGGGAGAGCTGGCTCCCTTATTCCTGTTATGAAAGGGCATACATAAGTCCCTCCTGTTTAGCCTTGCGGCTGGCTTCCGTTTCCATGCAACGGAACAATCCTGGACCGTGGTCCCGGGCATGCACGGGACCCACTGTAAACATAGTTCGTTGATACCCCCGCTAGTTTCCAATAACAATCTTGCTTTACTCGGATATGGATCTATGTGCGTTGGGACGCTAGTCCACATAGCTAGATATCAGGGTAAGACGAGTAATAATAAAGTGTCATAATAACCGGCTCTTTAAGTTGTAAGTAGAGGTATGTGGAATGGGACGCATACTAAAGCCTGCAACTTAAACGGCTATGAATCTGTGATGTGCATTACCATATTTATTGTCTTGGTTTTTATTCGGATTTCCTGTTTTATGATTATTATGCCATACCTGTTCATACCTGCTCTAACCTATCTGCCTCCTGAGTATTTCCTACTTGATATCATTCGTTATATGCATATTTGTGCTCACCCTGCTTCACCACTTGGTTTTGGTACCACTCGCCTGGGGAGTATCATTTGACTCCCCTGGATCCTCACGTCCAGGTCACGGAGCTTGGAGCGAGTGGATTTTCCCCCGTTACTACTCAGAGTGGCGCAGCGGTAGCGTGGATCTCCAGCCGACCGTCCAGAGCCACATCCTTCCAGGCCCCCTGTATGCCTCTCGAGTTTCCTCTTAGCAAACTCGTGAGTGCCCTTTTTCTATTCATACTTGTACTTTTCCTTGTATACTTGTATGTGAGCTCCTTTTTGTACCATTCATATGTTGTATATCTTTTGTACTCTCGCATTTGCGCATACTAGTGATATGATATTCATGTAATATTGTAATCACTCTGGTGATAACTCTGTAATTGTATATATGTGTTGGAATGTATAATGCACCATTTGCTTCCGTACTCTGATTCTTGTCTGTACTGATGCTTAGCGTATATACGGGAAGGTACTTCGGACTTACGTATATACGTTGCAGTGACGACCCCGTATTCGTGGAATCGGGGCGTTACATTTGTCAAAACTTTAGATATACATGTATACCCTTGAGTCATTTGCTTTTTCTGTAAATCTTTAGTTTTATAATAATCTTGAAAACTAGTACAAAATCCTTTAAGTAAGGAATAAAACAATGATATATTTCATGAAAACATGAAAATCACACAATCAACACTCAAAGTCTATATAGCACATATACTACTCATGAAAATAAAATCATGAAAAAACAAGAATGATGTGAGTGTACAAGTATTATGTGAAAAGCATAGTCATGAAAATAGGCAATATGGCTAAACATGAAATTCTTTTATAGACAAAAATACGAAAATAATTAAAATTTAATTTTCATCAAAATAATACAAACTTCAAGGTATATGTATGTTTTGTCAAAACTATAGGTATACATACATATCCCTAAACACAAATGAGTCCATAATCACCCGTAGCACGGCTTGAAGCCATACGGATGACACTAGCTTTTGCATCTTTTAAAAATTTTAAATTTTTTCAAATGGATGTAAAAAGTGCATTTTTAAATGGTTTTATAAATGAAGAAGTTTATGTTGAACAACCTCCTGGTTTTGTTGATCATGTTCATCCTAATTTTGTTTTTAAACTTGATAAATATTTGTATGGATTGAAACAAGCTTCAAGAGCTTGGTCTGAAAGGCTTTCTAGTTTTCTCATTTCAAATGATTTTGTTAAAGACAAAGTATGAAAAACACCTACAGGGTGGTGAATAGGTGTAAATGCTAATCTAACAATCTTTTTAAACAAGTATGAATATATGATGCAACGATCGCCCAAAACAAGACTAGGAGCCGGATACCCGATAAAGGGCTCTGAACTCCTTCCTCGTGATTCCTCTAGATAAGAGTTTGAGGTGCGTATTGCAATCTTGTTGTATGAGTAATGATCGACAAATATGCAAGGAATGAAAAGAATGCAATGTTGAAGTGCACACAAAGTAGAAATAAAGTACAATAACACAAAATGGAATAGAAGAGCAATAAAGAAAGCAAAGAAAAGAAATCAATCGCAAACACAAGGAGTTTGTTTTGAGGTTCGAGCACCGAGCTCTATATCCCCGCCTTCACCACCGTGAAGAGTTTCCACTATATCCACCGAGGAATTACAAGGTCTACCGAAGACCGGAGTACCGAACTCCACCAATTACAATAGGTCTACCGAAGACAGGAGTAACGAACTCTACCAACTACAATAGGTCTACCGAAGACCGGAGTACCGAACTCCACCAACCCAATCCTCTACCGAAGAGGAATTACAAGGCAAGAAGAACAAGTAACCAAGTAACCAAGTGATCAACGAGGATCACAAACTTCTCTTTACAACTTCCTTATAGAATGAGGAGGATATTTTGGCTCAAGGAGTGTAGTGAGAAAAAAAGCTCAGTTGTAAAGAAAAATTGCTTTGAAAACAACTGAAAATAGTTAACCAAGAATGCAAAAGAGAATTGAAGGCTTTGGAAAACTTTTCTTTCTTTCAAAGCTTGAAAACAATAGGAAATATTTCTTGTAATTAGCAAGTGACCAATCCCCTCTATTTATAGGGATTAGAGGAGATCAAAACATGATTAAAACTAGGTTATTAGGTCATAGAGTAGCTGCCAAATTTTCAGAAAAAGCAGACATCAAAATCACCAACGAATCCCAATAAAAAGTTCTGAAAAACTAGCCGTTGGCGGCAGCAGATGACTGTCGATCGACCGACCCGGTCGACCGGCAGTCCAACTGGCAAACTAGCCGTTGGACTTGGTCGACCGGTCGGTCCACCGAAAGCCAGAGGGTATTTTCATAAGAACTGACGGTCGACCGACCCGGTCGACCGGCCAAAAATAGAGAGCAAGGTGATCCCAGTCGGTCGACCGACAGACATGCACAAATTGTGCATGCTAGAGTCGGTCGACCGACCAAGCCTGAAACAGAATATTTTTAAGAAAATTTCTGAACTTTGGAAATTTTTCAAATTAATTTTGTTAGGGTATATGACTAAGTATCATGCTGAAAAGGTAGGAATACGTGATATAACGAAGATATAAAATTTTATAAAAATTTGAGTCATGTATTGGAAAACAAAGCATGAACCTATATCAAATACCAAAAACGAAAATGGTATTTTGGAAAAGTGAAAGTGTGTGTGTTCCTTGAGCCAACCTACCACAACCTCAAACTTTAACAAACTAACTCTTACAAGAGTTCTAGGTGACTACAAAGTCTTCAAGTGGGCTCCTCCATATATGATCTTGAAAATCTTGTGTCATGAACCTGAAATGAACCAACTTGTGTCAAAACGATCTTCCTTTAGGGAAGAGCACACCATGAATCCTTAGAATCCTGAATCTTACTTTAAACATTAAAAATGATTAGTACAAATAACTATATATGTTTTGTAATCATCAAAACTCAAAAACCGTTTTGAAAAAACCTTGGGCCAACAATCCCCCCCTTTTTGATGATGACAAAACATACTAGTTATTTTTAAAATATGGGAGAAAGAGCTTGGAAGCTCCCCCTCAAATCATGCTACGTATAAAAGAAAGACTATATGTATAAGTGAATGGCTATATACATAATAGATAAAAACTAAGAGTATAGAAATACAAAACACATTTTTCAAAATACTTTGCTTATCTCAAAAGCAAAAAATATAAAAAAAAATGTAAAACTCCAAACTTACTAGTTATTACTTCAAAAGGTAAGATGCATAACTCCAAAGTGTTAAAACTCAAAAATGCATAACTCCAAAATATTGAAACTCAAAAATTCATAGCTCCGAAGTTAAAAATAACTAACTTTTTCTCTCCCTTTTTGTCATACATCAAAAAGGGTAAACATAGTTGAAAAATTTTTTCTTCAAGATTCCATAACACAAATATTCAATTCACTACAAATAAAAGAAAATCTAGCATAGTCTAGTGGTTTTGTAAAAATATCGACAAGTTGAAAATCGGTAGAAACATATTCAATTTCAATATCACCTTTTTCAATATGATCTCGAAGAAAGTGATACCGAATGTCAATGTGCTTAGTTTTACTATGTTGATTTGCATTTTTAGTCATATGAATAGTACTAGTATTATCACAAAATATTTTAATATGGTCAAAATGCAAATCATAGTCAAGGAGAGTAAGTTTCATCCAAAGAACTTGTACACAACAAGCTCGAGCCGCAACATACTCCGCCTCGGTGGTTGAGAGGGCTACCGAATTTTGCTTTTTGGAAACCAAGAAACAAGACAATTACCAAGAAATTGACATGTTCCACTTGTACTCTTCCTATCCACTCTACAACCCGCATAGTCGGCATCCGAAAAACTCGTCATTGTAAATTGTCTGATTTTTGGATACCACAAACCCATTTCAATGGTGCCCTTAAGGTATCTAATAATGCGTTTTACCACAACCAAATGGGACTCTTTTGGACACGATTGAAATCGAGCACAAAGACGTACACAAAACATAATATCCGGCCTACTAGTCGTCAAATACAACAAGCTACCAATCATGCTACGGTAAAGCTTAATATCTACACTTGTACCTTGTTCGTCCTTGTCAAGCTTGGTAGTTGTTGCCATGGGAGTTTTGCTTGTTTTAGTCCCTTCAAGCCCAAATCTCTTGATTAGTTCTTTCATGTATTTGGCTTGATTGATGAAGATCCCATCTTTCCTTTACTTGATTTGGAGTCCAAGGAAGTAGTTAAGCTCACCCATCATAGACATCTCAAATTCTTCCTTCATGCATGATTCAAAAGCTTGGCAAAGATTTTTATTAGTAGAACCAAATATGATATCATCCACATAAATTTGAACTATAAGAATATCATTTTCAACATGCTTTGTAAATAAAGTAGTATCTATTTTACCTTTCTTAAAACCATTTGAAATTAGGAAAGAAGAAAGTCTTTCATACCAAGCCCTAGGGGCTTGTTTTAAATCATAAAGAGCTTTGTCAAGTTTGAAAATAAAATCCGGATGTGTAGAATCAACAAAACCGGGGGTTATTCAACATACACCTCCTCTTCAATAAATCCATTTAAGAAGGCACTTTTTACATCCATTTGAAAAAGCTTAAAATCTTTATAAGAAGCAAATGCAAGAGTCATCCTTATGGCTTCAAGCCGTGCTACGGGTGCAAAGGTTTCTTCAAAATCGATACCTTTGATTTGAGTGTAACCTTGGCCAACTAACCTGGCTTTATTCCTAATAACGTTACCAGACTCATCCAACTTGTTCTTAAAGATCCACTTAGTACCAATTGTTGGTCTATCACTGGGCCTAGGAACAAGATGCCAAACTTGGTTGCGCTCGAATTGATTGAGCTCCTCTTGCATGGCTAGCAACCAATATGAGTCGGCCTCGGCTTCGAGGACGTTCTTTGGTTCAAAATGAGAAATGAAAGCCTAGTGTCCACAAAAATTATGAAGTTTAGCATGAGTAGTTACCCCTTTAGATACTTCACTTATGATAAGATCCTTGGGATGATGTGGATTGTATCTCCAATCTTTTGGAAGAGGTTGAGTAGGCTTCACTTCAACTTCTTGAATTTCATTCTCTTGAGCCTCATTATCTTGAGCTCCATTTCCTCCATCATCCTTTGGCATGTCTTCAATAGTAGGTGAGTCCTTCATAGTAGCTCTCTCCATTTCTTCATTTAAAGAGAATAACCAACATTAGATTCCTCAAATTTAATATGTATAGATTCTTCAATACTCAAAGATGACTTATTGAAGACCCTATAAGCTTTACTTGTAAGAGAATAACCAACAAAAATTGCTTTATAAGACTTTGCATCAAATTTACCTAAATTATCTTTTGTGTTCAAAACAAAGCATTTATATCCAAAAAATTTAAAGTATGAAACATTTGGCTTTCTAGAAAAATAGATCTCAAAAGATGTTTTTGAAGTATTTTTGCATAAGAAAACTCGATTTGATATATAGCAAGATGTGTTAACGGCCTCGGCCCATAAATAATGAGGGAGACCATATTCATTTATCATTGTCCTAGCCATCTCTTGTAATGTCCGATTTTTCCTCTCAACGACTTCATTTTGTTGTGGAGTTCTAGGACAAGATAGTTCTTGCTTAATTCCATGTTCTTCACAAAAAGTGCTAAAGGATTGGTTATTGAATTCACCACCTCTATCACTTCTTATTCTTAAAATAGAAGAATCTTTTTCCTTTTCAACTCTTTTCTTAAAGGCTTGAAAATATGAAAAGGCTTGATTTTTGTGTTCCAAAAAGAAAACCCATGTAAAACGCGAGAAATCATCAACTATAACAAAAGCAAAATGATTCCCACTTAGACTTTTGGTTTGAGTAGGACCAAACAAATCTATATGGATCAACTCCAAGGGATGTGATGTTATGATATCCTTAATTGACTTGAAAGAGGACTTGGTTTGTTTCCCAAGTTGGCACGCATCGCAAACGCGGTCATTTTCAAAGTTCAAGTAAGGAATACCTTTCACCATTTCCTTGTTGTTTAATCTAGATAGATGGTCAAACGAAATGTGGCCTAATCTTCTATGCCTCAACCAAGAGTCATCATCGAGGGCTTTCAAACAAGTAGCATTGCAAAACATATTAGACATGTCAATCATGTATACATTGTTTTCACGAAAATCGGAAAATATACATGTGTTAGAATGTCTATCAATAACTTTACAAGCTAAATTATCAAAAACAACATCAAAACCTTTGTCACAAAGTTGACTAACACTCAAGAGTTATGCTTGAGGCCATCAATTAAAACAACATTTTCTATTAAAGGGGATGTACCAAGTTTAACATTACCAATACCGATGATTTTTCCCTTGGCATCATCTCCGAAGGTGACGGTGCCACCTTCATGGTATCTTGATAGGGTTGCAAAGTTGTTGATATCCCAAGTCATGTGCCTTGAGCAATAACTATCAAGATACAACAATCCTTTACGTCGTTGGGCCTTGGAAGGTACCTACATCATTTAACAACTTTGTTGACTTTGGTACCCAAATTCTCTTGGGTCCTTGAAAGTTAGTATTCCGAACCCAAACATTATTATGTGAAGCATTTAGTCTATCATAGCAAAATCTACCCAAATGACCTTTACGGCCACAATATGTGTATGAAAATACTTTACCATACATGTATGCATGATGTGTGTGTGGAGTGTGAACATGTTTAGAATGTTTGGCATGATGTAAAGGTTGTGATCTATGAGCATGAGCATGAATAGCATGTGTATGTTTCTTAGGAGCTTGTTTCTTAGGAAACATAGCCTCTAGTCTATTCTTATCAAATTCACATTTTTTCAAAACTACTCCTAATGAATCAATTTTCTCTTTTAACATGGAAATTTCATTTTTATCAACTTGTGAAAACTTACCTTTACAAGAAATCTTATAATTATCAAAATCTTTTTGGGTGGAAATAAGAGTGAAAAGTAATTCATCTTTTTTTTAGAAAGAGTAAAAACTTGGTGATTAAGAGACTCATTTTCCTTTTTCATTTTTAAATACTTTTCCTTTAGAAAATCATAATTATGTGAGAGTTCTACAAATGCTTCTCCTAATTCATCCATGGAAAGATCATCATCAAGAGAAATGGTAGGGTTACCTTGCTTGTGCTTTCATTAGCCATGAAGTAAAAGTTGGCGGTGTCAACTTCCTCCTCGGATTCACTCTCGGAATCCCAGTAGCCCTTAGAGCTTTCTTTTTGTATAGCTTCTTGGTGGTGGAAGGCTTGACTTTATCCGGGCATTCCGCAACAATATGTCCCAACATCCCACAATTGAAACAAATGATTTTCTTGTCTACTTTACCTTGCCATCTCTTTTTATTTTGGAACTTTGCCTTGTTATACATTTTTCGAACATTCTTAACAAGAAGCGAAAGTTCCTCATCATCTTCTTCTTCATCGTCTTCGTTGGAGGATGTGGAATGACTCTTGAAGGCAATAGTTTTCTTCTTGGAGTGAGGTATTTCTTCTCTTGCTTTCCTCTCCATCTCATGGGTCTTTAGGTTCCCAATGAGATCTATAAGCTCCATCTCTTCCTTGTCATTAAGTTCCTTTAAGGTAGTGGCTTTGACTTCCCAAGATGGAGGGAGAGCCCGAATGATCTTCCTTACACTTTGGTCGTTGTCAATGAGGTCCCCTAGAGAAGAAAGTCCATTAGTAATCTTTGTAAATTTTGTAACCATATCATCTATGGTTTCATTCTGTTGCATAGAAAAATTTTCATATTGGGACCGAAGAAGGTCAATTTTTGCCCTCTTAACTTCTGAAGTCCCTTCATGTGTAACAAGCAAGTGAGTCCAAATCTCATGAGCGAATTTGCAATGAATAACTCTAGAGATATCATCATCATTAAGTGCTTGAAGCAATGCATAGTGTGCCCTAGCATTAGCAACAAATTCTTTAGTCTCAATATCAGACCAAGTGGACTCATCACTGGTGGGTACACTAAATGGTTTGGTCACCGCCTTTGCAACCCGGCTTCCTAGGGATTGCAAAAATACGGTCATCTTAACTTTCAATATGGGAAAGTTAAGGCCATCAAACTTTGGTGGGGTCTTAATTCCTTCAGCCATCTTTACTAAGTGAATGAATATGAAAAAAGATTAGCAATAAGGATCTCTCTAAGGTTGTTAAGCCAAGAGCCTAGAGACCAAAGCTCTGATACCAATTGAAAAACACCTAGAGGGGTGTGAATAGGTGTAAATGCTAATCTAACAATCTTTTTAAATAAGTATGAATATATGATGCAACGATCGCCCAAAACAAGACTAGGAGCCGGATACTCGGTGAAGGGCTCTGAACTCCTTCCTCGTGATTCCTCTAGATAAGAGTTTGAGGCGCGTATTGCAATCTTGTTGTATGAGTAATGATCGACAGATATGCAAGGAATGAAAAGAATGCAATGATGAAGTGCACACAAGGTAGAAATAAAGTGCAATAACACAAACTAGAATAGAAGAGCAATAAAGAAAGCAAAGAAAAGAAATCAATCGCAAACACAAGGAGTTTGTTTCGAGGTTCGAGCACTGAGCTCTACGTCCCCGCCTTCACCACCGTGAAGGGTTTCCACTATATCCAACGAGGAATTACAAGGTCTACCGAAGTCTGGAGTACCTAACTCCACCAATTACAATAGGTCTACCAAAGACCAGAGTACCGAACTCTACCAACTACAATAGGTTTACCGAAGACCGGAGTACCGAACTCCACCAACCCAATCCTCTACCGAAGAGGAATTACAAGGCAAGAAGAACAAGTAACCAAGTAACCAAGTGATCAACAAGGGATCACAAACTTCTCTTTACAACTTCCTTATAGAATGAGGAGGATATTTTGGCTCAAGGAGTGTAGTGAGAAAACAAGCTCAGTTATAAAGAAAAATTGCTTTGAAAACAACTGAAAATAGTTAACCAAGAATGCACAAGAGAATTGAAGGCTTTGGAAAACATTTTTTTCTTTCAAAACTTGAAAACAATAGGAAATATTTCTTGTAATTAGCAAGTGACCAATCCCCTCTATTTATAGGGATTAGAGAAGATCAAAACATGATTAAAACTAGGTTATTAGGTCATAGAGTAGCTGCCAAATTTTCAGAAAAAGCAGACATCAAAATCACCAACGAATCCCAATAAAAAGTTCTGAAAAACTAGCCATTGGCGGCAGCAGACGGTTGTCGGTCGACCGGCCCGGTCGACCGGCAGTCCAACGGCAAACTAGCCGTTAGACTCGGTCGACCGGTCGGTCGACCGGAAGCCAAAGGGTATTTTCATTAGAACTGAGGGTCGACCGACCCGGTCGACTGGCCAAAAACAGAGAGCAAGGTGATCCCAGTCGGTCGACCGGTCGGTCGACCGACGGACATGCACAAATTGTGCATGCTAGGGTCGGTCGACCGGCCAAGCCTGAAACAGAATTTTTTTAAGAAAATTTCTGAACTTTGGAAATTTTTCAAATCAATTTTGTTAGGGTATATGACTAAGTATCATGCTGAAAAGGTAGGAATACATGATATAACCAAGATATAAAATTTTATAAAAATTTGAGTCATGTATTAGAAAACAAAGCACGAACCTAAATCAAATACCAAAAACAAAAACGGTATTTTGGAAAAGTGAAAGTGTGTGTGTGTTCCTTGAGCCAACCTACCACAACCTCAAACTTTAACAAACTAACTCTTACAAGAGTTCTAGGTGACTACAAAGTCTTCAAGTGGGCTCCTCCATATATGTTCTTGAAAATCTTGTGTCTTGAACCTGAAATGAACCAACTTGTGTCAAAACGATCTTCCTTTAGGGAAGAGCACACCATGAATCCTTAGAACCCTGAAACTTACTTTAAACACTAAAAATGATTAGTACAAATAACTTTATATGTTTTGTAATCATCAAAACTCAAAAACCGTTTTGAAAAAACCTTGGGCCAATAATCTCCCCCTTTTTGATGATGACAAAACATACTAGTTATTTTAAAAAATATGGGAGAAAGAGCTTGGAAGCTCCCCCTCAAATCATGCTATGTATAAAAGAAAGACTATATGTATAAGTGAATGGCTATATACATAATAGATAGAAACTAAGAGTATAGAATTACAAAACACATTTTTCAAAATACTTTGCATATCTAAAAAGCAAAAAATGTAAAAAAAAATGTAAAGTTCCAAACTAACTAGTTATTACTTCAAAAGGTAATATGCATAACTCCAAAGTGTTAAAACTCAAAAATGCATAACTCCAAAATATTGAAACTCAAAAATTCATAGCTCCGAAGTTAAAAATAACAAACTTTTTCTCCCCCTTTTTGTCATACATCAAAAAGGGTAAACCTAGTTGAAAAAATTTTTCTTTAGGATTCCATAACACAAATATTCAATTCACCACAAATAAAAGAAAATCTAGCATAGTCTAGTGGTTTTATAAAAATATCGGCAAGTTGAAAATCGGTAAAAACATATTCAATTTCAATATCACCTTTTTCAATATGATCTCGAAGAAAGTGATACCGAATGTCAATGTGCTTAGTTTTACTATGTTGATTTGCATTTTTAGTCATATGAATAGTACTAGTATTATCACAAAATATTTTAATATGGTCAAAATACAAATCATAGTCAAGGAGAGTATGTTTCATTCAAAGAACTTGTGCACAACAAGCTCCGGCCCCAATATACTCCGCCTCGGCAGTTGAGAGGGCTACCGAATTTTGCTTTTTGGAAGACCAAAAAATAAGACAATTACTAAAAAATTGACATGTTCCACTTGTACTCTTCCTATCCACTCTACAACCCGCATAGTCGGCATCCGAAAAACTCATCATTGAAAATTGTCCGGTTTTCGGATACAACAAACCCATTTTAATGGTGCCCTTAAGGTATCTAATAATGCGTTTTATCGCAACCAAATGGGACTCTTTAGGACACGATTGAAATCAAGCACAAAGACATACACAAAACATAATATCCGGCCTACTAGCCGTCAAATACAACAAGCTACCAATCATGCTACGGTAAAGCTTAATATCTACACTTGTACCTTGTTCGTCCTTGTCAAGCTTGTAGTTGTTGCCATGGGAGTTTTGCTTGTTTTAGTCCCTTCAAGCCCAAATCTCTTGATTTGTTCTTTCGTGTATTTGGCTTGATTGATGAAGATCCCATCTTTCCTTTGCTTGATTTGGAGTCCAAGGAAGTAGTTAAGCTCACCCATCATAGACATCTCAAATTCTTCCTTCATGCATGATTCAAAAGCTTGGCAAAGATTTTTATTAGTAGAACCAAATATGATATCATCCACATAAATTTGAACTATAAGAATATCATTTTCAACATGCTTTGTAAATAAAGTAGTATCATTTTACCTTTCTTAAAACCATTTGAAATTAGAAAAGAAGAAAGTCTTTCATACCAAGCCCTAGGGGCTTGTTTTAAACCATAAAGAGCTTTGTCAAGTTTGAAAACAAAATCCAGATATGTAGAATCAACAAACCCGGGGGGTTGTTCAACATACACCTCCTCTTCAATAAATCCATTTAAGAAGGCACTTTTTACATCCATTTGAAAACGCTTAAAATCTTTATAAGAAGCAAATGCAAGAGTCATCTGTATGGCTTCAAGCCGTGCTACGGGTGCAAAGGTTTCTTCAAAATCGATACCTTCGATTTGAGTGTAACCTTGGGCAACTAACCTGACTTTCTTCCTAATAACGTCACCAGACTCATCCAACTTGTTCTTAAAGATCCACTTAGTACCAATTGTTGGTCTATCATGGGGCCTAGGAACAAGATGCCAAACTTGGTTGCGCTCGAATTGATTGAGCTCCTCTTGCATGGCTAGCAACCAATATGAGTCGGCCTCGGCTTCGAGGACGTTCTCTCGTTCAAAATGAGAAATGAAAGCATAGTGTCCACAAAAATCATGAAGTTTAGCACGAATAGTTACCCCTTTAGATACTTCACCTATGATAAGATCCTTGGGATGATGTGGATTGTATCTCCCATCTTTTGGAAGAGATTGAGTAGGCTTCACATCAACTTCTTGAATTTCATTCCCTTGAGCTTCATTATCTTGAGCTCCATTTCCTCCATCATCCTTTGGCATGTCTTCAATAGTAGGTGAGTCCTTCATAGTAACTCTCTCCATGTCTTCATTTAAAGAATCTATTTCTACAATATTCTTAACAAACACATTAGATTCCTCAAATTTAACATGTATAGATTCTTCAATAGTCAAAGATGACTTATTGAAGACCCTATAAGCTTTACTTGTAAGAGAATAACCAACAAAAATTGATTCATAAGACTTTGCATCAAATTTACCTAAATTATCTTTTTTTGTTCAAAACAAAGCATTTACATCCAAAAACTTTAAAATATGAAACATTTGGCTTTCTAGAAAAATAGATCTCAAAAGATGTTTTTGAAGTATTTTTGCATAAGAAAACTCGATTTGATATATAGCAAGATGTGCTAACGGCCTCGGCCCATAAATAATGAGGGAGACCATATTCATTTATCATTGTCCTAGCCATCTCTTGTAATGTCCGATTTTTCCTCTCAACGACTCCATTTTGCTGTGGAGTTCTAGGACAAGATAGTTCATGCTTAATTCCATTTTCTTCACAAAAAGTGCTAAAAGATTGGTTATTGAATTCACCACCCCTATCACTTCTTATTCTTAAAATAGAAGAATCTTTTTCCTTTTCAACTCTTTTCTTAAAGGCTTGAAAATATGAAAAGGCTTGATTTTTGTGTTCCAAAAAGAAAACCCATGTAAAACGCGAGAAATCATCAACTATAACAAAAGCAAAACGATTCCCACTTAGACTTTTGGTTTGAGTAGTACCAAATAAATCCATATGGATCAACTCCAAGGGACGTGATGTCATGATATCCTTAATTGACTTGAAAGAGGACTTGGTTTGTTTCCCAAGTTGGCACGCGTCGCAAATGCGGTCCTTTTCAAAGTTCAAGCAAGGAATACCTTTCACCATTTCCTTGTTGTTTAATCTAGATAGATGGTCAAATGAAATGTGGCCTAATCTTCTATGCCACAACCAAGAGTCATCATCGAGGGCTTTCAAACAAGTAGCATTGCAAAACATATTAGACATGTCAATCATGTATACATTGTTTTCATGAAAATCGGAAATATACATGTGTTAGAATGTCTATCAATAACTTTAAAAGCTAAATTAACAAAAACAACATCAAAACCTTTGTCACAAAGTTGACTAACACTCAAGAGGTTATGCTTGAGGCCATCAACTAAAACAACATTTTCTATTAAAGGGGATGTACCAAGTTTAACATTACCAATACAGATGATTTTTCCCTTGGCATCATCTCCGAAGGTGACGGTGCCACCTTCATGGTATCTTGATAGGGTTGCAAAGTTGTTGATATCCCAAGTCATGTGCCTTGAGCAACCACTATCAAGATACAACAATCCTTTACGTCGTTGGGTCTTAGAAGGTACATACATCATTTAACAACTTTGTTGACTTTGGTACCCAAATTCTCTTGGGTCCTTGAAAGTTAGTATTCCGAACCCAAACATTATTATGTGGAGCATTTAGTCTATCATACCAAAATCTAGCCAAATGACCTTTACAGCCACAATATGTGCATGAAAATACTTTACCATACATGTATGCATGATGTGTGTGTGGAGTGTGAACATGTTTAGAATGTTTGGCATGATGTAAAGGTTGTGATCTATGAGCATGAGCACGAATAGAATGTGTATGTTTCTTAGGAGCTTGTTTCTTAGGAAACATAGCCTCTAGTCTATTTTTATCAAATTCACATTTTTTCAAAACTACTCCTAATGAAACAATTTTCTCTTTTAACATGGAAATTTCATTTTTATCAACTTGTGAAAACTTACCTTTACAAGAAATCTTATAATTATCAAAATCTTTTTGGGTGGAAATAAGAGTGTAAAGTAATCCATCTTTTTCTTTAGAAAGAGTAAAAACTTGGTGATTAAGAGACTCATTTTCCTTTTTCATTTTTAAATACTTTTTCTTTAGAAAATCATAATTATGTGAGAGTTCTACAAATGCTTCTCCTAATTCATCCATGGAAAGATCATCATCAAGAGAAGTGGTAGGGGTTACCTTGCTTGTGCTTTCATTAGCCATGAAATACAAGTTGGCGGTGTAACCTTCCTCCTCAGATTCACTCTCGGAATCCCAAGTAGCCCTTAGAGCGTTCTTTTTGTATGACTTCTTAGAGGTGGAAGGCTTGACTTTATCCGGGCATTCCGCAACAATATGTCCCCCAACATCCCACAATTGAAACAAATGATTTTCTTGTCTACTTTACCTTGCCATCTCTTTTTATTTTGGAACTTTGCCTTGTTGTACATTTTTGGAACATTCTTAACAAGAAGCGAAAGTTCCTCATCATCTTCTTCTTCATCGTCTTCGTTGGAGGATGTGGAATGACTCTTGAAGGCAATAGTTTTCTTCTTGGAGGGAGGTATTTCTTCTCTTGCTTTCCTCTCCATCTCATGGGTCTTTAGGTTCCCAATGAGACCTATAAGGTCCATCTCTTCCTTGTCATTAAGTTCCTTTAAGGTAGTGGCTTTGACTTCCCAAGATGGAGGGAGAGCCCGAATGATCTTCCTTACACTTTGGTCATTGTCAATGAGGTCACGTAGAGAAGAAAGTCTATTAGTAATCTTTGTTAATTTTGTAACCATATCATCTATGGTTTCATTCTGTTGCATAGAAAAATTTTCATATTGGGATCGAAGAAGGTCAATTTTTGCCCTCTTAACTTCTGAAGTCCCTTCATGTGTAACAAACAAGTGAGTCCAAATCTCATGAGCGAATTCACAATGAATAACTCTAGAGATATCATCATCATTAAGTGCTTGAAGCAATGCATAGTGTGCCCTAGCAGTAGCAACAAATTCTTTAGTCTCAATATCGGACCAAGTGGACTCATCACCGGTGGGTACACTAAATGGTTTTGTCACCGCCTTTGCAACCCGGCTTCCTAGGGATTGCAAAAATACGGTCATCTTAACTTTCAATATGGGAAAGTTAAGTCCATCAAACTTTGGTGGGGTCTTAATTCCTTCAGCCATCTTTACTAAGTGAATGAATATGAAAAATTATTAGCAATAAGGATCTCTCTAAGGTTGTTAAGCTAAGAGCCTAGAGACCAAAGCTCTGATACTAATTGAAAAACACCAAGAGGGGGGGTGAATAGGTGTAAATGCTAATCTCATAATCTTTTTAAACAAGTATGAATATATGATGCAACGATCGCCCAAAACAAGACTAGGAGCCGGATACGCGGTGAAGGGCTCTGAACTCCTTCCTTGTGATTCCTCTAGATAAGAGTTTGAGGTGCGTATTGCAATCTTGTTGTATGAGTAATGATCGACAAATATGCAAGGAATGAAAAGAATGCAATGATGAAGTGCACACAAGGTAGAAATAAAGTGCAATAACACAAACTAGAATAGAAGAGCAATAAAGAAAGCGAAGAAAAGAAATCAATCGCAAACACAAGGAGTTTGTTTCGAGGTTCGAGCACTGAGCTCTATGTCCCCGCCTTCACCACCGTGAAGGGCTTCCACTATATCCACCGAGGAATTGCAAGGTCTACCGAAGACCGGAGTACCAAACTCCAACAATTACAATAGGTCTACCGAAGACCAGAGTACCGAACTCCACCAACTACAATAGGTTTACCGAAGACTGGAGTACCGAACTCCACCAACCCAATCCTCTACCGAAGAGGAATTACAAGGCAAGAAGAACAAGTGACCAAGTAACCAAGTGATCAACAAGGGATCACAAACTTCTCTTTGCAACTTCCTTATAGAATGAGGAAGATATTTTGGCTCAAGGAGTGTAGTGAGAAAACAAGCTTAGTTATAAAGAAAAATTGCTTTGAAAACAACGGAAAATAGTTAACCAAGAATGCACAAGAGAATTGAAGGCTTTGGAAAACTTTTCTTTCTTTCAAAACTTGAAAACAATTGGAAATATTTCTTGTAATTAGCAAGTGACCAATCCCCTCTATTTATAGGGATTAGAGGAGATCAAAACATGATTAAAACTAGGTTATTAGGTCATAGAGTAGCTGCCAAATTTTCAGAAAAAGCAGACATCAAAATCACCAATGAATCCCAATAAAAAGTTCTGAAAAACTAGCCGTTGGTGGCAGCAGACGGCTGTCAGTCGTCCGGCCCGGTCGACCGACAGTCCAACTGGCAAACTAGCCGTTGGACTCGGTCGACCGGTCGGTCGACTGGAAGCCAAAGGGTATTTTCATAAGAACTGACGGTCAACCGACCCGGTCGACCGGCCAAAAATAGAGAGCAAGGTGATCCCAGTCGGTCGACCGGTCGGTCGACCGACGGACATGCACAAATTGTGCATGCTAGGGACGGTCGACCGGCCAAGCCTGAAACAGAATTTTTTTAAGAAAATTTCTGAACTTTGGAAAATTTCAAATTAATTTTGTTTGGGTATATGACTAAGTGTCATGCTGAAAAGGTAGGAATACATGATATAACAAAGATATAAAATTTTATAAAAATTTGAGTCATGTATTAGAAAACAAAGCATGAACCCAAATCAAATACCAAAAACGAAAACGATATTTTGGAAAAGTGAAAGTGTGTGTGTGTTCCTTGAGCCAACCTACCACAACCTCAAACTTTAACAAACTAACTCTTACAAAAGCTCTAGGTGACTACAAAGTCTTCAAGTGGGCTCCTCCATGTATGATCTTGAAAATCTTGGGTCTTGAACCCTAAATGAACCAACTTGTGTCAAAACGATCTTCCTTTAGGGAAGAGCACACCATGAATCCTTAGAACCCTGAAACTTACTTTAAACACTAAAAATGATTAGTACAAATAACTATATATGTTTTGTAATCATCAAAACTCAAAAACCGTTTTGAAAAAACCTTGGGCCAACAAAGTAGACAAAACATTATTCACTAAGCATGTTGATAATGACATTCTAATAGTGCAAATTTATGTTGATGATATAATTTTTGGTTCTACTAATGAGTTTTTTTGCATGGAGTTTGAAAAGTGTATGCAACTAGAATTTGAGATGTCTTCAATGGGTGAATTGAATTTCTTTCTTGGACTCCAAGTCAAGCAATTACAAGATGGGATATTTATATGTCAAGCCATGTACGCAAAGGAACTTATAAAGAAATTTGGACTTGAAGGCTTGAAAGTTTGCAACACTCCCATGGCAATAACAACCAAGCTTGATAAGGATGACCAAGGTAAATGTGTTGATATTAAGTTATATAGAAGCATGATTGGTAGTTTATTGTATTTAACGGCAAGTAGGCCGGATATCATGTTTAGCTTGTGTTTTTGTGCTAGATTCCAATCGTGTCCTAAAGAGTCTCATCTTATTGCTGTAAAACACATCATTCGTTATATTAAGGGCACAATTGGAATAGGTCTTTGGTATCCAAAAATCAGAGATTTTTCAATGACGAGTTATTCGGATGCAGACTATGTGGGTTGTAGAGTGGATAGAAAGAGTACTAGTAGGACATGTCAATTTCTTGATAATTTTTGTTTCATGTTCCTCTAAAAAACAAAATTTGGTAGCACTCTCAACTGCCGAGGCGGAGTATGTTGCGGCGGGGGCTTATTGTGCACAAGTCCTTTGGATGAAACATACTCTCCTTGATTATGATTTGCATTATGATCATATAAAAATATTTTGTGATAATACTAGTACTATACATATGACTAAGAATGAAAATCAACATAGTAAGACCAAGCACATTGAGATTAGGTATCACTTTCTTAGAGATCATTTTGAGAAAGGTGATATAGAGATTGATTATGTTTCTTCAGATTTGCAACTTACCGATATTTTCACTAAACCACTTGATTTCAACAGATTTTCTATTATATGTGGTGAACTTAATGTTTGTGTTATTGAATAAAAATGTTTTTCTTGTTTATCCCTTTTTGATGTATGACAAAAAGGGGGAGAAAATGGGTTTATATGGTTTTGTTTTATAACTCATGACTTTTGTTTGAAAGTTTTATGAGTTTTATGAGATGGCTTTTTGATTGGTTTTTGATTGCAATTCAATATAGTATAATTTGAGGGGGAGTTTTCACCTCTCTTTTATATCTTGTTAATATAGCCTATTTGTTTTGTCATCATCAAAAAGGGGGAGATTGTTGGCCCAAGAGGTTACACTCTCCATTTGTTTAGAGTTTTGATGATAACAAAACACTTAAGAGCTATATTGGTAATAATAAGTTTGTTCAAGATGAGTTTCAGGTTAGTACTATTTTGAAGGCCATTGTTTAGCTTTTGCAAGACTTTCTTGGTTCATGAAGCAAATAAGGCAAAAGACACAAGAAGGAATGATCATAGAAGAGAAGGTCTAGCATGGCATTGGATGGCTCAAGACTTCAGTTTGGCTCAAGAGACTTCATTAGTCTTGTTTTTAGTTTTATAATTTTGTTAAAGAGTAATGGATAGGTTGAAGCTCAATATTCCTACACACGTTGTTGCACACTTGTCTTTTTCAAATATTTCTCCTATATATATACAAATTATTTTTAAATAAATTTTAATACCTACAAACTCAATTTTGTATTTTATACCTGGTAAAGAAAAGTTCTATTTTGAAAACCCATCAAAATCCCTTTAAAAATCTTTTCTAATTTCAACTTTTGACCTGAGCCGGTCGACCGACCAGTCGACCGACTCTTTGTCAGGTCAGATCGGTCGATCGACCGGTCGACCGAGAATCTGACCATTGGGTGCGTGCAGGTGTGCACGTTTTTCGGTCAACCGGGCGGTCGATTGGACCCATTAGCGGTCGAACGACCTTCGGCCGACTACAAGAACTAAGTCTCTGTTTGTTTCGGTCGATCGTGCGGTCGACCGGGAGCCGCAACGGCTCTTTTTATTTAAAAATCGGTCGATCGGCCGATCGACCGTTAGTGGGGTTTTCTGCCATAACGGCTAGTTTTTTAAAACACGTTTTAATTAATCTCTTTTTCTCTAAAAGAGTTTTGGGGGATATTTTATGGGTCGAATACTTCCTAATTACTATTATATGAGTTTACTCTTTAAACCCTAGCTCTATCCTATAAATAGGGGTGATTAGGGTTATGTTTTACACAACAAGCATTGGCAAAATATTCAAAGTTTTCAAAGGTTTTCAAAAGAGTTTGGTCCTTAGTTTTTGTGCTGAAGAATCTCTCATTCCTGAAATTTTAGTTTCTAAACTCTCTCAACTTCTTTTTCTTTTTTGACTTACAATATTTGAGCTTCAATTCTAACCATTGTTCTACAGGGTTCTTGTAAGGGAAAGAGGATTTTGCAAAAGAGAGTTTGTGGTTTTTTGATCACCAAGAAATACTTGTATTCGAGATTGTGGAGTTGGGTACTCCGGTGTGATTGTAACTCTTTGTGAAGTTATAGTGGTTAGAAATCCTTCTGGGGAAGGCGGGGGCGTAGAGCTGGGTGCTCGAACCTCAGAAAAATTCTCAGTGTTTGTGTTTGGTTTACTTGCTCTTATCTCTTGCATTATATTCTTGTTTCAATTACTTACTTTAATTACTTGCTTCATTTCCTTGCTCTATATATATTCATAGCTATATTCACTTGTTGCATTTTCATATTGTCAATCAAATACTCATACAACAAGATTGCATTGCGCACCTTTAACTCTTATCAAGAGGAATTACGAGGAAGGAGTTCAGAGCCCTTCACTAGGTATTCGGCTTCTAGTCCTATTTTGGGTTGATTGTTGCATCATAAATTTTTAATTGTGCATTGATTAGCATTATCACTTATTCACCCCCCTCTAGGTGATTTCATGCTTCACACTGTTTGTCACAATAGAAGTCAGGTTCCTTCTTCTTTAAGGCCTAGAAGAAGGGCTTGCACTTGTCAGTAGATCTACTGAGGAACCAACTAAGGGAGGCACGGTATCTATTGAGTATTTGGACTGTCTTGATGCAAGTAGGACACTTTATCTTCAGTATTGCAGATATCTAATTGGAGTTCGCTTCGATTCCTTGCTAAGTGACTAGATGCCCGAGGAACTTGCTGGAGGCTACTCCGAAGTTGTATGTCTCCAGGTTGAGTTTCATGTTATAACATCAAAGGAGAGCGGACACTTCCTCCAAATGATATGCATAATCCGAGCGCTTGAGACTTTTTCACGAGCATGTCATCAATGTATACCTCCATTGTGTACCCGGTCATCTTCTTGAAGACTTCATTGACCATCCGCTGGAAGGTGACTTTGGCATTCTTCAACTCGAAGGGTATCATTCTTTAGCTGTAGATGGCGCGGCCAATGGTGAAGGTCATCTTGTCCTCATCTGGTGGATGCTTCTTGATTTGATAATATTTAGAATAGGCATTCATGAAGCTGAGGAGTTCACGATCTGCTGTTGCGTCCATTATCTTGTCTATGCTGAATAGCGGGAAGCTATCTTTAGGGCAAGCCTTGAGGTCTGTGAAATTAATAACTCTCCACTTCCAATTCTTCTTCTTTACTAGAACCAGGTTGGCAAGTCATTCTGGGTGAAGAGTTTCTCAGATGAAACCGGCCTTAAGCAATCAGTTGATTTCATTATTGAGTGCCTGTAGATGTTCTGCGTTCAGCTTTCGAAGTTCAAATTGTTGGCCTAGAGGCCCTTCACTCTAGTTTTGATGATGATTAACTCATGTAGTTATAGTTTATTAATAATCTTGTGATATTTAGTTTTAGATATTTAATCAAGATATTAGAGGTGATTAGCTTCAACAAAGGTGTTTTGGAGTTTTCACATAGTGATTTAGGAGCTCGCGCGTCAAGATCGCATCTAGCATTCGGTTGGAGTCAAGCTCGTTGGATCGCATTTGGATCGAGTCAACTTGAAGATGGAGTTCTACAAGAAGATCTCGGTTTGTTTTTAGTTTAGAATATTTAGATCATTGTAAAGATTTGATAGTGTGATATGCTCAAGTTCACAATTCACACGCAAGTTTCATGTTTTTGGTTTTCGGTTTAACTGGATCTTGGTTTTCAAGTCAAAAACATAGATATAATATCTTTAATGTATATTGGATTCTATCCATATACAACATGCTTAAAAGTTATTTAAATATCATGTTTTTGTATTTACATGTGTTTTGAAAAAATCGGATTTCCATTTCAAAAACTATCTTTTGGAAAATATGGATTTCGTTTAAGGAAATATTTCAAAAACACAAAAATGGTTCAAATTGTTTGAAATATGTTGAATTTTACTCACGCATATTTGTATTTCAAAGATCTAATAAGAACATTTTTTTTGGAATTTATGTGATTTTATTGGATTTAATTGAAGGCAAAAAGACAAGTTTTTAATTCCTATAACAGTTTGATGTGACCGTCTGCCGGTCGACCGGTCCGTCGACCGTAGAAGAAGTTGATCGACCGGTCCATCGACCGACGTGCACAGATGTGCACGCAGCCATGGCCGTGTGGGCCAGTCGACCAGCCGGTCGACCGTTAGAGAGCTCTGCTATCTGGGAATGGCCCCGGTCGACCGGCAGAGAGCTGCTGCTCCCTGTATCCAGTCCTGGTCGACTGGACGGTCGACCGGAGGCACAATGGTCATAAATATAACCGTTGGGCCGGTCGACCGGCGGTCGACCGGAAGGACAAATCTGCCCTTTCCTGCTGCCAACAGGCAGATTTGTTTTGGGGCTATAGATACTCCATTCCTTGGCTATTTTAGATAAGATTTTAAGAGAGAAAAATTTACAACTTTCAAGTGTTTTTTAGCAATAGTTTATAGTGCTAAAAGTTTTATTTATATTTGTTTTTAAAGTGTTTGAATTTCAAAGAAATTAGAGACTTTTGGGAATTGGTTTTTGATCTAAAATTCTATATCTATTTGGAGATTTTTTCAAGTATTTTTCTTTGTTCCAAACACTTTATTTTCTCAGACTTGAGCTTATCATATCTATCCTATCTATTAGGATCTTGTTTAGTGAGAAAATATTTGGTTTGTGATCTTTTGGTCACCTAGTATTGTAAACCTCATTTCCTTGTTGTTGGTATCCATCTTGTGTAGAGGTGATTATGGAGATTGGTTTGGATCCCTCAAGTGTCAGGTGATTGTTGTTGGTGTTGGCTTTGAACGTAGACCCTCTAGTGAGAGATTGATTTGTTGTTTGGCTAAGTGCCCATCTCTCTAAGTGTAGAGGTGATTTGAGTTGTGCCTTACTTCTAGTGAGAGGCTGTATTTGTTGGAGAGAGGAGTTGTGTACTCTCGATTTATATTATGCAAATCCTCAGTGGAGGTTCCCTCTGTGGGAAGTCCTGTGTGGACGAGTTAGTGGAAATCCTTCTGTCTGAAGGCGGGGACGTAGATCTTTGAGCTTGAACCTCAAAACATATCCTTGTGTTTGCATTTGATCCACTTTCTCTAACTTTCTCTCTCTTAAATTGTGCATTGCATCATATTGTCATATCATATTTATATGCTTGGGCTTGATTGTTTGCCATACTTGTGTTCAACCAAGAGAGCTGTACATAGCACCTCAACTCTCATTTAGAGGAATTCAGAGGAGATAGTTCAGAGCTCTTCACCGGAAATTCGGCTACACTCTTTGGTCGCACTAAGTGTGTTGCAATTTATTTTAATTCCGTATTATTTGTCATTAGATTAGCCTCACGCCATTCACCCCCCTTTAGGTGTGATTTCATAATTGATGCTTAAAAATCACACACACTTGCATAAGTTATCTATAAAAAAAATTATTTCAAAAATATTTTCAAAAATACTAAGTTTTTGTCTCCCCTGAGAAAGAGCTGTGGATAGGATCTTCAGTATTTCAGAGCTAACTATCGACAGCCCACTTAGACTGTCGCCAGTTGATACGTTATGTATCAGTCAGCTGTCGACAGTCCAATTAGACGTCGATAGGCAAGCTCCGCAATGACTAAAAATTTAGCCGTTACGCACTGGACTGTCGATAACCCTATTGGACTGTCGACAACTCGAGTAGACCATTTAGGTCAAATTTCAAATAAAATGAGATTTTCTCTAATCAGACTGTTTATCTTATCCCCAAACAGGTATATTTTACTATATTAGGATTTTATTAGTGTTTTATTGACTGATTTAGCTCTCTAATGTTTCTTACCTACTGCCTATATATATATGGGTCATTGTAGGAAACGTTTTTCACTCTAGTTAACAAGCTTAAACACAAATTTTTGAAATCAAAGTTTTTATGGGGAAAAAAAACAAATTTTTGCTTTCAAGTTTCAAGCTTCAAGAGCTCTCAATTTTAAATCATTCTCTACAAGTTTTAAGCTTTCAAGTTCAATTTTTTCAACTATAATTTCTTTCACAAGATTTTTAAGCTTCATTTCTCCACTCAAACTCTAAGAAGTTATAAAGAAAAAGTTTGAGACTATTGTGGTAGCCCAAAGATTGAAAACTTCATTGGTTAGTGTTACCTCTTGTGTCGAGAATTGAAGGTTGAAATTGTGTACCCTGAGTCTTGTCTAGATCTTGCAGTTCCTTTGTGAAGGTTCATTTGTGAATCGTGAAAATCCTTAAAGCAGTGAAGGCGGGGACATAGATCTTTGTGGTCGAACCTAGAAATAAATTTCTTGTATTTGTGATTGCTTTCTCTCTTTCTCTTATTCTATCTCTATCGCTTGTGTTGGCCTAAGGGTACAATCGTTTTCCATTTTGATGATGACCCATTCATGAATATTTATAAGAACTAATATATACTTTTAAGTGTCTATAAGTTTCAGCTTCTCTATATAGTGATTCATCTTCAAAAGATATAATACGGGATCGAAAGCAAAGGTTTTCCCTGTGTTGTGAAGTTGTATATATTTATATGGTATACAAATTTTGTTTTTGTAATCTATAAAAAGTTAAAGTTTAGTATATAGAAAGTAGAGCTCAAAGGAATCACACGCACACGCACACATACACACACTCTCTCTCTCATACTTTATTTTCCATCAAATATATTTTACAAGTTAACTTACTTGTGTTATATAAAGAAATTGTTCAATTGACAACATTGATTGTCGACAGGTCCAAAGAGGACTATCACAGTGGTTTTCCTTAGTCTGTTGAACAGAACTCTCAATAGTGTTGTCGACAATATTTTGTTTACATTGTAGACACAAAATACCAAGAGTTATCGATAGATTTTTTTTAGGGAACTGTCGATAAGATTCTACAGAATCTAAGATTTTCAAAAATATTTGTTCTCTGTCGACAGTCAAAGTGAACTGTCAATAGCTAATACTGCGTATCAGTATCAAATTGTCGACAATATTAGTGAACTGTCAATAGTAGTAGTGTTTATCTAAAGTAATGCTTTAGCATTGACCGTCGACAATAGTTATTTGACTTGATTTTTAACATGTATTAAATGAAGACCTTCCTTGTATAGAATTTCTAAAACGCCTATAATTTATAAACCTATATATGATATGATTTCCTAAGTATTTATTATCAGTTTTAAGAGAAGAAAATCAATCCCTATTTTGTGAAAAAGTTTTTACTCAAAATTTCCTACTTTACACTTTATTTCTCACACCATATTCTTTGAGTTTTAAACCTCTCTATATTTTAAGTTATAGGATCCTTGTGAGAAGTTTTGTGATATGAAGAAGATTATCTTGTTACTGTAAAGTTATGGATTAGCTCCTCTAGTCAAAGAGGATTGAGAATTGCGACTCTGAGATCTTACGGGAGCTATCTTTGTAAAGTGTAATCATGATTACATAGTTGAATCCTTCATTGCAGTGAAGGCGGGGACGTAGAGCAGTGGCTCGAACCTCGAGAATAACTTTATTTATTTACGATTGCTTACTGAGTTTGCTTTTCTTATACTTTCTCTATATTGCTATATCTTGTTTGTTTTTTTATTACGATATCACTCATATCTATTATTATCTATTCTTATTACACCAAGATAGCAATTACGCACCTGAGCTCTTGTTAAAGAGGAATCATGAGGAATAAGTTCAGAACCCTTAATGGAGTATTCAACTTAAATTCTTGGTTGCAAGTTTAAGTTTTGGGTTTTTGTGTTGTACTTCATTTTATTCTAGTATTTTAATTATATATCACCTATTCACCCTCTCTTGGTGTATTTCAGCTTGTACTTGTGTTTTTGACTTATCTCTATTGCTAGAGACTTGTGCTTTTGCTTTCATTATACTTGCTATTCATCTCTTGCATCATTCATACTTGTCGATTTTCCTCTTTTAATCAAAAAGGCAATCGAGCACCTTAACTCTTATCTAGAAGAATATAGAGGAGAAGTTCTAGAGACCTTAATTGGGAATGTGGCTTCACTTCTTTATTTGAGTTGACCATTTGCATTATTTATTTTAATTATTGCATTTTCACATTTAATTAGCATTACACCTATTCACTCCTCTCTAGGTGTACTTCCAAATGTCTCGAGAGGGAGTAGAGCCAATCGTAAGTAGTACCTTTGAGACTGGATGTCACACCCCGCTTCCCAAAATACGTAAAAACGGAGTCGCGACAAGAGTCGGCGACGTATATACGTGAGGAAAATAGCCCACGCCTATACACTATGCCTAAAGTAAGCTGAATAAGCTATATAATCAACTACAATAAATTAATATCACTACAATATGACATATAAATATTTAACACATTAATAGCAGATGAATAAAGAAAAGAAATGGCAACTGGACATGATATAGATAGAATGGGAAAATAACATGAATAAAAGAGCAAGAATACCTATGGTCATGAAAAGAGGGACTTCAACTCCTCATAACACATGTAATCCTCTCCAATTACCTATTCATCAATAAATATCCACGGATCTAATTATGCAAATGCAGGGAATTAGAACTCCTAGTGAATGTGTGAGAATAAACTGGCAAGTGCATGTGCATATAACAATTGAGCAAATAAAAAAATATATACCGGAATAAGAAATGGCTTGAATAAGTAAATAAACAGTAATGAGAATAGCACACAGTAGAGTATGTATCCAGTTACATGTTCAATTAGGTGTCTATCACAATCTGTATATCAGGTGGGTTTAGTCAGTTAGTACTAGAGTCAAATGTTCAATCAGGTCAGTTGTAACATCAGATGTCCAACATATATACATGTATCGGGCAAAGACAATCAATTACAGTACATTATGCATAATTTATTATTATTATGTCAGCAAATACCAATTGCCACCAATAATAGACGCATCCCATATTACGCCTATCACACGTGTCAATCGAGGTTCTAAGTTATTAAAACTTATCGATTAGAGACATTATCCATGCTTTAGGTGGGTTTCGCATATACCCGGGACCACGGTTCAGAATCTTGGCGCTGATCCAGGCCCTACTGATTGTAATCCAATATTGCATATTTTACCTCATTATTCCCATGCATATTACAAATAAATATGTGATTTTTACTCCTCTTCTCTACATATTTGCAGGTACACACTTAAATGAGAGATATCCAAATAATCACTTAATTAACCATAATTAAGTGATTAATCAAGATTAAAGATAAAGCCAAATTCAAATCCCAGATCCAGAGAGATCCGCACAACAAACGAAGATTCTAGATATACAACGTGGCTAACAAACTCTCAACTGATCTCCAACAGAAAGATCCGGATCAACGGCCAAGATCAAGCCGCGATCCGCGACATGGGCGCGGCAATCTTAGGTTGTTATGGCCTCGGATTTCGTGCCAACAACCTTGGCTCTCGAAGGTTCTCTCCCATGCTATAAATAGTCCACCTTCACCTGCGAGCAAAGACTGATCAGAGAAGAGAGAGAGATTAGTGTAAAGCTTGTAATTTTGTTAGTTTTTCTTTAGGATTTTTAGCTCTCTATGATCTTCTCTTCCCTAGAATTCAATGTAAAAGAGAGTGATTGTGAGGGAGAGAGCTTGTGTAATCAAGGGTGACACTTGAAGCAACAAGGATTGATCCATCCTCCTTCCTCTACTTGAAGCTTGGTTCTAGTTCTATGTGCTTTCTTTACATGCTTTCTTTATTGCTTTGTTTACTTCTTGCAATTTACTTCATGCTTTCTTGTATTTTTCTTATGGCTTGTTGTAGCTAATTCCTTCTCCATGTACTAGTTTACCACTAGCTTAGCTTTCTTCACTAACTCATGGGTGATTGCTTTTGTTCATCTTGCAAGTTGTATGATCTTCTCTTCTCCGATGGTTAAACCACCATCTTGCAAGTGAGAAAGTAATTAGGTCAACACGCGAGACGAATCCTACACTAATGGAGTGACAACATTAGGCAAGCATTCGCTATCAAGGAGTCTAGTAAGTCTTGGCAAGCTAGCAAGGTAAGCTAGTCATGGATCTTTTTCATTCAAGCTTTCTTTAAGTTTTCTTTCCTTTTCTTGTGAATAACCCAATCCACTTCTTGATTTCTTTTCCAACGATTTCCACCATGAACATAGCCATCCTTTCTTTTAGTTTCTTTTACATTTGATTCACTAAGTTTATAAGCAAGAGAAGAATACTCGTTTGTTCACTTCACTACCACACGTAAAGCTTCCATCGCGAGCTCTCCCTGAGATTCGACTCGGTATAGCCCTATGCTATAGCGGAGACAAGAAAGGGTACATCAAATACATTTCTATACACATAATAAGTACACCCTCTTAGTCTAATCACCTACCACTAGGTAGTCAAGGGCATGTATAACATTATAACAGGGACAAGAATAGAACATGGTGCTAGTCACCCCACGGGAACCCTGGTGGAACCCCATTTCGGCTGCGCAACCTATATCGTAGGTCCACCAAAATGCAGACGATATCTCCTCCATCAATTTCTCCAATCTCAGTGTAAGTTGTTTAATGTCATGTTATTAGTTTATCAAAATTATTTAATGTGCATGTTATTTAGATCACTGGGATAACTCGGTGGATAATAATGGCAACATGTATAATCAGGATACTAGTATAACATAATATATAATGTCAGATAACATGATACCAGTATAACAGGACATGTAACAAGTATAACATGAGGGTGTTGTTACTGTATACAATATTTTTTCAGCAATTATAGTTACATGGACAATATAGTTATCAAGTAGATATCATGTATAATCAGTCAAGTTCTTCAGTTAAATCATGATATACAAGATAATTAATGACATGCTGGCATAAAATGAATAATCCAGAAATTCTCAAAGTCATTAATATATCCAAGTCCCAATATATCAAATACATACTCATTTAAATCTAACCAATCATCACTATCCAATCTTTATTAAGACCAACATATACTTTCACTTCCGTGAAGTTCAAGCACAAGATCCAGAAATCTAAGTAACTAGTCAATTATGCTTATACATGCCACCAGGTCAGGTCAAACCAATCTATATCTACTCCTCAACCCAAGGTCAACTTCAACTCAATCGAGTCTACTAACAAATCCATATCCAATATCTCGTTCTTTTAATAAAGAATCTCCATATTAATCAATCATCAATATCTAACCAAACTCTTACTTGTTTTATTATCAATAAGAATAATCAAATCTACAGATAATGTTACTCAGATATCAAGTCATATAACTACCATCATTAACCAGTCTAACTCAAGATTTAAATCTTATTATAGTCTAAATTTCATCACTAATAGTTTCAATCCCAATCAAGATCATAACTAAGGAGTGGGACATCCTCAAGGTATCTGAAATCTAGAAAGTCTCCATATCCAAACCTCAATATCAATAAATATTATTACTCAAATAATTTATTAGTGAATATATGCAAATAAAATACTTGCAATTAATAATTTAAAATCAGTATTATATTATAGATCAAAAATTAAGTTAAGACATTCTACCATATGATAAGAATCCGACTATTATTGATCTCCTTTAAATATAAATCAAGATCCCACGTAAATCTCAAGTTGAACTCTTGGTTCACATATAAATCCAAGCATTAAGATAAATCAATTTCAAAGTAACATTTTATTTAGTTCATCTTTATTGCCCAAATGAATTCTCGTCTAAAACATCATCAAATAAATGTCTGATAATACCTCAAATAAATCTACGAGTATGAATCAGGCCAATTTCAAGATCAATCCAAGTGACAGTCTAAGGTGTAGGACAACTAGCCTAGAATAAATGTAATAATCCTCCATACATGCAATGATATTGGTAAATACTCATATGAACCAACTAAATAGGATGAGCACTCACCAATGTTTCACGGAGAAATACAGGTAATCACACTAGTAAAAAGGTCAGATGATCATTTGAAGTGCTACAGGTACTCATACAGGTAAAATAAAGCAGGTGGTCACATGAGATTAAGCAAGTAACATATATATATATCTCACAATGGTGAATGAGAAAATAATACAAGAGCAAGTACTCACAAGTATCATCTTAGTAAATTTTAGTAATATAATTACACAACAATATAAAATCATTTCTTACAAACTTCTTGTTAATAGAAGGGGAAAAAGAACACTCACAATAAAATTAAATAAAATTACACAAAGAAAAGAAACACTCACTTGAACTCGATCCCAACTCCAAAGCAGTGAAATCATAAGCCTCGATAAATCTACATGGTTCATTTCAATAGAAATTGTTAGATTTTTAAAAGGATATTTTACTTGAGAGTTATAAGGGGATTTTAATCTTGATTAATTAGTTTAGGAGTTAGAAATATTGTTTTATGAGTCTAATGATTTTAATATATTTAATTTAAACTATTTTCTAATTTTTATTGGATTTTTAATAGACTTTAAACTATTAAATTACTTGACAGGTCTGAATTTACCATTAAGTAATATGGGTTTAAAGTGGGTGATTTGAATTAATTTATATTGGCATTAGTCTAAGATTTTTATCATAGAAAGTAAAATTATTGTAGACTATTATTTATATTTTTCTCCATTTTATTTGATATTTTTAACTAATTATTTTAATAGGAATTTATTCTTTCTTTCTTTCTTTTTTTTTCTTTTTATAAATCTAGCAGCCTAGGCCCAGCCCAGGCCTAGGCCCAGGCATATGCCGGACCAGGCCAGACCCAGGCTGGACCAGGCCTGATCTGAGATTTTCTTTTTTCTCTTTTTTCTGTTTTTTTAACAGGGCCCAAGGGCCCTGTGCATGTAAGTACACCTAGAAGGGGGCGAATAGGTGTACCGCTAATCTAGTGAAATAAATGTGAAAATTAAAACTAATTTGCAGCTACAATTAGTGGAACCAATGAGTGTAGCCGAATTCCTGTGAAGGGCTCTGGACTAACTCCTATTGATTCCTCTGAATAAGAGTTGAGGCACTATATGAAGCTCTCGTGGTTAAGCACAAGTGAGGCTCACAAGCAAACACAACCAAGCATATAGATATAAGAAATATGAAACAATGCAAGGCACAAGCACAAGCATATAAGATATGAATGATATGAATGATGCACAACACAAATAAAGAGAGAGTTAAGAGTCAATGGATCAAACGCAAACAACAAGATGTGTTTCGAGGTTCGAGCACCGAGCTCTATGTCCCCGCCTTCACCGAGAAGGATTTCTAATCCACTAGGAGTACCGAACTCCTCTCTCACCCAACACAACCTCCACCGAGGCAATACAAATGGTCTACCGAAGACTAGAGTACCAAACTCCACCAAACTAATACAACCATAATCCACCTCTACCGAAGAGGGATACAAACCAACTCCAACTCTACCTCACCAAGAGGGAGTACACCACAATCTCAACCTCTACCGAAGAGGGAGCTAATCACCACTCCAAATCAACCTCTACCAAAAAGGGATACAACAAATCAAGGGTTTACAACTTGGTGGTTATAAAGACCATAAACTATCTTTTTCCCACAAAAACAAAAGATCCTATAGAATAGGATAGAATGATATAGCTCAAGTGTGGAAAATAAAGTGTTTTGATTAAAGAATTTCTCTTGGGAAAACACCAAAATAGATATAGAAATTTTAGATCAAAAACTAATTCCCAAAAACCTAATTTCTTTGAAATAACAAACACTTTGAAAATAAAACAAAGAATAGCAATTTTAACCCAAAACTTTTTGCTTGAAAATACTAGAAGAGATCAGGAATTTTTGGCTCTAAAAATCTTGGTGAAAATCCCATACAAATGGGGTATATATAGCCCCAAACACAAACTAACCGTTAGAGCTGTTCTGGCAGCTCTGGCGGCGGTCGACTGCCCGGTCGACCGCCAAGGATCAAAAAATTGACTGTTGGACGCCAGCGGTAGACCGCCCGATCGACCGTCCAAATCCAGAGAGCAGAAGCTCTCTGGCCGGTCGACCGTCCGGTCGACCGCCCAAGTGCCTGGCCAACGTGCACAAGTGTGTGCACGTCGGTCGACCGTCCCGGTCGACTGACTCTGGGTCCGATCGACCAGCCCGGTCGACCGCCTGAGCCTGGCAGAAGGCAATCTGGGTCAGAAAACTGGATTTGAAAATATTCTAAAAATTCACATAAAACTTCTAAAAATCCACAAAAATAGTTTTAACATTATACGTTGATAAACAAACTTGTGTGAAAAATTTCAACACAAATTTCAAACATTTTGGACTATTTTTGTTTTATGGAAAAATTATGGAAAACCAAAAACTGTATTTTTCCAAAACTCATCCAAATACAAAAACATGATACTTAAACACATTGAAGCATGATGTATAAGGATATAAGTCCAATATACATGAAACATATATATATATATCATTGTTTTTTACTTTAATTCCAAGAATATGTTTTGTTAAAATACCAAAACATAAAAACACATGAATAGGCATATCAAAATAAGTTTGTCTAGGATATGAAGCATGTATGTACATAGAACATATCTAACATACATTTAAACAAAGTAAACTTGTTTTGATCTTAACTAATCATGAAAACCAATAGCGGTTAAACCAAAAACCGAAAAACCAATATTCAAAACATAAGACGTGTGTGTTGTGAACTTGAGCATATCAACTATCTAATCTTTACAAATGGATCTAAAACAAAATCTAAACTAGGTACCGATGTCTTCTTGATGAACTCTGTCTTCAAGTTGACTCGATCCAAAACTCCGTGATCCACCGAGCTTGACTCCAACGAGTGCCATATGTGTGATCTTGATGCTCGGGCTCTGGAATCACCATGTGAAAGGCTTCAAAACTCCTTGTTGAAGCTAATCATCAACTAATATCTTGGTAAATGATCTAAAACTAAACATCACAAGATTATTAGTAAACATAACTACATGAGTTAATCAACATCAAAACTAGAGTGGAAGGCCTCTGAGCCAACAATCTCCCCTTTTTTGATGATGACAAAACACATGGAGTTATATATGCATGGATTAAAGTTAAGCTTCAAAGAAGCTCCCCCTTAACTCATGCATAACAAATAAACATAAAGATATGCAATAAATACTAAACATGAAAATGCATAGACATGCATAAAATAATAAAACATGTTCTTTTAAAGCTCTTGATACCAAAAATTAAATAATTCTCTTGATACCAATAATTAAACATGTTCTTGATGACAATAAAAGCTTTCTTCTCTTTCTAAAAACATAAAACATGCATACAAAAACATGCATATAAATTCAAATTCATATAAACTCAAATTCTTCTCCCCCTTTTTGTCAATCATCAACAAAAGGGCAAAAGGCAAACCAAGAAAACAAATATTCTTCTCCCCCTTTTTGTCTAAAACAAAAACGATATCAATAAGGGGTGAAATCAAATATGATACCAATTAAAAATATGTCAATGAAGTGCATAATGATATCAATGATCATAAAATCATTTTAAGAAAAGCCTATATCAATAGAAGGTAAATAAGGCATTGAAACAAATCTCAATTAACATTTTTATATGAAAACATATACCAATTGAAAAATGAAAATCTTGATACCAATTGATAAGTAAATAAATAACATACCAATTGTAATTAAACAATCTTGATATCAGTTTGTAAATATTTTTCATTTTGAACATATGATACAAAAATAAAATCAATATTCTCTTTTTTTTAATCTTTTTCCATCACAAAGTGTGGGAGTGGAAATCAAAACTAATTGAAAGACAAAATACGAGTTTTCTCCCCCTTTATGAAATACCAACTAAAACGATGCATAATCTTGTGTATTAGGATACCAATTGAAAAACTAATCAATTGAAACATAATAGCCATTAAAAATTCAAGCTTTAGCATAGTCAAAATTTGTGCTCAAGATACAGGGATATAATAAGCACAAATAAAACATATATATGTATGAAAAATTAGATACCAATCGAAATTGATACTATTTGAAATGTAAGCATACATACATAAAAAATATATGAGTATACAAACAAAAGTGTCAATATTGATACCAATTGAAAGAGTCCAATGATACCAATTGAAACAACAATAATACCAAGTGTATATCTCATATTTCCTATCCTCCCAATTCATGCTCATGTTTAAAATAATTTTCAATATAAAGCATACATTGGCATGATCGCCCAACCAACCGCCCGTGGAAGGTAGGGGTTTTCAAAATAGGTTTTTAGAATAAAAATATGTTTGAAAACTCTACTATAACAAAGAATACCGTAACTAGTTAAATGGAAAAAATTGTTAACTAGTACGAAATCCTTCAAGTAAGGAATAAAACAAAAATATTTTTCATGAAACATATCTAAATCACATGGCACTAAACACTCGAAATCAATAAGGCACATATCATACTCATGAAAATAAAATCATGAGAAACCATCAAATAAGGCGAGTGTACAAGTGTAATATGAAACACATAATCATGAAAGTATTCAATTAAGCTCAATTTGAAATTCCTTTAAACATGAAACATAAAAATCTAAATTTTCATTAAAACTTCAAGGCATATGTATGTCTTATACAGACTAAAGTATATATACATATCCAAACACAACGAGTCCACAAAAATATATGCATGAAGGCACGTGGCTCAAAGGATGTATATGTATAATCAATAATTTGGACAAGATAGACATATACATGAAACTAAAAACATATAATCATAACACATGTCCAAAATGGGGAATACAAGTTTAAAATGCATGTATCATCAAAACTAGACTATACTAGTACATCTAATGGGAATAAATAAGCATTCAAGCTCATACATATAAAGATTTATTTGTGGCCCACTATATGTACAAGTATATATCCTAGTTTTAATGAAAAACTAACATCTAAACATGTAATCAAATCATGAAGCATAAAACGAGACATAAATCAGCATGATAAACATAAAAATGATCATTATGTAAGTCCTTATGTTATTAGAGCTATGATAAACATGATAGCTAAACATATACGAGAACACAAAATAATGGTCCATATTAAACATGGGTGTCTCAAAAGCTATACATGCATGTCAATGATCTAATAATCATGGCATTATCATAATAATCTATAAATAACAAAACATGCTATAAATCGATGAACATGAAAAGTATGCAAACATAAATAAGGAGTAAGAGACCGTTACCAAAACTGATGAGACAACTCTCCATGTCTCCAAAACACGGTGGTCCTCCCACCAAACATCCCTTGAAAGTGATGCATCCAAATAGTCCTCATGAAGCTCGAAACGTATTCACCTCAAGGTACCTATACCCTCACGTCATGCGAGAGCCCACACCTACATCAAATACAATAGGAGTGGTCTTTGGTACCCATACTCTTTTGGGTCCATGGGGGTTAGTACCTTTCCTAAACCAAACAAATTTATTTGCTAAATTAACATCATGTATTCTATCATAAAAAATTTAGCAAGGTGGCCCTTACGTCCACAATGTGTACAAGTGTACACATGAGCATACAAGGTGTGATGGTTGTGACCGTGAGTAGCATGTGTATGCCGTGGAGGGTGTACATGCATAGATGAAACTTGTTTCTTTGAAACAAATATTCCAAACGTGTATGGCTAGAAACACAATGGCTCAAAGTGGAGCCCAAACAATCCATATTCTTTTTTGACAAATTTATATCTTTTTCAATTATAGAAGAAGTGGAGCATGCAATAGGTGATCTAGATGGAATTACCCTAGCATGGCAAACATGAGAATCAATATTATTTTGCAAAGATTCATTTTTCTTTAAACAATCTTCTAAATCTTTTGAAATAGAAACACTTTTCATTTTCAAAGAATCATTCTCTTTTAAAACAAAATTAACTTTTGAAGACAAGTTTCATTTTTCTTCAAAATTATTTCACAATCATTTTTATTTTTTAAAAATTCATTTTCTTTTTGGGCAAGATCAAGCTTAGATTTCAATAAATCCCTCTCATTACAAATCTCCACTTTCTCTTGCAAAACTAAGTCTAGTTTAGAACGCAAATCTTTATTTTCATTGTTAAGTCCTAGACTTTTCGTTTTCAACAAATTATATTTTTCTATCAATTTTTCACAAACTATAGAAAGTTCTTCATTTGAAATGTTGGGATCAACATGCTCATTACTAGAAGAACTAAAATCTAATTGAGATTTTGAATAAACCTCAACAGAGTCATTCTTGGACCATGAAGCATTGTGACTCGGATTCTCCACTAGATTCCTCCTTCGGTTGGATTGGCAATTGAAGCTTGAAAGTGGTTAATTTGTTCCATACTGCAAAGGCGGAATCATAGTTAGAAACAAGCATAAGATATTCTTTATTTAGCGTGCTTCTAATAGCCTCAAGGGCTTGTGTATTGGCCCCTATATGATTGCAGTTACCAAGATAGCATTTCTTGGTAGCGGCAAGGAAAATATGCAAGCCTAGGGTTTTCAAGTATATGGACATCCTAGTCTTCCAAACAACAATGTTGGAAGAATCAAACATAGGTGGGGTCATGAAGTCCATGAGTGTATGCAAACAAATAGTGTGCAAATGCAAATGATACATTAGCAAACAAAGATCTCACTTCTAGGTGGTTAAACCAAATATCATAAGCGTAGGCTCTGATACTAATTGTAAGTACACCTAGAGGGGGGTGAATAGGTGTACCGCTAATCTAGTGAACTAAATGCGGAAATTAAAACTAATTTACAACTACACTTAGTGCAACCAACGAGTGTAGCAGAATTTCCCATGAAGGGCTCTAGACTAACTCCTCTTGATTCCTCTGAATAAGAGTTGAGGTGCTATATGAAGCTTTCGTGGTTAAGCACAAGTGAGGCACAGAAGCAAACACAACTAAGCATATAGATATAAGCAATATGAAACAATGCAAGGCACAAACATAAGCATTAAGATATGAATGATACGAATGATGCACAATACAAATAAAGAGAGAGAGAGAGAGTAAAGAGTCAATGGATCAAATGCAAATAACAAGATGTGTTTCGAGGTTCGAGCACCGAGCTCTATGTCCCCGCCTTCACCGAGATGGATTTCTAATCCACTAGGAGTACCGAACTCCTCTCTCACCGAATACAACCTCCACCGAGGCAATACAAATAGTCTGCCGAAGACCGGAGTATCAAACTCCACTAAACAAATACAACCACAATCCACCTCTACCGAAGAGGGATACAAACCAACTCCAACTCCACCTCACCAAGAGGGAGTACACCACAATCTCAACCTCTACCAAAGAGGGAGCTAATCACCACTCCAAATCAACCTCTACCAAAGAGGGATACAACAAATCAAGGTTTACAACTTTGTGGTTACAAAGACCATAAACTATCTCTTTTCCCACAAAAACAAAAGATCCTATAGAATAGGATAGAATGGTATAGCTCAAGTGTGGAAAACAAAGTGTTTTGATCAAAGAAATTCTCTTAGGAAAACACCAAAATAGATATAGAAATTTTAGATCAAAAACTAATTCCCAAAAACCTAATTTCTTTGAAATAACAAACACTTTGAAAATAAAACAAAGAATAGCAATTTTAACCCAAAACTTTTTTCTTGAAAACACTAGAAAAGACCAGGAATTTTTGGCTATAAAAATCTTGGTGAAAATCCCATACAAATGGGGTATATATAGCCCCAAACACAAACTAGCCATTAGAGCTGATCTGGCAGCTTTGGCGCCTGGCGGTCGACCGCCCGATCGACTGCCAACAGTCAAAAATTGACCGTTGGAAGCCAGCGGTCGACCGGTCGGTCGACCGTCCAAATCCCGAGAGCAGAAGCTCTCTGGCCGGTTGACCGTCCGATCGACCGCCCAAGTGCCTGGCCAACGTGCACAAGTGTGTGCACGTCAGTCGACCGTCCCGGTCGACCGCCAGAGCCTAGCAGAAGGCAATCTGGGTCAGAAAACTGGGTTTAAAAATATTCTAAAAATTCTCATAAAACTTCTAAAAATCCACAAAATAGTTTTAACATTATACATTGATAAACAAACTTATGTGAAAATTTTCAACACAAATTTCAAACATTTTGGACTATTTTTGTGTTATGGAAAAATTACGAAAAACCAAAAACCGTATTTTTCCAAAACTCATCCAAATATAAAAACACGATACTTAAACACATTGAAGCATGATGCATAAGGATATAAGTCCAGTATACATGAAACATATATATATATATATATATATATATATATATATATATATATATATATATATATATATATATATCATTGTTTTTGACTTTAATTCCAAAAATATGTTTTGTTAAAATACGAAAACATAAAAACACATGAATAGGCATATCAAAATAAGTTTGTCTAGGATATGAAGCATGTATGTATATAGAACATATCTAATAAACATTTAAACAAAGTAAACTTGTTTTGATCTTAACTATTCATGAAAACAAATATCGGTTAAACCAAAAACTGAAAAATCAATATCCAAAACATAAAACGTGTGTGTTGTGAACTTGAGAATATCAACTATCTAATCTTTACAAATGGATCTAAAACAAAATATAAACTAGGTACCGATGTCTTCTTGATGAACTCCGTCTTCAAGTCGACTCGATCCTATACTCCGTGATCCACCGAGCTTGACTCCAACGAGTGCCATACGTGAGATCTTGATGCTCGGGCTCTGGAATCACCATGTGAAAGGCTTCAAAACTCCTTATTGAAGCTAATCACCAACTAATATCTTGGTAAATGATATGAAACTAAACATCACAAGATTATTAGTAAACATAACTACATGAGTTAATCATCATCAAAACTAGAGTGGAAGGCCTCTGGGCCAACAGTGCAGTCCTGCTGGCCTGGCCGGGCTAGGCCAGGGGTCTGGTCCGGCTAATTTTTTTTAAATGAGTGTGCACAGTGGACCGGCCCAGCCCACTGTGCCCCAAAGCAGACCAGGTGCTACTGCACCTGGTTGGCGCAAGCACGGACCCAGGCGGGTTCGTGCAGCCAGAAGGCGCTGTTCTCGGCCAGCCCAAAGTTTTTTTTAATTTTTTTGAAACTCTTTTGTTTAAAAATTCTGAAAAATATATAGATTAAAATTATGAGTTGGTATACCGTTACATGCATTTTAGTTTAATTTTATATTTGGTTTTGATGTATATAAAAATATTCATGAAGATCATGGTATAAACATAATTTTTAATAAACTATATATATATCAAATAAATTTTTGAGAAAATAAATTACTTACTTGGATTTGATCTCCCCTAATATGTTCCTTAATCTCTACACTTCAGGTTCTTTTTGTTCATGCTCCGCTTTAGAAGAAAAGAAAGGAGGAGGTGGGGAGAGTGGGGTCATGGTTTTTCTTTGGAGGTAGAAAAAGAAGTAGTTTAGGCTTTTTATAGGTTATTATTTTAGAAATCTGAATTTCAGTAGGGTTTAAATTGCTTGATTTAGTAGTTAGGATTAGAATGATTTTTGTTAGGATTTTGATTAGGTTTGGATTTTGGGTTAATGGGTAAGGATCTCATGGTAATAGGTTATGGGCTAGGAAAAAGAAAAGATATGAATAATAATAACAATAATAATAAATACTAATGATCAAAAAAAGAAAGTAGTAATAATAATATTAATAAAAAATTTCAACATTAAAAATATTATCTAATAATACTTGATAAAAATACTACCATTAATAATAATAACTAAAACAATACAATAAGAATAATAACAATATCAATATTAACAACAATTAAAATTACAATAATATTAATAGTAACATAATATTGGAAAAAATACTAGCTAGTAATTAAAATGATAAAACTTAATAATGCTAAGTATAAATATAAGGCCAAAATACCATTTACTATCTTAAAATAATTTGTATTATAAATCAAGTTAATAAATAATAATAAAATAATTAGTAAAATAAAATAAATACTTTAGAAAAATAAAAATAGAGTATTTTTAGACCAGGATATTACATTTTGTTGGCCCAAAGGCCTTCCACTCTAGTTTTGATGATGATTAACTCATGTAGTTATGTCTACTAATAATCTTGTGTTATTTAGTTTCAGATCATTAATCAAGTTATTAGTTGGTGATTAGCTTCAACAAGATGATTTGGAAGCTTTCACATGTTGATTCAAGAGCCCGAGCTTCAAAGATCACATATAGCACTTGCTCGGTGGATCATGTAGTTTTGGATCGAGTTGGCTTGGAGATTGCGCTCTACAAGAAGACTTCGGTACCATAACTTTAGTTTTGTTTTTAGATCCAAATTGTAAAGATTAGAATAGTATGATAAGCTCAAGTTCACAACACACACGTTTCATGTTTTGGTTTTCGGTTTTTGGTTTAACCGATCTTGGTTTGCATGAATAGATATTATATCAAAACAAGTTTACATGGTTTAATGCATATTAGATTTGTTCTATATACATGCATGCTTCAACTCTTTGACAAACTTACTTTGATATATCTATTTCATGTGTTTTAGGTTTTGTGTTTTAACAAAACATATTTTTGGAATTAAAGACAAAAACTATGATATATATATGTTTCATGTATATTGGATTTCTATCCATATGCATCATGCTTCAAAGTGTTTAAATATCATGTTTTTGTATTTGGATGAGTTTTGGACAAAACGTATTTTCTATTCAAGAATCCTAGTTTTAGAAAATACGGTTTTTGGTTTTTGGAAAATATTGTAAGATACAAAAATAGTTTTAATTGCTTGATATTTGAGTCAAAACTTTTATCATATGTTTATATATCAATGCAAAATGATAAAACTATTTTTGGTGATTTTTAGAAAAGATAGAATTTTTAGAATATTTTTATTACTATTTTTCTGATTCCAGGCTTCACCAGTCGACTAGTCAAATGATTTAGTCGACTTGGGATGAAGTCGGTCGACCGGGTCGGTCGACCGACGTGCACAGATCTGTGCACGTTTTGGCAGACTTTGGACGGTCGACCGTCCGGGTCGACCGACTGAGAGCAGGTTGATCTCTGTTTGTTTGGGTCGACCGGGCAGTCGACCCGTAGCTGGAAACGGTCAGAATTTGACCGTTGGACGGTCGACCGGCCGGTCGACCGCCAGCTCATTTCTGGCAGTTTCTGCTGCCAACGGCTATATTTTTCTGGGGTCTATAAATACCCCATAGGAAAGAGTTTTTCTCTAAGATTTTTTTGTGCGAATTTTTCCATACTCTCTGGTGTTTTTACAGCAATCAAAAGAAGTTTTGGGATTCAAATTGAACAATCTATTATGAGTTTTTGCTTGGGTTTGAAATTTCAAAGATAAGGGTTTTTGGGAAAAGCTTTTGATTGAACTTCACCATCTTGGTTTCTATTATTTCCCAAGGATTTTCTTTGAGTTGTTGATTTCCATTCCTTTTGTTTTCTCCACACTTGAGCTAAAATCTGCTATCTCTTCTATAGGATTTTTGTGTGAGAGAAAGAATTGTTTGTGGTTGTTGTTTAGACCACCAAGTTGAAAACCCAATCTTTACTTGGCTTTGTGCCATGGGTTGTAACCCTCAAGTTGTGAGGTGATCCTTGTTTGCTTTGTGCTAATCCCTCAAGTTGTGAGGTGATTGTTTTGTTGGATTGGAGCTTGCCTCAAGGAGGAGGTTGTGGTTGTAAAGAGAGGAGTTGGGTACTCCTTGTGAGAGTTCTTTGTGGACTTGCTAGTGGATTTGAAATCCTTCGTGTGTCGAAGGCGGGGATGTAGAGCTGGGTGCTCGAACCTCGAAACATATCTTGTTGTTTGCGCTTGATCCATTGACTCTCTCTATCTCTCTCTTTTCTTTGTGCCTTGCATCTATTCATATTGCTCATACATACTTATATGCTTGGTTTGGTTGTGTGTGCATCTCTTGTTATTGCTTTAAGTTTTTAAATTCCGCATTTAGTTCATAGATTAGCCATATCACCTATTCACCTCCCTTCTAGGTGATTTTTTACATTCTGCCTACCTTATAAAATATTTCGTCCTCGAAATTTCAATAAAGTAAGGAATAATAAGATCAAATTAGGAGAGAAGATAAAGCTTCCATGCTGCTTCTCACTGCATCATAGGTCCATTCACGCTTTCGCTGCGTGCTCTGATCTCTGCTACTAGCATCAACATGGAGTGGTCAAACTCAGGAGACAAAATTAAGGAAATAGATCGGAAAGAAGAATAAGAATCAAAATGGAACAAAGATTACTCTAATAGAAGAGTTGGAATTAGGTATATCAAAGATCCAAGAGATGGATTCCAAAAAAGAGAACGATTAATTCCCAATGGAGTCAGTATCATCGTATAGATAGTTTATATATATTGTGAAAATCACCAAGAGGGGGGTGAATAGGTGATAATGCTAATCTAATGAACTAAATACGGAATTTAAAAACTAATTGCAATTATACTTAATGCAACCAATAAGTGATGCACACACAACCAAGCCAAGCATATAAGTATGAATGATCAATGTGAAATGATGCAAGGCACAAAGTAAAGAGAGAGAGAGAGTAAGAGTCAAGGGATCAAGCGCAAATAACAAGATATGTTTCGAGGTTCGAGCACCTAGCTCTATGTCCCCGCCTTCACACAGAAGGATTTCAACTTCACTAGCTTGTCCACAAAGGACTCCCACAAAGGGAACCTCCACCGAGGATTTGGGGCAATAACAATTACAAGGAGTACCTAACTCCTCTCTTTACAAACACAACCTCCTCCTTGAGGCACAACTCCAAGCCAATAAACAATCACCTCACAACTTGAGGGATTAGCACAAAGCAACACAAGGATCACCTCACAACTTGAGGGATAAGCACAAAGCTACACAAAGATCACCTCACAACTTGAGGGATGCAACCCACTTGCGCAACCTCCTCAACACAATGAGGGAAAGGCACAAAGCCAAACAAATATTGGGGTTTACAACTTGGTTATCAAAAGATCACAAACCAATCTCTTTTTCCCACAAACACAAAGACCCTATAGATAGGATAGAATGAAGCTCAAGTGTGGAAAACAAAGTGTTTAAAACAAAGAAAAATCACTTGGGAAATCAACACAAAGATATAGAATGAATGAACCAAAATCAATTCCCAAAAGACTATTTTTCTTTGAAATAATGAAATACTTTAAAAAAAATAAAAATTGATCTCTTAGCACAAAGAATCCCTTTTTAAAACTTGTTAAAACACCAGAGAAAGCTCAGAAATTTCGCCCAAAAATTCTTAGAGAAAACTGGCCACAAGTGGGGTATTTATAGCCCCTAGAAAAATATAGCCATTGGCAGCTAAAACTGCCAGAAATGGCCTACCGGTCGACCGGTCGGTCGACCGGCCAACGGTCACATTTGACCGCTGGCAGCTACCGGTCGACCGCCTGGTCGACCGTGCAAAACCCGAGAGCAACCTGCTCTCAGTCGGTCGACCGGCCGACTGACATGGCTACGTGCACAATCTTGTGCACGTCCGGTCGACCGCTACAATTGACCGGCTCCTGGCCCGGTCGACCGTTACGGTCGACCGCCAGAGTCTGACAGCCAAGGTTCTGAAATAGAAAATTATTGTTAAAAATATTTTAATAAATCTAATAAATCTTCTAAAAATCCCCAAAAATAGTTTTATCATTTTGCATTGATATCTAAACATGTGATAAAAATTTTAACTCAAATAACAATCAAAATGAACTATTTTTGTGTCTTACAATTTTTATCAAAAACCAAAACTTGTATTTTATCAAACTTTGATTTTTCCAAAGGAATTCTGATTTTTCCTAAAACTCATTGAAATAAAAAAACATGATACTTAAACACATTTAGGCATGTTGCATATGGACATTGGTCCAATATACATGAAACATATATATATCATTGTTTTTGTCTTTAAATCCAAAATATGTTTTGTTAAAAATACCAAAATATAAAACACATGAAATAGACTATCAAACTAAGTTTGTTTAAATCGTTGAAGCATGCATGTATATAGAACAAATCTAATATACATAAACCATGTAAACTTATTTTGATATAATATCTATTCATGCAAACTAAGATCGGTTAAACCAAAAACCGAAAACCAAAACATGAAACGTGTGTGTTGTGAACTTGAGCATATCATACTATTCTAATCTTTACAATTTGGATCTAAACACAAAACTAAACTAAGGATACCTAAGTCTTCTTGTAGAGCGCCGTCTCCAAGTTGACTCGATCCAAAACTCCGTGATCCACCGAGCTTGACTCCAACGAGTGCAATGTATGATCTTGATGCTCGGGCTCTTGAATCACCTCGTGAAAGCTTCCAAAATATCTTGTTGAAGCTAATCACCAACTAATATCTTGGTTAATGATCTGAAACTAAAATCACAAGATAATTAGTACACATAACTACATGAGTTAATCATCATCAAAACTAGAGTGATGGGCCTTTGGGCCAACAATCTCCCCCTTTTTGATGATGACAAAACTCATCGAGTTATATATGCATGGATTAAAGTTAAGCTTCAAAGAAGCTCCCCCTTAACTCATGCATAAACAAATAAACATAAATATGCATTGAATATGAAACATGAAACATGCATAGATATGCATAAACAATAAAAGGCTCTGGATACTAATAAAATTTTCAAGACATGCTCTAGATACCAATTAAATATAACAAATACATTTTCAAAACAAGCTCTTGATACCAATTAAAAAATAAAACAAGAAGCTCTTTATACCAATAAAAAAAATCAAACTAATTAAACTATGTTCTTAAACAAATACTCTTGATAAAAAACATGCATAGTCAAAACAAACATGCATATAAACTCAAATACTTCTCCCCCCTTTTGTCAATCATCAACAAAGGGGTCCAAGTAAAAACAAACAAAATTTTCTCCCCCTTTTTGTTCGAAACAAAGAATCAATAAAGGGGTGACAATAAATGTGATACCAATTAAAAAAATGTGGCAATGAAGTGCATAAATGATACCAATTGAAATGAGTATTAAACAATTCAAGAAATGCATATATCAAATGATACCAATTGAAATTAAGGTAAACGAAACATTTTTATATGAAAACATATACCAATTGAAAACAAAAATCTTGATATGATATCAATTGAAATTAAAACAATACCAATTGAAATCATCAAAGGAGATAATTTTTCATTAAAAAAATGATACCAATTAAAAAATATGTCATTGAAGTGCCTCTTGATACCAATTGAAAGTAAACATAAAATATACCAATGGTAAATAAACAATCTTTATGTCAATAGAAGCTATTATATGATACCAAAGTCAAAACAAAATTCATTTCTTTTAATCTTTTTCATCATAAAGTGTGGGAGTGGAAATCAAATACCAATTGAAGGACACAATCAAATTTTCTGCCCCTTTATGAAATACAAACTAAATTAATGCGTATGCTCAAATTAAGATACCAATTGAAAATTGAATCAATTGAAACGAAGTTGAAACTCAAGCTTTAGCATAAACAAAAATTGTGCACAAGATATAGAAATATAATAAGCACAAATAAAACATATATGTATGAAAAATTAGATACAAATTGAAATTGATACCATTAGAATTGAAAGCATACATACATAAACATAATATATGAGTATACAAAGATGTCAATATTGATACCAATTGAAAAAGTCCAATGATAACAATTGAAACAACAAAAATATCAAGTGTATACCTCATATACCCTATCCTCCCAACACATGATCAAGTTTAAAATGATTTTCACAATAAAGCATACATGAGCATGGTCTCCCATCCAACCGCCCATAAAAAGGTAGGGGTTTTCAAAAATAGGTTTGAAAAAGAAGTATATTTGAAAACATCTACCATAACGAAGAATCCGAACTAGTTAAATGGAAAAACTTCTAAACTAGTACGAAATCCTTCAAGCAAGGAATACAACAAAATTGTTTTTCATGAAACAAGAAATCCACAAGATATCCAACACTCAAAGTCAATGAAGCATAACTATGACTCATGAAAACAAAACACGAGCAAACAAAAAAAAAGGTGAGTGTACAAATAAAATGTGAAGAACATGACATCATGAAAATATGCAATTAAGCTCAATATTCCTTAAAATATGAAAATCATCAAAACTATTTAATCTTCAAGGCATATGTATGTCAAATACAAACTAAGGTGTACATACATATCCAAACACAACGAGTCCAAAAATATTTGCATGAAGACACGTGGCTCAAAGGATGTATATGTATAATCAATAGTTTGGGCAAGATAGACATATACATGAAGCTAAACATAGAAAATATGAAAATCATCAAAACTAAATTATCATTAAAAACAATATATATTTCAAGACATATGTATGTTTTGTCAACACAAGAAGTATACATACATATCCCTAAAAACAATTTGAGTCCATAATAAAGATTTGCATGAAAAGCAAATGACTCAAGGGGTATACATGTATATCTTAAAGTTTGAAAAAATAAACATATACATGAAGTGAAACATAAACATATAAATCATAAAACATATCCAAAAATGGGGAATAAAGTTGTAATGCATGAATCATCAAAACTAGACTATACTAGCACATCCAATAGGTACAAATAGGCATTCAAGTACAAACATATAAAAATTTATTTGTGGCCCATTATATGTACAAGTATAAATCCTAGTTTTAATGAAAACTAACATTTAAACAAGTAATCAAATCATGAAGCATAAAACATACTAATCAAAACAAAATCATATGCATCCATATGGTCATTATGTATATGCATATGCATTAAATCTAGGACATACATATTAGTTAAAAACAAGATGAGAACACAAAGATAAGTTCATTTTAAACAAGGGTGTCTCAAGTAACTAAACATGTATATCCCTAATCTAATAAATATGGCACAAGTATACTGAACAATAAAACATGACATGCTATAAATCAAAGTGAAAGCATGTAAATAAAAATGGGAGTTAGAGAATGATACCAAAACCGATGAGGGAACCTCTCTAGTTCTCCAAACCAATGGTGGTCCTCTCCACCAAACTCCCCTTGAAAGTGATGCATCCAAATTGTTTTCTTTAAGAACAGAATGCATCCACCTCAAGGCACCAATACTCTTACGTTATGCGAGAGCCCACACCTACATCAAAAATCAAAGGGGTGGTCTTTGGTACCCATTTCCTCTTGGGTCCACGGGGGTTAGTATCTTTTCTAACCCAAATAAAATTTGTTGCTAAATTTTCATCATATATGCGATCATAGCAAAATCTAACAAGGTGGCCTTTTCGATCACAATGTGTACATGTGTATACATGAGCATACACGGTGTGATGGTGGTGACCGTGAGAAGCATGTGTATGCCGTGGAGGGTGTGCATGCATAATAATTGGAACTTGTTTCTTTCGAACCAAGGTTTCCAAGCGTGTATGTTCCAAAGCACATTGGCTCAAAGTGGAGCCCAAACAATCAACACTTTTCTTCATAATATCTATATCATTTTCAATACTAAAAGACAAAGTGGAGAATGCAATAGATGTGCTAGGTGAAGCTACACTAGCATGGCAAACATGATTATCTATATCATTTTTCAAAGATTTATTTTTATTTAAAACAAGATCTAATTCTTTAGTAATGAATTCAATTTCATTTTTCAAAACAAGGTTATCTTTTAAAACAAACTCTAATTTAGAAGATAAAGCCTTATTGTTTTTCACAACATCATCACAATCATTTTTATTTTTCAAAAATTCATTTTCCTTTAGAGCAAGGTCTAGTTGAGATCTTAGTGAGTCACGTTCACTAGTAATCTCTTCCTTCTCTTGCAAAACCAATTCAAAACTTGAACATAAATCCTTCATTTTTTCTTTTAGTTCAAGGTTATTCTTTTTCAAAAGATCATATTTTTCCAAAAAATTTTCAAGCTTTTGAGAAAGTTCCAAATTTAAAGTTTGAACTTCACAACAACTATAGCAATAGGAACAAGAGCTATCATCTCGTTGAGAATCTGATTGTACCTCAAGGGAGTCTTTCCCTTAGACCATGAGGTAATGCTCATCGGACTTGTCTCTCCTAGATCTTCTCAACTTGTTGATAATCCTTGGTAGCTCGGGAGAAGTCAATATGCTCCAAACTGCAAAAGCCGAATCATAATGATCAAACACATGTAAAAGATCTTCATTAAGAGATGCTCTAAGTGTCTTAAGTGCAAGTGCATTAGCCTTTTTATGCTTGCTAGTATTAGGGTTGGATTCTTTAGTAGTGGCTTGATAAACTAGATGTCCTAGGCTTTTTAAATGACAACTCATCTTGGCCTTTCAAAAATCATGTCTAGAAAAATCAAACATAGGAGGGCTATCCATGAGTGCAAACTAAATGTGTGCAAATGAAAATGCAAATGAAGATTAGCAAACCAAGATCTCACTCCTAGGTGGTTAAACCTAAATATCAGGAGCGTAGGCTCTGATACCAATTGAAAATCACCTAAAGGGGGGTGAATAGGTGATAATGCTAATCTAATGAACTAAATGCGGAATTTAAAAACTAATTGTAATTATACTTAATGCAACCAATAATTGATGCACATACAACCAAGCCAAGCATATAAGTATGAATGATCAATGTGAAATGATGCAAGGCACAAAGTAAAGAGAGAGAGAGAGAGTAAGAGTCAAGGGATCAAGCGCAAACAACAAGATATGTTTCGAGGTTTGAGCACCTAGCTCTACGTCCCCACCTTCACACAGAAGGATTTCAGCTTCACTAGCTTGTCCACAAAGGACTCCCACAAAGAGAACCTCCACCAAGGATTTGGGGCAATAACAATTACAAGGAGTACCCAACTCCTCTCTTTACAAACACAACCTCCTCCTTGAGGCACAACTCCAAGCCAACAAACAATCACCTCACAGCTTGAGGGATTAGCACAAAGCAGCACAAGGATCACCTCACAACTTGAGGGATAAGCACAAAGCTACACAAAGATCACCTAACAACTTGAGGGATGCAACCCACTTGCACAACCTCCTCAACACAATGAGGGAAAGGCACAAAGCCAAGCAAATATTGGGGTTTACAACTTGGTGATCAAAAGATCACAAACCAATCTCTTTTTCCCACAAACACAAAGACCCTATAGATAGGATAGAATGAAGCTCAAGTGTGGAAAACAAAGTTTTTAAAGCAAAGAAAAATCACTTGGGAAATCACCACAAAGATATAGAATGAATGAACCAAAATCAATTCTCAAAAGACTATTTTTCTTTGAAATAATGAAACACTTTAAAAACAGTAAAGATTGATCTTTTAGCAGAAAGAAACTCTTTTTAAAACTTGTTAAAACACCAGAGAATGCTCAAAAATTTCGTCTAAAAATTCTTAGAGAAAACTGGCCACAAGTGGGGTATTTATAGCCCCTAGAAAAATATAGCCGTTGGCAGCTAAAACTACCAGAAATGGCCTACCGGTCGACCGGTCGGTCGATCGGCCAACGGTCACATTTGACCGCTGGCAGCTACCGGTCGACCGCCCAGTCGACCGTGCAAAACCCTAGAGCAACCTGCTCTCAGTCGGTCGACCGGTCGGTCGACCGGCCGACTGACACGGCTACGTGCACAATCTTGTGCACGTCTGGTCGACCGCTACGGTCGACCGGGTCCTGGCCCCGTCGACCGTTACGGTCGACCGCCAGAGCCTGACAGCCAAGGTTCTGAAACAGAAAATTAGTGTTAAAAATATTTTAATAAATCCAATAAATCTTCTAAAAAATCCCCAAAAATAGTTTTATCATTTTGCATTGATATCTAAACATGTGATAAAAAATTTAACTTAAATAACAATCAAAATGAACTATTTTTGTGTCTTACAATTTTTATCAAAAACCAAAACTTGTATTTTATCAAACTTAGATTTCCAAGGGAATTCTGATTTTTCCTAAAACTCATTGAAATACAAAAACATGATACTTAAACACATTTAGGCATGATTGCATGGACATAGGTCCAATATGCATGAAACATATATATATCATTATTTTTGTCTTTAAATCCAAAAATATGTTTTGTTAAAAATACCAAAACATAAAACACATGAAATAGACTATTAAACTAAGTTTGTTTAAATCGTTGAAGCATGCATGTATATAGAACAAATCTAATATACATAAACCATGTAAACTTGTTTTGATATAATATCTATTCATGCAAACCAAGATCGGTTAAACCAAAAACCGAAAACCAAAACATGAAACGTGTGTGTTGTGAACTTGAGCATATCATACTATTCTAATCTTTACATTTTGGATCTAAACACAAAACTAAACTAAGGATACCTAAGTCTTCTTGTAGAGCGCCGTCTCCAGGTTGACTCGATCCAAAACTCCGTGATCCACCGAGCTTGACTCCAACGAGTGCAATGTATGATCTTGATGCTCGGGCTCTTGAATCACCTCGTGAAAGCTTCCAAAACATCTTGTTGAAGTGAATCACCAACTAATATCTTGGTTAATGATCTGAAACTAAAATTACAAGATAATTAGTACACATAACTAGATGAGTTAATCATCATCAAAACTAGAGTGATGGGCCTTTGGGCCAACATATTACAGTGTAAATATAACTTATTCAAAGTTACGGGTAAGATCTAGGTTCTCTTTTTATGTTGAACTTGGCTCTGATACTAAGACACCCCGCTTCCCAAAATACGTGAAAACGAAGTCGCGACGAGAGTCGGGGAAGTATATACGTGAAGAAAATAGCCCACACATATACGCTAAGCCTTAAGTAACCTGAACAAACTATATAATCAACTACGATAAATCAATATCACTGCAATATGACATATAAATATTTAATATAATTATAGAAGATGAATAAAGAAAAGAAATGGCAACTGGACAGGATATAAATAGAATCAGAAAATAACATGAATAAAAGAGGAAGAATACCTATGATCAAGAAAAGAGGGACTCCAGCTCCTCGTAACACATGTAATCCTCTCCAATTACCTGTTCAGTAATAAATAGCTACGGATCTGGATATGCAAATCCAGGGAGTCAGAACTCCTAGTGAATGTGTGAGAATAAACTAGTAAGTGCATGTGCAAATAACATGTGAGCAAATAAAAAATATATATCAGAATAAGAAATTGCATGAATAAGTAAGTAAACAGTAATGTGGATATCACACAGTAGATTATGTACCCAGTCAGGTATTCAATCACAATCTATATATCAGGCGGGTAGAGTTAGTTAGTACTAGAGTCAAATGTCCAATCAGGTTAGGGTAATATCGGGTGTCCAATATACATACATGTATCAGCCAAAGACAATCAATTACAGTATATTATGAACAATTTATTATTATTATGTCAGTAAACAATAATTGTCACTTGTAATAGACACATCCCATACTACGCCTTTCACACATGTCAATCAGGTTCCTAAATTATTGAAATTGATCGGTTGGGGCATTGTCCATGGCTTAGGTGGGTCCCGTACATACCTGGAACTACGGCCCAGACTCCTGGTGCTGAATCAGGCCCTACCGCTAGGTAGTCAAGGACATGTATAACATGTAATAGGAGCAAAAACAGGACGGGGTGCCAGTCACCCCACGGGAACCCTGCAGTGGAACCCTCTTTCAGCTACGAAACCTATATCATAGGTCCACCCAAAATACAGAATTGTCTACTCCATCAATTTCCTCAATCTCAGTGTAAGTTATTTAATGTCATGTCATTATTTTGTCAAAGTTATTTAATGTGCATGTTACTTAGATCACTGGGATAACGTGGTGAGTAACAACGCCAACATGTATAATCAGGATACGGTATAACAGGATATATAATTTCAGTGAATAGGATACCAGTGTAATAGGACATTTAACAAGTATAACATGAGGGTATTGTTACTGTATACAATATTTTTCCTGTAATTATAGTAACATGGATAATATAGTTATTAAGTAGATGTCATGTATAATCAGTCAAGTTCTTCAGGTAAATCATGATATCCAGGATAAGTAATGACCTGCTGGCATAAATAGAATAATCTGGGAATCCTCAAAGTCATCGATATATCCAAGTCCTAATATATCAAATACGTACTCATTTAAATCCAACCAATCATCACTATCTAATCTTTATTAAGACCATCATACACTCTTACTTCCATTAAGTTCAAACACAAGATCCAGAAATCAAAGTTACTAGTCAATTATGCATATATATGCCACCAGGTTAGGTCAAACCAATCTACGTCTACTCCTCAACCCGAGGTTAACTTCAACTCAATAGAGTCTACTAATAAATCCAAGTCCATTATCTAGTTCTTTTAATAAAGAATCTCCAAATTAATCAATCATCAATATCTTACCAAACTCTCACTTGTTTTACCATCAATAAGAATAATCAAATTTACTGATAATGTCACTCAGATACCAACTCGTATAACTACCATCAATAACCAGTCCAATCCAAGATCTAAATCTGATTATAGTCTAAATTTCATCCCTAATAGTTTCAATCCCAATCAAGATCATAACTAAGAAGTGGGACATCCTCAAGGAATCTGAAATCTAGAAAATCTCCATATTCAAACCTCGATATCAATAAACATTATTACTCTGATAATTTATCACTGAATATATAAAATACTTGCAATTAGTAATCTAAAATCAGTATTATGTGATAGATCAAAAATTAAGTTAAGATATTCTACCATATGATTAGAATCTGTTGATCTCATCTAAATATAAATCAAGATCCCTATGTAAATCTCAAGTTGAACTCTAGGTCCACATATAAATCCAAGCATCAAGATAAATTAATTTTAAGGTAACATCTTATTTAATTCATCTTTATTGTCCAAATGAATTCTCGTCTAAAACCTCAACAAATAAACATTCGATAATACCTCAAATAAATCTACAAATATGAGTCAGCCCAATCTCAAGATCAATCCAAGTCACAATCTAATATGTACGACAACTAGCCTAGAATTAAAATAATAATCCTCCACACATGCAATGATATTGGTAAATACTCATATGAACTAACTAAATAGGATGGACACTAACCAATATCTTATGAAGGAATACAAGTAATCACACTAGTAAAATAAGTCAGATGTTCACATGAAATGCAACAGGTACTTATACAAGTAAAATAAAGCAGGTGATCACATGAGATAAAACAAGTAACATATATATATATATATATATATATATATATATATGAATGAGAAAATAATACAAGAGCAAGTACTCACAAGTATCATCTCAGTAAGTTTTAGTAGCATAATTACACAACAATATAAAATTATTTATTACAAAATTCTTGTTAACAGAAGGGGAAAAATAATACACACAACAAAATTAAATGTGTTAATTTTGAAATTATATACCGAATCCCAGAATTCTGAAAACAAAATATCGATGTTAAGATAAGTTTAATCTGGATTGTCATGGAAACTTACTCTTATCAAACAAGCATCGAAGATAAAGTCAAAAATACTATATTGGGTACTATGATAATTAATATCTCTGAGGAATTTCCAACAAAGCAGTGACATGAGTCGGTAAGGGAAGTAACTTGGATCCCTGATATAATGATTATTCAAGATACCAGATTAGGTTGGATTTGTTGATATCTATTGACTTTGTTATTAGAATTGAGGCATGCATCACATTTTTATATTTGTTTATTAAGAAATTATATATCAAATCTGATAATTCTGAAAACAAAATATCGATGTTAAGATAAGTTTGATCTAGATTGACATGGAAACTTACTCTTATCAAACAATCATCGAACATAAACTAGAAAATACAATATTAGGTATTATGACAATCAATGTCATCCAAAAGAGAAAGATTGCAAATTTTCATTCCAATTTATTATAAATTTTATGACATTCCTTGGATAAGCTTGAAAGTATTGAGCTAACAATATATATTCATAGTAATAAGTGTTGAATTAATGCAAATGATAATCAGTAAACGAAAAAATCAGTGAATACTTTTCTTGTCATTTATAACCAATCATTGAAAATTCGAGAAGAACATATCTTATAAAAAAAAACCATGACATATACTTGGTCACGAAGTGAAACAATTGAGGAGCAACCTAATTCTCCGATATTAGAACTGTGGAATAGCCAAAGGGTCTAAGAAGTTATAAGCGAGTTGAAAGATGAAACATAAGGATAGGATCCTACCCTCATTTATTCCAAAATACACAAAGTTTCGAGGATGAAACCTCTCTAAGTGGGTAAATTTGTAACACTCAATTTTTTAATCCTATTTTAATCCTTAAATTCCAGTTTATAAGTTAACACTCAATAATTAGGGATTTGTGATTCATAAATTATCATAATTATTTAAAACCATGAAACTAGAAACAATATGATTGTTCTACAATTATAAATGAGCTATAACACTCAGATTATTTTAATTCTTTATTAAGTGTTAAATTTGGTTTATATTATGATAATTGTTCTATAAGTTATTTGATTATAATTTTAAGGTGATTAATGGAAAAATGAGAATTTAATGAATTTCTATGAATAAGTAATATGTGAAAAATTATTGAAGGTATTTAAAGAATGTGTATTTAAAAACAAGTGTGTCTATATGGACAAAAATACATATGTATACAAGTAGTTGTTGGCCCAGAGACCTTCCACTCTAGTTTTGATGATGATTAACTCATGTAGTTATGCGTACTAATAATCTTGTGATTTTAGTTTCAGATCATGTAACAAGATATTAGTTGGTGATTGCTTCAAAAAGAGGAGTTTGGAAGCCTTCACTTGGTGATTCCCGAGCCCGAGCGTCAAGATCATTCATAGCCATGCTTGTTGGATCACGGAGTTTGGACCGAGTCGACTTGAAGAAGAAGATCGTCAAGAAGACTTAGGTATCCAACTTTAGTTTAGTGTGTTTTAGATCCATATGTAAAGATAAGAATAGTTGATATGCTCAAGTTCACAACGCACACAAGTTTTATGTTTTGGAATTGGCTTTCATGAATAGATTGATCAAAACAAGTTTAATTGATTTATATGTATAGTAGATGTATTTTATTTATACATGTATATTTAAACTTCTTATACAAACTTATTTTGACTTTCCTATTCATGTATTGAAAAATCCAATTTGATAAAATATAAGATTTGATTTTTGGTAAAATTTCTAAGACACAAAAGAGTTCAAATGTTTGATATTTGTCTTGAAACTTTTATCATAAGTTTGTATTTCAATATAAATGTTAAAACAAGTTTTATGGAATAAAAGAATTTTTAAAAATACTTTAGCATGTTTTTCTAACCCAGTTTCTGACCCAGACTATTGCTGACAGGCCAGGTCAGTCGACCGCACGGTCGACCGTACTAAGGGCCAGTCGACCGTGCGGTCGACCGACGTGCACAGCCTTGTGGACGTCCGCTGGCACAGTGGGCTGGTCGACCGGTCGGTCGACCGGACCAGAGAGCTTTACTCTCTGTATTTGGGCGGGTGACCGGGCGGTCGACCGGACCAGAGAGCCCTGCTCTCTGTATCTAGGCGGTCGACCGGTCGACCGCCAGCCTATCAAGCTGATAGATTCAGCCTAACGGCTAGTTTTCTATTGGGGCTATAAATACCCCATCTCCTCATGGTTTTGCACAAGATTTTTAGAGCCAAAAATTTCAGACTTTCTCTATTGTTTTAAACAAGTTTTCAAAAGAGATTTGTGCCAAAAAGGATTCATCTTATTTGTTTTAGGTTTTTGGAAAAATCAAAGAAAATAGTATTTTGGGAGATTTGTGTTTGTTCTTCATTTCTATTATCTTCAAGAGTTTTCCAATGATTATTTGTTTGAGTTTTTGCTTTCCAAACACCTAGTTTTTCCACTTGAGCTATATCATCTATCCTATTCTATAGGATCTTTTATTTGTGGGAAAAGAAATTGTATTTGTGGTCTTTTCGAATCACTTGTTGTAAACCCTTTATCTTGTTGGGTTGCTCCCTCTTTGGTAGAGGTTGAGATTGTGGTTTGCTCCCTCTATTGAGAGGTGGAGTTTTGTTGTATCCCTCCTCAGTAGAGGTGTTTGTGATTGTTTGGCTACGGGCCTACCCCTCGGTTGTGAGGTGGTGTTTGAGAGAGGAGTTCGGTACTCCCTTGTTGTACAAATCCTCCTCGGTGGAGGTTCCCTCGGTGGGAGTCCTCGGTTGACTAGATAGTGGATTGAAAATCCTTCTCGGTGAAGGCGGGGACGTAGAGCTCGGTGCTCGAACCTTGAAACATATCTTTGTGTTTGCGTTTGATCCATTGTCTTTTAACCCTCTCTCTTTATTATTTGTGCATAGCATCATTCATAGCATTCATATCTATTTGCTTGTTGTACCTTGCATTATTTCATATTTCTTATCATCCTTATATGCTTGGCTTATTTGTGTGTGCCTCACTTATACTTAACCACGAGAGCTTCATATAGCACCTCAACCCTTATCTAGGGGAATCAAGAGGACTTAGTCCAGAGCCCTTCACGGGGAATTCGGCTACACTCGTTGGTTGTATTAAGTATTTGTGTAAATTTGTTTTAGCTTCCGCATTTAGTTTATAGATTAGCAGTATCACCTATTCACCCCCACTCTAGGTGATTTCAATTGGTATCAGAGCCTCCGCTCTTGATACTTAGGTTTAACAACCTAGGAGTGAGATCCTGTTTAGCTAATCTAGACATTTGCATTTGCATATTTAATTTTGTTTGCACACATATAGTTGACACCCATGGACTTCATGACCCCACCCATGTTTGACCCTTCCAACATCATTGTTTGGAAGACTAGGATGTCCATTTACCTACAAACCCTAGGCTTGCCTGTTTTCCTTGCCGCTACCAAGAAATGCTATCTTGGTAACCGCAATCATATATGGGCCAATGCACAAGACCATGAGGCTATTGAAGCACGCTAAATAAAGAATATCTTATGCTTGTTTCTAATCTTGATTCCGCTTTTGTAGTGTGGAACAAGTTGACAACCACCTCCACCTCCAAGCTTCAATTGCCAATCCAATCGGAGGAAGAATCTAGTGGAGAATCCAACTCACAATGCTTCATGGTCCAAGGGAATGACTCCCTTGAGGTACTTTCGGAATCCCACATAGATTGTGATGATAGTGCTAGTTCTTCATGTGATGAGAATATTGATCCCCATGGATTAAATGAAGAACTATCTATTGTGTGTGAAAAATTAATTGAAAAATATAAAATATTGAAAAAGAAAAGTCTAGGCCTTGATAATGAAAATAAAAATTTTATTTCTACGCTTGATATTGTTTTGCAAGAGAAAGAGGAGATTTCTAATGAGAGGGATTCATTGAAATCTCAACTTAATCTTATTTTAAAAGAAAATGAGTTTCTGAAAAATAGATATGATTGTAATGATGTTTTGAAGAAAGATAAAGTTATATCTTCAAAACTTGATTTTGTTGTAAAAGAAAATAATTCTTTGAAAATAAAAATTGATTCCATTTCTAAAGATTTAGAAATTTGTTTAAAGAAAAATGAATTTTTACAAAATAAGATTGATGCACATGTTTGCCATGCTAGTGTAGTATCACACACTTCACCTATTGCATGTTCCACTTCTTCTTTGATTGAAAATGATATAAATTTAATTAAGAAGAAAATTGATTATTTGGGCTCCACCTTGAGCCATTGTGTTTCTAGTCATGCACGTTTGGAATCCATGTTTCACAAGAAAAAAATTCCATCTACTCATGAACACCCTCCACGGCATACACATGCTTCCCATGGTCACCACCATCACACTATGTATGCTCATGTGTACACTTGTACACATTGTGGACGTAAGGGCCACCTTGCTAAATTTTGTTATGATAGAATACATGCTTCAAATTTAGCAAATAAATTTGTTTAGTTTAGGAAAAGTGCTAACCCCCATGGACCCAATAGAGTATGGATTCGAAAGACCACCCCTATGCTATTTGATGTAGGTGTGGGCTCTCACATGACGTGAGAGTATCGGTACCTTGGAGTGGATGCGTTCCGAGCTTCATGTGGACTATTTGGATGCATCACTTTCAAGGGATGTTTGGTGGGAAGACCACATTGGTTTGGAGAACTAGAGAGGTGCCTTCATCGATTTTGGTATCGATCTCTAACTCCCGTTTATTTTATGCATGCATTTCATATTATTGTTTATAGCATGTTTTATTGTTTATAGATTATTATGAAAATGCCATGATTATTATATCCTTGACAATGCATGTATAGCCTTTGAGACACCCATGTTTAATATGGACTATTATTTTTGTGTTCTCACCATTGTTTAGCTATCATGGTTATCATAGCTCTAATAACATGTGGATTTACATAATAATCATTTTTATGCTCATCATGTTGATTTATTTCTTGTTTTATGTTTTAAATGATGAATATATGTTTAAATGTTAGTTTTCATAAAGACTAGGATTTATACTTGTACGTATAGTAGGCCACAAGCAAATTTATATATGTTTGTGCTTGAATACGTATTTGTACCCATTAGATGTGCTAGTATAGTCTAGTTTTGATGATTCATGCATTTTAATTTGTATTCCCATTTTTGACATGTTTTTATGATTTTTGTTTAACTTCATGTATATGTCCATTTTATCCAAACTATTGATTATACATAAACATCCTTTGAGCCACGTACCTTCATGCATATATTATTGTGGACTCGTTGTGTTTGGATATGTATGTATACTTTAGTGTGTATAAGACATACATATGCCTTGAAGATTAAATAAGTTTTGATGATTTTCATGTTTAAAGGAATATCGAGCCTTATTGCCAAATTTCATGATTATGTGTTTAACATTTAACTTGTACTCTCACAATATTTTAATGTTTGTCATGATTGTATTTTCATGAGTATGATATGAACTTTATAGATTTTAAGTGTTTAGTGCCATGTGATTTTCATAGTTTTATGAAAAATACTTTTGTTTCATTCCTTGCTTGAAGGATTTCGTACTAGTTAACAAGTTTTTCATTTAACTAGTTCGTATTCTTTGATTTGGTAGATGTTTTTAAACATACTATATTTTCAAATCTATTTTTGAAAACCCCTACCTTCAACGGGCAGTTGGATGTGAGACCATACTCATGTATGCTTTATAGTGAAAATCATTTTAAACTTGAACATGTGTTGGGAGGATAGGGTATATGAAGTATACACTTGATATTTTTATTGTTTCAATTGGTATCATTGGACTTTTTCAATTGGTATCAATATTGACTTTTTCTTGTATACTCATATATTTTTTTTGTGTATGAATGCTTTCAATTGGTATCATCTATTTTGATTGGTACTCTTTTTTTTCATACACTTAGTTGGTATTTCATAAAGGGGGAGAAAATTTTGATTTTGTCTTTCAATTGATATTTAATTTCCACTCTCACACTTTATGATGAAAAAGATTAAAAGAAATAAATTTTGATTTGAATTTGGTATCATATGCTAATAAAGTATAATACTTTCTATTGATATCAAGATTGTTTCTTTACAAATTGGAATGTTTTTATGTTTACTTGCAATTGGTATCAAGAGGCACTTCATTGACATATTTTTAATTGGTATCATATGTTTTGAATGAAAAATTATTTCAATTGGTAATGTCAATTGGTATTGTTTTAATCTCAATTGGTATAAAAATTTTGTAGTTAAAAATGTTTTGGTATGTATTTCATATATGCAAGGAGAGCTTAACATCCCTTCTAAAATATAGATTCATGTTGAGTGTATCTTGTATTGAGGAGCTTGACAACTTTTCTTTATGTGATACACGTGTGTAGGGGGAGCTTCACATCTCTTCTTATGCATTACATATTTTTTTGTTATGTGAATTAGGGCTTGTCATCCTTTCTTCATAGAATGCACATATGTAGGGAAGTTAACTTCACGTCTTCCTCTTCATGAATGTATATCGCATATATATCTTCTTATTGTTTTGTTCTCACTTTACCCCTTTTTTGATGATTGACAAAAAGGGGGAGAGGTATTTGAGTTTATATGCATGTTTGTTATAACTATGCATGTTTTTACATTGATATCATGTATTGGTATCAAGAGTATTTGTTTTATACAAAGAGTATTTGTTTTAAGAACATAGTTTAGTGAGTTTGATTTTTTTATTGGTATCAAGAGCTTCTTGTTTTATTTTTTAATTGATATCAAGAGCTTGTTTTATGCATATCTATGCATTCATGTTTAATATTCAATGCCATGTTTATTTGTTTATTTGCTATGCATGAGTCAAGGGGAGCTTCTTTGAAGCTTAACTTTAATCCATGCATATATAACTCCATGAGTTTTGTCATCATCAAAAAGGGGGAGATTTTTGGCCCAGAGGCCTTCCACTCTAGTTTTGATGATGATTAACTCGTGTAGTTATGTTTACTAATAATCTTGTGATTTTAGTTTCAGATCATGTAACAAGATATTAGTTAGTGATTGCTTCAAAAAGAGGAGTTTGGAAGCCTTCACTTGGTGATTCCCGAGCCCGAGCATCAAGATCATTCATAGCCATGCTTGTTGGATCACGGAGTTTGGACCGAGTCGACTTGAAGATGAAGATCATCAAGAAGACTTAGGTATCCTAGTTTAGTTTAGTGTGTTTTAGATCCATATGTAAAGATAAGAATAGTTGATATGCTCAAGTTCACAACACACACAAGTTTTATGTTTTGGAATTGGTTTTCATGAATAGATTGATCAAAACAAGTTTAAATGGTTTATATGTATAGTAGATGTATTCTATTTATACATGCATGTTTAAACTTCTTATACAAACTTATTTTGACTTTCCTATTCATGTATTGAAAAATTCAAGTTTGATAAAATACAAGATTTGGTTTTTGGTAAAATTTCTAAGACACAAAAAGAGTTCAAATGTTTGATATTTGTCTTGAAACTTTTATCATAAGTTTGTTTTTCAATATAAAATGTTTAAACAAGTTTTATGGAATAAAGGAATTTTTAAAAATACTTTAACATGTTTTTCTGACCCAGTTTCTGACCCAGACTATTGCCGACAGGCCAGGTCGGTCGACCGCATGGTCGACCGTACTAAGGGCCGGTCGACCGTGCGGTCGACCGACGTGCACAGCCTTGTGCACGTCCGCTGGCACAGTGAGCCGGTCGACCGGTCGGTCGACCGGACCAGAGAGCTTTGCTCTTTGTATCTGGGCGGTCGACCGGACCAGAGTGCCCTGCTCTCTGTATCGGGCGGTCGACCGGGCGGTCGACCGGGCTGCTCCAACGGTCATATTTTTGACCATTGGCGGTCGACCGGCCGGTCGACCGCCAGCCTGTCAGGCTGACAGATTCAGCCTAACGGCTAGTTTTCTATTGGGGCTATAAATACCCCATCTCTTCATGGTTTTGCACAAGATTTTTAGAGCCAAAATTTCCAGACTTTCTCTATTGTTTTAAATAAGTTTTCAAAAGAGTTTTGTGCCAAAAAGGATTCATGTTATTTGTTTTAGGTTTTTGGAAAAATCAAAGAAAATAGTATTTTGGGAGATTTGTGTTTGTTCTTCATTTCTATTATCTTCAAGAGTTTTTCCCAAGATTATTTCTTTGAGTTTTTGCTTTCCAAACACCTAGTTTTTCCACTTGAGCTATATCATCTATCCTATTCTATAGAATCTTTTATTTGTGCGAAAAGAAATTGTGTTTGTGGTCTTTTTGGATCACTTGTTGTAAACCCTTATTCTTGTTGGGTTGCTCCCTCTTTGGTAGAGGTTGAGATTGTGGTTTGCTCTCTCTAGTGAGAGGTGGAGTTTGGTTGTATTCCTCTTCGATAGAGATGTTTGTGGTTTTTTGGCTACGGGCCTACCCCTCGGTTGTGAGGTGGTGTTTGAGGGAGGAGTTCGGTACTCTCTTGTTGTACAAATCCTCCTCGGTGGAGGTTCCCTCGGTGGTAGTCCTTGGTGGACTAGATAGTGGATTGAAAATCCTTCTCGGTGAAGGTGGGGACGTAGAGCTCGGTGCTCGAACCTCGAAACATATCTTTGTGTTTGCATTTGATCCATTGTCTCTTAACCCTCTCTCTTTATTATTTGTGCATAGCATCATTCATAGCATTCATATCTATTTGCTTGTTGTACCTTGCATTATTTCATATTGCTTATCATCCTTATATGCTTGGCTTGTTTGTGTGTGCCTCACTTATACTTAACCACGAGAGCTTCATATAGCACCTCAACCCTTATCTAGGGGAATTAAGAGGAGTTAGTCCAGAGCCCTTCACGGGGAATTCGGCTACACTCGTTGGTTGTATTAAGTGTTTGTGCAAATTTGTTTTAGCTTCCACATTTAGTTTATAGATTAGCATTATCACCTATTCACCCCCCCTCTATGTGATTTTAGTAGTGTGTCACGCCCTGCTTCCTAAAATATGTGAAAATGGAGTCGCAACGAGAGTCGGTGACATATATACGCGAGAAAAAATACCTTCCATATACATGCTAAACCTAAAGTTACCTAAACAAGTTATAAAATCACCATGAAGAATCCACAATACTGCAATAATACATATAAAGTCTACACCTGATCTTAGATTAAATAAGAAATAGAATAGAAGCTAAGAGTGATATACAGGAATCAAAGGATAATAGCAGGAATAAGGAAGTAGGTATACAAAAATCGAATAGAGAGAACTCACGCTCCTCGCAACATGTACGATCTCAACAAAACCTGATCAAGTAAATAAAACATCCATATCTGGATAAGCAAATCCCGGGAGTCAGAACTCCTAGTTAATGGGTGAGAATAAAAGAGAAAGTGCATGTGCATATAAATGTGAGTAGACTATGAAACATATATATACTGGAATAAAACAGAAATAACATATAAAACATGAATAAAAAGTAATAAAGTTAGTCATTGTTGTAGTCAGATATACAACATGTCATTGGTATAATTAGATGTCTACAATCAGTTATGTATATCAAGTTCAGTCTACAATGTCAATGTAAAATTTCATTTTTTTGGTTAATTATGTCAGCGAACACTAATTACCACACGCAGTAGACGCATCCCATAATACGCCCACCACACATGCCAATCAGGGTTCTAAGTTATTAAAACTGATTGGCTAGAGATATTTGTCCATGCTTTAGGTGGGTCCCGTACATTCTCGGGACCACGGTCCCAGATGCCTGACGTTGAACCAAGGCCGTACCGATAGGTACTCAGTAACAGTAACAATAATAGTAGTAATATCAAATGGATGTCAGTCATCCCAAGGAACCCTATAGTGGAACCCTCATTCCAGCTGCGCAACCTGTATTCTAGGTCAACCCAAAATACAGACGCTGTCTCCTCTATCAATTTTTCCAATCCTAATGTAAGTTGTCTTTTTTACATTATTATTTAATTCAATTAAATTAATAAATATCCATGTTACCTAGAATACTGAAATGATGCGGTGATAGTAACAGCTACAATACAATAACATTAGCAGTAATCATATACGCGATGAACAATAATTATGACAGTAAACGGTATCAGTAACCGTGTATACGACAAACAATGAGACTGTACAAATGTTACGGTCAAATAAATTCTTTCCCAGTAACTTTCACTAATATGAATAATACAGTAACACATCCTGTACCATCTAGTCAATGTACTATATCATATTAAACTGATCAAGATCTCATTCACTGATATTATATCTGTAGCTGATCCATAAACTCATAATCTCAAAAGCAATCCTTTTGAATAATCATATATCAAACCATGTTACATATAATCTCAATAATCATCATGAATATCAAATACTAGATCTGTGTCAGAATATTTGATATTGTAAACCTTGAGTTTAATAAATAGTTAATCAGTTCTTTTACCACTACCAATCTACTTTAATCCTCTAAGTCACAAGTAACTGAGATCAAGTGATAACTAATGTCAAACTCTAAATATATGTTAACACCGATATCAATGAAATCACACTCATAATAACTCAACCTCTGTATATGAATAACTGAAGTAGTCGAGAACCAATCATGAAACGCTGAATATATCCTCGAGATCAATAATGAATTCCGAGTTCAAAATTAAAAAATGGAATATCCTCAAAATCAGACTTATCCAACCATAATGAAAATCATAACCAAAGAGCATAACGTTCTTGATCAACATAACATCTCAATCATCTCTATATCTAACATCCAACATCGATAAGATCATAGTACTCAATTAATATCATCAGGGTAAATCTGAAAGTTCATGTTTTAACAATCCAAAACTAAGATCATAATTAAGAAGTGCCACATCCTCGATCAATATGAAATCTAGATCATCCCTATATCTAGTTATCAATATTAATAAGATCATCAATACATCAGTTAAGTTCATCACGGGGGAATCCAGAACTAATAGTTCCTAACTGTCCAAAAGTCAGTCCCGTCATATACATTAGAGTCAAGGGTATCATATTCACACATCTGATCATAATCCAAAATCATGTATATCAATCATGAATCTAACAGAAGAAATAGGAAGCTTAGGTCAATACTCACTCTAATTAAGTCATACACAGATCCAAGTACCGGTAAAAACTCTATTGATAAGGTAACATCATATTCAACACTTTCTCGATATCCAAAAGAGTTCTAATTAAAATAATCACCAATTAAATATATGATAAATAGTTCACATAAAATCTTTAACCACAATCGCTAACTAATACAGCTCAAGATCAATCCAGTTACTGTCTAACACATCATGACTAGTTTTGAATCTGAAGTGGGAATCATCTACACATAAAGTGGTATAAGTATAATATCTCAATATCAAAATACAAGGTCCACATACGTCTGATGTTCAAATATGAACTCGTTTATCCAGTCAATAGATCAAATCAAATCATAGTCCAAGGTATCCAATACTAGGCCTACGCCAACACTGATAAAATACCAACACATGAAATGACGTTGATAATCGCTCAAATCAACTAAATAAATAAAGTGAACACTCATTGATGTCTCATGAAGTGATACTGGTAATAAAATTGGTAAAATAAAGTAAATGGTCACAAGTAATAATACAATAACATGTAAACACTACTGACAACAGTAAATAGAGAAATTGATAAAAGGACAAACACTCACATGAAATTAGGCGGTTTTGGAACTGAATCGTCATCTGGTCTTCATCGTACGAACTGGTACAGTCTCCAGATCATCCCATCGGTCAGCTTTTGAATCACCACTGTGTCGGGTCCATATCGAACACCAATCCGAATCTTCGGTTACTGATCGGGAGAAAGTCGCACACGAAAAGTGTATGTTTTGAAATCAAGATTTAAAGTGAGTATGCTTTGGCTTCCTCAATACTTCCATTATAGCATAGAGGCTAAAACGAGTCAAATCCACAAGGACAGGAGGCGATAGAAGCTTACACGGTATGTTCACGTATATGTTAATGGTTCTTTAATGCTTGAAAGAATGAAAAGAAAGAAAAACAAAGAATGGAAAAGAGAAGTACGTGAAATAAGAAGATGTAGGAAACATAGAAATGAAGATATTGTGATTTTTGATATTTCTAAAACAAAGTGAAAAAGAAAGAAATTTCATGACTACTAATGACTCCACTAACATACTAACCCCTTAGTGATATTTGCCTCACATGTATCCGTGGCAATCACTAGTTCTTGGTTAAAGAGCGTTTCAAAGCATGACCCATATGTAACGCATCACATCGCAACACAACAAAACAAATGCAAGCTATACTTAAACCATCAAAACTAAATAAGAGTAAGCATGGAGTAAAGTAATGTTATCTTGTTAGAGAGTTAGGAAGTTGGAGTGTTAGATCCATCATCATGAGCCATCAATGGCTCTTGCAAGAGCAATGCCAAGTAGAGGCTACTAGATTCATGTCGATTATCAAATAAGAAGTTAGCAAGTTAGTTGTTAGTAGTTAGTTACTATGAGAGAAAATTAGCTAAATATATAAAAGGAGTTAGGGAGAAGAACATTAAGAGAGGTAAAGAAAGATAGGTTGTCACCTTCTATTATAAAAACTCTTTCTTTCCAACCATATACCACTCTCTCTCCTATTACAAGATCAAAAAGAAACGAAAAATACAAAGAAAGAAAAAGAACTAACCTAAACTAAACTATCCTAAACTACAACATGGAAAGAAACTACCCTAACTCTTTGTATTTCTTTGACTGAAGAACCCCAGGGGGTATATATAGGCATCAGGGGAAAGGGGAGCCAGAGGGCAAACCCTGGCCCAAAGTACGGGCGTGAAAACATGGCCATAGCCACATTTTTGCGACTCTTCTAGAGCCGCGCTGATTGCTAAAAGAAAGAACAATCAATGAGTTTAAGAATTTACCGTGTAGCTTGTGGCTAACGGGTCGTGTCCACAAGGAGGGATACGATGGAAGCTTTTCGGTGAATCATTTAGTAACAAGGAATTGTGTTCATTTTTTATGAAAAAGAGAATGAAAAGAAAGAGATGATTAAAAGAAAAATTGCAACTTTTAGAAAAGGTTTTGGAGAAGGTGATTTAGAAAGCTTGAAAACTGTTTTGTTGTTTATAATAATGAAGAAAGTCTGAGCTCACTATCTCACTACTCAATTGTTCATTCTTCTCTTAAAATGTTAAGTCCCTCAAGTGATCATTTGCAAAACTTAAAATTAATTTTTAGAAAGCTTTATGTAAAGCACATAAGATGGTTAGAAGAGTTGAGTCTTTTCTTCAAGAAATCGTGAGAATTGAATATTAAAACATCAAGCGCGAAGAAGAAAGAATGAAGTAAAAACAATTCAAAAGATGTTCATGAAAGAAGTGAGAATTCAACAATCCAAACCCATCCTCATGTGCCTACAAGAATACTTTCAAAAAGAAAGGCTTTTAAGTAAGGCATTCATATGAGTCATCATGCTTTTTCTTTTAAAAACAGGAGAGAAGAAGAGCAAAAGAGAGTTCCGATAGCAAGCCCAGAAAAACGTTTAGTTATCCATAGAAAACAAAGAAGAAAACAAAATTATGCATGACATACCGAAACAAGAGTGGAAGGGAATGTGGTTTGATTCTTGTATTGTTGTCACTTCAATCTTCTAGTACAAGCTCTCAGTCCTCTCTCTCACAAGTATTGATACTGGACTACAAATTAAAAAGCAAGATTATAACTTTGTTCTAGCTAATAGAGAGCCTAAATCCTAAGCAAATAAATACTAAACTTAATCCTAGTTTTCGCTCCATTTTTCTTTGCTGAAACCCCTATTTATAGCCAAAAACCAAACGAGGAGGATCCCGGGAAGATTGGGGGAGCAAACGCTCCCCCAACTGATTCAGTTTGGCGCGAAAACACAGCTTGGGCCACGTTTCCGCGGCCCTGGTGTGGCCAGGTGGCCACACCAAAAGGGAGGGAGTTGCTGGTTTGGTGTTTGGCCCATATCTGCTGCTGGTTTTCTTGTTTCTGCTCCAAACTGTTGTCGAAACAGCCTTGATTGTATGGCTTTAACCCTCGATTTAGGGAGGATTCTTCTCAACCTCTTGATATGCCAAGACTTAGTCCAGATTTCTTCATTTCAAATTTATTCTGAATTAATTTAGAATTTGGTGGGCTTTTGGGCTTGTTTCTCTTTTCTTTCTTTAAGCACTTGGACCTACATTTAGCAAAGAAAAAAGAAACTTATTAATAGGATTTATTAGCTAAAAAGCATGGTAAGGTGACAAAATATAAGCAACATATGTGACAAATCACACCCCCGCACTTATCTTTTGCTCGCCCTCGAGCAAAACATCAAACTAATTCTAATCAATTATTAGACCACTTTCGCAGGTCACTCGATTGCACTGAGCATGTGCAACAAGCTGTTAAACCTCTAGGTTACCCCTAGGGGACAAGTTTTGTCTCGTGAGGGTTTTCAGCAGATTATACCCACAAAATCCAAAAAGAAAGAGAAAAAAGTTAGTATTTTCGAAAAGCATTTTTTTCTTTTTTCTTTTTTTTGGAAAGAGAAAATATTTGAAGTATATTTGTGAGAGTTTAAGTAATCTATAAGTTATAGGAATATCAGATTTTTCATTCCTAAACTTAGTCTCTATTCAAAAACATGTTATCAATTAAAGTATGGAGTCAAATTGTACTTCTCATCTAGTTTATTAATTTACCCTGAGTCGTATGCACCATCGTGACTGTGAAGTTTATTAAGGGTTCTTCAACATTAACTCCTATACCTTATATTTATTTATTTTTGGTGAAATTTATTCCTCAATTTCATTAGGCTTTCTAATCTGCCCATGTAACGAGCATTCAGTCGGTGACACCCAAACTGGACAGTTTTAGGGCACCAGGTGAGAAAATACTCCTAAGGACTTAAACACTCGAGCAGATAAGGCTACAAAACCAAGGTTTTTATTTATACGATGTACCCCTTTTAGGCATGAATACTTATGCTTCATGAGGTATAAATACCCAGCTTAATCAGAGGATACACATTTTTTTTCAAACTTATCTAATTATCTTTTGCATAAATACTAAGGCTTGCTTAGGCCAAAGCACCTAGCTAATCAATAATTAGACTTGTTTTTTTTTCATATTTTGTTATAAGGCATAAGAGTCTCTGTTTTTAAACCCTAAGTGTGTAAGTGTATTTTGTGTGCATATGTCATCAAGGTAAATATCAAGACTAAATTACTTTTCCAAATTTTCTTCCTGACCCTAAAAATCAAACAAGTTATCTTATTTTGACCAAGTGTAAGAAATCCTAATTATGATTCTCCTATTCCTTAAAATTGACGTAAATTCTTACAAAAAAATATATCAAAATATTGTCTACCCTTTTCAAAAAGTTTTTTTTTTATATATATCCATTTTTTTCTTTTTTTTAATATCAGTCATGTTAGAACCCTCCCCCACACTTATCTCATGCATTGTCCCCAATGTATGAAAGAAATGTACAAGTGAATGAAATAAAATGGAAAGGAAGAAAGTTACCGATACACTGGGTCAAAAAGACCCATTACTGTTTCATTTACCGGCACCGATTCCAAGAAAGGTTTAAGGCGTTGACCATTTACCTTAAGTCATTTCTATTCTTGGGGTCACTGATCTCAACTACACCATGTGGAAACACATATGGCCCAGTCCATCTCGATTTCAATTTTCCTGGAAAAAGATGAAGCCTAAAATTATAGAGTAAGACTTTTTGTCCACGGACAAAGATTTTTCTGATGATGTCCTTGTCATGGAAAATCTTGACTCTATCTGTAGTAATCCTAGCATTTTCATAGGCCTCATTTCTCAATTCCTCCAATTCGAAAATTTGTAATTTCTGAAGGTCACCGTCCTTAGTCAAGTCGAAATTCAACTGCTTGATTGCCCATAAGGCTCGGTGCTCTAACTCAACGGGCAAGTTACAAGGTTTGCCATAGACTAACCTATAGGGAGACATTCCTAGAATCATCTTGAAAGCGGTCCTGTAGGCCCATAGAGCATCTACAAGTTTGATGGACCAATCTTTCCGGTTTTGGTTCACAGTTTTCTCCAATATAAGTTTGACTTGTCTATTTGAAATCTCAACTTGCCCACTAGTTTGAGGATGATAAGGAGTGGACAACTTGTGAGTTATGGCATACTTTCGTATAAGGGCTTCAAAAGATCTATTGCAAAAGTGAGTGCCATTATCACTGATGATAGTACGAGGGGTTCCGAAGGGGGAAAAAATATTCTCTTTTAAAAACTTTATGACAACTTTGTTATCATTAGTTTTACAAGGAATGGCTTCTACCCACTTGGACACGTAATCCACAGTAACCAATATGTATTGGTTCCCAAATGAATTAGGAAATGGACCCATAAAGTCGATGCCCCAAACATCAAAGAGTTCTATTTCTAGAATTAGGTTGAGGGGCATCATATTTCGGTTTGAAATCCTTCCTACTATTAGGCATCTAGGGCACGTCTTGAAAAATTCATAAGCATCCTTGAACATTGTGGGCCAAGAAAACCCACTTTGTAACACTTTTTCAGCAGTCTTGCAGGGACCAAAGTGTCCACCGCATGTAAGTTCGTGACAGAATGATAGAACACTCCTAACCTCCTCATCGGGAATGCATTTCCTAATAATTTGGTCAGAACAGTACTTGAAAAGATACGGTTCCTCCCAAAAGAAATACCGGACTTGGAACAAGAACCGGTAAACATCATTTTTGGACTAATGAGACGGAGTTTGGTTTGTGACTAAGTAATTCACTATATCAGTAAACCAAGATTCCCTAGAGATAGCTAAGAGATGTTCATCAGGAAAATCCTCATTTATGGGTAATTCATTGCATGGAGAATTAGGGATCCGTGAGAGGTGATCAGCAATGACATTTTCTACGCCTTTCTTATCTCGAATCTCAAGATCGAATTCTTGAAGAAGGAGGATCCAACGAATGAGTCGGGCCTTGGCATCCTTCTTCATCATGAGGTACTTAAGCGCAGAATGATCGATGAAAATGGTAGTTTTGGACCCTAGTAGGTAGGGATGAAACTTCTCTAAGGCAAACACTACTACCAAGAATTCTTTCTCAGTCGTAGTGTAGTTCAGTTGAGCATCGTTGAGAGTCCTACTAGAGTAGTAGATCACATGCTGCTTGTTATCAATGTGCTGTCCTAGGACAGCGCCTATGGCAAAATCGGAAGCATCACACATGATCTCAAACGGCTTAGACCAATATGGTGCAGATGTGATTGGTGCAGAAATAAGCTTTCTCTTAAGCTTCTCCCAAGAATTTATGCATTCAACATCGAAGGTGAAGGACACATCCTTAGCTAACAGATTAGTCAAGGGCTTAGTAATTTTGCTAAAATCCTTAATAAATCGTCGGCAAAAACCAGCGTGTCCTAAGAAGGATCTAATGTCCTTAACACATTTGGGCATGGGAAGCTTAGCAATAACCTCGATTTTGGCTCTATCCACTTCAATTCCTTTCTTGGAGATTTCATGACCCAAGATAATTCTATGTTTTATCATGAAGTGGCATTTCTCCCAGTTCAGTGTCAGATTTTTCTCAGCACAACGTTGGAGGACGAGTTCTAGATGGTGGAGACATTGAGTGAATGAATCTCCGTAGATGGAGAAATCATCCATGAAGATTTCTAAGAAGCGTTCTACCATATCAGAGAAAAGACTCAACATGCAACTTTGAAACGTTGCTGGGGCATTGCATAAGCCGAAGGGTATTCGACGATAAGCGAATGTCCCAAATGGACATGTGAACGTAGTCTTTTCTTGGTCCTTAGGAGCGATAGGGATCTGGTTATAGCCCGAGTAACCGTCCAAGAAATAGTAATACTCGTGACCCGCCAAACGTTCAAGCATTTGATCAATGAAGGGAAATGGAAAATGGTCCTTACGAGTTGCAGCATTCAGTTTCCTATAGTCAATGCAAACTCGAATCTTTGTGGGAAGTTGAGTTTGAACTAACTCTTTGTTCTCGTTTTCCACTATGGTGAAACTGGATTTCTTTGGAACCGCGTGGACAGGACTGACCCATTGGCTATCAGAAATGGGATAAATTATCCTATTATCTAAGAGTTTTATGATTTCAGCATGAACAACCTCTTGCATTATAGGGTTTAACTTACGCTGCGGGTCTCTCTTAGGTGTGGGTCTTCATTGAGATGAATGCGATGTTGAATGATGGTTTGACTTAATCCCTTGATATCAATTATAGTCCACCCAATGGCTTCCCTATGTTTTCTTAGAATAGCTTTTAGATCTTCTTCTTCCCCGTCATTTAAATGGGAGGCAATGATGACAGGAAGGTCTCTTGTTCGCCTAGATAGGCGTACTTGAGATGCGCAGGTAGGGCTTTCAATTCTAAGGAAGAGGAAGGCTCACTAGAAGGACTAGTCAAATCTGTTGGCTCCATTGTTGGTGAAATAGGGTTTGAGGGCCAATTCATGGCAGAATCTAAACCTGATCAAGATTAAAGTCGTCAGACTCTAACCCGAAGTCACTCTCCATTTCTGATTTCAATTTTTCCCCGTGTTCACTTGTCAAGTTCTCAATTAGGTTGACTTCAAATGTTTGGTCCTCGATATCGCGGGGTTGTTTTCCTAGATTGAAGACATTGACTTCTCTAGTCATGTCCCCAAAGGTTAACCTCATAGACCCATTCCTACAATTAATGATGACATTAGCAGTAGCAAGGAATGGTCGCCCTAGGATAACAGGAGTTTGAGCCCTATGATTTGAATTGGACACAGGTTGTGTCTCCAGAACTATGAAATCGACAGGGTAAATGAACTCTCCTACCCGGATCAGGACATCATTAATCTCCTCTTTTGGAACTTTAACAGAACGGTCAGCCAGTTAGATGGTGACTCGGGTTGGACTAAGATCGCCCAACCTGAGTTGTTGATAAACAGAGAATGGAAGCAAGTTGATACTTGCCCCCAAGTCAAGAAGTGCACGACTAATCTCGGCTTGTCCTATTGTGCAGGCAATGGTGGGACTACCTGGATCCTTGTACTTGACAGGGTTATGACCCGATAATAGCTCACTAATATTAGTGGCTAAGAAGACCTTCTTTGGAACATTAGTCTTTCTCTTCTTGGTGCACATGTCCTTAAGAAACTTAGCATAGGAAGGAACTTGTCGGATGGCATCAAGAAGTGGCACATTTATCTTCACTTGGTTGAACATCTCGATTATCTTATCCATGTGAGAATTTTACTTGTTATTTTTCAGCCTATTAGGAAATGGTACTATAGGCTGGTGCACCTGGCTGGCTGACTTGTCTTTTTCAGATTCGTTAGAATTGAAAGAAATAGGATTAGATGAGGTGGAAGCTTGATTGTGGTTGTGCTGAATGGGATTGGTTGGTGTTGACACTTGGTTATCAACTCTCTTTCCTGACCTCAATTTATGAACAGCATTACATTGATTGAATGAAAGATCCTCAACCAAATGAGCTTGTTGAGAATTCCTTAGATTGGTGACTGGCTGACTAGGCAGGGTACCCTTTTGTCTCTCATTCTGTGGGTTGGCTAGTTGACTCATTTGAACCTCTAACCTCTGAATGGTTTGCATGAGAGAGTCTTGTTTTTTCATATATCTCTCCATGTTTCTTTCAAAGTCAGTCATTCTCCTTTCTAATTGAGGATTCTGGAAGGAGAATTGTTGAGCTTGGTTGGGAAAGTTTTGTTGATAATTCGGAAAGTTTGGTGGATGGTTGGGAGAGTTATTATGAAAATTGGAGAAGTTGGGTTGATGATTGGAAGAATTATTACCATGATGGAAGTGGCTAGCATGATTTGATTGTGAATGGTCAGAGTTATTCTGGCTCCATGAGAAATTAGGGTGATTTCTCCAGCCGAGATTATACGTCAGAGCGTAAGGGTTATTGTTCGGTTCATGGTAGGATTGCTGAGCCTAAAACATTGGGCACTCCTCGAACACATGATTCATGGCTTGACAGTAAGTGTAGCCCGGTGTTAGGAATTGGTTCGGGCTGACTTGATTGACTGGACTTGGTTCTTTCATTTCTAAAGCTTCCATTCTTCTAGCCAGATTAGCTAACTTAGCCTCATTAGCAATGGACGATTCGATGGAATGGAGACCTCCTTTTAAAGAGATGGAGTTAGGATTCCTAGGGGTCTCACTAGCAGATTCCCATTGGATGGTCTTCTCAGCCAGATTTTCATACAAATCCCATCCTTCATCTTCATCTTTCAAACCTCCTTGGCACATACTTTCTAAGAGGGTTTTGGTGGAATAGTCTAAACTGTCATAAAGAATTTGGTATTGACACCATTTCTTTATTCCATGGTGTGAACATTGGACAAGGAGGTCTTTAAAGCGTTCAAAGTACCTCCAGAACGGTTCACTAGGTTTTTGCTTGAATTGGATGATCGTCTTCCTAATGAGAGCGGTTTTATGGATAGGATAGAATTTCTTTAAGAAAACCTTGATGAAACCATCTCAGGATGTGATGAAATCGGCTGCTAAGCTATAGAGCCACTTCTTTGCTAGGTCCTTAAGTGCGAAAGTGATAAATCTCAACCTAATACCATCGTCTACAAGGTGTGAGATTTTCATCATTAGACATACTTCCTCAAATTCTCTTATGAAGAAGTAGGCATCTTCGGACTCTAGGCCATGAAACTTGGGGAGTGTGTTGATGAATTGAGGCTTGAGCTCAAAATTGTATTCACCAACTGATGGAAGTTGAATGCAAGATGGAAGTGAGGTCCTAATGGGGTAGAACTTATCCTGCAGCGATGTTGATTGATCCATTACTGGATTTGGTCTTGGTTCAAACTTGGGTGGTGATGTGTTTCTAGTCAACCTAGATGAATTAGGGTCTTTCGACCACACTTGCATGCACAAACATAATCACAAACACAAACAAGTTCAACCAACAGTCAACAATAAAAATCAACCAAGCCTAGTCTAAGGTAACCTTGACCTAGACAACTCCTAACTGGTTGATTGTCCACAAGAGGTAGAATATAGACTTTGACCACAAGCTAATCAGCCAGGTCAGGGCAAGATTGGTGGGAAGTTTTCCATCAAAGACGTTCCTTAATTAATAACCACCAATCTTCAGGCTTTCGGCCCTCAATCCCCTTCCTAGACACTGATTTGGCAGGAGTCAATTTCCAACACCTTCCCTCTTTAGGATAATCTCCTAGTGAATTTGAGATGTCCCTAAGGCTAACGTCTATCAAATTTTACTTAGGCTTAGGTTTGTGAGTACTTGGAGTCTGATTTTTGAGCCAAGGAAGGGTGATAAAATTCCCACCTTATCTTGTTATTGGGTGTTGCTCTTAAAATCAATTTGTGCAAGTGTATAAGATAAATAAGGTTTACTCAAAGCGATATAAATCAACCAAGAAATGAGTCCTATTTTGAATTTGCGTACGTACCTTGCTCCAGCACTCTTCAACAGTAAAGTAAATGAATTGAAAAGACTCGTGCCTAGAATGCAAACGTCTAATCAATTTTTTAACTTTTCAACGAGTGTTTTACTGTTGACTTAAAACAAGGATGTTTGATAGCAGAAATAGCACAAATATGACATATAAAAACTAAAATTTTTGTGAGCAATATGTCCTGCAAAAAAGAGTTCTTAGTAGTCCAATGAATTTTTTTTCAGATTTTACAAAGCAATTTATTGAAATTCTGTTTCCTACTTTCGAGAGTAGGGGCACAGAATTTGCAAGTCTTCTCTTGCAAAGTTTGAATGCTAGATCTTGATCTTCAAGTCCCTAAAACAATACACAAAACTTGTTAAAAACAACTACACCGTTCCCTCCCCGACAACGACGCCAAAAATTGATTGCTAAAAGAAAGAACAATCAATGAGTTTAAGAATTTAACGTGTAGCTTGTGCTAACGGGTGATGTCCACAAGGAGGGATGCGATGGAAGCTTTTCGGTGAATTGTTTAGAAACAAGGAATTGTGTTCCTTTTTTATGAAAAAGAGAATGGAAAGAAAGAGATGATTAAAATAAAAATTGCAACTTTTAGAAAAGGTTTTGGAGAAGGTGATTTAGAAAGCTTGAAAATTATTTTTGTTGTTTATAATAATGAAGAAAGTCTAGGCTCACTATCTCACTACTCAATTGTTCATTCTTCTCTTAAAATGTTAAGTCCCTCAAGTGATCATTTGCAAAACTTAAAGTTAATTTTTAGAAAGCTTTAAGTAAAGCACATAAGATGGTTAGAAGAGTTGAGTCTTTTCTTTAAGAAATCGTGAGAATTGAATATTAAAACATCAAGCGCGAAGAAGTAAGAATGAAATAAAAACAATTCAAAATATGTTCATGAAAGAAGTGAGAATTCAACAATCCAAACCCATCCTCATGTGCCTTCAAGAACACTTTCAAAAAGAAAGGCTTTTAAGTAAGGCATTCATATGACTCATCAGGTCTTTTTCTTTTAAAAACAGGAGAGAAGAATAGCAAAAGAGAGTTGCGATAGCAAGCCCAGAAAAACATTTAGTTATCCATAAAAAATGAAGAAGAAAATAAAATTATGCACGACATACTAAAATAAGAGTGGAAGGGAATGTGGCTTGATTCTTGTATTGTTGTCACTTTAATCTTCAAGTACAAGCTCTCAGTCCTCTCTCTCACAAGTTTTAATACTGGACTACAAATTAAAAAGCAAGATTACAACATTTGTTCTAGCTAACAGAGAGCCTAAATCCTAAGAAAATAAATACAAAACTTAATCCTAGTCTTCACTCCATTTTTCTTTGCTGAAACCCCTATTTATAGCCAAAAACCAAACGAGGAGGATCCTGGGAAGATTGGGGGAGCAAACGCTCCCACAACTGATTCAGTTTGGGCGTGGAAACGCGGCTTGGTCCGCATTTTCGCGGCCTCGGTGTGGCCAGGTGGCCACACCAAAAGGGAAGGAGTTGCTGGTTTGGTGTTTGGCCCATATCTGCTGCTGGTTTTCTTGTTTCTGCTCCAAACTGTTGTCGAAACAGCCTTGATTATGTGGCTTCAACCGCTCGATTCAGGGAGGATTCTTCTCAACCTCTTGTACCAAGATTTAGCCCAGATTTCTTCATTTCAAATTTATTCTGAATTAATTCAGAATTTGGTTTGCTTTTGGGCCTGTTTCTCTTTTCTTTCTTTAAGCACTTGGGCCTACATTTAGTAAAGAAAAAGAAAACTTATTAATAGGATTTATTAGCTAAAAAGCATGGTAAGGTGACAAAATATATGCAACATATGTGACAGATCACGCGCTCGCGGTACTTTATGCCGCACGCTGTTGTGTCTGTCCCCTGTTAAATGCAGGTCCCAGTTTCTGGTTTTGGGCGCCTGGTTTTGACGAATCAGATCTCCAAAGTTAATGGCTATATTATAGGCCTTTAATCACCTATTAAATGATGATTTAGGGTCTTCTTCTTTATTGCACACCATGGGCCTAGAAATATGCAAGAGAGGTGTTTATTAGCAGAATTTAATATGAAATAAATGTGAAGATGTGGTGTGAAATATGCAATTTTAGAAACTAATCACACTCCCACACTTATCTTTTGCTTGTCCCGAGCAAAACAAAAAAATTAAAGGAATTATTACACCACTTTCGCAGGTGACTCGATTGCACTAAGCATGTGCAACAAGCCGTTAAACTTCTAGGTTTTCCCTAGAAAAGGAGTTTTTGTTTCCTGAGAGTTTTCAGCAGATTACACCCACAAAATTCATATAAAAAGAAATCAAATGTTGTTATTTTAAAAATGCATTTGAAATAGAGAAAAGTGTTGAAGTATTTTTATGAAAATATAAATGATCCAAGGTCATAGGTTAACTAGAAATTATTCTTCCTTAAACTAAGTCGAAATGCAAAATCTTGTTATAAATTAAATGTAAAGATTTAAAATTGAATTCATTCTTTGATCTTTCATAAAACTCTTAGAAAAATATGCACTTTATGAACAGTGAAGATTTTGGGATATCGACTCTAACTTTCCCATTTATTTATATTCTTATAATATTATTTTTTTTTCTTCTCTTAGTTTTCTTAGGCTTTCTAGCTTATTCGGGTAGTGAGTTTTTATCCGGTGACTCTCAAACTAGATGATCTTAGGCACCAGATGAGAAAATATCTCTCGGACTTAAGAACTCGAGTAAACAAGGTTATAAAACTAAAGAGAATTATTTTATTTTTTTTCACTATTTTGGGTGTGAATAATCATGCTTCCTGAGGCATAATTATCCAACTTCAATAATCATAATGAGTCCAATATATTTTGAAATTGTTGCAATTTTTCACAAAAGACTTCCAAACGCTTTCCTAACTCAGATTCTTCTTCAATAGGATGTTCTAGAAAAGGAGTATATGGAGTTTGATTTGGGAAGGATTTTGAATTGAACAAATTTTGAATTTATTGTTAGGACTCAGGCATGGCTTCCATACTCCTTTCCAAATTTGATTTTCCCTCATTTGGTGGAACAGGAAAAAGAGGATATGAAGCCGAATCAGGGAATGAATATTGTGAAAATTGTGGATAAGATAGTTGAAAATTTTACTCGGGGGAGCTGAATTCCCATGAACTCTGTGAAGAGTGGAAGTCATTTTGAAAATTATAGTCATATGATTGGGGATATGGGTCATATTGAGTCGGATAATCCCAACTCGGCATATATAGTTGGTTCATGTTGTACATAGCCTGGTTAGAGTTATCCAAGTTATATGAGGTGGGGGTGAAATATAGATTCATATTATGATCGAAAGAATTATTGTTGTTAAAATTCATTTCATAATATACAAAAAAAAAAAGAAAACAAACAAACAAATAAACAAATAAACAAGCAAACAAAAAAGAAAACAAGCCTATGATGCTAGGGTTGACTTAGACCTAGACGACTCCTAATTGGTTAGACTATCCACGAGTGTATATTGTCAGAATCTGACCATGAATTAATTGGCCAAGTAGGGGCAAGATTATGGAAGGTATCCATGCCGGAATAACGGGCCTAATTATGCCAAACCACTGTTCTTCATGGTTTCACCTCTCAATCTCCAACCTTAAACACCGATTTGACAAGAGTCAACTTCTAACAACTTTTCCCTTAGGTCAATCTCCTAAATGATCCCGAGATGTCCCTAGAAGCTGATGTCTAGCAAATTTTATTTAGGCTTGGGTTGTGTAAGGGGGGAGGTGATTTTTGGGATAAGGAAGGGTAATGACTTCCCACCTTATGTTGTATTGGGTTTTGCCCTTATGTTCAGCTCGTGCAATTGTGCAATATAGATAAGAATTAACACACAAGAGAGTAAATCACCCATGTGTTTGCCCTAACTATATGCAATGCAATATGTACACCTCCTATTAATATCACAACACAAGAATAAAATACAGTAGATTAGAATAAAAATTAACACGTGCCTAGATGCAAATGTCTAAACCGTTTTAAAGCATCCAATTTCTGTATTTTAGTTCTTAAAATTATATACAGTGCACAGGTAACAAATATTAGGAACAGAATATAAAAATATACAAGAATTTATCCAATCACACAAGAGCAAGTGTGGACTTCTGCGATGCTAGAACTTTGACCTGCACACCAAAAATAATGAAGAAAAGTTAACAAAAATATGAAATCAAACCATTCCCATCCCCGGTAATGGCGCCAAAATTTGATCGGGGGAAAATCGTGCACAAAAAGTGTATGTTTTGAAATCAAGATTTAAAGTGTGTGCGCTTTGGCTTCCTCAATACTTCCGTTATAGCATAGAGGCTAAAACGAGTCGAATCCACAAGGATGGGAGGCGATAGAAGCTTATATGGTATGTTCACGTGTATGTTAACGATTTTTCAATGTTTGAAAGAATGAAAAGAAAGGAAAAAAAAGAATGAAAAAGAGAAGTACGGTGAAACATGAAGAAGTAGGAAACATAAAAAAGAAGATATTTATGATTTTTGATATTTCTAAAATAAAGTGAAAAAGAAAGAAAACTCATGGCTACTAACTACTAAAGACTCCACCAACATGCTAACCTCTTAGTGATTGTTGCCTCACATGTATCCTTGGTTCAAGAGCGTTTCAAAGCATGATCCATATGTAACTTAGCACATCCCAACTTAACAAAGCAAGTGCAAGCTATGCTTAAACCATCAAAACTAAATAAGAGTAAGCATAGAGTAAAGTAATGTTAGCTTGTTAGAGAGTTAGGAAGTTAGAGTGTTAGATCCATCATCATGAGCTATCAATGGCTCCTGCAAGAGCAAGGCCAAGTAGAGGCTATTAGATTCATGTGGATTATCAAATAAGAAGTTAGCAAGTTAGTAGTTAGTAGTTAGTTGTCATGAGAGAAAATTAGCTAAACATGTAAACGGAGTTTGGGAGCAGAAAATAAAGAGAGATAAAGAGAGAACCTTTCATAGATTGTCACCTTCTATTACATGAACTCTTGCTTTACAACTATATACCACTCTCTCTCCTATTACAAGATCTATAAGAAATAAAAAATACAAAGGAAGAAGAAGAACTAACCTAAACTAAACTATCCTAAACTACAACATGGAAAGAAACTACCCTAATTCTCTGTATTTCTTTTACTGAAGAACGCCAGGGGGTATATATAGGCTCCAGGGGAAAGGGGGTCCTGAAGGCAAACCCTGGCCCAAAGTACGGGCTCGACCGCGCCTATACGGCCGTGGTTTCCGCGGCTCTTCTAGAGCCGCGCTGTCGCGTTTGTCCCTTGTCAGATGCAGGTCCCGGTTTCTAATTTTGGGCCCCTAGTTTTGACGAATCAGTTCTCCAAAATCAATGACTATATTATAGGCCTTTTATTACCCATTAAATTGTGATTTAGGGTCTTCTTTTTCATTGCACACCATGGACCTAGAAACATACAAGTGAGGTGTTTATTAGCAGAATTTAATATGAAATAAATATGAATATGTGGTATGAAATATGTTGTTTTAGAGACTAATCAAATATCGAGTTTGAATCGCACGAACGAGTTCGAAACGCTGTAACACGCAACAAAACACACACACCCATAATACACTCACACACGTACCCATACACGTAGATTACAGTGCATACACACGGGTACACCAAAATACAAACATATATGTATGTATGTATGTATGTATGTATGTGTGTATATATATGTGTGTGTGTGCGCGCGCGTATACACATATATACATATATGTTACTATATACATACTACACACAAAACTCACACACAAACTCACGCATACACTTGCATGCATGCAAACGCATATACACAACACGTTATATATACCTACACATTAACACACAAAATAATTACACATCCACCCATATAAACACACACACACGCATAAATCTTATGATACACATTAATAAACTCACCCACCCACATGGATAACAGTGAAAGGGAGAGATGACTCATGCAATGGGGTGGAAGAAGTTGTCGATGGCCAGTGAACGGTGGAGACGGAAGCCTTGAAGAGTGTCTACGGCTCAAGGATTTTGCCAGGAAGGATGCAGGTTTGTTCGCGCTCGCCGACGGTGATCAACGACGGACCATCAAGAGGAGGGAAGGGGGTTAGGCCTGGGTGTATATGGAGGTGGTGCTGCTGAAAGAAGCATGGCTTGGATGTGTGGGGCTTGGCTCGGGCGTGCAGCGCAAGGCAAGGAGGGGTGGCCTTGGGCTCCAGGTGCTGGCGTGCACGGCGCTCCGGCGATGGCCTAGGGAATGCAGAGGAGCTGGAGATGATGGGCTGTGGTCGAAGAGCGCTGCTATGCCATGGGGTGTTGGCATGCTGTTGGGGCGGCCTGGTGGAGATGGGAGAGTTAGCAACGGCTGTCGGAAGATCCGGGCTACTGGAAGACACGAGGAGCTCGGGATCTCGCCAGGGACTCGGGGAGTCGCGGCAAGGAGGGGAAGATGAGGCACATGCCTTGCTTGGGGGGAGATCTGCCATTGCCATGAGGAGGATGGCAAGGGGGTGCGGGCGTTGCTCAGCGCGTCGACGGATCTCGCCGGCTGAGGGGGTTGCGCGACAAGGGCCCAAGGATCCAGGCTTGGGGGTTTGGTGATCACGGAGGCCACGGCGCATCAGAGGAGGGGCTGGAAGCTCACTGCGTGGGTTCAGTCTTGCTCACAGCCAGGAGTTGCGGCAGGGGAAGCTGGGCTGTCGTGGGTTCCTGGGGGTGCAAGGAGGATTCCGCCATGGAAGGGGGCAGCGAAGGGGAAGTGGGGTACGCCTTCTATAGTGGTGATCATGGGGAGTTGAGAACATGAGAGCGAGATGGAGGATGACGTGTACAAAGTGGTGCAGAATGTGGGCAAGGAGGTGAGGAACGTGTAGAAAATGGGAGGGAAAAAGGGAAATATAAGATGTTTAAATATATTGTAGTTCCCTCTCTTTATCAAATGCCAAAAAGTCACGATGGTTGATCCATTCACTATCTTGCTACGTTAGCAGATTCAAAGCCTATAACAATTAGAAGGGGTTATTTATATTTATTTATTTATTTTTGGCCTAAAAGCTTTATGCGTTGGGGCTATAATTAAAAGAAAAAGTGAAAAGAAAAGAAATAGAAGGGGTTTGGGATTGTGATAAATTAGAAATAAATAGGAATGAAGGCTTGGGCTTGGGAAATGGAAATGAAAGTAAGAATAATCCAATTACAATAATAATAACAACAAGAATAATAACATAATAATAAAATAATTAATAATGGTATTAGTAATTCGTCATAATTAAAATAATGACTCTCACTAAATAATCAATTATATAAATGACAAATACACATGGAAATACTATTTTTTTAACTCATGTATTTTAAAATATGGGTATTACATAGTGTATACATGAATTATACCTCACTAAGTATCATGGTGATTAAATAATCAAAACTTCAATCAGTAGAGAAATGAGTGGCCAACCCAAGTATGAGGTGGATAGGAAGGAGGGTCAAGGGGAAGAGGGGTGGCTAGGTGGCTTTACAAGCAAATTTCAAAAGAAAAATATAAAAGGAGAAATGAGTAAAATCTTCATTCTCATCTTCTTGTTCTCTCTCTTGATTCACTGTCACCCACTCTTCTCTCTTTCTTTCTCTCTCTCCAACTCTACCGATTTCCCTTTCTCTCACTCTTCCCTCCCCTCGGTTGCTGGAGCACCAGAGTGGCAAGGCGTTGGGCGGCGTGAGGGGGGCCAGTGTCAACAAGCATCCCTCCCTCACTCTCTTTCTCCCCCTCTCCTTTTATCTTTCTCTCTCTTTTGTGGTCTGATTGGTGGCTAGGGATGACTAGCGGTGCCACTGGGGATCTAGATAGTGACGGGGTTCGACCAGCAGTGAGGGCCTGGCCATGGGCGGACGCACTGGTTGGCTCGGCCGGGCTGTAGCCCGGCCCATTTTTTCATCTAATGTACTTAAAATTTTTTTTCATATATTGTCTTCAATTTCTTTTTATTTCTGTTCTCGTTCGGCAAATTTTATTCTACTTCTACTCCTAATTTAGTGAAGAATATTGTTTTATTCTTTTGACAAATTCATATAATTCATAAGCATAAGTTAAAAAAATTACAGCCCACCCCAAAATTTATTCCTGGTTCCGCCTCTGGGCCAGGCTGGCTCAGTCCAGGCGACATGCGCCAGGGGGGAGCAGCAGGTAGTGCTGCTAATGTTGATAAAGAAACCCATATTGGGTTATTAGAGTTGGATTTCAAAAATAAACCTAAGGGGCCATTTGTTTCGCGTAAAAGTCCATAATTCGTAAATGACTTACAACCCAGTTACAACTACGGCGTTTGTTTGGACCGTAATTCGTAAAAGACTTACAAAACCCAATTACCCTCACTTGCAACCCAATTACCACTCACTTACAGCCCAGTTACAGTTAATTTTGTGATCATGCAAATTTGTATTATTTTTTTATGTTAATATTAAATTTTTTTAATATTTAGTATTTTTAATATTTATTTGCAATATTAAAACTTTTTAAATCACCAAATAGTTAATTTTGTGATCAACTTTTTCATTTACGACTTACACATTATGACAACCAAACACCATAAAGCACAATACACTTTTTCACTTACAACTTTATATTACCAACCAAACACCATAAAGCTTACATGCATATAACTCATTTACAACTGTAAAAGACTTTACCAATTATAACTTGCGAATTACTGTCAATTACGACAACCAAACAGACCCTAAACCGGTCAGTTATGGACCTGAACCTGATCCATTTCTAAATAAAAGGTAAAATTACATTCAACTCCCTAATGAGAAATTATTTACATTTTGTACCTTAAAAGATTACAAAACTGACCATTGTTATTAGAATTGATTTTCTTGCGATATCTCGGCCATCTGGAGCTGGATTTGCATGATTCTTAAGCCATTGTATTCGTGGAGATGAGAACTATGTATTTGAGGTTTTGATAGTTGAATAGGGTATTCGAGGATCTGTCTGACCAAGAGTGGGGAGAAGTTTCTCACTGAATTGTTTAATTGTAAATATAATATATTAATTGTTGATAAATAAAATCAGCTGTGATTATGAGTTAATTATTTGATAAATAAAATCAACTGTGATTATGAATTAATTATCTGATAAACATAAAATAATAAAATGAATGAGAACACAAATAATTGATTACAATGATGGATGTGGTTTTGTAAACTTAATGATGGTTAACCGATATCACGTGTAGTAGGTTAAAGAAAGCACTAATAGTAGAAGAATAAGAATCATGAATTAATTATATTTCTATGGTGATTGTTTTTTAACTTTGATTGTGTTGTTCAAAGTCCCATCACTCTAGTTTTGATGATAATTAACTTATACTAATAATCTTATGATATTTAAATGACAAGTTTAATCAAGATCTTTGTAAGTGTTTAGTTTCATCAATAGACTCAAAGTCAATTTTTAAAACTAACAAGTGTTGATTCAAGAGCTCAAGCATAAAGATCATATTTAGTACGCAAGAAAGTGTCACACTCAAGATGAATCATGTTTAATAGAGTCAAGATGTAGTAGAAGATCAAGAAGAGTAGAATTTGAAAACACCTAGAGGGGGGTGAATAGGTGTCAGTGCTAATCTAGAAATCCTTTTAAAACAAGTATGAATGAATGATGCAATGATCACTCAAAATAAGACTAGAAGTCGAATACCCGGTGAAGGGCTCTGAACTCCTTCCTCGTGATTCCTCTAGATAAGAATTAGAGGTGCGTATTGCAATCTTGTTGTATGAGTAAAGATCGACAATGAGGCACGAAATGAATTTGAAGTAATAATGAAATGCACACAAGATATATCACAAGGTATAAAAGAATAGCAATATCACAAGCAGGAATTTAAGAGCAATAAATAGCAAAGAGGAAATCAATCGCAAAAATAAAGTATTTGTTTCGAGGTTCGAGCCACCGCTTTACTCCCCGCCTTCACTGCCGTGAAGGGTTTCCACTATCCACCGAGGAACTTTACAAGGTCTACTAAAGACCGGAGTACCGAACTCCACCACTTACAATCCTCTACCGAAGAGTACCTCAACAAGAACAAGAAAGAACAAGTAGCCAAGTGATCACCAAAAGGATCACAAACTTCTTACAAACTTCTCTTTACAACTTCCTTATAGAATGAGGAGGGAATTTTTGGCTCTAGAAGTGTAGTGAGAAAAACAAACTCAGTTGCAAATGAAAATTGCTTGGAAACACAACTGAAAAATAATAGCCAAGAATGAACTAAAGAATTGAGAGCTTTTGAAACTTTTCTTTCTTTTGAAAACTTGAGAACTAGGTATTTTTCTTTTGTTTTTGCAAGAGACCAATCCCCTCTATTTATAGGGAGAGGAGGGGATTAAAACATGATTTATTTAAGTTTATTTGGTCAAAAATTAGTCCCCAAAAGATCAGAGATTTCTGTCACACAAAAGGTAACAAAATCAGAATTCAAAAAATCACCAAAGAGGAAAGAGTCATTGGGGCTCCAGGAAGGCTGTCGGTCGACCGGCCGGTCGACCGCAGCCCAATTGGCATATAGTCGTTGGGCTCGGTCGACTGGTCGGTCGACCGGCTGCAAAGGGCAAACACAGTTTTGAACTGGCGGTCGACCGGCCCGGTCGACCGACCAAAAACAGAGAGCAACCTGCTTTCAGTCGGTCGACTGGTCGGTCAACTGACAGACGTGCACAACCGTACACGTCCTGGACACAAGACGCGGTCGACCTGCCGGTCGACCGGCCTAGCCTGGAACAAATCAGGTTGACCGGCCCGGTCGACCGCCAGGCCTGAAACAGAAATTGTTTTGGGATTTTTTCTGAACATAGGAAAATTTTCAAATAAATTTTGTAGGGAAATATGGCTAAGTATCATGCTGAAAAGATAGTTATACATGATATAAACAAGATATAAAATTTATAAAAATTTGAATCATGTATAGAAATCAAAGCATGAACTTAAATCAAAAACTAAAACTAAAAACTGTATTTTTGAAGGTGTGTGTGTGTTCTAGAGCCAATTTACCATAACCTCAAACTTTAACAAACTAAGTCTTACATATGTTCTAGGTGACTACAAAGTCTTCAAGTAGGCTCCTCCATATGTGATCTTGCATAGCTTGATTTTTGAACCCGAAATGAACCGACTTGAGTCAAAACAACCTTCCTTTAGGGAAGAACACTCCATGAATCCTTAGAACCCTGAAACACACTTAAACAATAAACATGATTAGTACAAATAACTATATATATTTTGTAATCATCAAAACTCAATAAAACAGATGATTGTAACCTTGGGCCAACAATCTCCCCATTTTGATGATGACAAAACTTATGAGTTATTTTAAACAAATGGGAAAAGAGCTTGGAAGCTCCCCCTCAAATTATGCTATGTATAAAAGAATGACTATGTATATAAATGAATACAAAACACAAAAGTTTAAAGAGATATACAAAACACAAAAGTTTTTAACACAAAAACTAAAACTCAAAATGCATAGCTCAAACTAACTAACTTTTTCTCCCCTTTTTTGTCAGACATCAAAAAGGGTAAACACATTTAAAAGAAATTTTCTTCATGAATCCATAATGCAAACATTCAACTCACCACAAATAAAGAAAAATCTAGCATAGTCTAGGGGTTTTGTAAAAATATCGGCAAGTTGAAAATCGGTAGAAACATAATCAATATAATATCACCTTTCTCATAATGATCTCTAAGAAAGTGATACCGAATGTCAATGTGCTTAGTTTTACTATGTTGATTTACATTTTTGGTCATATGAATAGTACTAGTATTATCCCAAAATATTTTAATATGGTCAAAATGCAACTCATAGTCAAGGAGAGTATGTTTCATCCAAAGAATTTGTGCACAACAAGCTCCGGCTGCAACCTACTCTGCCTCGGCGGTTGAGAGGGCTACCGAATTTTGCTTTTTGGAAGAACAAGAAACAAGACAATTACCAAGAAATTGACATGTTCCACTTGTACTCTTCCTATCTACCATACAACCCGCATAGTCGGCATCCGAAAAACTCGTCATTGAAAATTGGCCGATTTTCAGATACCACAAACCCATTTCAATTGTGCCCTTAAGGTATCTAATAATGTTTTTAACCGCAACTAAATGTGACTCTTTAGGACACGATTGAAAACGAGCACAAAGACAAATCAAAAACATAATATCCAGCCTACTAGCCGTTAAATACAACAAGCTACCAATCGTGCTACGATAAAGCTTAATGTCTACACTTTTACCTTGTTCATCCTTGTCAAGCTTTGTGGTTGTTGCCATGGGAGTTTTGCTTGTTTTAGCTCCTTCAAGCCCGAATCTCTTGATTAGCTCCCTTGTGTACTTGGCTTGATTGATGAAGATCCCATCCTTCTTTTGCTTAATTTGGAAACCAAGGAAATAGTAGAGCTCACCCATCATAGACATCTCGAATTCTTTCTTCATGCATGATTCAAAAGCTTGGCAAAGAGTTTCATTAGTAGAACTAAATATGATATCATCCACATAAATTTGAACAATAAGAATATCATTTTCAACATGTTTAATAAACAAAGTAGTATCTATTTTTCCTTTCTTAAAGCCATTTGAAATTAGAAATGACGAAAGCCTTTCATTCCAAGCCCTAGGGGCTTGTTTTAAACCATATAGAGCCTTGTCAAGTTTGAAAACAAAATCTGGATGTATAGGATCAACAAACCCGGGGGGTTGTTCAACATACACCTCCTCTTCAATAAATCCATTTAAGAAAGCACTTTTAACATCCATTTGAAAAAGCTTAAAATCTTTATAAGTGGCAAATGCAAGTGTCATCCGTATGGCTTCAAGCCGTGCTACGGGTGTAAAGGTTTCTTCAAAATCGATACCTTCGATTTGAGTGTAACCTTGGGCAACTAATATAGCTTTATTCCTAATGACGTTACCCGACTCATCCAACTTATTCTTAAAGATCCACTTGGTATCAATTGTTGGTCTATCGTAGAGCCTAGGAACAAGGTGCCAAACTTGGTTGCGCTCGAATTGATTGAGCTCCTCTTGCATGGCTAGCAACAAATATGAGTCGGCCTCGGCTTCGAGGACGTTCTTGGGTTCAAAATGTGAAATAAAAGCATAGTGTCTACAAAAATCATGAAGTTTAGAGTGAGTGGTTACCCCTTGAGATACTTCACCTATAATGAGATCCTTGGGATGATGTGGATTGTATCTCTAATCCTTTGAAAGTTGTTGAGTAGGCTTCACTTCAATTCCTTGAACTTCATTTCCTTAAGCCTCTTTTTCATTAGCTTCATTTCCTTCATCATCCTTTAGCTTGCCTTTAATAGTAGGTGAGTCCTCCAAAGTAACTTTCTCCATGTCTTCATGTAAAGAATCTATTTCTATAACATTCTTAACAAACACATTAGGTTCCTCAAATTTTTCATGAATAGACTCTTCAATAGTTAAAGATGACTTATTGAAAACTCTATAAAGCTTTACTAGTATTCGAGTAACCGACAAAAATTGCTTCATAAGACCTTGCATCAAATTTTCCCAAATTGTCTTTTGTAATTAAAACAAAGCATTTGCATCCAAAAACTTTAAAGTATGAAACATTAGGCTTTCTAGAAAAATAGATCTCAAAGGATGTTTTTGAAGAATTTTTGCATAAGAAAACACGATTTGATATATAGCATAATGTATTAACAGCCTCGGCCCATAGATAATGAGGGAGACCGTATTCATTAATCATTGTCCTAGCCATCTCTTGTAATATCCGATTTTTCCTCTCAACTACTCCATTTTGTTGTGGAGTTCTAGGACAAGATAGTTCTTGCTTAATTCTATGTTCTTCACAAAAAGTGGTAAAGGGTAGGTTAATGAATTCACCTCCTCTATCACTTCTTATTCTTAAAATTGAAGAATCTTTCTCCTTTTCAACTCTTTTCTTATAGGCTTGAAAAGATGAAAAGGCTTGATTTTTGTGTTCTAAAAAATAAACCCAAGTAAAACGTGAAAAATCATCAACTAGAAAAAATACAAAACGATTCCCACTTAGACTTTTGGTTTGAGTAGGACCAAACAAATCCATATGGATCAACTCCAAGGGACGTGATGTCATTATATCCTTGATTGAGTTGAAAGAGGACTTGGTTTGTTTCTCAAGTTGGCATGCGTCACAAATGCGGTCCTTTTCAAAATTCAAGCAAGGAATACCTTTCAACATTTCCTTGTTGTTTAACCTAGATAGAAGGTCAAAAGAAATGTGGCCTAACCTTCTATGCCACAACCAAGAGTCATCATCGAGGGCTTTCAAACAAGTAATATTGCAAGACATATTAGACATATCAATCATATAAACATTGCTTTCACAAAAACCGGAAAATATATATTATTAGATAGTCTATCAATAATTTTACAAACTAAATTATCAAAAACAACATCAAAACCTTTATCACAAAGTTGACTAACACTCAAGAGATTATGCTTGAGGCCATCAACTAAAACAACATCTTCTATTAAAGGGGATGTACCAAGTTTTACATTACCAATACCGATGATTTTTCCCTTGGCATCATCTCCGAAGGTGACAGTGCCACCTTCATGGTATCTTGATAGGGTTGCAAAGTTGTTGATATCCCAAGTCATGTGCCTTGAGCAACAACTATCAAGATACCACAATCCTTTACGTCGTTAGGCCTTGGAATGTACCTACATCATTTAACAAATTTGTTGACTTTGGTACCCAAATTTTCTTGGGTCCTTGAAAGTTAGTGTTCCGAACCCAAACATTATGATGAGATGCATTTAGTCTATCATAACAAAACTTAACTAAGTGACCTTTACGGCCACAATATGTGCATGAAAATACTTTCCCATACATGAATGCATGATGGGTGTGTGGATGGTGAGAATGTTTGGGGGGTTTGGCATGATGTAAAGGTTGTGATTTATAAGCATGAGCATGAATAGCATGTGATTGTTTCTTAGGGGCTTGTTTCTTAGGAAATATAGCCTCAAGTCTATTCTTATCAAATTCACACTTTTTCAAAACTACTCCTAAGGAAACAATTTCCTCTTTTAGCATGGAAATCTCATTTTCATTAACTTGTGGAAACTTACCTTTGCAAGAAATCGTATAGTTGTCAAAATCTTTTTGTGTAGAAACTAAAGTGGAAAGTAATTCATCTTTTTCTTTTGTAAGAGAGAAAACTTGGAGATTAAGAGATTCATTTTCCTTTTTCATTTTCAAATATTTTTTCTTAAGAAAATCATAGTTATGTGAGAGTTCTACAAATGCTTCTCCTAATTCATCCATGGAAAGCTCACAATCAAAAGAAGTGTCTGGGGTTACCTTGTTTGTGCTTTCATTAGCCATGAAGCACATGTTGGCGATGTCAACTTCCTCCTCGGATTCACTTTCGGAATCCCAAGTGGCCTTTAAAGCTTTCTTCTTGTAAGGCTTCTTGGAGGTGGAGGGCTTGACTTTATCCGGGCATTCAGCAACAATATGACCCGGTCTTTGGCAATTGAAGCAAATAATCTTCTTCTCTTCTTTACCTTGCCATCTCCTTCTATTTTGAAACTTTGCCTTGTTGTACATCCTCCGAACGTTCTTAACCAGAAGTGAGAACTCTTCATCATCTTCTTCTTCATCGTCTTCATTGGAGTATGAGGATTGACTCTTGAAGGAAATAGATTTCTTCTTGGAGGGATTCATTTCTTCTCTTGCTTTTCTTTCCATCTCATGGGTCTTGAGGTTCCCAATGAGACCTATAAGCTCCATCTCCTCCTTGTCATTGAGTTCCTTCAAGGTAGTGGCTTTGACTTCCCAAGAAGGAGGAAGAGCTTGGATGATCTTCCTTACTCTTTAGTCGTTGTCAATAGCATCACCTAGAGAAGAAAGTCCATTAGTAATCTTTGTAAATCTTGTAACCATATCATCTATGGTTTCATTTTCTTGCACAGAAAAATTTTCATGTTGGGAACGAAGAAGGTCTATTTTAGCCCTCTTAACTTGTGAGGTTCCCTCATGAGTGACAAGCAAATGAGTCCAAATTTCATATGCGGATTTACAATGAATAACTCTAGATATATCATCATCATTAAGTGCTTGGAGCAATGCATAGTGTGCCCTAGCATTAGCATCAAATTCTTTGGTCTCAATTTCGGACCAAGTGGACTCATCACCGGTGAGTGCACTAAATGGTTTGGTCACCGCCTTTGCAACCCGACTTCCTAGAGATTGAAAAAATACGGTAATCTTAACCTTCCATATGGGAAAGTTAAGGCCATCAAACTTTGAGAGGGTCTTAATTCCATTGGCCATTTTTACTAAATGAGTGAGGATGAAAAAAGAATGAAATGATTAGCAAATAGAGGATCTCTCTAAGGTTGTTAAGTGAAGAGCCTAGAGACCAAAGCTCTGATATCAATTGAAAACACCTAGAGGGGTGAATAGGTGTAAATGCTAATCTAGAAATCCTTTTAAAACAAGTATGAATGAATGATGCAACGATCACTCAAAACAAGACAAGAAGTCGAATACCTGGTGAAGGGCTCTGAACTCCTTCCTCGTGATTCCTCTAGATAAGAGTTAGAGGTGCGTACAACAATCTTGTTGTATGAGTAAAGATCGACAATGAGGCACGAAATGAATTTGAAGTAATAATGAAATGCACACAAAGATATATCACAAGGTATAAAAGAATAGCAATATCATATGCAAGAATTTAAGAGCAATAAAGAGCAAAGAGAAAATCAATCGCAAACATAAAGTATTTGTTTCGAGGTTCAAGCCACCGCTCTACTCTCCGTGAAGGGTTTTCACTATCCACCGAGGAACTTTACAAGGTCTACCGGAGTACCAAACTCAAGCACTTACAATCCTCTACCGAAGAGGTATCTCAACAAGAACAAGAAAGAACAAGTAGCCAAGTGATCACCAAAAGGATCACAAACTTCTTAAACATTTATCTTTACAACTTCCTTATAGAATGAAGAGGGAATTTTTGGCTCTAGAAGTGTAGTGAGAAAAACAAACTCAGTTGTAAATGAAAATTGCTTGGAAACACAACTGAGAAACAATAGCCAAGAATGAACTAAAGAATTGAGAGCTTTTGAAACTTTTCTTTCTTTTGAAAACTGGAAAACTAGGTATTTTTCTTCTGTTTTTGCAAGAGACCAATCCCCTTTATTTATAGGGAGAGGAGGGGATTAAAACATGATTTAATTAAGTTTATTTGGTCAATAATTAGTCCCCAAAAGATCAGAGATTTCTGCACAAAAAGGTAATAAAATCAGAATTCAGAAAATCACCAAAGAGGAAAGAGTCATTGGGGCTCCAGACAGGCTGTCGGTCGACCGGCCGGTCGACCGGCAGTCCAATTGGCATATAGCCATTGGGCTCGGTCGACCAGTCGGTCGACCGGCCGGAAAGGGCAAACACAGTTTTGAACTGGCGGTCGAACGGCCCGGTCGACCGACCAAAAACAGAGAGCAACCTGCTTTCAGTCGGTCGACCGGTCGGTCGACCGACAGACGTGCACAACCATGCACGTCTTGGACAGAAGACCCGGTCGACCGGCCCGGTCGACCGCCAGGCCTGAAACAGAAATAGTTTTTGGATTTTTTCTGAACATACGAAATTTTACAAATAAATTTTGTAGGGAAATATGGCTAAGTATCATGCTGAAAAGATAGTTATACATGATATAAACAAGATAAAAAATTTGTAAAAATTTGAATCATGTATAGAAATCAAAGCATGAACTTAAATTAAAAACCAAAACTAAAAACTGTATTTTTGAAAGTATGTGTGTTCTAGAGCCAACTTACCATAACCTCAAACTTTAACAAACTAAGTCTTACAAAGGTTCTAGGTGACTACAAAGTCTTCAAGTGGGCTCCTCCATATGTGATCTTGCATAGCTTGATTTTTGAACCCGAAATAAACTGACTTGAGTCAAAACAACCTTCCTTTAGGGAAGGACACTCCATGAATCCTTAGAACCCTGAAACACACTTAAACAATAAACATGATTAGTATAAATAACTATATATGTTTTGTAATCATCAAAACTCAATAATACGGGTGATTGTAACCTTAGGCCAATAGAATTGACGTTCATAAAAGAGTTTTTAAGTGTTTAAAAGTTATATAAAGTTTAGATTAGATTTGATTGGTAAGCTTTTACACACACATAAAAGTTTTATTTTTACCAAAAATGCCTGCTGGAATTCACTAAAAATAAAATAGATTCAAAAACTAGCCATTATAGACAACTGGCAGGCTGTTGGTCGACCAACCAGCCAACTGCCAGCTCATCTAGAAAAGAGCTGTTGTCTCCGGTCGAACACCATTTAGATCAAAAGTGAAAAACAAATAGTCGGTCGTCAGTCGATCGACCCTAACCGAGAGTTAGGGTGTCTCAGTCGGTCGATCACAAGGGTTAGCGGTCGAACGGTCAGTAGACCAATGACGTGCACAAACAAACATGCATCCCCTTGGCCAAAGGCCCGGTCGACCGGGCGATCGACCATTTTGGTCTGAAATGGGCACCGGTCGATCGTCCGGTCGATCGACTTGGCCTGAAACAGTTTTCTGGATAGTTTTTGAGTTTCAAACATTTTCCAAAGTATTTTGTACTGATTTACAAGTAATGTAGCAATGTATAGGTGATGAAATATATGTTCTAAACTTCTTATAAAATTTTGAAAAAATTATGAGACATGTATCAAAAACCAAACATGCAAAATACCAATACTATCAAAACTTTACTTTTTGAAATTATGTATTTTGTGTGTGTAACTTCTTGAGCATCACAACTATATTCTACACTTTAACAAGCTAATATCTTACAAGAGTTTACATGACTACAAGATCTTCAAATAGGCTTCTTCATTAGTGACATTGAGTGCTTTGAGCTTTTAGTCCTATGTTTGAATCTCCTTGAGTCTTCAACATCTTCCTTCATAGGAAGGAAACTCCTTGAATCCTTAGAACCTTGAAGTATACTTGAACATTTGAACTTGATTAGTACCAAATAATCACATATGTTTTGTTATCATCAAAACCATAAAACTGGGTAATTGTAACCTTGGGCCAACAATCTCCCCCATTTTGATGATGACAAAACATATGAATTATTTAAGATAAATGATAGGAAAGAGCTTGGAAGAGCTCCCCCTTAAACTATGCTATCTATCAAGTACAAAAAAATATTATGACTTTAAATGGATTTGACAATATAAACAAGTCACACATATATATACATATATAAAGATGATACCAATTTAGACTAATATGCATATATAGCCTACCATCCTTCCAATCCTCCTTTCTCCAAAAATAATATACAGTGAGTAAAAATATTAAATCATGGCATTGCATATATGCATAGAAATTGATATGCATGAAGTTCACAAAATATCAAAATATTTTAATAACTCATCAAATATCTCTCCCCTTTTTTTCATGCATTAAAAAGGGGGAAAACATCAACATAAAAGAGAAATTAATTTATAAAAATGTATAAATAATTTTTAAAAATACATTAAACAATTTTAATACTTATGAATCCATAATACAAAAATTTAACTCACCAAAAATAAATGAAAATCTATTATAATCTATTGATTTAGGAAAAATGTCTGCAAGTTGAAAATCGGTGGAAATATAATCAATTTCAATATCATCTTTCTCATAGTGATCTCTAAGAAAGTGATATCAAATATCTTTGTGCTTGGTCTTGCTATGTTGATTTGTGTTTTTGATCTCACAAAATATTTTAATATGGTCATAATGCAAATCATAGTCAAGGAGAGTATGTTTCATCCAAAAGATTTGTGTACAACAAGCCCTAACTGCAACATACTCCGCTTTGACAGTTGAGAGGGTTACGAAATTTTGTTTCTTAAAAGACTACAAAATAAGGCAATTTCTTAGAAATTAACAAGTACCACTAGTTCTCTTCCTATCCACTCTATACCGGCATAGTCGGCACTTGAATAACTTGTCATGGGAAAATTGTCACCACAAGCCCATTTCAATAGTGCCCTTAAGATATCTAATAATGCATATTACTTTAATTAAGTGTTACTCTTTAGGATAGGATTAAAATCTAGCATATAGACACATACTAAACATAATATCCAGTCTATTAGCTATTAAATAAAGCAAACTACTAATCATGCTTCTATAAATTTTAATGTTTACATTTATATCTTGTTCATCCTCGTCAAGCTTTATAGTAGTGGCCATCGAAGTCTTGTATAACATTGCATCTTCAAGCCCAAATCTCTTGATGAGTTCTCTTGTATACTTGCTTGATGGTGAAAATCCTATCACTCTTTTGCTTAATTTGGAGTTCAAGAAAGTAGTTTATCTCTCCTATTATAGACATCTCAAGCTCATTCTTCATGCATAATTCAAATTCATTACAAAGCTTTTCATTAGTGGATCCAAAAATAATTTTATCAACATAAATTGGAACAATTAGGATATCACAATCTACATACTTTGTAAACAAAATAGTGTCAACTTTACCTTGACAAAATTATTGGAAATTAGAAAAGTTGAAAGCCTATCATACCAAGCTCTTGGGACTTTTTTTAAACCATATAAAGCTTTATCAAGTTTGAAAACAAAGTCCAAATGTGTAGGATCAACAAACACGGGGGGTTGTTCAACATGCATTTCCTCATCTATAAAGCTAGTTAAAAGCATGCTTTTACATCCAGTTGAAAAAGTTTGAAATCTTTAAAAGAAGTAAAGGTAAGTGCAATCTGTATGGCTTTAATCTGTGCTACAACTGTAAAGGTTTCCTTAAACTCGATACCTTCGATTTGGGTGTAACTTTGGGCCACTAACCTAACTTTATTTCTAACAACATTACCCAACTCATTCAACATATTTTTAAAATTCATTTAGTATAATGATTGGTCTATCATGGGGTCTAGGAGTAAGATGCCAAACTTAGTTGCGTTCAAATTGATTGAGCTCTTCTTGCATTACAAGCAACCAATATGTTAGTCTCAGCTTCGAGGATGGTTGGGCTCAATATGTGAAATAAAAGTACGATGACTACATAAATTATGGAGTTTGGATCGTATAGTTACCCACTGGGATACATCACCTATGATGAGATCGTTCGGATGATTTGAAGCAAATCTCTAATTCTTCGAAAGTGATTGTGTTTGTTCCACTTCAACTTCTTGAACTTCACCTTGTTCATCAATCTTTGACTTTTATTCTTCTAGGTGGGTCTTTCAAAGTTATCTTCTCCATGTCTTCACCTAAGGAATCAATCTCTACAACATTCTTCACAAATGCATTAGATTCCTCAAACTTGACATGTACAGATTCTTCAATAGTTAAAGTAGATCTATTAACGACTCTATAAGCTTTGCTAGTATTTGAATACCCAACAAATATGGCTTCATAAGATTTGGCATCAAATTTTCCTAACTTATCTTTAGTGTTTAAAACAAAGCATTTACAACTAAAAACTAAAAAGTAAGAAAAAATTAGGTTTCATCAAATAGTAAATTTCAAATGAAGTTTTAGAAGTATTTTTATAGAAATAAATTGTACTTGAGATGTAACATAATGTGTTTACGACCTCGGCCTATAAATATTGGGAGAGTCCATATTCATTTATCATTATCCTAACCATTTCTTGAAGAGTACGATTCTTCCTTTCAATAACTCCATTTTATTATGGAGTTCTAAGACATGATAGTCCATATTTGATTCTATTTTTTTCACAATAAGTGATAATGGAATGGTTAACAAATTCACCACCTCTATCACTTGTTATGCGTAAAGTCAGAAAATCTTTTTCTTTTTCAACTCTTTTTCTAAACACTTGAATATGTGAAAAGGTTTGATCTTTGTGTTCTAAAAAGAAAACCCATGTAAAAAGGGAAAATCGTCAACCAAAATAAAACATAATAATTTCCACTTAGACCTTTGGTTTTAGTTGGATCAAACAAATCTATGTGAATTAACTCCAAGGGTCTTGATGTTATGATATCCTTAATAAATTTTAAAGAGGACTTGGTTTATTTTCCAAGGTGGCACGCATCGCAAATGCGGTTTTTTTTTCAAATTTCAGATAAGAAATACCTTTCATCACTTTCTTATTGTTAATTTTAGAAAGATAGTCAAATGATATATGACTTAGTCTCCTATGCCATAACCAAGAATATTCATTAAATGCATTTAAACATGTACCATTGCATTGTAAATTAGACAAATCAAATGTGTATACATTATTTTCACGAAAACTGGAAAGCACATATGCATTAGTTTGTCTATCTAAAACATTGTAAGCTAAATTATCAAAAATCACTTTAAAACCTCTAGCACAAAGTTAATTAATACTCAAGAGGTTATGCTTGAGACCATCAACTAAAACTACATTTTTAAGGAGATAAGACAATTTTAAATTACTATACCGATAATTTTTCCATTGGAATCATCCCCGAAGGTGACGGTGCCACCTTCATGGTACCATGATAGGGTTGTAAAATTATTGATATCTCAAGTCATATGTCTTGAGCAACCGCTATCAAGATACCCCACTCTCTATGTCTTGGAACCTTGATGTGTACCAACATCAAGTAACGAATTAGTTGATTTTAGTACCTAAATTTTCTTTGATTCTATGATGTTAGCTTTTCGAACCCAAATGTGATTATTTGAAGCATTTATTCTATCAAAGTAAAATTTGACTAAGTGACCCTCTCGGTTATAATAAGTGCATGAATAAACTCTACTATATATAAAAGCATGATATGAGTGTAGGTTATGAGCATCCTTTGTGAGTATAGTATGTCTAGCATGATGTGTATGCATATGTTGTGATTTAGGAGTGTGGGTATGTGTAGTATGAACATGTTTCTTAAGAAACATTGCTTCTAATCTAGCTTTATCAATCTCACATTTTTTTTAACACATCTCCTAATGAACTAATTTTATCTTTTAAAATAAAAATCTAATTTTTGTCAATTAATGAAAAATTTTCTTTTACATGAAATTTTATATGCATTAAAATCTTTTTGTGTAGATAAGAGTGTGGAGAATAAATCATCTTTTTCTTTAGAAAGAATAACAATTTTATTTTGAAAGGTTTCATTTTTATTTTTCATTTTTAAATACATTTTTTTAAGAAAATCATAGTTGCTAGACAACTCTTCAAAAGTCTCACACAATTCATCCATTGTTACAAAATCATCAAGTGAGAGATCGGATGTTACCTTAGGTGTGTTTTCATTAGCCATGAAACACACGTGTACCGTACCACTTTTTCATCAGTTTTACTCTCCGAGTACCACGTAGCTTTGAGAGCCTTCTTTTTGTAGGGTTTCTTAGAGGTTGAAGGTTTGCTTTTGGTCTCCGGACAATCCACAGCCATGTGGCTCGGCTTTTGGCAATTGAAACATATGACCTTCTTGTCATTTTTTTCTTACCATCTTCTTCTATTGTTAAACTTAGACTTATTGTCCATCCTCCTTTCATTTTTTTACTAGGAGAGAGAATTTTTCATCATCCTCTTTTTCATCATCATCGTCAGAGATGATGGGAGTGGATTTGAAAGCGATCATCTTCTTCTTTTGTTATGCCATCTCTTCCCTTGCCTTCCTCTCTATTTCATGGGTCTTAAGGTTTCCTATAAGACCGATGAGCTCCATCTCTTCTTTGTCGTTTAGCTCAATGTAGTGGCCTTGACTTCCCTTGAGGGTGGAAGTACGCGAATGACCTTTTTTACTTTTTTGATCATTGTCAATGGCATCACCTAAAGAAGAAAAACCATTAGTTATTTTAGTAAATCTTGTTATTGTTGGCCCAGAGGCCTTCCACTCTAGTTTTGATGATGATTAACTCATGTAGTTATGTTTACTAATAATCTTGTGATTTTAAGTTTCAGATCAATTAGCAAGATATTAGTTGGTGATTAGCTTCAACAAGGAGTTTAGAAGCTTTTCATGGTGATTCCGGTACCAAAGCTTAAGGATCATTCATTTGCACTCGGTAGGTCACGGTTTTGGAGCAAGTCATCTTGAAGATGGAGATCCAAGCAGACTTAGGTATCCTAGTTTAGAGAGTGTGTTTTAGATCCATATTGTAAAGCTTAGTATAATTGATATGCTCAAGTGCACAATACACACACGTTTCATATTTTGGATTTGGTTTTTCATGAATAGTTTGATCAAAACAAGTTTAATTGTTTTTATGTATATTAGTTGTGTTCTAAATATACATACATGCTTAGATGACTTATACAAACTTATTTTGACTATCCTATTCATGTTTGGAAAAATCAAGTTTGGTAAAATACAAGTATTGGTTTTTGGTAAAAATGTTAAGAAACAAAAATGATTTTATATGCTTGATATTTTGAGTTGTAATGTTTATCACATGTTTATATATCAATGCAATATGTAAAACAAGTTTTATGGAAGTTTTAGAAAAGATAAAAGTATTTTCAAAATATGTTTTTACCCAGTTTTCTGTTCCAGGCTTCAACCAAGTCGACTAGTCAACTGACAAGTCGACTAGGGCTGAAGTCGGTCGACCAGATCGGTCGACTGACGTGCACAGACTTGTGCACGCTGCTGGTACAGTGGGCGGTCGACTGGGCCGGTCGACCTGAGCAGAGAAGTCTGCTCTCTGTATTTTTGGGTTGACCGGGCGGTCGACCGGGTTTGCCCAACGATCATATTTTTAACCGTTGGCGGTCGACCGGGCCGGTCGACCGTGAGCCTGTCATGCAGCCACATCAGCCTAACGGCTAGTTTCTGGTTTGGCCTATATAAACCCCATTCTCTTGGGTTTTTGGCTAAGATTTTTAGAGCTAAAATTTCCCCACTCTCTGGTTTTAAAAACAAGTTTTTTAAAAGATTTTTAGTGCTAAAAACATTTCATCTTTATTGTTTTCAAGGCTTTTGGAAAATCAAAGAAAAATTGGTTTTTGGGATATTGCCTTAGATCTTCATTTCTATCATATTGCAAGTGTTTTCCCAAAGATTTTTCTTTGTGTTTTGATTTCCAAATACACCTCGATTTGCATACTTGAGCTATCTTCTATCCTAATCTATTAGCATCATTTGTTTTGTGGAAAAGAGAAAAGAGGAGTTGTTTGTGGTTGAAATATACCACTTGTTGTAAAAACCCTCATTTGCTTTGTATCCCTCTCGGTGAGGTTGATTGAGGATTGTTGTTTGCTCCCTCCTTGGTAGAGGTGGAGTTGGTTGTTGTTTGCTCCCTCTAGTGAGAGGTGGAGTTGGTGTTTGTAAGCCTCTTCGGTAGAGGTGTTGGTTGTTGTATTGCCTCACTGGAGGTGGTTGTTTGAGAGAGGAGTTTGGTACTCCTAGAGTTGTAACAAATCCTCCTCGGTGGGAGATTGTGGATTGAAATCCTACACGGTGGTGTAGGCGGGGATGTAGAGCTGGGTGCTCGAACCTCGAAACATATCATTGTGTTTGTGTTTGCTCCACTTGTCTCTTTAACCCTCTCTCTCTTTATATTTGTGCAAAGCATCATTATTCATATCATACTTGCTTGCATTTGTGTTGTGCCTTGCATTGTTTCATATTGCCTATATCTTACATGCTTGGTTGTTTGTGTGTGGCTCACTTATACTTAATCAACAAGAGCTTCACATAGCACCTCTACCCATTCAAGGGGAATCAAGAGGAGTTAGTCCAGAGCTCTTCACGGGGAATTCTGCTACACTTGTTGATTGTATTAAGTGTGTTTGCAAATTGTTTTTAGCTTCCGTATTTAGCACATTTAGTTTTATAGATTAACATTATCACCTATTCACCCCCCTCTAGGTGATTTCAATTGGTATCAGAGCTAGTGCTCCTGATACTTAGGCTTAACATCCTAAGAGTAAGATCATTGTTTGCTAATCTTGTTTGCATTTGCTTGTTTGCACACATATAGTTTATACCATGGACTTCATGACCCCACCTAGTTTTGATCCTTCCAACATTGTTGTTTGGAAGTATAGGATGTCCATGTACTTGAAGACCCTAGGTTTGCATGTCTTTCTTGCCGCTACCAAGAAATGCTATCTTGGTAATGGTGATCATATAGGGGCCAATGCACAAGCCCTTGAGGCCATTAGAAGCACACTTCCTAAAGATTATCTTTTACGTGTTTCTAATCTTGATTCCGCTTTTGCAGTGTGGAACAAGTTGACAACTACCACTACCTCCAAGCTTCAATTGCCGATCCAACAAGAAGAGGAATCTAGTGGAGACTCCGAGTCACAATGCTTAATGATCCAAGGGACTCCCTTGAGGTACAATCAGAAACTCAACTAGATAGTTGTGATTCTAGTTCTTCATGTAATGATCATATTGATGCCCATGCTTTAAATGAAAACTTTCAATTGTGTGTGAAAAATTGATTGAAAAATATAAGATTTTGAAAAAGAAAAGTCTAGGCATTAATAATGAAAATAAAAATTTGATTGCTAGACTTGATGTTGTTTTGCAAGAGAAAGAGGAGATTTCTAATGAAAGGGATTCATTAAAATCTCAACTTAATCTTGTATTAAAAGAAAATGAATTTTTGAAAAATAAAAATGATTGTGAAACTCTTTTGAAGAAAAATGAAAATTTCTCTTCAAAAGTTAATTTTGTTTTAAAAGAGAATGTTGCTTTGAAAAATAAAATCATTTCTATTTCTAATGATTTAAATGTTTGTTTAGAGAAAAATATTATTTTGCAAAATAAGATTGATGCATATGTTTGCCATGCTAGGGTAGTATCACACACTTCACCTATTGCATGCTCCACTTCTTCTATGATTGAAAATGATATAAATTTAATTAAGAAGAAAATGGATTGTTTGGGCTCCACTATGAGCCAATGTGCTAAGAACCATACGCGTTTGGAATCCTTGGTTCGAAAGAAACAAGTTCCTAATATTCATGCACACCCTCCACAGCATATACATGCTCCTCACGGACACCATCACACTTTGTATGCTCATGTGTACACATGTACACATTGTGGACGTAAGGGCCACCTTGCTAAATTTTGTTTTGATAGATTATATAATGTAAATTTAGCAAAGAAGTTTGTTTGGGTTAGAGAAGGTACTAACCCCCATGGACCCAAGAAGGTATGGGTACCAAAGACCACCCCACTTGTTTATGATGTAGGTGTGGGCTCTCACATGACGTGAGAGTGATGGAACCTTGGAGTGGATGCGTTCCGAGCTTCATGAAAATCAATTGGATGCATCACTTTCAAGGGAAGTTTGGTGGAGAGGACCACCATGTTTTGGAGACAAGGAAGTTCTAGGTTTTGTTAACTATTCCTAATCATTATTTTTGTTTACATGCTTTTCATGATTCATAGTTTATAGCATGTTTTGAATGTTTAATGATTAGTATGAAAATGCCATGTTTATTAGATCTTTGACATACATGTATAGTATTTGAGACACACATGCTTATATGGTCACATTTTTAGTGTTCTCTTGTTAGTTTAGCTATCATGTTTATCATAGCTCTAATAACATGTGATTTACATAATAATCATGTTTTGTGTATCATGTTGATTTCTATCTTGCTTTTGATGCTTCATGTCTTGAATATTTGTTTAAGTGTTAGTTTTCATTAAGACTAGAATTTATACTTGTGCATATAGTGGGTCACAAATAAATCGATATATGTTTGTGCTTGAATGCTTATTTGTTCCCATTAAATGTATTAGTATAGTCTAGTTTTGATGATTTGTACATTTTAAACTTGTATTCCCATTTTTGAATTTTGTTTATGATTATGAGTTTCCATTTCATGTATATGTCTATTTTGCCAAAACATTAAGATATACATGTATACCCCTTGACTCATTTGCCTTTCATGCAAATCTATATTTATGGACTCAAATTGTGTTTAGGGATATATCTGTATACTTCTTGTGTTGACAAATCATACATATACCTTGAAATGACATTTGTTTTAATGAAAATTTGGTTTTTCATGTTTTCTTGTATTTTTGTTTAACTTCATGTATATGTCCATCTTGTCCAAACTATTCTTATACATATACATCCTTTTGAGCCACGTGCCTTCATGCATATATCTTTGTGGACTCATTGTGTTTTGGATATGTATGTATACTTTAATTTGTATTAAACATACATATGCCTTGAAGATTAAATAAGTTTTAATGATTTTCATGCTTTTATGTTTTAAGGAATAATTAAGCTTAATTGAACATGTTTTCATAATTATGATCTTAACATTTTATTTGTATACTCACATTTATTATTTACTCATGTTGTGTTTTCATGAGTCACATTTATGCTAAGTTGATTAGAGTGTTGACTATCATGTGGATTTCATGTTTTATGAAAAACTATTTTGTTTTATTCCTTATTTGAAGGATTTCGTACTAGTTAATAAGTTTTCCATTTAACTAGTTGCGGTATTCTTCATTTTGGTAGTGATTTTCAAACAAACTACATTTTCAAATCTATTTTTGAAAACCCCTACCATCCAAGGGCGGTTGGATGGGAGATCATGTTCATGAATGCTTAAAATGAAAATCATTTAAAACTTGAACCATGATTGGGTGGTAGATTATATGAGATATACATTTGATTATTATTGTTGATTCAATTGGTATCATTGAACTCTTTCAATTGATATCAATTTTGACATTTTTGGTATACTCATATATTTGTTTATGTATGCTTCACTTTCAATGGTATCAATTTCTATTGGTATCTAATATTCATACATATATGTTTTATTTGTGCTCAAAATATAAATTTTCACAAATTTTTGTTTATGCTAAGCTTGGATTGCTAATGATTATCCTATTTCAATTGATTATTTTTAAATTGGTATCAAGCTTATGCATGTGTTTAGTTTATTTTTCTTAAAGAGGGAGAAATTTTCGATTTTCATATTTCAATTGTTATTTGATTTCCACTCCCAAACTTTATGAATGAATATTGTATTTCAATTTGATATCTTTTGCTTTTAAAAGAATAATAATTTCAATTGGTATCAAGATTCATGTTTAGGAATTCAAGATGTATGTTTAATTTCAATTGGTATCTCAAAATTTTGTTTAAAGAAAATAATCAAAAGTTTTGATTTATGTTGCCTATATGCAAGGAGAGCTTAACATTTCTTCTACATATAGATTCATGTTGAGTGTATCTTGTATTGAGAGGCTTGACATCCTTTCTTTATGTGATACACGTGTGTAGGGGGAGCTTCACATCTCCTCTTATGCATTACATAATATGTGTTATGTGAATTGGGGCTTGTCATCCCTTCTTCATGTAATGCATATGTGTAGGGAAGTTAACTTAACGTCTTCCTCTTCATGAATGTACATTGCATATACTATTTATTGATTGTTTTTATGTTCACTTTCAATTGGTATCAAGATGCTATCTTTGACATATATTTAAATTGATATCTTAATTGATTGTAACCCCTAATTGATATTTTTTTGTTTTACACAAAAAGGGGGAGAACATTATTTTTATTGTTTTTGATCCCTTTATTGATTCTTCGTTTCAAACAAAAATTTTTTTTATTATTTTGTTTTTGCTTTTACCCCTTTATTGATGATTGACAAAAAGGGGGAGAAGTATTTGAGAAGTTTTATATATGCATAATTATGTTTTTGCATATATTAAGTTTAATTGTTTATTAAGTTTAATTGGTATCTAGAACATGTATTGAAAATTTCATTGGTATCAAGAGCATGTTTTGTTTTGAATATTCCATTTGATATCTAGAGCTTTTATTGTTTATGCATTATCATTCATGCATATTTATTGTTTATATGTTTATGCATGAGTTAAGGGGGAGCTTCTTTGAAGCTTTACTTTAATCCATGCATATATAACTCCATGAGTTTTGTCATCATCAAAAAGGGGGAGATTGTTGGCCCAGAGGCCTTCCACTCTAGTTTTGATGATGATTAACTCATGTAGTTATGTTTACTAAGAATCTTGCGATTTTAAGTTTCAGATCAATTAGCAAGATATTAGTTGGTGATTAGCTTCAACAAGGAGTTTAGAAGCTTTTCATGGTGATTCCGGTGCCAAAGCTTATGGATCATTCATTTGCACTCGGTGGATCACGGTTTTGGAGCAAGTCATCTTGAAGATGGAGATCGTCAAGAAGACTTAGGTATCCTAGTTTAGAGAGTGTGTTTTAGATCCATATTGTAAAGCTTAGTATAGTTGATATGCTCAAGTGCACAATACACACACGTTTCATGTTTTGGATTTGGTTTCTCATGAATAGTTTGATCAAAATAAGTTTAATTGTTTTTATGTATATTAGATGTGTTCTAAATATACATACATGCTTAGATGACTTATACAAACTTATTTTGACAATCCTATTCATGTTTGGAAAAATCAAGTTTGGTAAAATACAAGTATTGGTTTTTGGTAAAAATGTTAAGAAACAAAAATGATTTCATATGCTTGATATTTTGAGTTGTAATGTTTATCACATGTTTATATATCAATGCAATATGTAAAACAAGTTTTATGGAAGTTTTAGAAAAGATAAAAGAATTTTCAAATATGTTTTTACCTAGTTTTCTGTTCCAGGCTTCAACCAAGTCGACTAGTCAACTGACAAGTCGACTAGGGCTGAAGTAGGTCGACCGGATCGGTCGATCGACGTGCACAGACTTGTGCACGCTGCTGGCACAGTGGGCGATCGACCGGGCCGGTCGACCGGAGCAGAGAAGTCTGCTCTCTGTATTTTTTGGGTCGACCGGGTTTGCCCAACGGTCACATTTTTGACCGTTGGTGGTCGACCGGGCTGGTCGACCGCGAGCCTGTCAGGCTGCCACATCAGCCTAACGGCTTGTTTCTGGTTTGGCCTATATAAACCCCATTCTCTTGGGTTTTTGGCTAAGATTTTTAGAGCTGAAATTTTCCCACTCTATGGCTTTAAAAACAAGTTTTTTAAAAGAGTTTTAGTGCCAAAAAGATTTCATCTTTATCGTTTTCAAGGTTTTTGGAAAATCAAAGAAAAATAGGTTTTTGGGATATTGCCTTAGATCTTCATTTCTATCATATTGCAAGTGTTTTACCAAAGATTTTTCTTTGTGTTTTGATTTCCAAATACACCTTGATTTCCACACTTGAGCTATCTTTTATCCTAATCTATTAGGATTATTTCTTTTATGGAAAAGAGAAAAGAGGAGTTGTTTGTGGTTGAAATATACCACTTGTTGTAAAAACCCTCATTTGCTTTGTATCCCTCTCGGTGAGGTTGATTGAGGATTGTGGTTTGCTCCCTCTTTGGTAGAGGTGGAGTTGGTTGTTGTTTGCTCCCTCTAGTGAGAGGTGGAGTTGGTGTTTGTAAGCCTCTTTGGTAGAGGTGTTGGTTGTTGTATTGCCTCATTGGAGGTGGTTGTTTGAGAGAGGAGTTTGGTACTCCTAGAGTTGTAACAAATCCTCCTCGGTGGAGGTTCCCTCGGTGGGAGATAGTGGATTGGAAATCCTACACGGTGGTGTAGGCGGGGATGTAGAGCTGGGTTCTCGAACCTCGAAACATATCATTGTGTTTGCGTTTGCTCCACTTGTCTCTTTAACCCTCTCTCTCTTTATATTTGTGCAAAGCATCATTATTCATATCATACTTGCTTGCATTTGTGTTGTGCCTTGCATTGTTTCATATTGCCTATATCTTATATGCTTGGTTGTTTGTGTGTGCCTTACTCATACTTAATCAACAAGAGCTTCACGTAGCACCTCAATCCATTCAAGGGGAATCAAGAGGAGTTAGTCCAGAGCCCTTCACGGGGAATTCGGCTACGCTTGTTGATTGTATTAAGTGTGTTTGCAAATTGTTTTTATCTTCCGCATTTAGCGCATTTAGTTTTATAGATTAGCATTAACACCTATTCACCCCCCCTCTAGGTGATTTCAGTTATCATGTCATCAATGGTGTCATTATCATGCACGGTAAAATTTTCATATTGGAAATGCAAGAGATTAATTTCTGCTCTCTTAATTTGTGACGTTCTCTCGTGTGTGACTACTAGGTGTGTCCAAATCATGTAGGCATATTTGTAATGGATGACCCTAGCAATATCGTCATCATAAGTAAGGCATAGTTTGCCTTAGCATTTGTATCAAACTTCTTTGTGGCAATGTCAGACCAAGTGTCCTTATCACCAATGGGTATACAAAAGGGTTTATCAATGCTTTTGCAACCCGGCTTTCTAAGGTTTGTAAAAATATGATCACTTAACCTTCCATATCAGAAAGTTAAGGCCATCAAACTTGGGAGGGGTATGAATACCTTAGGCCATTTTTACTAAAGTGGATGAAAATAAAATTGTGAAAGAAGTGATTAGCAATTAGTTTCTCTAAGGATGTTAAGCCAAAATCTAGAGACCAAGGCTCTGATACTAATTGAAATATACCTAGAGGGGGGTAAATATGTGTTTTTCAAATCAAATGCTATTTTAAAAACTACTTATGATGAATTATGCAATCGGTCACTCAAAACAAGAATTGAAACCTAATTCCTCGTGAAGGGCTCTAAAACTTCTCCTCTTTGATATTTCTAGATTATGAGTTGACGTGCTCAATTGCCTCCTTGTTGGGATGAGTATAGACTGATAATGAAAGAGATGGATGAAATGTAAGCAATGATATTAAGCAAGATAAACAACTACACAAGAATGAAAAGTAGAAGCAACAGAGAATAAGACACAAGTAAACGCAAACATAAAGGATTTGTTCTGAGTTTCGAGCTGCCGCTCTACATCCCCGCCTTCACCACTATGAAGGATTTCACTAACATTTATGGGATCCTCCACAAAAGGACCTTATACAAAGGAATTACAACTTGATCTATACAAGACTGGATACATAATTCTACCACTCAAGGGGTAGCACAAAACCAATTGAAGTTACAAAGCTCTGTGTGATCCAATAAGATCACAAACACTCTCTCTTATTACTTCCTTTAGAGTAGAATATGAAGTGAAACTCAAGAAGTTAAGTGAGAGAAGAAATTCAGTTAGAAAGAAGTGAAGAGCTTTAAAACTAACTGAAAAAAGCTTTAGAAAGAACTTGAAGATTAAAAGCAAGAAAAAAATTTCTCGTTTGAAATAAACTTGAATACTTGTAAACTTGTGTTAATTTTTTATGTTAAAACCAAAACCAATGACCCATATATATAACAATGAATAAATATCATTTGTTAATTGTACCAAGTCATGTGGGGGTGTGTTTAGACACTTGAAAACAAAAAAATACCCATTGGAATTCACTAAAAACAAAACGGATTCAAAAACTAGCCGTTATAGACAACTGGCAGGTTCTTGGTCGACCGGTCGGTCGATCGCCAGCTCATCCAGAAAAGAGTCATTGGCTCCGATCGACCGGCCGGTCGACCGCCCTTTAGATCAAAAGGGAAAAACAAATGGTGGATCGATTGGGTCAGTCGACCGACCCTAACCGAGAGTTAGGGCCTCTTAGTCGGTCAACTGATCGGTCGACCGCAAGGGTTAGTGGTCGGTCGGTCGGTTGTGGTCAACCGATCGGTCGATCAACAACGTGCACAAATGTGCACGCCCCTTGGCCAAAGGCCCAGTCGACCAGGCGATTAACCGCCTGTCTGGTCAAGCAACTTGGCCTGAAATAGTTTTCTGGATAGTTTTTGAGTTTCAAAACATTTTTCAAAGTATTTTGTATTGGTTTATAGGTAATGTAGCAATATATAGGTGATGAAATACATATTTTAAACTTGTTATAAAATTTTAAAAAAATTATGCGACATGTATAAAAAACCAAACATGCAAAATACCAATACTATCAAAACTTGTATTTTTCGAAATTGTGTATTTTTTGTGTGTAACTTCTTGAGCATCACAACTATATTCTACAATTTAATAAACTAATATCTTACAAGGCTCTAGGTAGCTAAAAGATCTTCAAATGGGCTTCTCCATTAGCGACATTGAGTGCTTTGAGCTTTTAGTCCCATGTTTGAATCTTCTTGAGCCATCAACATCCTATTTTAGAGGAAAAAAACTCTTTGAATTCATAGAACCCTAAAGTATACTTAAACACTTTAACTTTAGTAGTACCAAATAACCACAATGTTTAGTTATCATCAAAATCATAAAACTAGTGATTGTAACATTGAGCCAACACTTGAGACATCATCTCTATCTATCCTATAAGATCCTCGTTTATGAGAAGTTCTTCGTTTGTGGTCAATGAGTTGATCACCAAATATCTCAATCTTGTATTTATAGTAGTTGGAGGTTGCGGCTTCGAAGAAAGCTTGCATGCTTGTATTATAGGCGTTGTGATACCGAGTGAGGAACTTATAGGTTCAAGAGTTATTGAGAAAACTTATATCGTGGGCGATCTTACGGGAATGTGCATATTGGAAATCATTCATTATGATGAAGTTGGAGATGTGGAGAATGTGGCACGAACTTTGAAACAATTCTCTCATGTTTGCAATTGCTCATCCTTCACTCTCAACTCAACTATGTAAATAACCTAGAGAGGGTGAATAGATGAATGGCTAAAAGATAATGACTAAAATATATTGACAAATAATGCGAAATTAAAAAACAACTAAGCAATCTAGCAATACTAGTATGAGCAAACCAACAATACCACACAATCAAAGCAGTATAGTACAAAGGATATCTAGCATGTAATGATTAACACAATAGTAGCATTCAAGATATAAAGGAGTAAGTTGAGTTAAGAGATAGAGAGAAGGCAATCGCAAACACAAGGATATATTTCGAGGCTCGAGCCACTAACTCTACGTTCTCACCTTCACTGCAACGAAGAATTTTCACTAGAATCGATCCTGCAAGATCACTCAGTGCTGTAACACCTATAATTTTCCTTAAGAACTCTCTTAGACCCGCAAGTCCCTCACTTGTTCCCGCAAGAACTCAATGGACTCACAAGGCCCTCACTTGGTGCCGCAATACTTACAATTGAGTCTGCAAACTCACTCGAGGCTGCAACTTTTACAACTTTTCAAATACAAGAAAGTGGTTACCTTCTTCTAGATCACAAATATTCACAAACAATCTCTCTAATCAAGTTGGAGTAGATGAAGCTCTTGAGATTACATAGTGAGAAAAGTTTGAAGAGATTTAAAGAAATGCTCAAAGCTAAAACAAGGGATTTGGAATCTTTGGCTCAAACTTGAAAAACTATTAAAAAATTTTGATAATCTTGAGAAAATAGGATTTTTTATCACTAATAAGTATTCTTGGGGTTTCTCTACAATCCCACTATTTATAGGGGTTGAAAACAACTGATAAAAACCCAAAATAGCCGTTATGGATTAAACCAAAAAAGACAAAATTTAAAATATAGTTGTTTGGGGTTAATCCAGGCTTAATAAGCCTGTTGGTCGATCAGGTGATCGACCGCCGACAGTCAAATTTCTGATCGTTGTGGAACACTGGTCGACCGATCCAACAGTGACTTCATGTGTCTCAATCGGCCGACCAGTCGGTCTGCCGATGAAGATAAGCAGAGAGCAGGCCCTACATTCAGTCGATCGGGTGATCGATAAAAACTGTTCTTATGCAAGTCGTGCATAATCGACCGGACGGTCGACCGACAGAGCAAATAGTTCTACCTGTCAGTCGACCGGGCGGTCTACCGGTACAAGACCAAAAACATAAATAAAAATATTTTAAAAATCTTTTTTGATTTTACATTTAAATACTTTGAAATCTCTATATAAAAATAAGTTCATGTAGATCTTTAAAGCTCAAATGCATGTGATCATAGATCAACACAAAGAATGAAGTTGAACTTGTTCGTAAATACTTGAAATATTTTTTCAAAATATTCTTTTCTAAATTGTCACACCCCGCTTCCAAAAATACATGAAAACAGAGTGGCGATGAGAGTTGGCGATGTATATAGGCGAGAAAAATATGTATACATGTTAAGCCTAATGTACTCTGACAAGCTATATCAATCAACTACGGAAGCAATAAAATCACTACAATATAACATATAAATTTTTAACACATAATATAACTATTCTATGAATAATCAATAGAATAAACTGATTCCAAATGATACAGATAATAAACAGGGAAGACATGAAATAATACCCACATTGGATGATCGAGTAAAGAGAATTCCAGGTTTCTCACACACGTGTGATCCCCTCTAAATACTTAACAACTAAATTTAACAATCAAAAAGTTGAACGTGCAAATGCCAGGGGAGTCAGAAAACTCCCACTGAGTATGTAAAATTAGGAATGGTGCATGTGCACATTATGTGTGAGCATACCATGATACCGCTTAAAAATACTGGATAAGAAATAACATGAATAAAACTGTAATAAGAGGAAAGTATAATACAATAATAATAGTAGTACATGATAATAAAATATGAAGATAGTGAGCATAGTGTGAATACAATAACGATGCAATACATAGATGAGCAATAATGAAAAAAGAATATAAACATAATCATATGCACAGTCAGGCATATATGAATCAAGTGTCTATCATAGAGTTTATATCACAAGTAATCATATGTCAATTTCTACTTCTATTAATTATGTTAACAACTTGGCACATACAGTAAACGCATCCCATACTATGCCTACTTCACATATAAATTGGGGTCATTTGTTGTTAAAACTGACAGAAGGAGACATTATCCATGCTTTAGGTGGGTTTCATACATACCCCGAACCACGATCCAATCACCTGGCGCTAAATGAGGTTCTACTGCTAGGTAGTCAATAGTAATAACAACGTGAACAATACGGAATGCCAATCATCCTCTGAAACTCTATAATGAAACTGTATCTCAACTGCGCAACCAGTATCTTAGGTTTTCCCAAAATACAAACGTTGTTTCCTCCATCAATTTTCCCAGTCCCGATATAAGTTGTCCAATTATAATATTATTTAAATAAATCAATACCCATGTTGTCTAGATTACTGGGATGATACAGGGACAATAACAATGTTAATAATAGTGACAATATCAATGTGAACAATATAATCATGCAAACGGTAAAAAAGTAGAACAATGCATGTGTTACAGTCTGATAGTATTTTTTTCAGTAATTTTTAGAAACATTAAATGATACAATAACAAGTTAGAATACTGATCAATAGATAGTCTCACGTAGAATTGGTCAACATCTTATCCATCTACACTAAGGATATATCGGTAATTGATTCATCAACTTATAATCTCAATATAATCGTCATGAACTTTAAATATTAAGTCCGTATTAGAGTATCTAATACAATAAACCACAATCTTAATAGACTAACAATCAGTCTCTCATTTCATCGATCTACTCTAATCATCTGACAAATAGAAATAAATATCTACTCCGCCACATCTAAACGATCATCTCTTTTTAAGTCTGATTAAGATCATCAATCGACTTCCACTTCCATCAAGGTCAATAACAAGATTTAGAGACCAAAGTAATCAATATATATATATATATATATATATATATATATATATATATATATATATATATATATATATATATATATATAATCCACCAATTCAAGTCAACCCAAACTACACCTATTCCTCAAACCCAAGTCAATCCATACTTTGCTTAAGTCAGCTAACAAATCCAATAAGATCCAATCTTTTAAAAAAGCTACATCACTTTTAAATGAATACTATAAAAACTCAATTTAATTTTTGTCTAAATTATCACCAAATATATGGCTATTATTGTATTCATATACAATCGTACCATCTATCCACAACAATGGACCAATCAACTCAAGAACAATCCAACTTACATATTTAGATTATCACAACTAGATCTGAATCTAAAGTAATTAATATCTAAACATGAAACGATAAGAACAATAATATCTCAATGAAAAAATAATGAATCTATAAACATATAAATATCAAGATACATTTGATAAATCATCTCTAGTATACCTAAATCATCTCTCATAGAATAATTCCCCGATCAATATATTTAATCCTTAGAATCATTAAATAACTCTAAGTATTCCAAATTAATCGTCTCCCAATATTTTATACAAAAAATGGCATAATCTAATAGTCATTAATTGGTAACCATTAAATAATTATCATGTAAGTGAAAACACCTAGATGGGGGTGAATAGGCGTTTATGCTAATGAAATGCACTTTTAAAACTAGTTAAGATGTATGATGCAAGCGGTCACTCAAAATAAGAAATTGAAGCCGAATCCCTGATGAAGGGCTCTAGAATTTTTCCTCTTTGATTGCTCTAGATGATGAGTTGAGATGCTTAATTACTTCCTTGTTGATATGAGTATAGACCGAAAATGCAAGAAGATGAAATGGATGCAATATTAAGAAATAATACAAATAGTATCACAAGTATAAGAGTATAAAGCAACAAAGAGCAAGAAGAAATCATCACAAATACCTCGAGGTTCGAGCCACTGCTCAATGTCCCCGCCTTCACTATTATGAAGGATTTCCACTATATCCACTAAGAAAATTTTCACAAAGGAACCTTACACCAAAGGGATTACAACTTTGTCTACTCTAGACCGGAGTACTAAACAACTCTATCTTCCACACAAGAGGAACCACAAGCAAATAGATTACAAGGAACTTGGTGATCTAGTAAGACCACAAACACTCTCTTACAACTTCTTATAGAGTGAATATGATTTTAGGCTCAAGAAGCTAGGTGCGAGAAGAAAATCAGTTGAAGAGATTTAGAAGACTTATAAACCAACTGAAAAAGCTTTTGAAAAAGAAGAACTTTGAAATGGAAAGCAATGAAACACTTCTCTATTGAAAACTCTTGAAAACTTAGATATATTTCTTGCTGAAAATAAAAAAATTGTATTATTGAAAAGTGTATTTTTGTGTGTGTAACTTCTTGAGTACTTCTATCATATTCTTACTCTCTAACATACTAAAATCTTACAAGGGTCTAGGTGATTACAAGATCTTCAATCGGGTTTCTCCACTTGTATCGTTTGAGCGTACTGAGTTTTGATCCCGTATTTGAGTCGTCTTGAGTTTATAACACCTTCCTTGAGAGGAAGAAACCCTTGAATCCTTAGAACCCTAAAATAATCTTAAACACTTAAACTTGATTAGTACAAATAACTATATATATTTTGTTATCATCAAAACCATAAAACCGGATGATTGTAATGTTAGGCCAATAATCTCCCCCTTTTTGATGATGACAAAACATATGAGTTATTTTTAAAAAAAGATGTGAAAGAGCTTGAAAGGCTCCCCCTCAAATTATGCTACCTATCAAGTACAAGAAAAGAAACATATACAAAAGGTATACAAAAGAAACATATACCATGTGTGTGTGTGTGTGTATGCACTTTACAAAAAAAAAAATGAGCTTAAAAGGGCATAGTAAAAGATAATAACTCAAAATATTTATTCCCCTTTTTGTCATGCATCAAAAAGGATAAAAAAAATATTTTCTTAGGACAAATAAAAATGTTGAAAAGTATGTGTAAAAACTCATGAAACCAAAATACAAACATTTAATTCACCACAAATGATTAAAATCTATTATAATCTAGTGGTTTAGTAAAAATATTTGCTAGTTGAAAATCGGTGGAAACATAATCAATTTCATTATCACCTTTCTCATAATGATCTTAAGGAAGTGATATCGAATGTCTATGTACTTTATCTAAGTTGATTTACATTTTTAGTCATGTGAATAGTACTAACATCATCACAAAGTATCTTAATATGATCATATTGCAAATCATAGTTAAGGAGAGTATGTTTCATCCAAAGGACTTGCGCACAATAAGCTCCGGTCACAACAGACTCCGCCTCGACAGTTGAGAGGGCTATAGAATTTTGATTCTTAGAAGACCATGAAACAAGGCAATTTTCTAGAAACTGACAAGTTTCGCTTGTACTCTTCCTATCCACTCTACAACCCACATAGTCAGCATCCGAAAACTCATTATGAAAAATTGTCCGGTCTTTGGATACCACAAACCCATTCCAATGGTGCCCTTAAGTTATCTAATAATGTGTTTTACCGCAATCAAATGAGACTCTTTAGGACAAGATTGAAATCTAGCACATAGACAAACACTAAACAAATATCTGGCCTACTAGCCGTTAAATATAATAAACTACCAATAATGCTACGATAGAGTTTAATGTCTACATTTATACCTTGTTCATCCTTGTTAAGTTTTGTTGTGGTAGCCATGGGAACTTTGCTTATCTTTGCCCCTTCAAGCTCAAATCTCTTGATGAGTTCCTTCGTGTATATGGCTTGATTTATAAAATTCTCATCACTTCTTTGCTTGTTTTGGAGATTAAGGAAGTAGTTAAGCTCACCCATCATAGACATCTGAAACTCATCCTTTATATATGATTCAAAATCTTTGCAAAGTTTTTTATTCATAGATCCAAATATAATATCTTCAATATATATTTGAACAATAAGAATATATTATCAACATGTTTAGTAAACAAAGTAGTATCTATTTTTCCTTTGACAAAAGTATTAGAAATAAGAAATGATGATAGTCTTTCATACCAAGCTCTAGGAGCTTGTTTTAGACCATATAAAGCTTTGTCTAGTTTAAAAATAAAATCTAGATGTGTAGGATTAACAAACCTGGGGGATTATTCAACATACACCTCCTCTTCAATAAAACCATTTAGAAATGTGCTTTTGACATTCATTTGAAAAAGTTTAAAATCTTTATAGGAAGCAAAAGCAAGTGTTATTTGTATGGCTTCAAGCCGTGCTACGGGTGCAAAGATTTCCTCAAAATCGATAACTTCGATTTGGGTGTAACCTTGGGCCACTACCTTGCTTTATTCCTAACAACATTGCCTCATCCAACTTGTTTTTAAAAATTCATTTAGTGTCAATTGTTGGTCTATCATGGGGTCTAGGGATAAGATACCAAACTTGATTGCGCTCAAATTGATTGAGCGCTTCTTGCATGGCAATCAACCAATATGAATCGCCCTAGCTTCGAGGATGTTCTTTGGTTCAAAATGAGATATAAAAGCATACTGGCCATAAAGATCATAGAGCTTGGAACGAGTAATTACCCCTTTTGATACATCATCTATAATGAGATCCTTGAGATGATGTGGAGTGAATCTCCAATCCTTTGGAAGTGATTGTGTTGGCTCCACTTTAACTTCTTGAACTTCACTTTGCACATCAATCTTTAGCTAGTCTTCTTATATAGGTGAGTCCTTTAAGGTTATCCTCTCCTTGTCTTCACCTAAGGAATCTATTTCTACAATATTCTCAATAAAAATATTAGATTCCTAAAACTTTACATGTATAGATTCTTCAATAGTCATAGTAGATTTATTGAAGACTCTATAGCTTTTACTAGTGTTAGAATATCTAACGAAAATAGCTTCATAAGATTTTGCATCAAACTTACCTAAATTATCTTTAGTATTTAAAACGAAATATTTACAACCAAAACTTTAAAATAAGAAACATTTGGTTTTCCTGAATGGTAAATTTTGAAAGAAGTTTTAGAAGTGTTTTTGCAAAAATAAATCCTATTTGATATGTAACATGATGTGTTTACAGCCTCGGCCCATACGTATTGAGGGAGACTGTATTCATTTATCATAGTCCTAGCCATTTCTTGTAGTGTTCCATTTTTCCTCTTAAATACTCCATTTTGTTATGGAGTTCCAGGACAAGATAATTCATGTTTTATTCCATGTTCTTTGCAATAAGTGATAAAGGACTGGTCAATGAATTCACCACCTCTATCACTCCTTATTCGTAAAATTGAAGAATCTTTTTCCTTTTCAACTCTTTTCCTAAACATTTAAAAATGTGAAAAGGTTTGATTTTTATGTTCTAAAAAGAAACCTAAGTAAAACGAGAAAAATCATCAACCAATACAAAAGCAAAATGATTCCTATTTAGACTTTTAGTTTTAACAAGACCAAACAAATCCATATGAATTAACTCCAAGGGTCGTGATGTCATAATATCCTTGATGGATTTGAAAAAGGACAAGGTTTGTTTTTCAAGTTGGCACGCATCACAAATGCGGTCCTTTTCAAATTTCAAACAAGGAATACTTTTCATCGTTTCCTTTTTGTTTATTCTAAATAGATGGTCAAAAGAAATATGGCTTAGTCTCCTATGACACAACTAAGAGTCATCATTGAAGGCATTCAAAAATGTGGCATTACATGTTTGACATATCAATCATGTATACATTGTTGTCAGAAATCCGAAAAGTATACATGCATTAGTTTGTCTATCAAATACATTACAAGCTAAGTCATCAAAAATCACATTAAATCCTTTATCACAAAGTTGACTAACACTCAAGAGATTATATTTGAGGCCATCAACTAAAATTATATTCTCAATCATAAGAGATGAACCAAGTTTAATGTTACCATACCAACAATTTTTTCTTTGGAGTCATCTCCGAAGGTGACAGTGCCACCTTCATGGTATCTTGATATGATTACAAAGTTGTTGAAATCTCATGTCATGTGCCTCGAGCAACCACTATCAAGATACCACCGCTCGCTACGTCTTTGAGCTTTGGAGTGTACCTATATCATGTAACATATATGTTTATTTTAATACCCAAATTTTCTTCGGTCCTTTAATGTTAGCATTACGAACCCAAACATGATTATTTGAGACAATTATTATATCAAAATAAAATTTAGCCAAGCGACCTTTTCGGCCACAATAAGTGCATATATAAATTTTACCATACATGTGTTGGCCCAAGGTTACAATCACCCATTTTATTGAGTTTTGATGATTACAAAACATATAGAGTTATTTGTACTAATCATGTTTATTGTTTAAGTGTGTTTCAAGGTTCTAAGGATTCATAGAGTGTTCTTCCCTAAAGGAAGGTTGTTTTGACTCAAGTCGGTTCATTTTGGGTTCAAAAATCAAGCTATGCAAGATCACATATGGATGAGCCCACTTGAAGACTTTGTAGTCACCTAGAACCTATGTAAGACTTAGTTTGTTATAGTTTGAGGTTGTGGTAAATTGTCTCAAGAACACACACACTTTCAAAATTACAGTTTTTAGTTTTGGCTTTTGATTTAAGTTCATGCTTTGATTTCTATACTTGATTCAAATTTTTACAAATTTTATATCTTGTTTATATCATGTATATCTATCTTTTCAGCATGATACTTAGCCATATATCCCTACAAAATTAATTTGAAAAATTTTCTAAGTTCAGAAAAAAATCCCCTAACCATTTTTTTTAAGGCCTGGCGGTCGACCGGACCGGTCGACCGGCTCTGTTCCAGGCTAGGCCGGTCGATCGCGCCTTGTGTCTAGGATGTGCACGGTTGTGCACATCTGTTGGTCGACCGACTGGAAGCAGGTTGCTCTCTGTTTTTGGTCAGTCGACCGGGCCGGTCGACCGCCGGTTCAAAACTGTGTTTTCTTTTGCGGCCGGTCGACCGACCGATCGATCGTGTCCAACAGCTATATGCCAATGGGCTGCTAGTCGACCGGCTGGTCAACTGACAGTAGGCCTGCAGCCCCAACGGCTCTTTCCTCTTTGGTGAATTCTGATTTTGTTGGCTTTTTGTGTGGCAGAAATTTTTGATCTTTTGGGGACTAATTTTAGACCTAATAAACTTAATTTAAGTATGTTTTAATGCCCTCCTCTCCCTATAAATAGAGGGGATTGGTCTCTTACAAAAACACAAGAGATACACCTAAGATTTCAAAAGAAAGAAAAGTTTCAAAAGCTCTCAATTCTTTAGTGCATTCTTGGCTATTGTTTTTCAATTGTGTTTCCAAGCAATTTTCATTTACAACTGAGTTTGGTTTTCTCACTACACTTCTAGAGCCAAAAATTCCCTCCTCATTCTATAAGGAAGTTATAAAGAGAAGTTTGTAAGAAGTTTGTGATCCTTTTGGTGATCACTTGGCAACTTGTTCTTTCTTGTTGAGATACCTCTTCGGTAGAGGATTGTTTTGGTGGAGTTCGGTACTTTAGTCTTCGGTAGACCTTGTAAAGTTCCTCGGTGGATAGTGAAAATCCTTCACGAAGGTGAAGGCGAGGAGTAGAGTGGTGGCTTGAACCTCAAAACAAATACTTTGTGTTTGCGATTGATTTTCTCTTTGCTCTTTATTGCTCTTAAATTCTTGCTTGTGATATTGCGTTTCTTTTATAACTTGTGACATATCTTGTGTGCACTTCATTATTGCTTTCAATTCATTTATTGCTTCATTGTCGATCATTACTCATACAACAAGATTGCAATACACACCTCTAACTCTTATCTAAAGGAATCACGAGGAAGGAGTTCAGAGCCCTTCACCGGGTATTCGGCTTCTAGTCTTATTTTCGGCGATCGTTGCATCATATATTCATACTTTTTTAAAAAGATATTTAGATTAGCATTTACACCTATTCACCCCCCTCTAGGTGTTTTCAATTAGTATCAGAGCTTTGGTCTCTAGGCTCTTGGCTTAACAACCTTAGAGAGATCCTCTATTTGCTAATCATTTCATTCATTTTTCATCCTCACTCATTTAGTAAAATTGGCCAAAGGAATAAGACCCCCTCAAAGTTTGATGGCCTTAACTTTCCCATATGGAAGGTTAAGATGACCGTATTTTTGCAATCTCCAGGAAGCCGGGTTACAAAGGCGGTGACCAAACCATTTAGTGCACCCACCGGTGATGAGTCCACTTGGTCCGAAATTGAGACAAAAGAATTTGATGCTAATGCTAGGGCACACTATGCATTACTCCAAGACCTTAATAACGATGATATATCTAGAGTTATTCATTGGAAATCCGCATATGAAATTTGGACTCACTTGCTTGTCACATATGAGGGAACCTCACAAGTTAAGAGGGCTAAAATACACCTTCTTCGTTTCCAATATGAAAATTTTTCTATGCAAGAAAATGAAACCATAGATGATATGGTTACAAGATTTACAAAGATTACTAATGGACTTTCTTCTCTAGATGATGCTATTGACAACGACCAAAGAGTAAGGAAGATCATCCGGGCTCTTCCTCCTTCTTGGGAAGTCAAAGCCACTAACTTGAAGGAACTCAATGACAAGGAGGAGATGGAGCTTATAGGTCTCATTGGGAACCTCAAGACCCATGAGATGGAAAGAAAAGCAAGAGAAGAAATGGCTTCCTCTAAGAAGAAATCTATTGCCTTCAAGAGTCAATCCTCATACTCCGACGAAGACGATGAAGAAGAAGATGATGAAGAGCTCTCACTTCTTGTTAAGAACGTTCGGAGGATGTATAACAAGGTGAAGTTCCAAAATAGAAGGAGATGGCAAGGTAAAGAAGAGAAGAAAATTATTTGCTTCAATTGCCAAAGACCGGGTCATATTATTGCGGAATGCCCGGATAAAGTCAAGCCCTCCACCTCCAAGAAGTCTTACAAGAACAAAGCTTTAAAGGCCACTTGGGATTCCAAGAGTGAATCCGAGGAGGAAGTTGACACCGCCAACATGTGCTTCATGGCTAATGAAAGCACAAGCAAGGTAACCCTCAACACTTCTTTTGATTGTGAGCTTTCCATGAATGAATTAGGAGAAGCATTTGTAGAACTCTCACACAACTATGATTTTCTTAAGAAAAAATATTTGAAAATGAAAAAGAAAATGAATCTCTTAATTACCAAGTTTTCTCTCTTACTAAAGAAAAAGATGAATTACATTCCACTTTAGTTTCTACACAAAAAGATTTTGACAACTATAAGATTTCTTGCAAAGGTAAGTTTCCACAAGTTAATGAAAATGAGATTTTCATGCTAAAAGAGAAAATTGATTCATTAGGAGTAATTTTAAAAAAAGTGTGAATTTGATAATAATAGACATAAGGCTATGTTTCCTAAGAAACAAGCCCCTAAGAAACAACCACATGCTATTCATGCTCATGTTCATAAATCACAACCTTTACATCTTGCCAAACACCCCAAACATGTCCACACTCCACACACACATCATGCATACAGGTATGGTAAAGTAATTTCATGCTCATATTGTGGCCGTAAAGGTCACTTAGTTAAGTTTTGCTATGATAGACTTAATGCATCTCATCATAATGTTTGGGTTCGAAATATTAACTTTCAAGGACCTAAGAAAATTTGGGTACCAAAGTCAATGAATTTGTTAAATGATGTAGGTACTTTTCAAGGCCCAACGACGTAAAGGATTGTGGTATCTTGATAGTGGTTGCTCAAGGCACATGACTTGGGATATCAACAACTTTGCAACCCTATCAAGATACCATGAAGGTGGCACCGTCACCTTCGGAGATGATGCCAAGGGAAAAATCATCGGTATTGGTAATGTTAAACTTGGTACATCCCCATTAATAAAAAATGTTGTTTTAGTTGATGGCCTCAAGCATAATCTCTTGAGTGTTAGTCAACTTTGTGATAAAAGTTTTGATGTCATTTTTGATAATTTAGTTTGTAAAGTTATTGATAGACAATCTAACACATGTGTATTTTCCGGTTTTCGTGAAAGCAATGTATACATGATTGATATGTCTAATATGTCTTGCAATATTACTTGTTTGAAAGCCCTCGATGATGACTCTTGGTTGTGGCATAGAAGATTAGGCCACATTTTTTTTGACCATCTATCTAGATTAAATAACAAGGAAATGGTTAAAGGTATTCCTTACTTGAACTTTGAAAAGGACCGCGTTTGCGACGCGTGCCAACTTGGGAAACAAACCAAGTCCTCTTTCAAGTCACTCAAGGATATCATGACATCACGTCCCTTGGAGTTGATCCATATGGATTTGTTTGGTCCTACTCAAACCAAAAGTCTAAGTAGGAATCGTTTTGCATTTGTTTTAGTTGATGATTTGTCGCGTTTTACTTGGGTTTATTTTCTAGAACATAAAAATCAAGCCTTTTCACATTTTCAAGCCTTTAAGAAAAGAGTTGAAAAGGAAAAAGATTCTTCTACTTTAAGAATAAGAAGTGATAGAGGTGGTGAATTCATTAACCTACCCTTTATCACTTTTTGTGAAGAACATGAAATTAAGCATGAACTATCTTGTCCTAGAACTCCACAACAAAATGGAGTAGTTGAATGGAAAAATCGGATATTACAAGAGATGGCTAGGACAATGATTAGTGAATACAGTCTCCCACATTATTTATGGGCCGAGGCCGTTAATACATCTTGCTACATATCAAATAGAGTTTTCTTATGCAAAAATACTTCAAAAATATCTTTTAAGATCTATTTTTCTAGAAAGCCTAATGTTTCATACTTTAAAGTTTTTGGATGCAAATGCTTTGTTTTAAATACAAAAGATAACTTAGATAAATTTGATGCAAGGTCTTATGAAGCAAATTTTGTTGGTTACTCAAATACTAGTAAAGCTTGTAGAGTTTTCAATAAGTCATCTTTAACTATTGAAGAGTCTATTCATGTAAAATTTGAGGAATCTAATGTGTTTGTTAAGAATGTTGTAGAAATAGATTCTTTACATGAAGGCATGGAGAAAATTACTTTGGAGGACTCACCTGCTATTAAAGGCAAGCCAAAGGATGATGAAGGAAATGAAGCTTAAGAAAAGGAGGTTCAAGGAAATGAAATTCAAGGAGTAGAAGTGGAGCCTACTCAACAACTTCTAAAGGATTGGAGATACAATCCACATCATCCCAAGGATCTCGTTATAGGTGAAGTATCTCAAGGGGTAATGACTCGTTCTAAACTTCATGATTTTTGTGGACATTATGTCTTTATTTCTCGCTTTGAACCCAAGAACGTCCTCGAAGCTGAGGCCGACTCATATTGGTTGCTAGGCATGCAAGAGGAGCTCAATCAATTCGAGCGCAACCAAGTTTGGCACCTTGTTCTTAGGCCCCACGATAGACCAACAATTGGTACTAAGTGGATCTTTAAGAACAAGTTGGATGAGTCGGATAATGTCATTAGGAATAAAGCTAGGTTAGTTGCCCAAGGTTGCACTCAAATCGAAGGTATCGATTTTGAAGAAACATTTCCACCCGTAGCACGGCTTGAAGCCATACGGATGACACTTGCATTTGCGTCTTATAAAAATTTTAAGCTTTTTCAAATGGATGTTAAAAGTGCTTTCTTAAATGGATTTATTGAAGAGGAGGTGTATGTTGAACAACCCCCCGGTTTTGTTGATCCTACACATCCAGATTTTGTTTTTAAACATGACAAAGCTCTTTATGGTTTAAAACAAGCCCCTAGGGCTTGGTATGAAAGGCTTTCTTTATTTCTAATTTCAAATGGTTTTAAGAAAGGAAAAATAGATACTACTTTGTTTACAAAACATGTTGAAAATGTTATTCTTATTGTTAAAATCTATGTGGATGATATCATATTTGGTTCTACTAATGAAAATCTTTGCCAAGCTTTTGAATTATACATGAAGGAAGAATTCGAGATGTCTATGATGGGTGAGCTCAACTATTTCCTTGGTCTCCAAATCAAGCAAAAGAAGGATGGGATCTTCATCAACCAAGCCAAGTACACAAGGGAACTAATCAAGAGATTCGGGATTGAAGGAGCTAAAACAAGCAAAACTCCTATGGCAACAACCACAAAGCTTGACAAGGATGAACAAGGTAAAAGTGTAAACATTAAGCTTTATCGTAGCATGATTGGTAGCTTGTTGTATTTAATGGCTAGTAGGCCGGATATCATGTTTTCGGAATGTCTTTGTGCTTTTTTTCAATCGTGTTCTAAAGAGTCCCACTTAGTTGCGGTAAAACGCATTATTAGATACCTTAAGGGCATAATTGAAATGGGTTTGTTGTATCCGAAAATCGGCCAATTTTCAATCACGAGTTTTTTCGGATGCCGACTATGCGGGTTGTAGGGTAGATAGGAAGAGCACAAGTGGAACATGTCAATTTCTTGGTAATTGTCAAGTTTCTTGGTCTTCCAAAAAGCAAAATTTGGTAGCCCTATCAACCGCCGAAGCGGAGTATGTTGCAGCCAGAGCTTGTTGTGCACAAGTTCTTTGGATGAAACATACTCTCCTTAACTATGATTTGCATTTTGACCATATTAAAATATTTTGTGATAATACTAGTACTATTCATATGACCAAAAATACAAATCAACATAGTAAAACTAAGCACATTGACATTCGGTATCACTTTCTTAGAGATCATTATGAGAAAGGTGATATTGATATTGATTATGTTTCTACTGATTTTTAACTTGCCGATATTTTTACAAAACCCCTAGACTATGCTAGATTTTCCTTTATTTGTGGTGAGTTGAATGTTTGTATTATGGACTCATGAAGGAAATTTTTTTACCTATGTTTACCCTTTTTGATGTATGACAAAAAGGGGGAGAAAAAGTTAGTTTGAGCTATGCATTTTTAGTTTTAGTTTTTGTATTAAAAACTTTTGTGTTTTGTATGTCTTTTTAGACTTTTGTGTTTTGTATTCATTTATATACATAGTCATTCTTTTATACATAGCATAATTTGAGGGGGAGCTTCCAAGCTCTTTTCCCATTTGTTTAAAATAACTCATATGTTTTGTCATCATCAAAAGGGGGAGATTGTTGGCCCAAGGTTACAATCACTCGTTTTATTGAGTTTTGATGATTACAAAACATATATAGTTATTTGTACTAATCATGTTTATTGTTTAAGTGTGTTTCAGGGTTCTAAGGATTCATGAAGCTTTCTTCTCTAAAGGAAGGTTGTTTTGACTCAAGTCGGTTCATTTCGAGTTCAAAAATCAAGCTATGCAAGATCACATATGTAGGAGCCCACTTGAAGACTTTGTAGTCACCTAGAACCTATGTAAGACTTAGTTTGTTAAAGTTTGAGGTTGTGGTAAATTGGCTCAAGAACACACACACTTTCAAAAATACAGTTTTTAGTTTTGGCTTTTGATTTAAGTTCATGCTTTGATTTCTATACATGATTCAAATTTTTACAAATTTTATATCTTATTTATATCATGTATATCTATCTTTTCAGCATGATACTTAGCCATATATCCCTACAAAATTAATTTGAAATTTTCCTAAGTTCAGAAAAAATCCCCTAACCATTTCTGTTTCAGGCCTGGCGGTTGACCAGGCCGGTCGACTGGCTCAGTTCCAGGCTAGGCCGGTTGACCGGCCGGTCGATCGCGTCTTGTGTCCAGGACGTGCACGGTTGTGCACATCTATTGGTAGACCGACCGGTTGACCGACTGGAAGCATGTTGCTCTCTGTTTTTGGTCGGTCGACCGGGCCGATCGATCGCCAGTTCAAAACTGTGTTTTCCCTTTGCGGCCGGTCGACCGATCGATCGACCGTGTCCAACGACCATATGACAATTGGGCTGCTGGTCGACCGGCCGGTCAACCGACAGCCGGCTTGCAGCCCCAACGGCTCTTTCCTCTTTGGTGAATTCTAATTTTGTTGCCTTTTTGTATGGCAGAAATTTCTGATCTTTTGGGGACTAATTTTAGACCTAATAAACTTAATTTAAGTATGTTTTAATCCCCTCCTCTCCCCATAAATAGAGAGGATTGGTCTCTTGCAAAAAAACAAGAAATACACCTAGTTTTCAAGACTTCAAAAGAAAGAAAAGTTTCAAAAGCTCTCAATTCTTTAGTGCATTCTTGGCTATTGTTTTTCTGTTGTGTTTCCAAGCAATTTTCATTTACAACTGAGTTTGTTTTTCTCACTACACTTCTAGAGCCAAAAATTCCCTCCTTATTCTATAAGGAAGTTGTAAAGAGAAGTTTGTAAGAAGTTTGTGATCCTTTTGGTAATCACTTGGCTACTTGTTCTTTCTTGTTGAGATACCTCTTCGGTAGAGGATTGTATTAGTGGAGTTCGGTATTCCGGTCTTCGATAGACCTTGTAAAGTTCCTCAGTGGATAGTGGAAACCCTTCACGGCGGTGAAGGTGGGGAGTAGAGCGGTGGCTCAAACCTCGAAATAAATACTTTGTGTTTGGGATTGATTTTCGCTTTGCTCTTTATTGCTCTTAAACTCTTGCTTGTGATATTGCTTTTCTTTTATAACTGTTGATATATCTTGTGTGCACTTCATTATTGCTTCCAATTCATTAATTGCATCATTGTCGATCATTACTCATACAACAAGATTGCAATACGCACCTCTAACTCTTATCTAGAGGAATCACGAGGAAGGAGTTTAGAGCCCTTCACTGGGTATTCAGCTTCTAGTCTTGTTTTGGACGATCGTTGCATCATATATTAATACTTATTTTAAAAATATATTTAGATTAGCATTTATACCTATTCACCCCCCCTCTAGGTATTTTCAACATGAAGGCATGATGAGTGTGTGGAGTGTGAACATGTTTGATTTGTGTTGTGTGTTTAGCATGATGTGAGTGCAAATGTTGTGACTTATGAGTATGGGTGTGTGTAGCATGAGTTTGTTTCTTTAGGATATGTTTCTTAGAAAACATAACCTTCAATCTAGATTTGTCAAATTCACATTTCTTTAAAACTTCTCCTAAAGAGTTAATTTTATTCTTTAGGATAGAAATCTCATCTTTATCTATTTGTAAAAATTTAGCTTTACATGAAATCTTATAAGCATAAAATTCTTTTGAGTAGATGTGAGAGTTGAAAACAAATCATCCTTTTCTTTTGTGGGTATGAAAATTTTGTGGTTAAGAGTTTCATTTTCCTTTTTCATTTTTAAATATTTCTTTTTAAGAAAATCATAATTGTGAGATAATTCTTTAAAAGCTTCTCCTAAGTCATCCATGGATAATTCACAATTTTCAATAGATGATTCAGGGGTTACCTTATTTGTCTTATCATTTGCCATGAAACACATGTGAGCTGAGCCAACTTCTTCGTGAAATCACATCTAGAGGGGGTGAATAGGTGTGAGGATAATCTAATGACAAATAATGCAAAATTAAAAATAAATGCAACACACTTAGTGTAACCAAAGAGTGTAGCCGAATTCCCAGTGAAGGGCTCTGGACTATTTCCTCTAAATTTCTCTAAATAAGAGTTGAGGTGCAATATAAAGTTCTCTTAGTTCAACACAAGTATGGCACACAATTAAGCCCAAGCATACATATATGATATGACAATAAGATGCAATGCACAATGTAAGAGAGAGTTAGAGAAAGTGGATCAAACGCAAGCACAAGATTATGTTTAGAGGTTCGAGCTCACAACTCTACGTCCCCGCATTCACACAGAAGGATTTTTACTAACTCGTCCACACGGGACTTCCCATGCAGGGAACCTCCACTGAGGATTTAGGCAAATAAAACTGAGAGTATATAACTCCTCTCTCCAACAAATACAACCTCTCACTAGAGGCAAGGCACAATATAAATCACCTCTACACTTAGAGGGATAGACACATAGCCACAATCAACCTCTCACTAGAGGGATTAGGCTCAAAGCCAACACAAGATTAACCTCTCACTAGAGGGATACAAACACTACTTTCACAATCACCTCTCACTAGAGGGATATCAACAATATCACCTCTCACTAGAGGGATATTACAAAGTACGGAAGGATTCAACACTTGGTGGTATCAACAACCACAAACTAATTCTTTCTCACAAAAACAAGATCCTAATAGATAGGATAGATATGATAGCTCAAGTGTGAGAAATCAAGGTGTTTGGAAAACAGCCCACAAAGAAAAATACTTGGGAAAACAACTAGAATTTGATAGAAATGAAGTACAAAATAACTATCCTAAATACTCTAGTTTTCTTTGATTTTTTTTCAACCCTTAAAAACAAATAAAGATAAATCTTTTTGGCTTAAAAACTCTTTTAAAAACTTGCTAATAAACACTTGTAAAGATGAGAATTTTTGCTCTTGAAAATCTTATAAAAAACAGCCAAGGAATGAGGTATTTATAGCCCCCAAATCAAATCTGCCCGTTGACAGCAGGAAATGACAGATTTGCCCTTCCGATCGACCCCCGGTCGACTAGCCTTATAGTCATATTCATGACCGTGTGCCTCGGTCGACCGCCCGGTCGGCCGGGACTAGATACAGAGAGCAGCAGCTCTCTGCTGGTTGACCGGGGCCATTCAAGAGGGCAGAGCTCTCTGGACGATCGACCGGGTCATCGACCGGCCCCAGCCCATGGCTGCGTGCACGTCTGTGCACGTCGATCGATCGGACCGATCGACCGAATTTTGCTACGGTCGACCGATCCGGTCGACTGGCAGACAACCAGGTCAAACTGTTATAGGGACTAAAAACTTGGGTTTTTATCTTTGATTAAATCCCATAAAATCACCTAAATTCCACAAAATCAGTTCTTATTAGATCTTTGAAATACAAATATGTGTGATAAAAATTAAACACATATTTCAAACAATGTGAACCATTTTTGTGTTCTTGAAAGTTTGCCTTAAACAAAAATCCATATTTTTCAAAAACTGGGATTTTGAAATGGAAATCCGATTTTTTCAAAATACATATAAATACAAAAACATGATATTGAAATAACTTTTAAGCATGTTGTATATGGATATAATCCAATATACATATAAATATTTATATCTATATTTTTGACTTGAAAACCAAGATCAGTTAAACCAAAAAACCAAACACAAAACATTAAACATGTGTGTATATTGTGAACTTGAGCATATCAACACTATCTATCTTTACACAAGATCTAAACAAATCTTAAACTTAACAAACCGATATTTTCTTGTAGAACTCTATCTCCAAGTTGACTCAATCCAAACGTGGTCCACCGAGCTTTACTCCAACCAAGTGCTATACGCGATCTTGACGCGCGAGCTCTTGAATCATCATGTGAAAGCTCCAAAACAGCTTTGTTGAAGCTAATCACCTGCTAATAACTTGATCAAATATCTGAAACTAAATATCACAAGATTATTCTTAAAACATAACTACTTGAGTTAATCATCATCAAAACTAGAGTGAAGGGCCTCTAGGTCAATAGTCTCCCACTTTTTGCTGATGACAAAACTCATGGAGTTATATATGCATGGATTAAAGTTAAGCTTCATAGAAACTCCCCCTTGACTCATGCATAGCAATAAACAATAGATATGCAATTATGCACATAAACATGCATAACCATGTATAAATATGCTCTTATACCAATTCTAAAAACAAACCAATTCAAAAAGTAAACAAAGGTAAATATGCATAAACTTAAACATGCATATATAAACCCAAGATTCTCTCCCCCTTTTGGTCAATTCATCAAAAAAGGGGTAAACATAAACTCAAAAATAATCTACTCCCCCTTTTTAAAAAAAATCAACAACCGAGCATAAATTTTTTTTCTCCTTTTTGTCAAACAACAAAATTCAACAAAGGGGAATAAAAAATTCTCTTTCCCTTTTTGTCAAAAACAAATAAAAATCAATAAACAAAGGGACATAAAAATGTTCTCTCCTTTTTTGTATAAAACAAATAATGAAGATGCATCTCAAAACATTATGATACCAATTATGATACCAATGAAAATAAACAAAGATGTTTTTGATACCAATGGAAATATATATGTGTATTGAATCTTGATACCAATTGTATACTGTTGGCCCAAAGGCCCATCACACTAGTTTTGATGATGATCAACTCATGTAGTTATGGTTACTAATGATCTTGTGTTTAATTAGTGACAGATTCATGATCAAGATCTTAGTAGGTGCATAGCTCAACAAAGGTTAAAATGTCAAGATTTGGAGCTAGCACGGTGTGATCCAAGGAGCGTTTGGATCAAGCTTGGACCAAGTCAAGAAGATGAAGACTTGTGTCTAGGTATAAGATTTTGTTTTTGTTTTAGATAAAATGTAAATGATAGAATAGTTAGTGGATTGCTCAAGTATATATCACACTGACACGGATAAAGATTTCATTTTATAAAAGATATTCTAGTTAAGAAAAGATTTTTCATTGTGACAAAATACTATTTGGTTTTTGGTGTTCATGTTTACATCTTTCAACCAAAACCAAGTCTAGTGCTTATATGTCAAAAACATAAATATTTCATCTTATTGTGTAGTGGATCATATCCATACACACTATGCTTTAAAAGTATATCTTGTTTTTGTATTTGATGAAGATTTGGAAAAAAATGTTTTGGAAAAATATTATTTTGGAAAAACATGTTTTGAAAAATATTGTTTTGGAAAAACAGTTTTTATCTTGAGCTAAATATTTCCAAGTTACAAAAATAGTCTAATCTTTTATAACATGCCTTGATTTTGTGCAAGCATGTTTGTATATCAAAATATATTGGTTAAACTATTTTTGTAGATTTTTATGTATTTTATGGGATTTTATGTGAGCCAAAAAGACCAACTTTTAATCCCAGATTTTCTGTTCTAGGCTTCAGCTAGTCGACTGTATAGTCGACTAATACTGAAGTCGGTCGATCGGACCGGTCGACCGACATGCACGGACGTGCACGCCTTTGTGCACTGGAGGATGGCCAACCGCCCGGTCAACCGCTACAGAGAGCTCTGCTCTCTGGAAAGTTCGACCGACCGGACCGGTCAACCGTAGAGAGTTCTACTCTCTCCTCCAGTAGCTCGGTCGACCGCCCGGTCGACCCGAAGCAGGAAACGGTCAAGAATATGACCGTTGGCCGGTCGACCGGCCGGTTGACCGGAAGGCCTGACAGACCCTAACGACTATATTTTTGTGGCCTATAAATATGGGGGTTTTGTCATTGTTTTACACCAAGATTTTGGAGACTCTTAGAGCTAATTTTTCCTACTCCTTTCAGAGGTTTTTTCTCCACAAAATAAAGAGAAAATATTTCCAATCAAAAGGAAAGATTTTATCAAGAGTGTTTTAAGTGATTTCATTGAGTTTTTCACCATAGTTCTTTCCTTGTTTTCTCACACTACACTTGAGCTATCCATTGCTATATCTACCTATAGGGAGAGTGTTGTAGTGAGTTTGTTTTTAGGTGATCAAAGTGTTGTGATCACTAAAGACTTCTTTGTTGTACTTTGAGGAGGCGGACAAGTGTGTTCGCGGTGGTTTAGAGTTCTTGTGTGAACTCGATGGTTTGAGGTGCGGCCTCGGCAAGCTAGTGAGCTTGCGATGTGTACGGACTAGGGAGTCCGAGAGCTTGTAGGTGTTGCGGCACCAAGTGATCCATAGGGATTGATTTTAGTGGAAATCCTTCGTGTGTCGAAGGCGGGGACGTAGAGCAAGTGTGCTCGAACCTTGAAACAAATCTCTTGTGTTTGCGATTGCTCTCTCTCTCTCTCTTTGTCTTTTATTTATATCTTGCATTGCTTATATTATTACCTTTATATGCATGACATATTCCTTGTGCTCATATTGTTATACTTGCTTGGATTGTTGACTAACACTTGTATTCAACCAAGAGAGCCAACGAGACACCTCAACCCATTCAAGGGGAATCTAGAGGAGTTTTTCCAGAGCCCTTCACGGGGAATTCGGCAACACTCTTGCGTTATACTAGGTGTTTAGTGTAAGAACATTTTGTTTGATCATTATTGTTTTTAGCTTCCGCATAATTTATCATTAAGTGACTATTAGATTAGCCATCACCTATTCACCCCCCCTCTAGGTGATTTTCAATTGGTATCAGAGCTTGGTACTCTGATTCGGGTCTAACAACCTAGAGTTAAAGATCCTCATTTTAGGCTAATTACAAGATTTGTACACACACCTTGGACTTCATGTCACCACCCACCTTTGACATTCTTAACATCCAAATTTGGAAGGTTAAGATGTCTTTGTTCCTTAAAGGACATGGCCTTCATGTTTGTCTTGCCACAACTAATAATGAATATTGTTTAAATGGTAAGAACATTGAGGCTAATGCAAAAGCCCTTCATGCTATTAAATCAACCCTAAATGATGATTATTTATCTAGGGTTTCTAATGTTGATTCGGCTTTTGTAGTTTGGAACATCATCACCTCCCTTGGCGAAAAGGATCTATATTATGCCGGGAGCGATTCGAACGTTGGAAGCGACACCTCCAACATGTGCTATATGGTCCAAGGGGATAACCCCCTTGAGGTAAACACCGAATCCGAAGTAGATGATGAGGACATGTCATATGATGAACTTAGCACATTTTGTCAATTATTGCTTGAGAAATATGACATGATTAAGAAAGAAAATAAAAATTTGAAAAAAAACATTGATTGCATGCATAAAGAACATGACTCATTTAGAAGTAACATTGCATGCTTAAAAAAAGAAAATAACAATTTGAAGAAGAATTTTGATTGCATGCTAAAAGAGAACGATTCTTTTAAAACTAAAATTGCATGCATAGAAAAAGAAAATAAAATTTTGAAAAATGAGAATGTTACCCTTATGTCTAAATTAAATGATTTATGTGAAGGAAACACTATTTTGAAAAATAAGATTACTTTGGTGGAAAAACAAAAGGAAGTTATTTTTCAAGAGAATAATTCTTTAAAAAGAAAATTTGTTGAAAAAGAAAAAGAAAATGTTTTTCAAAAGAAAAAGAAAAATGATTCTATATCTCATCAAGCTTTACATGCCCACATTGATCTAGATGTGATTAAGAATTTGAAAAATAAGATGAATAATTTGAGTTCCACTTTGAACTCTTATGCATTTAATCATTCTAGGTTGGAGTCCTCGTTTTCAAAGAAATAAACTCCACATGCTCATTCTCATGCACAACATCATCATCATGCTTATGTTGCACAACACGATCACAAACATACACATAAGCATACTAAGGTGTACATATGTACACATTGTGGCCGCAAAGGCCATTTAGCAAAATTTTGTTATGACAAGTTGCATTATTTTAATTTTGCTAAAAATAAAAGATTTTGGGTTCCTTACAAGACTAACCCCAAAGGACCCAAGAAAATATAGGTACCAAAACTCCCACCAAATATTTTTAATGTAGGTGAGGGTTCTCACAAGACGTGAGAGGATTGGTGCCTTGGTAGTGAATGCACATGGATTGGATGGACACATTTTAGACGCATCACTTTCAAGGAGGTTGGTGGGAAAGACCACCATGCTTGGAGCTTTGGAGTTGGTAACAATCTCTAAACTCCAACTTTTTATGTACATGTGATTGGACGAGAAAGGTGTATGTAAATGTGGTTTAGAATTTACCTTGGTCAAATGTATTTATAAAGTTCAATATACCCTTTCTTGTCTCCGCTATAGCATAGAGCTATACCGAGTCGATTCTCAGGGAGAGCTAGCGATGGAAGCGTTACGAATCGTAGTGAGAAGAGTAAACGAAGTGTCTTCTTTGCTTAAAAGAATAAATAAAGCATGGAACAAGAAATGCAAGAAGTGGGGGAATTGTTCATGATGAAAATCAAGAATAGATTTGCTTTGGAAAGAAACAAACCATGACTAGCTTACCTTACTACCTTACCAAAGCTTACCAAACTCCGTGATAGTAAATGCGTGCCTCATGTTGTCACTCCATCGGCGTAGGTTTCGTCTTGTGTGTTGATCTAATTACTTTCTCATGTAGATGAAGGGTGGTTTAACCCATCGGAGAAGAGAAGACCATCCAACTTGCAAGATGAAATAAAGCAATCACCCATAAGTTAGTGAAGATGGCAAGGATAGTGGTTAGCTAGTACATGAAGAAAGAATTAGTTACAAGCCATAACAAAAGTAAAGCAAAGCATGAAGTAAAATTGCAAGTAAGTAAAGAAAGCAAGTAAAGAAAGCAATTAAACTAGAACCAAGCTCAAGTAGAGATGAAGAGAATGGATGAATCCTTGCATTGCTTCAAGTTGTCACTCCTTGATTGTACAAGCTCTCTCTCTCTTACAATCTCTCTCTTGCAAAGTATCTAGGGAAGAAGAAGAAGGAGAACTAAAACCTAAAGAAAACCTAAGAAAATACATGCAACTAATCTCTAATCTCCTCCTCTTGCTGTTCAACCTCTGCTCGCAGGTCAGGTGCAGGTATTTATAGGCTGAGAGAGAAGTTTCGAGAGCCATTTCTGTTGGCGCAAAATCCGAGATCCAACAACCCTGGATCTGCCGCGTTTTGGCGGCAAACGGCGGCAAAATAGATTCTGTTGGGAAACAGAATTCTCTTATAGGTTGGTTGAGAAGTGGCATTCTGGATTCTTCATTTGTTGTGCGGATCTCTCTGGATTCTGGATTAGATTTGGGCTTTATCTTGGCTTTGAAATTAATCACTTTAATTATTGCTAATTAAAGTGATTAATGGGCTTTCTCTCCATTTGAGTGTAGACCTGTAAAAATATAGAGAAGATTAGTAAAAATCATGTATTTATTAACTAAATGCATGGGAATTATGTGGTAAAATATGCAACATTGGATACCAATCAACATGCTAGTTCATTTTTCATATTCATAGCATGTTCATGTTTTATGTGCTTCATGTGGTATATACTAGTTTAAATTTAGTTTTTATCAAAACTTGTATGTATACATGTACAAATAGTAAGAACAATTGATTCATAAATGATTGAACTTCATGCTCATTTGTACCCACTTTATGCACATGTATAATCTAGTTTTTATGATTCTTTCATTTATACTTGTTATGCCTTATTTTATGATTTTACTTCATGTATATGTATGTTTAATTCAAATCTAATAAATATACATGTATACCCGTGAGTCTTTTGCCTTCATGCAAATACCTTTAATAGACTCTTTCATATTTGGGATATGTATGCATATTGTTAGGATTAGATAAATCATATATATACCTAGAAATTTATTTTAAGATGAAAAATAAAAATAAAATGTGACTTATGATCTTTTTGAGCTTGAATGACTATTTTCATAAAAATGCTATTTACATGATCTTTTAAACACTCACATCTTCATTTATTAATTCATGACATAGTTTCATGATCTTTTTGAGCTTTATAGACCATGAGTGATTAAATCTTTATGTATTTAGTAATGCTTTATGAAAAACATATGATTTATTTTTAAGATGAAAAATAAAATTTTCAATTGCTATTTGTTTTTAAGATGAAAAATAAAATTTTCATGAGATTCATGCTTCATTGTCTATTTTCATGAAAATGCCATTTACATAACCTTTGAACACTCATCTTTTATGATACAAAATAATTTTAAGCTTTATGGACTATGAGTGCTTAAAAATTTATGTATTTAGTATAATTCATGAAAAACATATGATTTCTTGTTTTGTTGAAGGATCTTTAACTAGTTTTTTAAAAATTAATTTAAACTAGTTATTTATTCTTCTATGAGATATACACTTGAACTTACCTTATGTCAATTGGTATCATTGAATCATTTCAATTGGTATCAATATGATTATTCTTTTTGTATATTCTCATGTTTTGATTATATGTATGTATACTTTCAAATTTTAGTAGTATCAATTCCTGTTGGTACTATCTTTTCATACATATATATGTGTTATTTGTGCTTGATTTACAATTGATTCACATGTTTAAAGTACAAAGTTTATGCAAAGTTTAAGTTAAAACTTTATTTTCAAATTGGCATCTCAATCTTTAACTATGCATAAGCTTATGAAAATTAAAAGATTTTATTTTAGTTTTTCAATTGATATCAATATGTTTGAAACATTAAAAATTTGTAATGATTATTTACAATTTTGGTATCTTAAAATTTTTTTTATTATGTTACAAGAGCTTTGATACCTACAAAATAATTTTGCTTTATGATATCTTACCATTTGATCTACTAAGATATCTCAAAATTTGTTTCGAAAAATTCAAAATTTTGATAGTTAAAAATGTTTTGATTTGGATTTCCTATATGCAAGGAGAGCTTAACATCTCTCTTACATATAGATTCATGTTGAGTATATTATAAATTGAGGAGCTTGATAACTCTTCTTTATATGATATATGTAGGGGGAGCTTCACATCTCCTCTTATGCATTACATAATATGTGTTATGTGAGTTAGGGCTTGTCATTCCTTCTTCATGTAAAGCATATGTGTAGGGAAGTTAACTTAGCGTCTTCCTCCTCATGAATGTATATCGCATATAAATCTTTTTTGATTGATTTGATTCACCCCTTCTTGATCACTTTGTTTTTGACAAAAAGGGGAGAAAAATTTGTTTGATTTGATTTTACTTTGAACCCTTTATTGATGAGTAACAAAAAGGGGGAGAAGTATTTGAGAAAGTATTTGAGATATATGCATGATTTCCTTAATTAAGGGGGAGAAGTATTTCCCTTCCTTGCTTAAGGGGGAGTAAGATTTATGTTTATGCATATATGGTTTGTATTGCAAATAGGAGAAAAAGATTTTGATTTATGCTTGTTGCATGTTTTATCTCCATACTTGCATACATATTCATGTGCCTCATTGCCAAATCTATTATTTATTTGGTATGCATGAGTTAAGGGGGAGCTTCTTTGAAGCTTTACTTTATTCCATGCATATATAACTTCATGAGTTTTGTCATCATCAAAAAGGGGGAGATTGTTGGCCCAAAGGCCCATCACTCTAGTTTTGATGATGATCAACTCATGTAGTTATGGTTACTAATGATCTTGTGTTTAATTAGTGACAGATTCATGATCAAGATCTTAGTAGGTGCATAGCTCAACAAAGGTTAAAATGTCAAGATTTGGAGCTAGCACGGTGTGATCCAAGGAGCGTTTGGATCAAGCTTGGACCAAGTCAAGAAGATGAGAAGCCTTCAAGAGAAGACTTTAAGAAGATGAAGACTTGTGTCTAGGTATAAGATTTTGTTTTTGTTTTAGATAAAATGTAAATGATAGAATAGTTGGTGTATTGATCAAGTATATATCACACTCACACACTCTTGATAGAATTGTTTTCATGATAAATATTTCATTTTATAAAAGATTTTCTTGTTAAGAAAAGATTTTTCATTGTGACAAAATACTATTTGGTTTTTGGTGTTCATGTTTACATCTTTCAACCAAAACCAAGTCTAGTGCTTATATGTCAAAAACATAGATATTTCATCTTGATTGTGTAGTGGATCATATCCATACACACCATGCTTTAAAAGTATATCTTGTTTTTATATTTGATGAAGATTTGGAAAAACATGTTTTGAAAAAATATTATTTTGGAAAAACATGTTTTGGAAAAATATTGTTTTGAAAAAACAGTTTTTATCTTGAGCCAAATATTTTCAAGTTACAAAAATAGTCCAATCTTTTATAACATGCCTTGATTTTATGCAAGCATGTTTGTATATCAAAATATATTGGTTAAACTATTTTTGTAGATTTTTATGTATTTTAAGGGATTTTATGTGAGCCAAAAAGACCAACTTTTAATCCCAGATTTTCTGTTCCAGGCTTCAGCTAGTCGACTGTATAGTCGACTAATACTGAAGTCGGTCGACCGGACCGGTCGACCGACGTGCACTCCTTTGTGCACTGGAGGACGGCCGACCGCCCGGTCGACCGCTACAGAGAGCTCTGCTTTATGGAAAGTTCGGCCGACCGGACCGGTCGACCGTAGGGAGTTCTACTCTCTCCTCTAGTAGGTCGGTCGATCGCCCGGTCGACCGGAAGCAGGCAACGGTCAAGAATATGACCGTTGGCCGGTCGACCGGCCGGTCGACCGGAAGGCCTTACAGACCCCAACGGCTATATTTTTCTGGCCTATAAATATGCGGGTTTTGTCATTATTTTACACCAAGATTTTGGAGACTCTTAGAGCCAGTTTTTCCTACTCCTTTCAGAGGTTTTTTTCTCCACAAAATAAAGAGCAAATATTTCTAATAAAAAGGAAAGATTTTATCAAGAGTGTTTTAAGTGATTTCATTGAGTTTTTCACCATACTTCTTTCCTTGTTTTCATACACTACACTTGAGCTATCCATTGCTATATCTAGCTATAGGGAGAGTGTCGTAGTGAGTTTGTTTTTAGGTGATCAAAGTGTTGTGATCACCAAAGACTTCTTTGTTGTACTTTGAGGAGGCGGACAAGTGTGTTCGCGGTGGTTTAGAGTTCTTGTGTGAACTCGGTGGTTTGAGGTGCTGCCTCTGCAAGCTAGTGAGCTTGCGGTGTGTACGGACTCGGGAGTCCGAGAGCTTGTAGGTGTTGCGGCACCAAGTCATCCATAGGGATCGATTTTAGTGGAAATCCTTCGTGTGTCGGAGGCGGGGACGTAGAGCAAGTGTGCTCGAACCTCGAAACAAATCCCTTGTGTTTGCGATTGCTCTCTCTCTCTCTCTTTGTCTTTTATTTATACCTTGCATTGCTTATATTGTTACCTTTATATGCATGATATATTCCTTGTGCTCATATTGTTATACTTGCTTGGATTGTTGACTAACACTTGTATTCAACCAAGAGAGCCAACGCGGCACCTCAACCCATTCAAGGGGAATCTAGAGGAGTTTGTCCAGAGCCCTTCACGGGGAATTCGACAACATTCTTGTGTTATACTAGGTGTTTAGTGTAAGAACTTTTATTTGGTCATTATTATTTTTAGCTTCCGCATAATTTGTCATTAAGTGACCATTATATTAGCCATCACCTATTCACCCCGCCCCTCTAAGTGATTTTCATATACATCTTGTAATTTTGTTACCAAATGAAAATATTTATAATTTTGATATCAAATGAAAGTAAAAGCCAAATATTTTATGGTAAACATACTCATTTCAATATAATACCAATTTAAAAAAAATTGAAACATGATACCAATTGAAAAACAAACTAACTATTTGGTTAATCAAATCATTTAACAATAAAGATACCAATTTTTAGAATAAAGCCAATTTGAGATTTTTGATACCAATATTGAAAATGTTAGCATATTCCGAATAGGAAACCAATTGAAAACATAATATACCTTAAAGAGTGGGAATAAGAAACCAATTGAAATTGAAAATACAATCGATTGGAAACTAAAACATGAAGTTTTCTCCCCCTTTATGAAATATCAATAAAAATGATGCATAAGCTTGTATAAGATACTAATTTGAAAAATAATTGTCATTTAGGATTAAATCAAGCTTAGCATAGACATGATTTGCGCTGTAAGATATAGAGATATAGTAAGCACAATCAAATCTAATATACGTGTATGAAAAACTAAATACCAATAGAAATTGATACTATTTGAAATTTGAATCATACAGATATTGAAAACACATATGAGTATGCAACCAAAAATATCAATTGGGATACCAATTGAAAAACATGATGAAGATCAAGTGTATAACTCATACCTAACACTCATACATGCACATGTTAAAATATTTTCAATTAGAGCATACAAGGCATGGTCACCCAACCAGCCGCCCTTTAATGGGTAGGAGTTTTCTAAAATAAGTTTTGAAAATATTTTAACAAATTTGAAAAACTCTACTAAATGAAGAATAAGGCAACTATTTTTATGATAATCTTAAAAACTAGTACGAAATCCTTCAAGTAAGGAATAAGACAACAAAATATTCTAAACATGAAAGTCTCAAGATCATCGACACTCAAGGTCTATAAAGCACATATACTACTCATGAAAACAAAATCATGAGAAAATAAGAATGAAGTGAGTGTACAAATATTATGAGAAAGACATAGTCATGAAAATAGGCAATTAAGCTCAATATGAAATTCCTTACCAAAAAATATGAAGAACATCAAAACTAAGAATGCTTCAAGATATATGTATGTTTTGTCTAAACTATAGGTATACATACATATCCCTAAATACAAATGAGTCCAAGATAAAGATTTGCATGAAAGGCAAATGACTCAAGGTTTTACATGTATACCCAATAGTTGTAGGCTGTCTAAAAATCATTAAAAGACAAGTTATCAAAAAGTAGAACTCCAGACGCAGGGCTCGTCGCAGTCTCAACAGCACTGCAGCACCAAGGCGCGAGGTCGAAACCCGCGCCTCAGCAGCACTGCAGCACCTAGGCGTGAGGGTCGAAACCCGCGTCTCAACAGCACTACCGCACCAAGACGCAAGGTCGAAACCCGCGTCTCAGCAGCACTGCAGCACCAAGGCGCGAGGGTCGAAACTCGCGTCTCAGCAGCACTGCCGCACCAAGGCGCAGGGTCGAAACCCACGTCTCAACAGCACTGCAGCACCAAGGCGCGAGGGTCGACACCCGCTCTCAGCAGTACTGCAGCACCAAGGCACGAGGGTCAAAACTCGCATCTCAACAGCACTGCAGCACCAAGGCGCGAGGGTCGAAACCCGCGTCTCAGTTGTAACTTCCCTCGTTATGAGGTCAATCACTATCCAAATAATGAGGAAGTTAACCCCCATTATGGAGTGTTTTTAGGGGGCACGTTCACCCTTGAAACCTTTATAAAAAGAGCGCCTACTATTGGGTAGAAGGGGGAGCGCAGAGAATTCTGGGGATAAGAATTTGACTTATGAGCTTCCACAGAAAAGAAAGAGAGTTCAACTCTTCAAGCAACTTGCTACGTACAAGCCAACCTTTGCCTATAATCTCTTTGAGATTTCTAGTCGACAGGAGCTGTGTTACTCCGTCTACCACCCAAAGAGAAAATCCTCAAAGAGATTCAGACGTTCACTCGGTCAATGGAAAACATGATTCACTTTCCATCGCCACCTGAAGAACCCAGCATTAAACAAAGGGGAGATTCAAGTCTCAACATCTTCCCTCTCTTGTAATCGGAGCATTAATCTGTTGTAATCTTTCATTTGATTCAAGAAAACTTTACATGAATTTTTCTCCCACCAAACAAGAGATGGCGACTCCGCTGGGGACTAATTTCGTTACTAACAAGCAAGTGGTAGCACAAGGTGACGTCCTCTACAAGGGAAAACGGTCAAATCACCCATCGTAGAATTTGACCAAGCAAAGTATGAAGAGTTCCTCTCTTCTGGCTCCAAGAGCCCAAAGGCCTGGGCCTACCGCAGGGTCTCTACGGGGATTTTCCCCAAAATCCGCTCTGAGATTCTCTCAGACGCGACTGCTGTGAAGGATGTCGTGTCTAAACGCGTAACGGTAACACCCGCACCAACGTCTCTCAGGAGACCCGCATGGTTAACCCTTTTGGTGTCCAGCCAATCCATCCCCTTCCTTAGCACCAGGTCGTCGGGGGTTCCCTTCAACCTCCATGACGCAACTGGAATGCTGAACGATGGTAGAGGAGGCGTGCACGTCAACTACAAGTTGGAACAACTGATTGTCCAATAGAGGCAGAAAACAAGGTTCAGACCAGCGTCTCTTCTACACCACATCTGACACGCGAAGTCCGCGTTTGGCAGCCTAAACGTGAGGTTCACCAGGTTGGCTCCTCTGAAGCCCCACTTCCCAGACGCCAAGGCGAAGCTCGCGCACCTTGTCAAGGACAGGAGGCACGCACCTCTAGGCACGGGGCCCAGCAGCCCTGATTCATCAAGCGTCTCTGTCCCGACATGATAATCAGCAGTGCAAAAGCTGTGTCTCTTATCCGCAGAGACGCAAGACTCACGTTTTGAGGCCACGACACAAGAACTGCGTCAACTCAGCTGTGCGAAGCAAGGATGCCTCTCATCCTCAACATTGCGGGGCTAATCTTTTTTATCCTCCTCCCACGGGTCTGAGGGATTATTTGACAAGGAAAAGAAGTGCTAATCGAATCACTTCATCATGTTACTGTGAACGGCTTATCACAATGCTCTCTGAGTGTGTTGCAGTTCAGGTGCAAACCAGCAGTCTCTAGCTAGACAGCTGACCCTGATTCCTCGATCAGCTAAGAGAAATCATTTCTACAGGAGGAGGATCTTCTCTGACACTGAATATCCTGAGCTCACTGCAAACATGGCGAGCAGGAGTAGGGAAACGCAACCTGCGGTCAGCTCCGATGAGTCTGAAACCGAACCGGAAGGAGTATACCGACACACTCGCACCCGGATTGGGGCAATTCCCCCGATTAACTACAATGCCTTGGCCCGGGGCATTGAGGTAAACCACTCGCATTCCGCTATTGCAGAGTCACAGGCTTCAAACTCTTCTATAGAGAAGGAGGCCTTCATATATATATGATAAGCACTCCTGAGGAGACAGCTAGGCATCTGGAGCAGCAAGCCCAGGTCCAAAAGGAGCAATTGAGATGATTCGTGCTCATCAAGAATCCATCGACTCCCTCAAGCAGATGCTCGCACAGTTGCTTAAAGATAAGAGGAAGTCAACCGACAAAGCCTCCTCTAAAAAATCTAAGGGCAAATGAAAAGTGGGAGAAAGCTCATCTTCTATACATCTTGAGGAGAAAGAGCAGCTTACTTCGGGTTCGTCCAAATCCTCATCGTAAGGAAAAGACGACGAGACCAGGAAAAGGTTCATTCTAGAAGAATGAGTCAATTGGAGCAACATTTTGAGGTCCTTACCAACAGAAGAGGCCTCCAAGAAGCAGGAGTGGTCTAGCCATATCCGGCCGAGTGGGACCTGGTTCCATGCCCTCCCAAGTTCAAGGCTCCAACCCTCTAAGCATTTGACGGGAAAGGTTCACCGAACCAACATATATACTACTTTAAGTCTCAAACGAGGAATGTGGTAGATAACGATGCCATCTTGGCACATTTGTTCATCGGCACTCTAAAAGAGCTTGCCTTTGAATGGTTCATGAAGCTCCCAGAGGGCTCTATCAAGAATTGTGGCGACATGGAAAAGCTCTTCCTAACGCTTCTTTGAGGATGACTCGGAGGTCACCATGCCTACTCTTTTGGCCACCAAACAGCGGAAAGGAGAGTCCGTCAAATCATTTGTGGAAAGATTTCAGAATGTAGTGCTCCGATGTCCGAGCGGTATGACCCAGGTCACCCTGGTGGAAACATGCCACCACAATCTACAAACTTCGCTCCTTGCCCAAATAGGAGTTGCTCAAAGCCGCATCTGGAAATAATTAATCCAACAAGGTGAACAGGCTGAAGAAATTGTCGACTGGGTCAGGGCAGAAAAAAATAAACCCAGACCTGAGAGGTCAACAAGGCGTGCGCCAGACACATCCCTCCAAGCAAAACGGAAGGATAACGTGGCGACAGAGACCAAATCCCCCATCAAACCTCAACCGGTCAAGGGAAGTGGCTCTTCAAGCCAACCACACGCCAGCTAGCAGTATTCTTTTAAGGACGAACATGTCGACTCGCTCTTCAAATTACTCAACAAGAGCAACAGACTGAAGCTTCCTAAAGCTAGGCGCCCTGAAGAAGTCAGTAAAACGGATAGCCCCAACTACTGCTTATATCACAGGATGCTGGGACACCCCACCAAGAGCTGTTACGTCTTCAAGGACATCCTTCAGGCTCTGATTGACTCGGAGGTATTAAAACTCTGTCCAGAGCAGAAGAAGGTGACAGCCAATATGATGTCATTTCTCCAGTTTTGAAGACAACCACCAACACCCTTTGGAGTGGTCTCTGTCCCGAGAGGGGAGCTAAGAATGGTCAACACAGACCCTTACCAGCTGCAAGAGAAGGGCCTAGTACCTGTTCCCACACCTCGGGGAGAAGTCATGTGCGTTCATCCCGACCTTGTGGATGGCCAGCAATGGACTACTGTGACCAACAGAATGTACAAAGGTAAAGCTAAGGCTTCGTCCTGTAATGTAGTATGTGCCTCTTCTCGGGAAGCGAAGACTGATGTTCCCTCGCTGACTGATTCAGAAGAGGAAACAATAGCTCTGGCCACAGAATCCAGCCAACTTGTGACAGAAACCAGTTCGGGTCAGTCATATTTGAAAAAGTATGACGAAATTGCGGCAACTCCTCCAAAACCCGCTACGGAGTCAGCCAAGCCCTCCACAAAGCAACCCGTGGAGAGACAGAAAGAGCTTCAGTTCTCTAAAGTCCTTTCAAAAGATATCGCGGAAGGATCCACAACACCTTACCGCTTTGATGTCCTGACTCAACTGGCCAATATCTCGGCCCGAATTACTTTTTATGAGCTCCTCAGGCTATCGAAGTCAACCAGAGAAGCTTTGCGAGAGGCCCTAGCTAATGCTGAGGTTTTTATGACCCAGGTGCCGATTGGACCACAGGAGGAAGATGTAGAGGATTGCCTCCATGCCTCACAAAATGCTCCCTACATCACCTTCACAGCAGATGATATGCAGATCAAAGGGAAACATGATCGACCCCTATATTTCACAGGGTATATTGGTTCATCTGAAGTAAGCCGCGTTCAGGTGGATCCCGGGTCCGCATTGAGCATTATGCCTCGCCGAGTCATGCAATACTTGGGGATTCCTACTCACCATTTGAGCGCTACACAGACTACCATTTATGGATTCAATGCCAATGGTACCCATCCAATGCGGAAGATCAAGCTCAGATGCCAGATTGGGGACTTAAAGTCGAAAGTGACATGATATGTGATCGATGCCGACACTTCCTACAATTTGCTGCTGGGATGACCTTGGATTCATCATAATTCTATTGTTCCCTCTAATCTCCACCAAGTCATGAAATACATCGACGGGAGTGGAAAGGTGTGAACATTGATTGCCGAAAGGCATCCGTTCAAGGGAGTCGAAAATTAGTTCTTAGATTCCCTCCTGTATCAGGACTCTATGGAGACAGATGAAATCCCGCAACCTGAGGAGCCAGACTCTGGTAATGAAGCCGACACCGAGCCGGAAAAAGAAGAGTGCATATGGGAATTAGATCCACTTGTAACGAGCATTAATAAGCTCGATGTTGAAAACACCGTCGATGATGTAGGCGGGTGGTATATTAATGAAGAATTAGATTCGGCTTATTTTTCTGTGTTCGCTTCTGACTCTGTGCCGTCAGACACTAGCACTGAGCAGATGATAACCTCTGGTCGGTAATGGATGCTTTGACATCATTGCATGTACCAGTGAAATTGTCCTTCAAAACATACCGAGATGACGGTAATGCGCAAGAATCCATATTCCTGGTTCCAACAAGATGGAAAGGCCAAAAACCAATTCTTTTCGGGCGAATTAAGTCTGAACCAATGCCCCTTGAAGAATTAGACAGCGAGGAGAAACCCCCTCAGTTCGGTCATTATGAGCCAAATGCACTCAGAATGATGGAAAGCATAGGGTATGATCTGACGAATGGTCCAGGGTTGAATTTCGGCAAAGGAAGGAGAACGCTACTTCGATCTTTTGTGCCAAAAGGGAAAACCCCTGATTATTATCATCAGACTCGCAGGGGGATGGGCTATGTGTCAACCCCAATTCCATCAGCCACTGGCTCTGAAGAGTCATTATACCATAATTACTCATCAGGCACGTCATCGTGGGAGTCAGATGTTAATGTCGGTAACATCTTCAGAGAGCTTTCAGTGAATATGGTTTCAACAAGTCACCTGAAAGACAGAGATGAAGAAATGATCCAATCTGATACAGATCCTTGGATCAAGCACTTAAATGTATTTTGGGACACTCGCTTTGAACAGCGCGAGCCACCCATAGAAGATAGGTTGTCCACATCAATCTAGGAGATGAGGCTAATCCTAAGCCCATCTTTATATACGAAGGCCTGTCACCTTCTGAGAAAAAGGATCTAATATCTCTTTTACAAGAATATATAGACGTCTTCGCCTGGAATTATGAGGACATGCCTGGACTTGATCCTCGAGTGGCTATGCATCGCCTCAACATTAATATGGACATAAAGCCTGTTAAAAAACAACAGCGACAGTTTCGTCCAGAAATAATGGAGGTAATTCAATAAGAAGTCAGAAAGCTCATAGACTCTGGTTTCATTAGGGAAGAACAACATCCTGATTGGGTAGCCAACATCATCCCCGTTGCTAAAAAGAACGGAACGATCTGGATCTGCATTGATTTTCGTGATCTAAACGAGACCTGTCCCAAGGACAAATTCCCACTGCCAATCAAAGATGTCATCATTGACAATACATGTGGATTCGAGCGAATGTCCTTCATGGATAGATTTTCAGGGTATAATCAAATCAAAATGTATCCTGACGACGAAAAACATATCTCTTTCAGGACACCACTGGGGTATACTGCTACACCATCATGGCCTTCGGACTAAAGAACGCAGGGGCAACATATCAAAGGGCTATGAATGTCATTTTCCATCAGCATATGCGCGAAAAGGTGGAATGTTATGTTGAGGACATCGCAGTAAAAAGCCACGCTAAAGGTGATCATATAACTGATTTAAAGGTTATCTTCGACATCATGCGGGCCCATCAATTGAAGATGAACACCGCCAAGTCCTTCCTTGGGGTGGCCAGTGGAAAATTCCTAGGGTTTGTAGTGACCTCCACAGGGATTCATTTGGACCCAGAAAAGGTTCGCGCTATCCAGGAGATGCAACCTCTGAGAAATCTCAAGGTGCTCGGGGATTGCAAGGACGATTGGCGTACATCCGAAGGTTTATCTCAAATCTCTCCGAAAGATGCCAACCCTTCACCAAATTAATAAAGAAGGGTGTTTCGTTCATTTGGGATAACACTTGCCAATAAGCATTTGAGGAAATTAAACAATATCTCACACAACCACTAGTCCTTGCAGCTCTGGTATCCGGAAAACCTTTCCTGATATACGTCCGAGCGATGGATCATTCTTTAGGAGCTCTACTAGCTTAGAATGATGATCAAGGATGACAGAGCAATCTACTACTTGAGTAGAATAATGATCGGAGCCGAACATCGGTACAACCCGATAAGGAGTGTTTGGCATTGGTGTTTGCTGTTCAGAAAATACGACACTATTTGGTAGGCCAAACTATAAATGTCATATCAAAAGTCAACCCATTGAGGTTACTCATGACAAAGCCCTCATCATTAAACGGCCGGCTGGCAAAATGGGCTATATTGCTATCCCAATATGAAATGCACTTTTTACCACAAAAAGCCGTGAAGGGACAAGCGGTGGCAGATTTCCTAGCTGAGAATCCAGATCTGAGGGAAGCCAAACTTTACGAGGATCTCCCAGATGAGATCGTTGAAGTCTGCCTAACCCAGACATCTTTTGAAAGGCAGGTGTGGCAACTTTTCTTTGACAGTGCATCAAGAACAAGCCCAAAAGGACATATAGTAGCGGGGGTAGGGGGTAGTACTCGTCTCCCCGCAGAACTATGTAATTCCTCGAGCTGTCTCGTTAACCGAGCCTTGTTCCAACAATGTAGCGGAGTACAATGCCCTCTTGATTGGGATGCAACTAGCCGATGAGATTGGCGTTAAAAATCTCGAGGCATATGGTGACTCTAAACTTATCGTCAGTCAAGTTCGCGGGGAGTACGAAGTCAGACATGAAGATTTAGTACCCTATTACAATGCAACTGTCCACATGGCCAAGAGGTTCATGAACTTTTACATCGACCATGTACCACGCAAGCAAAATGCGCATGCAATGCACTAGCGTCCCTCGCTACCTCCTTAGCTCCCAAGCTGGAGTAATAGAGAAAATATTTGTCCACAGCTATGACTTGTATTGCCCAAGAATTGTTCCTGAGAATTATCGGGAGCCAATGGGAGATTGTCAAGACAAAGAAGCTCTTGAGTCGTCAACCCGTCCAGAGCCTAGAGACTGGCGATTCCCTTATATCGATTATGTCTTGTATGGCATCCTGCCTGAGGACACCAAAGAAGCGGCTGCCATTAGAAGAAAAGCCCCCAAATTCTACTATAATGTGATTACACGAACACTGTATCATTGATCGCATGACGGGATCTTACTTCGTTGCCTATCACCAAAAGAGGCGCAGGAGGTATTGGAAGAAGCCCATGACGACATATGTGGAGCCCATCAACCTGGCCCAAAACTTGCACATCGACTTCAAAGATTGGGATATTATTGGCCTAAGATGATCGCTGACGCCATCACTTATGCCAAAAGATGTCATGCCTGCCAAGTGAATGGTGATTTCATCCATCAATCCCCAGGGTACCTTCACTCTATGACCTCTACCTGGCCATTTGAAATGTGGGGAATGGATGTAGTTGGCCCTATCAGCCCACCATCATCAAAAGGACATCAGTTTATTTTAGCCATAACTGATTACTTCTCCAAATAGGCAGAGGCTGTTCCTTTGAAGGAGGTAAAGTCATCTGACGTGATCAAGTTCGTTAAACATCACGTCATTTACCATTTTGGGGTACCTCGACGAATTATCCATGACAATGGACCCTAGTTCATCAGTCAGGCTTTCAAGAGGTTCTGCGCTAAGTTCAGAATCCAGAGCATGTCCTCAACGGCATACTACCCCGCCGATAATGGTCTCGCAGAAGCTTTCAAAAAAAAACCATCGGCAAGCTTCTCAAGCAATTCATCTCGAAAAGTCAACTTGACTGGGACGACAAGCTAGGTGAATGCTTATGGGCCTATCGCACAACTGTTCGAACCCCAACTAAAGCTATGCCTTTCTCTTTGGTACACGGGTGTGAAGCCGTGCTTCAACTTGAAATTCAAATTCCGTCTCTACGCATTGCCCTGACAGCGGAGATGACAAAGGAGGAGAAGCATCGACTGCGACTCCAAGAATTGGAAGCCTTAGATGATAAACGTCTGCAGGCCCAACAACAAATCGAGCTTTACCAAGCCCGGATTACCAGAGCCTTCAACAAGAAAGTTAAAGTGCGAACTTTCAAGAAAGGTGACCTCGTGTTAGCCGTCAGAAGACCTATGGTGATGACACATAAGACAAAAGGGAAATTTCAGTCCAAATGGGAAGGACCATTTGTAGTAGAGTAAGTCTACTGAAATAGATCATATCGTCTCATAACTTCAAATGGCGATACACTCATGATGCTGATCAATGGTAGGTTCATGAAGAAATACTATCCTTAATAGTACTCCTCCACCGATCAAGTTAAAAGTACACCTCTGATCAAAGCTCCAGATCCAAGAAAAGTTTCTTTCCTTCATTAAGTCACAGCATGATAGATCGGTGACAAGCTAATTGCTCATTGATTGTACCATGATGCATGATGTAAATATTGATAAAGAAACAAAATGTGAAACTTGGGTTCTAATATTTGTACGCGCCGGAAAATTGGTTGATGAGGAGAAAGTGGGTTTAGCTGTAAAAGATTTCCTTGATTCAAGCGAAACGATTACAACCAAAAGTACTCTTCCTTCTTTTCCAGTTACAAGGGAGAGAGGATGTCTGAATCTTCCCTTTGTTTAAGGCTGGGTTCTTCGTGTGGCGATGGAGAGTGAATCTTGTTCTCCGTTGACCAGATGACCGTCCTGGACCGTCGGGGATCTTCTCTTCGGTCGGTAGAAAGAGTAACTCAGCTCCGTCTACCAAAACTCTCAAAGAAGAGGTAGGCGAAGAGCGGCTAGTACTCAGTAAGCTCGCTGAAGAGTCTCCTCCCTCTGTCTGTTGATCTCTCTCTTGTGTATGTGAGCGCCTGATCATCGTCCTCTTTTTCCCATAGCAACTGGGCTATTTATAGGGGTCTCAGGGGGTGAACGTGCCTCCTGAAAATGCTCCCGAATGAGGGGCTACTACCCGCTACATGCGCGGTGACTGGCCCCGCAATCAGGGCAGTTGCAACTGAGACGCGGGCGTTGAGCCAAACGCGCCTTGAAGTTTGAGACGCGGGCGTCGAGCCAAACGCGCCTTGAAGTTGAGACGCGGGCGTCGAGCCAACGCGCCTTAATGCTGAGACACGGGCTTCGGGCCTTCACGTCTGGTTGCTGAGGCGCGGGCGTCGGGCCGACGCGCCTTGATGCTGGGACGCGGGCTTCGGGCCGACGCGTCTGGACGTTGAGACGCGGGTGTAGTGCCAACGCGTCTTAATGCTGAGACGCGGGCATCGATTCCTCGCGTCTAGAGCTTGAGACTCTGCTTCCTTAATGGCTTGTCTGTTAGTCATTTTTAGACAGCCTACAGAACCCCCTCCAAAGTTTCTGATATTCCGCAGTTGAATGGGACGGATTTCGGAATACTTTGGATCTTAGCCGTGTTCGCCTTTATGACTGGACTGTTGATGCTTCGGGCTTGATCTTATCTGGAATTGGTCTTCGTGAGTGTACTGTTGAACTCTTTGAAGCCGTCAGAGTTGATCGTGTTGAACGTCTAGATACACAGTCTAGACCTCCCCGATTGCTTTTAGTCTGTCACGGGTGCGCTTTTGGCCAGGAGTGGTTGGTTGTCTGTTTGCGTCAGTGTACTGTTGAACTGACTTGCAGAAGCAGGAGACTGGACGCAGGTTCCTTTTTGAAAAAGCAGAGACTGCTTTAAAGACGCGACTTCCATGGGGTAGACGCGACCTTTTGGCATTGGAAACGCGACTGATCTTCACAAGGCAGACGCGATGTTCAGCTGAAGACGCGAACTTCAGAAAGACGCATCTTTTGAATATAGACGCGTTTGTTTAGGCGCATTTATGGCGATGCTGATGGGACATGTCCACCAAAGAGCCGCGTACTTTGGGGTGCGTACCTGTGCCATGTCATGATTACGCCGCCAGCTGGCCTGGGGAAACGGCGAGATTTCGCCTTTTGGCGTGCGGATCTCCCGGTTCATTAAATGAACTGCTCCACGTGTCAACTTCTGACTTGTGGCGGGGTCGCGACGCATGATCTTCCCTGTTCAAACAATGATTTGGCTCCACGCGTCGGGCAGCGATTCGCTGCAGCGTTTATTGGGCCAAACGCTGCGTATCTTCGCGAATCTCTGTGCCTATAAAAGGCAACAGTTGGAGAGATGCATCTTCTTCTCGAACGAACGCATTCTCTGAGAAAAAAGAACTTCCTTCTCTGTTCAACTATTCATCTCCTCGCTTGGATTTCTGACCATCGATGGCTCCCAAGACGAAACCGACTGCATCGACCTCAAGGGCGACCGTCGCCGAGGCTGAGAGAGATGCTTCCTCTGCGCAGGAGGGTGTTTTCCGAGGTAAAAATACACCTTCGGTGTGGGTTCCGCCATTAAAACATGTTCATAGAACCCTAAGAACCTTTAACACAAGATCGTGTTTGATTCTCGGACGCCGTCCTTGAGATGATAACCGGGGCGCGGGTCTGATGATCCGATGCTGGTGAACTCTGCACTCTGGATCCTTCACTTAGAATATTTCTAATTGTGAAGGTTTCTGGACGCGATTTGCAGAACGCGGATTTGATCCATGCGTTCTGTGCCGCGTTTTGTGCCATCAGGCGCCGATTTGATGAATCTGGCGTCTGAGTCCAAGCACTTAGAAATTTCACAAGTCTTGGTTTGCAAAACGCGGATTTGATCCTTGCGTTCCGTGTCTTCAACCGTCGATTTTGTAGAATCTGGCGTTTGAGTCCAAGTACTTTTCTAAGTCTTGGTTTGCAGAACGCGGCTTTGCAGGTCTGGACGCGGATGATAACTCCTGCGTCCAGTGTCTCTTCTGCGTTTTTGTGCAAGTTCGCAGGTCTGGACGCGGATGATAACTCCTGCGTCCAGTGTCTCGGCTGCGTTTTGAATAATGAACACTTAGCGTCTTCCCTTATTTTTGGCAAAGTATCTAACCAAGTGTCTTTCTTTTGCAGTGCCGCATGTTTCAGGTTCACTTCCCAAGATGCACCACTTTGGACGCGTGGGTGGTGCTGACCACCGTCTGACTTTTGCACTGCGAAGGACCATACCTGTGACTGCTGACAGGTCACCAGTTCGCAGGGAAATGATTGCCCATGTTAATGAGAGGACTTCTCGGGTGCTCATGACCGATGCAATCTTCGCAACGGATACCCACATCAAGCTGGAGAAGCCTGCTTTCTTCTTTGGAGATAATGTCAGCGACGGTGGCAACTCAATGTATGACGGGAATTACAGGTGGCTCCGTCAGATAGGGGAGAGGAGATACTTCCTTCCAGCCATGGAGAGGATGCTCCCGTTGTCTTATCTCCAACATCTGTCCGTCCTTCGGAAGATGAAGTGGGACGTGTCCCGGGATATCTCTGAGATTACCCTTGGGAATTTCAAATCCCAGAATGTATACCGTCATGATTGCCATGACCGGGCGGTCCTCGGCTTGTTTCCTGAGTCACGCAAGTCTGAGCTTCCAGTCGGAGAGATCCCGCAGCTTGCCACCACCTTCCTCAATTCGTTCATAGAAGCAGAGGGTGATTATCCTGCCAAGTTCCATTTGCCAGGATGGGTCCACTCCACGGAGAATTCTTGGTGGGGCAGGATGGTGGGTTTTGTCCTCTCCGATCTTGGAGATCTGCTTGAGCATGTGGGATTATACTCAGCAGTCAGGGCCGTACAATGGGGCATCCCAATGAGCTCTCACAATTTCTTCGGGATCTTGGAGCGCTACAACCCTCAGACGGGGACATTCTTTACCCCGGTTGGAGAAATGGGCCTTGCACTGCATGAGTTGCACGAGGTCTCGGGGCTGGTGATGGGGGAGTTCCCTTATGAAGAATATGTCCCGACTGCTAGGGAGCTTGACCTTATAAAGAAGGATTCCCCTGAGGTGTACGAGACCTATTGGGAAGTGATGTGCCACTTCCATATTTGTGGTCAGGTAACCGGTTGGAGGACGCATGGAGTTAGGCATCTATCCTGGGCCAATTACTTATTCAGCAACGTCAGCAAGAAGGATCATTCGATAACTCGACTGGCTCCCCTCTCTGAACAGGGAGTTGACGACATGGTCGCACAAGCTTCTGAGGGCTTTTACACCACTGGGTCGAACGAGGACGGCTTCGAACCTGATACGCTTTTCAAAAGCTATCATCATCAGGCCCGGGCTTCTATCTCTAGTCGAGCGCTGTTGGCAGGCTTCTTGATGCTGTGGTTGAAGCGTTGCGTGGTACCTACACGGCCACATGAAGTCATTATTGCCGACGTGGTGTACCCAGCAGTGCTCCTGGCCCATGGCCGTCCTATAGCCCTTCTTCCGGCCGTGGCGGCTGGCATTCAGAGCGGGTTGCGGGCGTTAGCCAAGAGACTATGCGAGGCTCCAAGGACTGTCGACTCTCAAGGCAAGCCGTATGTTGACTCAGAGGGAAACCCGACGGCAAGGCGCCCCAACCCCCGAATCGAGTTGCCTTACACGTATCTCATGGCCTGGCACGTGATGCATTGCCCTTCTTTGATGACAACGGCGCGTGGGAGTACGAGTCCTGTCCCTTTTGTGAGGCGGCTGGAAAACTCGGATTGGAGTGACACCTATATATATTATATTCGGAGACGTCTCTCAAATGCCGCCAATTACCAGCTCAACCGCTGCTTCCCTGGGATTCCTGGCGCATCCTTTGGTGAGCAATTCACTGATTCTATAGGTCGGGATGACCTCACCCAACTGTCTGCGGGAGTCTTCCGGTGGTTGATCAATATACGACCAGGATATGTGCTGTTTTGCCAAGGGACTTCCTGCACTATCGAACCGTATATGCCAAGTCGTTTTGCCCGACAGTTTGGCTATGCTCAGCTTTATGTCGGCAATCCGAATATACAACTTGCCTTCAATGGGAATTTGTGCGAAGGTGCTCGAGCCTGGTACTATAGCGTGGCTGGGGGGACAGAGGCATCTTTCCGTTTGCCCGTCGAGGAGCCGAAGAGCCTTACCAGCTTCACTTTCTGCACCTGGTATTCTCGGGTAAACCAGTCACCGGATTTCGCCCCCGGGTATACGGGTATTGAGGGCATTAATGCCTATCTCAAAACACAGTCGGGGTCTGGCAAACGCTCGCACATGATCACCCAGTATTTAAAGGTCCAGAAAGAGCTGGAGAGAGCATCTCAGAGAGAAGCTGAGGGAGGCTCAAGAGAGGAGCTCCGAGTAACCCAGAGTAGAACCAAGCTAGGGCCACAGGAGGGGCCCTCTGCCGCCAAGGCTCAAGAATTGGTGAGTAAGCGCTGTCGGGGTCCCACTTCAACTGCTGGTCCTGTTTCGAAGAGGGCTCGGAGGGACTTAGCAACGGAAGTCTCTCCCTCAGAAGACATTTCTACTGGAGTTGAGGACTGTCCTGAAGACCTCTTTGTCATGGTTGAGGAACCGCCAGAGGATAGAGATCTCCCCAGTTTAATCCGTGCTCCTAGGTCGCACAGAGGGACCTGTAAGATTGCGGAAGAGGGGGAATTGGTTGACAAACCCACTATAGCTGACGAGGAAGAACAGCTCGTGGGAGGGAATGTCCAGATTCCAGGGTTCTCAGCTCGGCCCGAGCCTTCTTCTACTCGTGAAGGGAGAGACAAGGCACAGCGGTCAGGGTCTCCTAGCGTCTTCATTTCCAGCGCTCGGATAATCGACCCTAGTCCTACCACTGGGGTGATTGGTGGCAGGGTCCCTGTTGCGGAGCTTCCTCGCGTGGCGCTATCGTCTTCTTCGTCATCGGGAGAAAGTAACTTTGAAGATAAAGTCGACTATGGCGATGAACCCACTTTCCCTGGCCCGAGTAAGTTCTCACACATCTCGGAGGAGAAAATATACGGGGGCGAATCATCGACTGCGTTATCGCTGGCGATAATCCCTGCTGAAAGTACAACTTCCTCGCATGTCGAGGCGATGGAAACAGAGTTGACCCCGCCCAAGGGGATTGAGGCTTCGGCCGCTGAGATAACCTCAGAGGGGGTAGCTGTTGAAGTTGGGGAGCCTTCCCCTTTGCCAGGAGGGGAACTAACCATTGAGGCTGAGGAGGCTCTCACTCCGCCGGTGGAGAAGGCTACTACTGAAGCTGGGGAGACTCCCATTCTACAGGACTCGATGCCTCTGGACCTCGAACCTAGTAAGGCAGCTCTGACTGAGGGGGCTCAGGTGGGGAGTCCGACGATCGGCACCCTTCCAGAAGGCCACACAGCTCAATTCTCGGTGGAAGTTTCTGAAGAGGTTGTGCTTACAACTCCTTCATTGGTCGTGGAAGCTCCTGCAGAGGCAGCACTCCAGGAAGTGCCAGTGGGTAGTCTTGCTCTTGCTACATCGACGGCCGGCACGGCTCTTGTGCGAGAAGACCCGCCCTATATCCCTTATCTCGTGACAGAAAAAGGGTCGGGAAGCTTCTTAGGTGGTGAAGACATGGGGGAGCTGGCACGTCAGATGGTGCAACAATTCTTCACCTCGATGGGATCATGTATTGATCTCATCTTCCGTGGACACAGCACCTTCCAGTTCGCCCAGAGGCTTCTTGAAAATATGGCCGTGAGCGTTGAATTGGCAGGAGGCCCTTCACTTGCCAGGGCATGCCTGCGGGTGGTAGAGCAACTTGGAGATAACCTGCGGGAGCTGAAATCTTTGGAAGATGCTGGCTCTTTCGGTGAGGCCCAGGCCATCCTGACTAGGCTCCTAGCTGCTCAGGAACGGGAGCGTCAGGAGGTGGAGGCACAGATCGCTGCCGAGATCCGCGACCTGGAATATTCCAAGGCTGAATTTCAGAAATTGGCCAGTGATTCGAAGGAGTCCGAGCTTGGCGTGCAGAGCACAGAGCAAGTCATCCTCAGAACTCGGGACATTATCGCCAAGGCGGAAGCTGTTCTTGCGCTAAATGAGGAGAAACTTATTTCCCTCAAAAAGGAGCTTGAGGAGCAACGGGCTGCTATGGCGCGTGCTGAAGAGAGTCTATCTCTACAATCTTCCAGGGTGGAATCTCTGCGGATGCAGCTGGCTGCCAGAAATTTCTTATCTGAGGCGGAGCTGCGGGACCGGGCTATCATGGAGGCTGAGAGGACGCGCCAGCATGAGATCCACCGCCTTAGGGAACAAATCCGTTCCTTGGCGAACCAGGACATTTAGCCTTCTTCTCTCTTTTTTTTTGTAAAGAAAAGGGACACTCTATTTATTAAGAGTGTTTGTATCCACTTCTATCATTTTTTTTTTTTTGATATAATAGAAGTTTTCTTTAAAGCTTTTGTCCCAACTTCTTTGTCCTGTTGTGGATGAGTCCAACTCTTGATCACTAGTCGTGATTACTGAACTTAGGTAGGACTAAGTTCTTTTAATGAGACGCGGTCTTGGCGAGACGCGGCATCAATCCCGTAGAATGAGACGTGGCATCAATCTATGGGGACTTAGATTTCACCAAGTCTTTTTGACGAGACGCAGCAGCGATCACAGGGTGAGACGCGGTCGTCAGTCTACCGGAACTTAGATTTTACTAAGTCCTTTTACTGAGACGCAGCGTCAATCACAAAGTGAGACGCGGTCATCATTTCATAAGAACTTAGATTCTACTAAGTCCTTTTGATGAGACGCGGCGTCAATCACAAATCGGAACGCGGTCTTCTTGATGAGATGCGGCGTCAATCAAAAGATGAGACGCGGCATTGATCCGTAAAGTAAGACGCGGCTGTCAGTCCCTGGGGTGAGACGCAGCTCTGAATAACGCAAATCTGTCTTGCGCGGATAGGGCAGACGCAAGAGATGCAGCCTTGTCTGCTGAAGGGACGCGGCTTTCCCATCTGCGTCTAATGTGATCTGACTCAAGATTTTAGGAGATCTTTGCTCGTCAGGTCTCCACTGTCGACTGGGATTCCGAGTCATTCGTTGATTCCCAAGGCAGGTATCCACGCGTCAACTCCTCATTGGACTCAGGAGTTATTGCCCTTAAATGCAAAACCGACGCGGGCGGTTGAAAACCGGTGCTTGCGACGGTTTCCAAAGCGGCGTTCCACGCGTCAATCCTTCACTGGGCTTTGACAATCGTGCGTGACGGTTCCGATTAACGCCTCATTAATGGCAGTTATTAGGGCCTGTCTATAAATAAGGTGCGCTCCCCTCCTATAATCCAAGCTTGGATTATTTCTCTTTGGATTGCTCTGAGAAATCCCACCTTCTTCAGAAAAGAGTTTCTTGATAGGGATTCCGTCTCCATGGATGAAGGTAATTCCGAGGATGAAGATGACCCAGAGCTCTCACGCTTCGGTTTGGTCTCTTCAAGAAGAACCCCCTCTCGGATCATCTTGGACGCCTGCGTTTGGGTGCAGAGAGGCCAACTCTGGCCAGAGGTCCCTGCTGGTATGTCCCCCGATGATGTGTATAGCCTGAACTTTGGCATGATCATCTGAATGAAGTCCCGGTGCATTCCTTCTCTGGAATTTGTGCCAGTGACTTGACTTCTCTGAACGCGGGCGCTTGACGCTGGCTTTGCCCATTGCGTTTTATGGCCACTGCCTTGGCGCGTTTCAGACCTGAATCTTGCAACTCCTGTTCACCCAACAGAGAGATGGCAATTTTTGGCGTTCTGAAATTCTTTGCGTCTGGTGCATTAGGCGCGGGTACAAACTGAGGCCGCATTTGAATCCTATGCGTGGCGCAGTTTGACTCGCGTCTGTTTGACTGTGCGGGTCATTCCCGCGTCTGAAGTCTTGAATGGCCGCCGCGTTCTGTTACTCAGTTTCCTTTATAAAAATGTACTGAGTTCCAGATTTTCTGACTCTTGCTTATTCTTTGCAGGTAGGCTTGCTTGTCCTTTTTCAGGTTTGCTGGGCCCCAGAAAGAATATACCGGCTGGCGAACTTACTCCACGTTCGTTTGTGAGAGATTAAATTATGGTCCTCGTCGTTTGTGAGAGATTAAATTATATCTCTGACGAGGACCCAACCCTCGCCAAGGTCTCTTCAGATCTCCTGCACCACTCTTGCCTAATTGCAAGAGACGGATAGACCGAGAATGGTGGCGAGGGTGGTCCGGCGGTTGCAGTGGCGGAGAGATCCTCTTCCTCTTCCTACCCCAGAAGTGACATCGCGGACATTCCGTTAGATGGCCTGTTGGAGGAAAGGGATGGTGATGAATGCAGGACTTTCTGCTGCCGCTGGACCTAGTGGAGGGTAGCATCCTTTGTGATGACTCCTAAACTTCCTCTCTCACCCCAGAAGTGACTCCATGTTTGTTGGATGGTCTGCTAGGGAAAGAGACGCGCATGAACGAAGGGTTGCAGGACTTTCTGCTGCCGCCGGACTAAATCAGCTAGGGCGCTTTCGATCGATCTCAAAAACACCATTGCGCCCTTGCAAGCATCCTGCAGCTGAGGAGTGAGTTCAACCTCTGGGAGAGAGAGGGACTTCTTTGTACTCCTTAATTGTAACGCTCAATCTTATTGTATAAGAGAGCGTTTTGATTGTAACACTCAATCTTATTGTATAAGAGAGCGTTTTGATTGTAACACTCAATCTTATTGTATAAGAGAGCGTCTTGTATCACTTTCATTTGCCTGAATTATCAATAAAAGTGACATTTTCTTTTTGCTTCTTTCATTGTCTTGAATGTTTTGTTTTAGAAGCAAAAGAATGATTTTGGTGGACCTGTCACTTTATAAAAGGAAGCGACAAGTAGAATGCGTACCCCCAGAGAAGGTGAACTTTTATCAAGTGTCTGGGATTGACTTGATTCAAGGTCAGCTGGGGAATTTGATAAAACATTATCATCGGTGTAATGTTAACCTAACAATGTCTTTAGGTGGACCTGTTATTCTGTGAAAGAGAATAACAAGTGAAACTAGACCCGTGAGGAGTCTAGTAAAACTTTTACCGTTAGAGGTGTGATATTAACTTAACGGGTTGGAGGTAGTCTTGTCAGAAGTGTGGTGTTAACTTGACAAGGGTGTGAGTCAGAGGTGTGATATTAACTTAACTCAGAATGTCACTGTCATTGGTGTAATGTTTAACTTAACAGTGAGGTAATGCTAGAGGTGTGATGTTGAACTTAGCATTGGTCGTCTCGGCTTAAAGAAGTCGAGGAAAGGTCATAGCCATAGGTGTATTGTTGAACTTAGCAATGACTCGGATGCTAGAAGTGCAGTGTTAACTTGGCATCGTCCGTCTCGGCTTGGACAAGGAAGTCGAGGAAAGGTCATAGCCATAGGTGTATTGTTGAACTTAGCAATGACTCGGATGCTAGAAGTGTAGTGTTAACTTGGCATCGTCCATTTCAGCTTCGATATGGAAGTCTGAAGAAAGGTGACTGTCAGAGGTGTGATATTAACTTGACAGGCACTCGATGTACTGCTTAGAGGTGTAATGTTAACTTAAACAGTAGTTTGTCAGAGGTGTAATGTTAACTTAAACAGTAGTTTGTCAGAGGTGTAATGTTAACTTGACAAGAATTTGCTTGCGATAGGAACAATTTGAGGACCTGCCATTCTATTGATGAGAATTGACAAGTAGAATTTGAAGTGCCAGAGGTATAGTGTTAACTTGGCAAATTTGGGAGTTTGTTACTCTATGCAGAGTTAACAAGCAAAGTTTATACTCGACAAAGAGTATTCATTACCAGAGGTATAGTGTTAACATAGTAATGATTGCATTTTGTGGTCCTACCATTCTATGGATGAGAATTGGTAAGGGATTTTGGGGGAAAGAGTGGACTCAAGTCCACTTAGGATTTTTAGCAAACCCTCAGCTATCAACGGATTTGAGGTGCCTTTACCAACTACCGTTTGAGTTGGGCTAGCCATGTTGTTCCCCTCAGCATGATAAGTTGTCGAAGACTTATGTTGGACTTAAAAGCCAACATTTTCCTCTATCCTTAGCCGTCGGAGGCGTCGGATCAAATGGGAACGTGTCCCTTAGGATTTTTAGCAAATCCTCAGCTGTCAACGGGTTTGACATGCCTTTACCAACTACCGTTTGAGTTGGGCTAGCCATGCTATTCCCCTCAGCATGATGAGTTGTCGAAGACTTATGTTGGACTTAAAAGCCAACATTTTCCTCTATCCTTAGCCGTCGGAGGCGTTGGATGTTTTTGATCAGAGGTGTATTTTTAACTTGATCGGTGGAAGAATGCCATCTAGGGATAGTATTTCTTCAGGAACTTGCCATTGATTGGCATCATGAGTGTATCGCCATTTGAGGTTATGAGGCGATACGATCCATTTGAGTAGACTGACTCTACTACAAACGGTCCTTCCCATTTGGGTTGGAATTTTCCTTTCGTCTTGTGCGTCATGACCATGGGTCTTCGGACGGCTAAGACGAGGTCGCCCTTCTTGAAAGTTCGCGATTTGACTTTCTTGTTGAAGGCTCTAGTGATACGAGCTTGATAGAGCTCGATTTGTTGTTGGGCCTGCAGACGCTTGTCGTCCAAGGCTTCCAATTCTTGGAGTCGCTGTCGATGCTTCTCCTCTGTTGTCATCTCCGCTGTCAAGGCGACGCGAAGAGATGGAATTTGGATTTCCAGTGGAAGGACGGCTTCGCATCCGTATACCAAGGAAAATGGCGTGGCTTTAGTTGGGGTTCGCACAGTCGTGCGATAGGCCCATAAGCATTCGCCCAACTTATCGTCCCAGTCTCGTTGACTTTTCGAGACAAATTTCTTGAGAAGCTTGCCAATAGTCTTATTGAAAGCTTCTGCGAGGCCGTTAGCGGGCGGATAGTATGCCGTTGATGACACACTCTGGATTCTGAACTTGGCGCAGAATCTCTGAAAAGCCTGGCTGATGAACTGGGGTCCATTGTCATGGACAATCCGCCGAGGCACACCGAACCGGTAAATAACGTGATGTTTCATGAACTTGATCACGTCAGATGATTTTACCTCCTTCAAAGGGATAGCTTCGGCCCACTTTGAGAAGTAATCGGTTATCGCTAGGATGAACCGGTGTCCTTTTGATGATGGTGGGCTGATAGGACCAACCACGTCCATCCCCCACATTTCGAACGGCCAGGTAGAGGTCGTAGAGTGGAGGTATCCTGGTGCTTGATGGATGAAATCGCCGTGTATTTGACAGGCGTGACATCTTTTGGCATAGGCAACAGCATCGGCAACCATCTTGGGCCAGTAGTAACCCAATCTTTGGAGTCAGTTTGCCAGCTTGGGGCCAGGTTGATGAGCTCCACAAGTACCATCGTGGGCTTCTTTCAACACTTCGCGGGCTTCTTTTGATGAGAGGCACCGGAGCAGGATCCCGTCATGCGATCGACGATACATTGTTCGCGAAATCGCATTATAGTAGAATTTGGGGGCTTTCCTCCGAATGGCAGCCGCCTCCTTGATGTCTTCGGGCAAGATGCCGTATAAGACAAAATCAATGTAGGGGAATCGCCAGTCTTTAAGCTCTGGAGCGGTTGACACTTCAAGTGTTTCTTTACCGTGACGATCTCCTGTTGACCTCGGGTAGTCTATGAGGGGACTCTTTGGGCAGTATAGGTCGTAGCTATAGACGAATACCTTCTCCATTGCTCCAGCTGGAAGAGCTAAGGAGGCAGCAAGGGATGCAAGTGCATCTGCATGCGCATTTTGCTTGCGCGGTACATGGTCGATGTAGAAGTTTGAAAACCTCTCGGCCATGTGGATTGTCGCGTTGTAGTAGGGTACTAGATCTTCATGCCTGACCTCATACTCTCCGCGAACTTGGCTGACGATGAGTTTAGAATCACCGTATGCCTCGAGATTTTTAACGCCAATCTCATCGGCGAATTGCATCCCAATCAAAAGAGCGTTGTATTCCGCCACATTGTTGGAACAGGGCTCGATTAATGAGATAGCTCGGGGAATCACGTAGTTTTGTGGGGAGACAAGTACCACTCCTACCCCCGCTACTGTGTGTCCCTTTGGGCTTGCCCTTGATGCACCATCGAAGAAAAGTTGCCATACTTGTCCCTCGAATGACGTCTGAGCTAGGCAGACTTCGGCGACCTCATCTGGGAGATCCTCGTAGAGTTTGGCTGCCCTTGGATCTGGGTGTTCTGCTAAGAAGTCTGCCACTGCTTGTCCTTTAATGGCTTTTTGGGGTAGGAAGTGCATCTCATATTGAGAGAGCAATATAGCCCATTTCGCCAGTCGGCCGTTCAATGATGAAGGCTTTGTCATGAGTAACCTCAGGGGTTGACCTTTGATATGACATTTATAGTTTGGCCTACTAGGTAGTGTCGCATTTTCTGAACAGCGAACACCAGTGCCAAACATTCCTTCTCGATCGGGTTGTACCGATGTTCGGCTCCGATTATTGTTCTACTTAGATAGTAGATTGCTTGTTCTCGCCCTTGGTCATCATTCTGAGCTAGTAGAGCTCCCAAAGAATGATCCATTGATCGGACGTACACCAGGAAAGGCTTTCCGGATACCGGAGCTGCAAGGACTGGTGGTAGGGTGAGGTATCGTTTGATCTCCTCAAATGCTTGCTGGCAAGCGTCGTCCCAAATGAACAAAACGCCCTTTTTCATCATCTTAGCGAAGGGTTGCCATCTCCCGGAGAGATTTGAGATGAATCTGCGGATATATGCCAATCGTCCCTGCAATCCTCTGAGCTCCTTGAGGCTTCTGGGAGGTTGCATTTCCTGAATGGCGCGAACCTTCTCCGGATCCAAATGAATTCCAGTGGAGGTTACAATGAACCCTAGGAATTTGCCGCTGGCTACCCCCAGGAAGGACTTGGTGGGGTTCATCTTCAATTGATGAACCCGCATGATGTCGAAGACCGCTTTCAGATCAGCTATGTGATCTCCTTTAATGCGACTTTTCACCGCGATGTCGTCGACATAACATTCCACCGTTTTGCATATCTGCTGATGGAAAATGGCATTCATGGCCCTTTGGTAGGTTGCCCCCGCATTCTTTAGACCGAAGGGCATGACGGTGTAGCAGTATACTCCTAGAGGTGTCCTGAAGGAGGTATGCTTTTCGTCGTCGGGATACATCTTGATTTGATTGTATCCTGAGAACCCGTCCATAAAGGACATTCGCTCGAACCCACAAGTATTGTCAATCATGACATCTGTGATTGGCAATGGGAATTCGTCTTTGGGGCAGGCCTCATTTAAATCGCGGAAGTCGATGCAGATCCGGATCTTCCCGTTCTTCTTGGCAACGGGTACGATGTTGGCTACCCAGTCGGGATGCTGTTCTTCCCTGATGAAGCCAGAATCAATAAGCTTTCTGACTTCTGATTGAATTGCCTCCATTATCTCGGGACGGAACCGTCGCTGCTGTTGTTTGACAGGTTTTACATCCAGATTGATGTTGAGGCGGTGCATAGCCACTTGAGGATCAAGTCCAGGCATGTCCTCGTAATTCCAGGCGAAGACGTCTATGTACTCTTGTATAAGAGATATAAGATCCTTCTTCTCCGAAGGTGACAGGCCGTCACTTATGAAGATGGGTTTAGGATTGGCTTCATCTCCTAGGTTGACTTGAACAACCTTGTCTTCTGTGGGTGGTTCACGCTGTTCAAAGCGGATATCCCAAAGAGCATTCAAATGTTTGATCCAAGGATCTGTATCAGATTGGATCATTTCTTCATCTTCATCCTCCAGATGGCTTGTCGAAACCATGTTTACTGAAAGCCCTTTGAAGATGTTGCCGATACTGACATCTGATTCCCACGACGACGTGTCTGAAGAGCAATCGTGACCTGACGACTCTCGAGAATCAGAAGCTGATGGGACTGGAGTTGATACATAGCCCAACCCCCGGCGTGTCTGATGATAATAATCAGGAGCTTTCCCTTTCGGCACAAAGGATCGAAGCAGTGTTCTTCTTCCTTTTCCGAAGTTCAACCCAGGCCTGTTGGTTAGATCATACCCCATGCGCTTCATCATCTTGAGTGCTTTCGGTTCATAATGATCGAGCTGGGGGGATTCATCCTCTCCTTCCGATTCTTCGTGGGGCATTGGTTCAGACGCGATTCGCCCAAAAAGTATTGGTCTTTGGCCTTTTCGCCTGGCTGGAACCATGAATACAGACTCTTGCGCGTCTCCATCATCCTGGTACGTCCCGAAGGATGATTTTATTGGTACATGCAATGATGTCAACGCATCCATTGCCGACCAGACATCCTCATCTACGTCGGTACTAGTATCCGACGGTATTGAATCAGACTCACACGCAGGGAAATACGCGAAATCTAAATCTTCATTAATATACCAACCGCCTGCATCGTCGGTGGTATCAACATCGAGCTTATTAGTGCTCTTTACAAGTGGTTCCAACTCCCATAGGCACTCTTCTTTCTCAGGCTCAATGTCAGCTTCATTACCAGAGTCTGGCTCCTCTGGTTGTGGGGCTTCATTAGTCTCCTCCGGATCCTGATATAAGAGGGAGTCCGTGAAATAATTTTCAACCCCTTTAAACGGATGCTTTTCGGCAATCAACATTCGGACCTGTCCACTCTCGTCAATGTATTTCATGACTTGGTGGAGAGTAGAGGGAACGATGGAATTGCGGTGAATCCATGGTCGTCCCAGCAACAGGTTGTAGGAAGTGTCAGCGTCAATGACGTAGCATGTCACTTCCGACTTGAGGCTCCCGATCTGGCATTTGAGCTTGATCTTCCCCATCGGGCGGGAGCTGTTGGCATTGAACCCGTAAATAGTCATCTGGGTAGGGCTCAGACGATGGGTAGGAATGCCCAGAAATTGCATGACTCGGCGAGGTATAATACTCAGCGCGGACCCTGGGTCTACCTGGATGCGATTTACCTCGGATGACCCGATATATCCTGTGAAGTATAGGGGTCGGTCATGCTTCCCTTTAACCTGCATGTCATCTGTTGTGAAGGTGATGCAGGGAGCATTTGGGGAGGCGTGGAGGCAATCCTCTACATCTTCCTCCCTTGGCACGCGGGTCATGAAGACCTCAGCATTTGCCAAAGCTTCTTGTAGAGCCTCTCTGGTTGACTTTGATAGCCTCAGGAGTTCATACAAGGTGATGCGTGCCGGGATGTTGGCTAGTTGAGCCAAAACATCGAAGCGGTAAGGTGTCGAGGAATCTTCCGCTGCACCTTTTGAAAGAGCCCGAGAAAACCGAGTTTCTTTCTGTTTATCCACAGGTGGTTTTGTGGAGGGCTTGGCTGGTTCTACGGCTGGTCGCGAAGGAGCCGTTGCCGTCTCGCCGTACTGCTTCAAGTAGGCCTGTCCTGAACGGGTCCCCGCCGTCGGTTGGTTGGGTTCCGCGGCCAGGACTATTGTCTCCTCTTCCGAGTCAGTCTGCGAGGGAACATCAGTATCCGCTTCTCGGGAGGAAGCGCATATCACATGGCAAGATGAAGCCTTCCCTTTGCCTTTGGACTTCCTGTTGGTCACAGTCGTCCATTGTTTCTCGTCGACGAGGTCAGGGTAGACCCACATGATTTCCCCTCGAGGTGTAGGGACGGGTACCAAGCCTTTCTCCCGCTGCTGATGAGGGTCTGTGTTGACCACCCTCAGTTCTCCTTTCGGGACAGAGATCACCCCCACGGGTGTCGGGGGTCGTGTCCCAAACTGGAGAATCGACGTCATGTTGGCCGTCATCTTCTTCTGCTCCGGTCGGAGTTTTAATACCTCCGCGTCAATCAGAGCTTGAAGGATGTCCTTAAACACGTAGCAGCTTTTGGTAGGATGTCCAAGCATCCTGTGGTATAAGCAGTAGGTGGGATTGTCGGTCTTGCCGGCTTCCTCTGGGCGCCTAATTTCAGGGAGCTTCAGTCGATTGCTCTTGTTGAGTAGCTTGAAGAGCGAATCGACGTGTTCCTCCTTGAAGGAATACTGCTTGTTGGGGCATGGCTGGCTTGAAGAGCCACTTGCCCTGCTTGTTTGAGGTTTGGCGGGAGATTTGGTCTCCGTCGCCAAATTATCCTTCCGCTTCGTCTGGAGGGAGGTGTCTGGTGCGCGCCTTGTCGACCTCTCTGGCCTGGGCTTGCCTTCTTCCGCTCTGACGCGGGCGACAATCTCCTCAGCCTGTTCACCTTGCTGGACTAATTGTTTCCAGGTGCGGCTTTCAGCAACTCCTATTTGAGCAAGGAGTGAGGTTTGGAGATTATGGCGACATGTTTCCACCAGGGTGGCCTGGGTCATGCCGCTTGGGCATCGGAGTGCCATGTTCCGAAATCTTTCTACGAAAGACTTGACGGACTCTCCCTTTCGCTGTTTTGTAGCTAAAAGGGTGGGCATTGTCACTTCTGAATTATCTTCGAAGAAGCGTGTTAGAAACAGCTTCTCCAAGTCGCCCCAGTTCTTGATGAAACCTTCCGGGAGCTTCATAAACCACTCAAAAGCCAACCCTTTCAGGGTGCCGATGAACAGTCGCGCCAATATAGCGTCGTTGTCTACTACATTCCCGGTCTGGGATTTGAAGTAGTAGATGTGCTGGTTGGGTGACCCCTTCCCGTCAAATGCTTGGAGAGTTGGAGCCTTGAACTTAGGAGGGTACGGGACTGAGTCCCACTCGGCCGGATAGGGCCGGACTACTCCAGCTTCTTGGAGGCCTTTATGGTTGGTAAGGGCCTCGAGGCGCTGCTCCAGTTGACTCATTCTTTTAGCATGAGCCTTTCCCGGGGTCTGGTCGCTTTTTGCCTGCGACGAGGGCTTGGACACATCCGAGGTAGATCGTTGTGTCTCGTCGGAAGGTTCGGAGGGTGGGCTTCCTCCCTTTCTCCCTTTGCCTTTTGACCTTCTAGGAGGAGATCTCGCTCTTTCTTCGAGCAATTTCTCAAGCATATGCTTGAGGGTGTCAATGGATCGCTGCTGAGAGGCGATTATATCCATCTGATGCTTCTGCGTTTGTTCTAACCGCCTGGCCGTCTCCTCAGGAGTGTCTGCCATGTAGGCGGAGGCCTCCTTCTCGACGGAAGAGTTTGAAGCCTGCGACTCCACTATAGCGGAGTGAGAATCACCCATTCTAATGCCGCGGGCTAAGGCATTATAGTCAATTGGGGGAATGGCCCCCGTCCGGGTGCGAGTGTGTTGATACACTCCTTCAGGTTCAGAGTCAGACTCGGAGTCATCTGAGCCGACTGCAATTTGTTTCCCCTTACTTCTGCTAGTCATGTTTGCAGTAAGCTCCGGGTATTCAACATCTGAGAAGGTTCTCCTCCTGTGGGAGCGTCTTCTTTTGGCTGACGGGGGAATCAGGGTCAGCTGTCTAATTAAAGACGGCTGGTGCACGCCTGACTCGCAATGGCATCCAGAGAGCATCTGGATGAGTTGTTGACAGTAGCATGGAGAAGTGGCCTGATTGGCACTCCTTTTCCTTGTCAAATAATCCCTCAAATCCGTGGGAGAGGGATTAAATAGACTAGCCTCGCGACGTGGAAGACGGGAGGAAGTCATGCGCTGTGCTGTCTGGACACAGGTTTCAGAAACGCGGCTGTCGCGTCGCGGCTGCGTCACGTGCGTCTGGCGTCTCTGTTGATATGAGACGCGACTTTTGCATTGCTGTCTGCTGCGTTGGAGCAGAGAGACCTGGGAGAGAGTGGGCTGCTGGGCCCCACGCCTATGGGCGCGTGCTTCCTGCGTTTGACGAGACGCAGAAGCTTCGCTTTGGCGTTTGGCAAGTTGGTCTTCAGAAGGCTCAACTTGGGGAGTCTCGCGTTTGGGTCGCCAAACGCGGACCTCTCGCACTGGACGAGGTGCGGGCAAGGCATCGGATCGTACGCTGCGTCCAACCCCAGTCAGAAAACCAACGGTTCTGACTGAGTGTTGACGCGCGCGTCTTCTCTGTCGACGCTCGGCATTCCGATTGCGCCGTGGAGGAAGAGAGAAGCCAACAACTTCCTGGTTTGTAGAACCAGGGGTGTTTGCCACGCGGGTCTCCTGAGAGACGCTGACGCGGGCGTTTTGTGCGACACGGTCGATCGCACCAGTAGATGTGCCGGGGACCACGCGGGCCTTCAGAGAGGCGTTGGCGCGTGTGTTCTGCGCGACGCGGTTGATCGCAGCAGAGGTGTCTGAGGTTACGCGGGCCTTCTGGGAGGCGTCGGCGCGTGAACCAAGCTTGGCACAGTGGGCAGCAGGAGCACCCGACAGAGCCTCAGATTGGGCTTCAGGGGGCTGTCCACTTGAGACCCTGCGGCAGACGCGGGTCTTTGGGCTCTTGGAGCCAGAAGAGAGGAACTCTTCATACTTCGCCTGGTCGAACGCAACGACGAGTGATTCGACCATTTTCCCCTTACAGAGAACGTCATCTTGCACCACGGTGCGTTCGTCATTAACGAAGGTAGTCCCCAGCGGAGTCGCCATCTCTTGTACGCGCCGGAAAATTGGTTGATGAGGAGAAAGTGGGTTTAGCTGTAAAAGATTTCCTTGATTCAAGCGAAACGATTACAACCAAAAGTACTCTTCCTTCTTTTCCAGTTACAAGGGAGGGAGGATGTCTGAATCTTCCCTTTGTTTAAGGCTGGGTTCTTCTTGTGGCGATGGAGAGTGAATCTTGTTCTCCGTTGACCAGATGACCGTCCTGGACCGTCGGGGATCTTCTCTTCGGTCGGTAGAAAGAGTAACTCAGCTCCGTCTACCAAAACTCTCAAAGAAGAGGTAGGCGAAGAGCGGCTAGTACTCAGTAAGCTCGCTGAAGAGTCTCCTCCCTCTGTCTGTTGATCTCTCTCTTGTGTATGTGAGCGCCTGATCATCGTCCTCTTTTTCCCATAGCAACTGGGCTATTTATAGGGGTCTCATGGGGTGAACGTGCCTCCTGAAAATGCTCCCGAATGAGGGGCCACTACCCGCTACATGCGCGGTGACTGGCCCCGCAATCAGGGCAGTTGCAACTGAGACGCGGGCGTTGAGCCAAACGCGCCTTGAAGTTTGAGACGCGGGCTTCGAGCCAAACGCGCCTTGAAGTTGAGACGCGGGTGTCGAGCCAACGCGCCTTAATGTTGAGACGCGGGCTTCGGGCCTTCACGTCTGGTTGCTAAGGCGCGGGCGTCGGGCCGACGCGCCTTGATGCTGGGACGCGGGCTTCGGGCCGACGCGTCTGGACGTTGAGACGCGGGTGTAGTGCCAACGCGTCTTAATGCTGAGACGCGGGCATCGATTCCTCGCGTCTAGAGCTTGAGACTCTGCTTCCTTAATGGCTTGTCTGTTAGTCATTTTTAGACAGCCTACAATATTCCTATCTTCATTAACGTCCGACGCCTCCGAGGGATAAGGATAGAGGAAAATGTTGGCTTCTAAGCCCAACATAAGTCTTCGACAACTCACTATGCTGAGGGGAATAGCATGGCTAGCCCAACTCAAATGGTAGTTGGTAAAGACACCTCAAATCCGTTGACAGCTGAGGGTTTGCTAAAAATCCTAAGTGGACTTAATTCCACTCTCTCCTCCAAAATCCCTTACCAATTCTCATACACAGAATGGTAGGTCTACAAAATGCAGTCATTGCTATGTTAACACTATCGCTCTGGCACTTCAAAATTCACTTGTCAATCCTCATCAATAGAATGACAAGTCTTTAAGGCTGCTCATATCGTAAGCAAATTTCTGTCAAGTGAATACCACACCTCTGGCAAATTACTGTTAAGTTCAATATCACACTTCTAACAGTAATCAAGTTGCTGCCAAGTTCAATATTAAACCTCTGACAGTCTTTTTCCCTCAGACTTTCATATCGAAGCTAAAATGAACGATGCTAAGTTTAACACTACATCTCTAGCGTCCAGGTCATTGCTAAGTTCAACAATACACTTATGGCCATGACTGTCCCTCAGACTTGCTTGTCAAAGTCGAGATGACCAATGTCAAGTTCAAAATTACACCTGTAGCATTGCCCTCGCTGCCAAGTTAAACATCACACCTATGGCAGTGATACTTTCAGTTTTCCCAAATAAAGCTGAAATACTTTTGAGCCAAGTTCAATATCACACCTCTGACTCACACAATTGTCAAGTTAATATCACACTTTGGATAAGGTTTAATTCAACCCGTTAAGTTAATATCACACCTCTAACGGTAAAGATTTTTCTAGATCCCCCGCGAATCTAGTCTCACTTGTTATCCTCGTCAACAGAATATTATTAGGTTAACATTACAATGTTAACAGTGTTTTCATTAAGTCCCTGGCTAATCTTAATCAAAAGTTAATCCAAAACCTCTGATAAAAGCTCATCCTCCCTGGGGGTATAAATTCCACCTGTCACTTTCCTTTACAGATTGGCAGGTCCACAAAATTTATCTTATCTCTGTTAAGTTAATAACACACCTCTGTCGGTATTGTTGAGTTCCTAAAATAGGATCTCTCTATAATCTCAAACTCGTTAAGATTATCATCATATTTTTAGCAAGTCAAAGATTCTTTACTTCTATTAGTCTGACATTCAATGCAAAAAAAAAAGGAGATCAAGACAATAGGAGAAGAAAAAAGGTGTCGCTTTTATTTATATCCAGTCATATGAAAGTGATACAAGACGCTCGCTTATACAATAAGATTAAGTGTTACAATAAAGGAGTACAAAGAAGCTCCTCTCTCTCAAAGGTTGCACTCACTCCTTGAAGCTTCTCACCACTCCAAGTACAAGATGCTTGGAAGGGCACCAAAGTAGAGTTGAACACTGTGGTGATGATCAGAGGCTGATTGCGTCACCATGCATGACGTAAACATCGAAAGAGTCCATCGTTGACCAAGAACAATGGTGTTTCTTGAGGTCAAAATGCAGTAGAACCTTCTGATTCCACCTGACCAACCGATGCAGGCCACGATCCTTCGTTGATGAACACCTCCACCACCAGAATGTCATCTAATGAATATGGACTTTTCGTCGATGTCACTTCTGGGGTAAGGGAGGATCCGAGACCTTACAAGTAACGTCCTCTTTCCAGTGACCTACAAGAGGACCATACCCATCACTATATCCATCGCCATACCCACTGTGACCATGCATGCCCGGAAGCATGACTGGTGCATCGTGTCCAATGAGGTCTCGGCGGATGTCAAATCCTCACCTCCTATAAATAGTAGCCGTGACTTCTTCTCCAATGGTTGACTATCGAACAGGTTCGCTGGCCGAAATATTCTCCCAAGGGCCCAGCGAATATGCGAAAGAATGATTGAGCCTACCTGGGAGAAGTAAAAAAACAATTAGAAGTTCATAATACTGACATAGAAAAAAAACTAAAGGACAGACGCGGCTATTGCTGAAAACTTCAGACGCGGGAATGACCCGCGCAACAAGTCAAGACTCTGTTACAACAGAAGCAGACGCGACAAAAGTTGCGAACTTTGAATACACACAGACGTGAACGCGGTCTAATTCTTAAGACCTGCGTCTAAATTATAAAGACGCGAAGAAAATCAGACGCGAAAATTGCCACATCCTTGTTTGAGAAACAAGGGTTGCTACATGCAAACTCTGAAGCCTTCGACCAGAGTTAAAGTTCTTCTAAGTCAATAGCCTCAAACGCGAGCTCTGTATGTAAAGCTTGCGGTCCAGATGCAAAGTCCGAGTTCAGACTCAATCAACTCGCACCTCATCAGGAAGTCTAAGAGGCGCAACTTTCAAAAATGGGTGCACCAGTCAGACTTCAGGAGAAGGTCAAGAAGATGAATCTCTTTAAGAGACAGCGAAACTGAAACTCAGTTGGGCTGAAAATTTCAAGGCAAACAAGGAATTCCTACCCGCAGAATAACCCTTTAAGGGTTGAACTTCCTGCATCAAGGTGCGGACATAAAGGGTGCTCAAAGAGACGCTTTTTGATCTTTAAATCATTTGACAGTGATAATCTTCTGGAGAGATTAAAGCAAAGCATGAAAGCTTTGGGTCGCCGTCATCCACGGGGGGAAATCCCATCGAAGGAAGAAGAAAAGTCCTTGAAGGAAGAAGATAAAATCCCTCAGAGCGCCTGCTCTCGAGGGAAAATAGTCTAAGTAACAGACTGTTAAAAGAGGGGGTAAGGCCTATTTATAGGCAACCCATAAAGCCTATAATTAATGGCTCACTAATCAGAACCGTCGGCCTTAATTCTCGCACGAATGTCAAAGCCCAATGAAGGGCTGATGCGTGGATTGTTGCTTCGGGAAGCGGAAAGGACGCGGACCTCCAACTGCCAGCTCTGACTTGGCATTTAAAGGCATTAATGTCTAAGCCCAATGAGGGGCTAACGTGTGGACTGCCGCTTCGGGAAACATCAGAAAACACGAGTCCCCATTCATCAATGATGATTTGACATTTAAAGATCGAGCAAAATCTTTATGACAAGCTGCATGTAACACTTGGGAAGTTGCACCAAACGCAGGCCCAAGAGTCGCGTCTAGAAATTTGCGGCATCCTTCTCATTCCTGTTAAGAGAGCTGCGACCGCGTCTCTTGGAGCAGTTCAGAGCCGCGTCCCCTCAGCAAAAGGGACCCATTCTAAGGTCGCGCTTTGAAGTCACATAAAATTTTAAAGCTGCATTCTGAAACTTGTGTCCATAATAGAGAAGTCCTATGTCATTCACAAGGATCCTGGAGCTGCGTCGGCATTACGAGATGACAATTGCGTTCCTATCATAAACTCAATATAATTTGAGTGTGCACCGTGTCAAAGGTCTTGAGACGCGTTTCTACCAAGACAGTGTCACGTTCTCATATATATGCGTCAGTTTTGAGAAGCATAAGACTGCATCCTCACTTCATACAGAATTCTGAAGAGTTGAGGGCTGCGTCCAGAGAGCCGCGTCCTTCCATAACTAAAGCAACGTCTTTCGTGCAAGCTTGAACGACATCTCAATTAGCAGGTCAGAGTCGCGTTTCCTAGGACCGCGTCTCCAATATAAATCAGAGCCGCGTTCCGCCAGAGAAGTTAGTTCAGCCTGAGTTTATTATTCATAGTCAGCCAAGGATCACAATCAAAGACTGCAGCTAAGAAATTGGATTCATCTATAGTGAAACAATGAAGATGGAGCAAAAATCTGAAGATTTTAATTATTTGATCCAAAAAAGATAAAAGTAATACAAATGCTCTTGACGAGTAGAGTGTTCTCCTTTTTTTTACAAAAAAAAAAAAGAGGAGGCTAATAATCTTGATTCGCCAAAGAACGAATTTGTTCTCGGAGGCGATACATCTCGTGCTGACGCGCTTTCTCAGCCTCCATGAGAGCTTGAACCCGCAACTCCTCCTCAGATAAGAATTTCTTCACAGCCAGCTGCGCTCGTAGAGATTCCAACCTGGAGGAATGAGCGGAGATGTTTTCTTCAGCCTGTGTCTTGGTAGCTTCCAGCTCTTCCAGCTTCTTCCTGGCAGTGGCAAGTTTCTACTCATTGATTTTAATCAAGGCTTCTGCCTTGGCTATGGTGGCCCAAACTGTGATAATAACCTGCTCTACGCTCTGTATGACAATTTCAGATTCCTTTGAATCGCCAATCAGCCTTTGGTGGTCTGCCTGGAAATGCTGGAGATGGCGGGTCTCTTCGGCTATTTGTTCCTCCATCTCCTTTCGCTCTTGTTCTTGAGCAGGAAGAAGCCTATTCAGAGTTGCCTAAGCCTTGTCTACTGAACCAGCGTCTTCCAGGGACTTGAGCTCTTTCAGGTTGCTTCCCAACTGCTCCACCAACATCAGGCATGCCCTAGCCTACGAAGGACCTCCAGTAAGACCAATGTTCCCGATCTAATTTTCGAGAAGTATTCGAGCAAACTTGAAAGAGCTGCCCCCAGAAAGGATGAGGTCAATGCATGATTGCATGGAAGCAAAAAACTGCTGCACCATTTGACATGCCATTTCTTCCATAATATCATTGGCTGGAGAGAACTCTGCTGATGAACTCCTGGATCCCCTTTCCATTACAGGACGAGAGACAAAAATCGGTTCGTCTTGCATAGGAGGGATGTCAACGATAGGTTCGTCAGAAGCTGAGATGGTCGCCGATACTTTTAGGGCAGTTGCCGTCGGAGCAGCCTCCACGGTGACTGAAGTAGCAGCAAACCTAACCTCTTCGGAGCCCTCGGTCGAGACATAAATTGTACTCCCTTCTAGGTCAACATTGGCCGCAAGATCCTCTACCTGAGCTCCCTCAGCACTCTCTGCAAATCATCAAAACGTCAACCATGACAATAAAAAGGAGGACATTCAAGGCAACAATATTTTCTTACCAAGCTGAGGATTCGAAGACGGCAAATTCCTTGGCGGATCTTGTAGGGTTGAGGTCTCGCAAAATTCGGTAATTACCCTCTCTTGAGGCATTTCAGTAGCAGAAGCCTCAACGCCCTCCTACTGGGCCAGCTTTTGTATCATTTCCTCGATATGGGAGGAAGTTGCAGCCTCATTGTCAACAGCCAGCCCTATAGCACAAAGTTAAAAGGAAACGTCAGAACTGTTCCCTAGTTAAAAGAGAAAATGGGTCAAAAAGACAACGAGAGTACCTTCAGCAGCAGCAATTGTTGCGATTGGTGAAACTGTCACAGGGTCACACCCATGTATTTCTTCCTCCAAATATGTGAGAATTTGCTCGGATTTGGAAGAGCTGATTCATCGCCAAAATCAACTTCATCGCCCGAATAATATTCATACTCTCTGAAAGATGAAGACGATAATTTAACACAAGAGGCCCCGGCAATCGAGACCTTGCTACCAAGTACCCCGGTAGTAGGGCTGTGATTAACTACCCGCGAGCTGGGCATCAATACAGTAAGAGACCCCGACTGTTGTGCCTCATCTCTCCTCTCTTGAGCTGAAGAAGACCCTGGCTGAGTTGAGACTCATGGAATCTCAACATGATCCCTTCCTACCAGGTTAACCTCGAGTTGCTCAGCTTCATCAGTTGTAGTGGGTTCATCGGCAAGCTTCCCTTCTTCTAAGATCACGGGGCCCCTGCTGCATAGTCCACGAGGATAAAGAAGTGGGATTTCTTCTTCCTCCTCCTCTTCCTCCCTCTGCTCCTCAACCCCAGAAGGGACAGCCTCAGACATTGAAGCTTCAGCCCCCGAGTCTCTCTTGGCCTTCTTCGGAGTAGGCTCAACTTTGGAAGTAGAGCCATGGGGATGTTTAGGCACAGCCCGTCGATGCCTTTTAGCAGGCTGCTCCTTAGGTTCTGCTGCTCTCAATTCCACCCCTGTCTCCCCTCCAGCCTCTCTCTTAGCTGCCTAGTATTCATCCATGCCTCGCATGCATCTATTGGACGCCAATTTGTCCTCATAAGAGGCATTAATGCTCTTGATGCATGAGTGATTTATTGAGTAATCAGGCATCTTGCTAGCTTGGAAATATCAAGTGCAGAAACTAAGGCTCACGTAGTAGTTTGGCGTCTTGTGAGGCAAGCTGAAAATAGATTTTGTCCCCCCAGCCACACTGTAATACCAGGCCCGAGCACTTTCAAACAAATTCCCACTAAAGGAGAGTTTGGCGTTGGGGTTGCCGACATACAGTTGATCATAACCAAATTATCAGGCAAAATGCTTTGGCATATAGGGCTCGATTTTACATGAGTTCCCTTGCCGAAAGAGGAGATACCCGGGCCAAATATTAATAAGCCACCAGAAGACTCCCGATGGCAACCCCGTGAAGTCATCCGGTCCTGCAAGGTCAGTAAATTTATCCCCATAAGATGCACCAGTAATCTCGGGGAAGCAGCGATCGAGATGATAGTTCAAAATGTTCAGAATGCTTTTCCGAACAAAAAATATATAATAACAAGACCAGCTAGAGTTCTCCAGCCTTGCACAAAAGGGACAAACCCCTCGAATTGAGACACCGGCGTCATCAGTGAAGGGCAGTGCATAACGTACCAAGCCATTCGGTATGGTAGGAAAGCTCGATCCGGGGGTTAGGGGTCTTTACTCTCGGCCTCCCCTCCGAGTCTACCTCCGGTCTACCTTGGGAGTCGATGATGGCCTCCACTTTGAACAGGCTTTGAACCAGAGCCTGTAATCCACTTTGGATTCCAGCCACCATTGTTGGAAGGAGAGCGATAGACCTACTATAGGCCAACAAGACTACCGGGTACACCACATCAGCGACAATCACTTCATGCGGCAGTGTTGGTACTACGCAGAGCTTCAGGCACAGCATGAGAAAGCCCGCCAGTAGCGCCCGGTTAGAAATGAGGACCCGGGCTTGATGATGAAAACTTTCAAAAATCGTATCAGGTTTGAAAGTGTCTTCATTCGACTCTGTGGTGTAAGAGCTCACAGAGGCGTTAATCCTCTCAGCGATTTCTTCGTCGGTTCTGGGAGCCAGAATGGTCACTGAGTAATCTTTCTCAGTTATATCATTAAATAGGTAGCTCACCCAAGACATTTACTTAACACTCCTGGTCCTCCAGGAGGTTATTTGACCGTAGATATGGAAGTGACATAACACTTCTCAGTAGGTCTCGTATATCTTAGGGCACTCTTTCTTCAAGAGATGAAGCTCCTCAGAAGTTGAGACGTATTCTTCATAAGGGGCATCTTCCATAACTAGCCCTGAAACTTCATATAGCTCATGAAGGGTGAGCCCCATTTCTCCGACCGGGGTGAAGAATATCCCCGTCAAAGGGATGTAATGCTCCAGGATCCCATAAAAATTATGGAAACTTTGCGGGATGCCATACTTACAGCCCTGACCGCATGATACAGTCCCACTTGTTCCAACAGAGCTCCGAGTTCGACGAGGACAAATCCATCCATCTTGCCCCACCAGGACTTGTCGGAATAATGGACCCACTTGAGCGGGCGAAAGTTAACTAGAAAATCACCCCTTACCTTCATGAATTGATTGATGAAGATAGTGCCGAGCCGAGGGGTTTCCCCTATTGCATACTCAGATCTGAGCAATCTAGGAAATAAATCAAAAATCTCCTTCCTATGTCTGCCAGAGTGTACATTCTTGGCACTTGTATGCCGAGAGAGACACCGAAGACAGATCGGGTAAGATCCCACTCCATTGCACGGTGAACAGACATGTGTTGGAGATAGAATAGGGGATACATCCTCTCCATATTGGGAAGAAAGAATTTCTTATCCCCTATCTGGCGAAGCCACTTGTAATCGCCATCATGCAAGACATTACCGTCCTCTTCGATGTTGTCCCCAAAGAAGAAGACGGGTTTCTTTAACGGAGTGCGCGAATCCATCTCAAGTGCTCCGTCGATGATAATTTCTTGGAAGGTCCTCTTGCTGACCTTAGAAATCTTCTCCCTTCGCTCCTTCAAATTATCAGTAGTCACAAGAGCAGTCTTCTGCAACACGAAGGTTAGATTATGGTCAGCACCGCCTACGTGCCCGAAGTGACACTTTTTGGATAGAGGATTGGAGGAATATCGCACTGCAAAAGAGAGCAACATTTGATCAGAAATTTGACAGAAAATGATTAAGTGTTTGCAATTCAAACACAGAAATAAACCCAAACGCGGAGATCATCAAAATCTGCATCCAGATCCAAAGATCGCGAGCCTAGCATGGAGCCCGCATTTTAAAAATCCAGAACTTATGAAAATTTCTAAGTATTGAACTCAGACGCAAGATCCATTAAGACGCAAGAGCTATAAGAAATCTGCGTCTGAATCCCTCACACTTAAAAATATTCTAAGTATTGGATTCAAAACGCAAGGCTCAATGGGGCCCTGTGTTCAACAAACAGACGCAGACTCAAGCAGATAAAAGGTGCAGAGGTGATCAAATCTGCGTCCTATTTATTGACTCAAGAACCGCGCCTAAAGATCAAACACGGGCATGAGCCCGCGTTGGCGGTTCCCATCCAAAAGGAATTTAAAGAGTTAAAAGAACTCTATAAACCCCTTTAATGGCGAAAACTAGGTCCGATGGTTTTTAATACCTGAAATAGGGGTTACCTGCATGGAGGAACCGCCCATTTGGATCTCAGGAATGACGGCCTTGGAAGACGAAGCAGCATGCTTAGCCTTTGGTGCCATTGTGACCGAGGATTCAGTGTTGGGGATGAAAGACACGAAGAGAACGAAAAGCTTCAAGCTTTCTTAACCCTAACAGGTGCAAACGAAGAAGAAGAGTCTAATGATGACTCTTGAAAGATTGTTACCTTTTATAGGCACAGTGATTCACAACGCGACGCTTGGCTCGACGCCTAATCTCTGCCTGAAGCGTGGAAAGAGCATTAAATGCAGCGCGAAATTTGCGCGCTAAAAAGAAGATGTCCCCTCAATTCTACAGGACACGTGGCAACACACTGTCAGCACGGATTCGCATTCAACAGCTGCGTATTCGTCCCAAAAGACGCGTCCCTCCGAAGATGCATCTTTTCAATTGGGCCGAAGTCACGTCTGCTTCACAAAGTGACAGCTGCGTCTTCATCCCAAAAGACGCATCCCTTTGAACGTCGCACCTCTTTAACTAGCCCAGGCCGAAGCTGTGTCTACTTCACAGGGCAAAAGCTGCGTCTTCATCCCAAAAGACGCGTCCCTCCGATGGTCGTACCTGTTTCAGCCTAGGCTAAAGTCGCGTCTACCTCATGGAGCAACAGCCACGTCTTCATCTCAAAAGACACCCCTACAGGAATTATGTCTCTGCGGCATAACTAATGATGCGTCCCCACTCCAAATGAGAACTGCGTCTTTAAAAGCAGCATAACCCCTACGTTTGCAGGACTTGCATTCAGTCCTAGCTTCTGCATTTCAGTTCAACAGTACACTGGCACAAGCAGACGACTGTCCACCCTTGATTTAAAGTACACTAACAACAAACTCAGAGCATCGGGGAGGTTTTGTGATTGCTAAAATAAAGAAACAATCAATGAGTTAAGAATATACCGTGTAGCTTGTGACTAACGGGTCGTGTCCACAAGGAGGGATGCGATGGAAGCTTTTTGGTGAATTGTTTAGAAACAAGAAGTTGTGTTCGTTTTTTATGAAAAAGAGAATGGAAAGAAAGAGATGAATGAAAGAAAAACTGCAACTTTTAGAAAAGGTTTTGGAGAAGGTGATTTAGAAAGCTTAGAAATTGTTTTGTTGTTTGTAATAATAAAGAAAGTCTGGGCTCACTATCTAACTACTCAATTGTTCATTCTTCTCTTAAAATTTTAAGTCCTCAAGTGATCATTTGCAAAACTTAAAGTTGATTTTTAGAAAGCTTTAAGTAAAGCACATAAGACAGTTAGAAGATTTGAGTCTTTTTCTTCAAGAAATCGTTAGAATCGAATATTAAAACATCAAGCGCGAAGAAGCAAGAATGAATTAAAAATGATTCAAGACATTTTCGTAAAAGAGTTATGAATTCAACCATCCATACCCATCCTCTTGTGCCTTCAAGAACACTTTCAAAAAGAAAGGCTTTTAAGTGAGGCATGCATATGAGTCATCGGGTCTTTTTCTTTTAAAAACAGAAGAGAAGAAGAACAAGAAAGAGTTATGATAGCTAGCCCAGAAAAACATTTAGTGATCCATAGAAAACAATGAAGACAACATAAACATTATGCAAACCATACCGTACTGCAAGTGGAAGAAAACTTGGCTCGACTTTTGTATTGCTGTCACTTCAATCTTCAAGTACAAGCTCTCAGTCCTCTCTCTCACAAATTTTGATACTGAACTACAAATTAAAAAGCAAGATTACAACTTTCGTTCTAGCTAACAAGAGCCCAAATCCTAATAAAATAAATACAAAACTTAATCCTAGACTTCGCGGTATTTTTCCCTGCTGAAACCAGTTGTTATAGGTAAAAACCTAAAGGATAGGATCCCGGGAAGATTAGGGGAGCAAACGCTCCCCTAACTAAATCAGCTAGGTCGCGGAAATGTTGCTTGGGCCGCGTTTCCACGGCCCTGGTGTGGCCAGGTGGCCACACCAAAAGGGGGGACTTCCTGGTTTTCTGTTTAGCTCGTATCTGCTGCTGGTTTTCTGGTTTCTGCTCCAAACTGTTGACGAAACAGCCTTGATTCTGTGGCTTCAACCGCTCGATTCAGGGAGGATTTTTCTCAACCTCTTGATATGCCTAGATTTAGCTCTGATTTTTTCATTTCGAATTTATTCTGAATTAATTCAGAATTTGGTGGGCTTTTGGGCTTGTTTCTCTTTTCTTTCTTTGAGCACTTGGGCCTACATTTAGCAAAGAAAAAGACAACTTATTAATATAATTAGTGTGGTATAGTGACAATATAAATGCAATGTATGTGACAAATCACACCCCCACACTTATCTTTTGCTCGCTCTCGAGCAAAACATCATACTAACTCGAATCAATTATTAGACCACTTTCGCAGGTCACTGATTACACTGAGCATGTGCAACAAGCCGTTAAACCTCTAGGTTATCCCTAGAGGTCGAGTTTTGTCTCGTGAGGATTTTCAGCGGATTACACCCACAAAATCCATAAAGAAAGAGAAAAAGGTTAGTATTTTCGAAAAGCCCTTTTTTTCTTTTTTTTCTTTTTTTCTTTTTTTTTTGGAAGAGAGAAAATATTTGAAGTATATTTGTGAGAGTTTAAGTAATCTATAAGTTATAGGAATATCAAATTTTTCATTCCTAAACTCAGTCTCCATTCAAAAACATGTCATCAATTAAAGTAAGGAGTCAAATTGTACTTCTCATCTAGTCTATTAGTTTACCCTGAGTCGTATGCACTATCGTGACTATGAAGTTTACTAAGGGTTCTTCAACATTAACTTCTATGCCTTATATTTATTTATTTTTGGTGGAATTTATTCCTCAATTTCATTAGGCTTTCTAATCTGCCCATGTAACGAGCATTCAGTCGGTGACACCCAAACCGGACAGTTTTAGGGCACCAGGTGAGAAAACACCACTAAGGACTTAAACACTCGAGCAGATACGGCCACGAAATCAAGGTTTTTATTTATACGATGTACCCCTTTTAGGCGTGAATACTTATGCTTCATGAGGCATAAATACCCAGCTTAATCAGAGGTTACACATTTTTTTTCCCAAACTCATCTAATTATCTTTTGCATAAATACTAAGGCTTGTTTAGGTCAAAGCACCTAGCTAATCAATAATTAGACTTATTTTTTTTCATATTTTTTTATAAGGCATAAGAGTCTCTGTTTTTAAACCCTAAGTGTGTAAGTGTATTTTGTGTGCATATGTCATCAAGTTAGTATCAAGACTAAATTACTTTCACAAATTTTCTTCCTGACCCTAAAAATCAAACAAGTTATCTTATTTTGACCATGTGTAAGAAATCCTAATTATGATTCTCCTATTCCTTAAAATTAACTTAAATTCTTACAAAAAATATATCAGAATACTGTCTACCCTTTTCTAAAAAGTTTTTTTTGTATATCCATTTTTTTATTTTTTATATCAGTCATGTTAGAACCCTCCCCCACACTTATCTTATGCATTGTCCCCAATGTATGAAAGAAATGTATAAGTGCATGAAATAAAATAAAAAGGAGGAAAGTTACCTATACACTGGGTCAAAAAGACCCATTACTGTTTCATCAACCGGCACTGATTCCAAGAAAGGTTTAAGGCGTTGACCATTTACCTTAAAGTCATTTCCATTCTTGGGGTCACTGATCTCAACTGCACCGTGTGGAAACACGGTTTTTACAACGAATGGCCCAGTCCATCTCGATTTCAATTTTCCTGGAAAAAGATGAAGCCTAGAATTATAGAGTAAGACTTTTGTCCGGGGACAAAGGTTTTTCTTACGATGTTCTTGTCATGGAAAATCTTGACTCTCTCTTTAGTGATCCTAGCATTTTCATAGGCTTCATTTCTCAACTCCTCCAATTCGGAAATTTGTAATTTCCGAAGGTCACCGGCCTTAGTCAAGTGAAAATTCAATTGCTTGATTGTCCATAAGGCTCAGTGCTCTAACACAACGGGCAAGTGACAAGGTTTGCCATAGACTAACCTATAGGGAGACATTCCTAGAATCATCTTGAAGGTGGTCCTGTAGGCCCATAGAGCATCTACAAGTTTGATGGACCAATCCTTCCGGTTTTGGTTCACAGTTTTCTCCAATATAAGCTTGACTTATCTATTTGAAACCTCAACTTGCCCATTGGTTTGAGGATGATAAGGTGTGGAAAACTTGTGAGTTATGGCATACTTTCGCATAAGGGCTTCAAAAGATCTATTGCAAAAGTGAGTGCCATTATCACTGATAATAGCACGAGGGGTTCCGATGCGGGAAAAAATGTTCTATTTCAAAAACTTTATGACAACTTTGTTATCATTAGTTTTACAAGGAATGGCTTCTACCCACTTGGACACGTAATCCACAGCAACCAATATGTATTGGTTCCCAAATGAATTAGGAAATGGACCCATAAAGTTGATGCCCCAAACATCAAAGAGTTCTATTTCTAGAATTGGGTTGAGGGGCATCATATTTCGGTGTGAGATCCTTCCTACCATTTGGCATCTAGGGCACGTCTTGCAAAATTCATTAGCATCCTTGAATAGAGTGGGCCAATAAAACCCACTTTGTAGCACCTTTTCAGCAGTCGTGCGGGGACCAAAGTATCCACCGCATGCAAGTACATGACAGAATGATAGAACACTCTTAACCTCCTCATCGGGAATGCACCCCCTAATAATTTGGTCAGAACAGTACTTGAAAAGGTACGGTTCCACCCAAAAGAAACACCAGACTTGGGACAAGAACCAGTACAAATCATTTTTGGACCAATGAGATGGAGTTTGGTTTGTGACTAAGTAATTCACTATATCAGCAAACTAAGGTTCCCTAGAGATAGCTAAGAGATGTTCATCAGAAAAATCCTCATTTATGGGTAATTCGTTGCATGGAGAATTAGGGATTCGTGAGAGGTGGTCAGCAACGACATTCTCTATGCCTTTCTTATCTCGAATCTCAAGATCGAATTCTTGAAGAAGGAGGATCCAACGAATGAGTCAGGCCTTGGCATCCTTCTTCATCATGAGGTACCTAAGCGCAGAATGATCGGTGAAAACGGTGGTTTTGGACCCTAGTAGGTAGGGACGAAACTTCTCTAAGGCAAACACTATTGCCAAGAATTCCTTCTCGGTCGTAGTGTAGTTCATTTGAGCATCGTTGAGAGTCCTACTAGAGTAGTAGATCACATGCTGCTTGTTATTAATGTGTTCTCTTAGGACAGCGCTTATGACAAAATCGGAAGCATCGCACATGATCTCAAACAGCTTAGACCAATCTGGTGCAGATATGATTGGTGCAGAAATAAGCTCTCTCTTAAGCTTCTCCCAAGAGTTTATGCATTCAACATCGAAAGTGAAGGACACATCCTTAGCTAATAGATTAGTCAAGGGCCTAGCAATTAATCCTTAATAAATCGTCTGTAAAAACCAGCATGTCCTAAGAAGGATCTAATGTCCTTAACGCATTTGGGCATGGGAAGCTTAGCAATACCTCGATTTTGGCTCTATCCACTTCAATTCCTTTCTTGGAGAATTCATGACCCAAGACAATTCCATGTTTTACCATGAAGTGGCATTTCTCCCAGTTCAGTGTTAGATTTTTCTCAGCACAATGTTGGAGGATGAGTTCTAGATGGTAGAGACATTGAGTGAATGAATCTCCGTAGATGGAGAAATCATCCATGAAGATTTCTAAGAAGCGTTCTACCATATCAGAGAAAAGACTCAACATGCAACGTTGAAACGTTGCTGGGGCATTGCATAAGCCGAAGGGCATTCGACGATAAGCAAATATCCCAAATGGACATGTGAACGTAGTCTTTTCTTGGTCCTCAGGAGCGATAGGGATCATGTTATAGCCCGAGTAACCGTCCAAGAAATAGTAATACTCATGACCCGCCAAACGTTCAAGCATTTGATCAATGAAGGGAAGTGGAAAATGGTCCATACGAGTTGCAGCATTTAGTTTCCTATAGTCAATGCAAACTCGAATCTTCGTGGGAAGTCGAGTTTGAACCAACTCTTTGTTCTCGTTTTCCACTACGGTGAAGCCAGATTTCTTTGGGACCGCGTGGACAGGACTGACCCATTGGCTATCAGAAATAGGATAAATTATCCCATTGTCTAAGGTTTTATGATTTCAGCATGAACCGCCTCTTGCATTATAGGGTTTAACCTACGCTGCGGGTCTCTCTGAGGTGTGGCGTCTTCATTGAGATGAATGCGATGTTGAACGATGGTTGACTTAATCCCTTGATATCAGTCATAGTCCACCCAATGGCTTCCCTATGTTTTCTTAGAATAGCTTTTAGATCTTCTTCTTTCCCATCATTTAAATGGGAGGCAATGATGACAGGAAAGGTCTCTTGTTCACCTAGATAGACGTACTTGAGATGCTCAGGTAGGGCTTTCAATTCTAAGGAAGAGGAAGGCTCACTAGAAGGACTAGTCAAATCTGTTGGCTCCATTGTTGGTGAAATAGGATTTGAAGCCCAATTCACGGCAGAATCTACCACATGATCAAGATTAAAGTCGTCAGACTCTAACCCGAACTCACTCTCCATTTTTGATCCAATTCTTCCCCGGGTTCACTTGTCAAGTTCTCAATAAGGTTGACTTCAAATGTTTGGTCCTCGATATCGCGGGGTTGTTTTCCTAGATTGAAGACATTGACTTATCTAGTCATGTCCCCAAAGGTTTACCTCATAGACCCATTCCTACAATTGATGATGGCATTAGCAGTAGCAAGGAATGGTCGACATAGGATGACAGGAGTTTGAGCCATACGATTGGAGTCAGACACAGGTTGTGTCTCCAGAACTATGAAATCGACAGGTATATGAACTCTCCTACCCAGATCAGGACATCATTAATCTCCCCTTTTGGAACTTTAACAGAACGGTCAGCCAGTTGGATGGTGACTCGAGTTGGACTAAGATCGCTCAACCCGAGTTGTTGATAAATAGAGAATGGAAGCAAGTTGATACTTGCCCCCAAGTCAAGAAGTGCACGACTAATCTCGGCTTGTCCTATTGTGCAGGCAATGGTGGGACTACCTGGATCCTTGTACTTGACAGGGATAGGACCCGATAATAGCTCCCTAATATTAGTGGCTAAGAAGACCTTCTTTGGAGTATTAGTCTTTCTCTTCTTGGTGCATATGTCCTTAAGAAACTTAGCATAGGAAGGAACTTGTTGGATGGCATCAAGAAGTGGAACATTTATCTTCACTTGTTTAAACATCTCGATTATCTTGTCCATGTGAGGATTTTGCTTGTTGTTTTTCAACCTATTAGGAAATGGTACTATAGGCTGGTGCACCTGGCTGGCAGACTTGTCTTTTTCAGACTTGTCAGAATTAGAAGAAACTGGATTAGATAAGGTGGAAGCTTGATTGTGGTTGTGCTGAATGGGATTTGTTGGTGTTGACACTTGGTTATCAACTCTCTTTCCTGACCTCAATGTATGAACAACATTACATTGATTGAATGAAGGATCCTCAGCCAAATGAGCTTGTTGGGAATTCCTCGGATTGGTGACTGGCTGACTAGGCAAGGTACCCTTTTGTCTCTCATTCTGTGGGTTGGCTAGTTGACTCATTTGAACCTCTAACCTCTGAATGGTTTGCATGAGAGAGTCTTGGTTTTTCATATATCTCTCTATATTTCTTTCAAAGTTAGTCATTCTCCTTTCTAATTGAGTATTCTGGAAGGAGGATTGTTGAGCTTGGTTGGGAAAGTTTTGTTGATAATTCGGAAAGTTTGGTGGATGGTTTGGAGAATTATTATGGAAATTGGAGAAGTTGGGTTGATGATTGAAAGAATTATTACCATGATGGAAGTGGCTAGCATGATTTGATCGTGAATGGTCCGAGCTATTTTGGCTCCATGAGAAATTAGGGTGATTTCTCCAGCCGGGATTGTACGTTGGTGCGTAAGGATTGTTGTTCGGTCTTGAAAAGGCCGCATTCATCAGTTCATGGTAGGATTGCTGAGCCTGAAACACTGGGCACTCCCTGAACACATGATTCATGGCTTGATAGTAAGTGCAGCCCAGGGGTGAAAATTGGTCTGGGCTAACTTGATTGACTGGACTTGGTTCTTTTGTTTCTAGGGCTTCCAGTCTTCTAGCCAAATTAGCTAACTTAGTCTCATTAGCGATGTACGATTCGATAGAATGGAGACCTCCTTTTGAAGAGATGGAGTTAGGATTCCTAAAGGTCTCACTAGCAAATTCCCATTGGATGGTCTTTTCAGCTAAATTTTCATACAAATCCCATCCTTCATCTTCATCTTTCTGCAAGAAACCCCCTTGGCACATATTTTCTAAGAGAGTTTTGGTGGAATAGTCTAAACTGTCATAGAGAATTTGCATTGTTGCCATTTCTCTATTCATGGAGTGGACATTGGACAAGGAGGTCTTTAAAGCGTTCAAAGTACCTCCAGAATAGTTCACTAGGTTCTTACTTGAATTGCATGATCGTCTTCCTAATGAGAGCGGTTTTATGGATAGGATAGAATTTCTTCAAGAAAACCTTGATGAAACCATCCCACGATGTGATGGAACCAGCTGCTAAGCTGTAGAGCCACTTCTTTGCTAGGTCCTTATGTGCAAATGGAATGAATCTCAACCTAATAGCATCGTCTACAAGGTGTGAGATTTTCATCATTAAACATACTTCCTCAAACTCTCTTATGAAGAAGTAGGCATCTTCGGACGCTAGGCCATGAAACTTGGGGAGTGTGTTGATGAATTGAGGCTTGAGCTTAAAATTGTATTCACCAACTGATGGAAGTTGAATGCAAGATGGAAGTGAGGTCCTAATTGGGTAGAACCTATCCTGCAGTGATGTTGATTGAGCCATTACCGGATCTGGTCTTGGTTCAAACTTGAGTGGTGATGTGTTTCTAGTCAACCTAGATGAATTATGGTCTCTCGACCACACTTGCATACACAATCACAATCACAAACAAGTTCAAACAACAATCAACAATAAAAATCTACCAAACCTAGTTTAAGGTAACCTCGAACTAGACAACTCCTAACTGGTTGATTGTCCACAAGAGGTAGAATGTAGACTTTGACCATAAGCTAATCAGCCAGGTCAGGGCAAGATTGGTGGGAGGTTTTCCGTCAAAGACGTTCCTTAATTAAATAACCACCAATCTTCGGGCTGTCGGCCCTCAATCCCTTTCCTAGACATTGATTTGGCAGGAGTCAATTTCCAACACCTTCCCTCTTTAGGATAATCTCCTAGTAGTTCAAGATGTCCCTAAGGCCAACGTCTATCAGATTTTATTTAGGCTTAGGTTTGTGAGTGCTTGGAGATGGTTTGTGGGCTAAGGAAGGGTAATGACTTCCCCACCTTATCTTGACTTGGATTTTTGCCCATAGAATTTATTCGTGCAAAGTGTGCAAGATATAGAAAAGTAGCATTCAAAAGCAAATATCACCCAAGAATGTTTCCTAAACTATATGCTATGCATACATACTTTGTCTCCAGCTCTCTTCAACAGTGAAGTAAAGGAATTGAAAAGACTTATGCCTAGAATGCAAATGTCTAATCAATTTTTTTAACTTTTCAACAAGTGTTTTACTGTTGACTTAAAATAGGGATGTTGGATAGCAGAAATAGCACAAATATGACATATAAAAACTGAAATTTTTGCGAGCAATATGTCCTGCAAAAATAAGTTTTTAGTAGTCTAATGAATTTTTCAGATTTTGCAAAGCAATTTCTTGAAATTCTGTTTCCTACTTTCAAGAGTAGGAGCACAAAATTTGCAAGTCTTCTTGGCAAAGCTTGATTGCTAAATCTTGATCTTCAAGTCCCTAAAACAACACACAAAACTTGTTAAAACAACTACACCGTTCCCTCCCCGGCAACGACGCCAAAAATTGATTGCTAAAATAAAGAAACAATCAATGAGTTAAGAATATACCATGTAGCTTGTGGCTAACGGGTCGTGTCCACAAGGAGGGATGCGATGGAAGCTTTTCGGTGAATCGTTTAGAAACAAGGAGTTGTGTTCATTTTTTATGAAAAAGAGAATGGAAAGAAAGAGATGAATGAAAGAAAAATTGCAACTTTTAGAAACAGTTTTGGAGAAGGTGATTTAGAAAGCTTAGAAATTGTTTTGTTATTTGTAATAATAAAGAAAGTCCAGGCTCACTATCTAACTACTCAATTGTTCATTCTTCTCTTAAAATGTTAAGTCCCTCAAGTGATCATTTGCAAAACATAAAGTTGATTTTTAGAAAGCTTTAAGTAAAGCACATAAGACAGTTAGAAGAGTTGAGTCTTTTTCTTCAAGAAATCGTTAGAATCGAATATTAAAACATCAAGCGCGAAAAAGCAAGAATGAATTAAAAACGATTCAAGACATATTCGTGAAAGAGTTGTGAATTCAACCATCCATACCCATCCTCATGTGCCTTCAAGAACACTTTCAAAAAGAAAGGCTTTTAAGTGAGGCATGCATATGAGTCATCGGGTCTTTTTCTTTTAAAAACAGAAGAGAAGAAGAACAACAGAGAGTTATGATAGCTAGCCCAAAAAAATGTTTAGTGATCTATAGAAAAAAATGAAGACAACATAAACATTATGAAAACCATACAGTACTGCAAGTGGAAGAAAACTTGGCTCGACTTTTGTATTGCTGTCACTTCAATCTTCAAGTATAAGCTCTCAGTCCTCTCTCTCTCTCACAAATTTTGATACTGGACTACAAATTAAAAAGCAAGATTACAACTTTCGTTCTAGCTAACAAAGAGCCTAAATCCTAAGAAAATAAATACGAAACTTAATCCTAGTCTTCGCTGCATTTTTCCCTGCTGAAACCAGTTTTTATAGGCAAAAACCTAAAGGATAGGATCCCGGGAAGATTGGGGGAGCAAACGCTCCCCAAACTGAATCAGGTAGGCCGCGAAAACGCAGCTTGGACCGCGTTTCTGTGGCCCTGGTGTGGCCAGGTGGCCACACCAAAAGGGGGGACTTCCTGGTTTTCTGTTTAGCTCGTATCTGCTGCTGGTTATCTGGTTTCTGCTCCAAACTATTGACGAAACAGCCTTGATTCTGTGGCTTCAACCGCTCGATTCATGGAGGATTTTTCTCAACCTCTTGATATGCCTAGATTTAGCCCTGATTTCTTCATTTTGAATTTATTCTGAATTAATTCAGAATTTGGTGGGCTTTTGGACTTGTTTCTCTTTTCTTTCTTTGAGCACTTGGGCCTACATTTAGCAAAGAAAAAGACAACTTATTAATATAATTTATTAGCTAACAAGTGTGGTAAAGTGACAATATAAATGCAATGTATGTGACAAATCATTTAGACTGTGTATCTAGACACTCAATGCGATCATTTTTGGCGGCTTTAAATAGTTCCACAGTACACTCACAAAGGCCATACTCCAAACAAGATCGAGCCCTGAGCAATGTCAGTCCAATCATGAGGAGGGTGAATTTAGCTAGAGTCCAAAGCATTTCAAAATCCATCCCATCCAACCGCGGAATATCGAAAAGTTTGGAGGGGGTCCTTAGGCTGTCTAAAAATCATTAAAAGATAAGTTATCAAAAAGCATAACTCCAGACGCAAGGCTAATCGCAGTCTCAATAGCACTGCAGCACCAAGGCGCGAGATTGAAACGCGCATCTCAACAGCACTGCCGCACCAAGGCGCGAGGTCGAAACCTGCATCTCAGCAGCACTGCAACACCAAGGTGCGAGGGTCAAAACCCGCGTCTCAGCAGCACTGCAGTACGAAGGCGCGGGGTCGAAACCCGCGTCTCAACAGCACTGCCGCACCAAGGCGCAGGGTCGAAACCCACATCTCAATAGTGAAATCACCTAGAGGGAGGTGAATTGGTGATAGTGTTAATCTATGAAACTAAATGCGCTAAATACGGAAGCTAAAAACAATTTGCAAACACACTTAATACAATCAACAAGTGTAGCCGAATTCCCCGTAAAGGGCTCTGGACTAACTCCTCTTGATTCCCCTTGAATGGGTTGAGGTGCTATTGTAGGCTGTCTAAAAATCACCAAGACAAGCCACCAAAACGCAGAGATCCAAGATCCAGGCGCAAGGCTAAATGTGACAATCAAGACGCGAAAGTCCAAACCCGCATCTCAGCATCAAGGCGCGTTGGCTCAACGCCCGCGTCTCAGCATCAAGGCGCATTGGCTCAACGCCCGCGTCTCAGCATCAAGGCGCGTTGGCTCAACGCCCGCGTCTCAGCATCAAGGCGCGTTGGCTCAACGCCCACATCTCAGCATCAAGGCGCGTTGGCTCAACGCCCGCGTCTCAGCATCAAGGCGCGTTGGTTCGACGCCCGCGTCTCAGCGACAAGGTGCCCGCACCTTGGTTGTAACCACCCCGATTATGGCGCCATCCACCGCCCATGTAGCGGGGAAGTTGGCCCTCATCGTGGAGCACTTTTAGGGGGCACGATCACCCCCTAAAAACCCTATAAATACCCCCGTCACTATTGAAGAGGGGTCGGATTTTCGAGAAGGAAAAAAAGAGGATTTTTCTTGGGTCGGACCCTAGGAGACTTTTGGCGATAAAAGAAAAAGGAGAGATCATCAACAGAGAGAGAGAGCTCGACTCTTCAAGCCAGCTTGCTGCGTACAAGTTGCTCTTCGCCTACCTTCTCTTTTAGAGTTTTGGTGGATGGGGCTGAGTTACTCCTTCTACCTGCCAAGGAGAAGATCCCTCGACGGTACTGACGGTCATCAAGTCAACGGAGAACAAGATTCACTCTCCACCGCCACACGAAGAACCCAACACTAAACAAAGGGGGAATTCAAGATTCAATATTCTCCCTCCCTTGTAACCGGAAGATTAGCCTGTTGTAATTTTTCATCTGATTCAAGGAAAAGTTGCTCTAGTCCGCTTTTATAGTTTTTCGTGTCAAACAAGAGATGGCGACTCCGCTGGGGACTACTTTCGTCACTGACGAACAGATCATGGCGCAAGATGACGTCAACCATGAAGGAAGGATGGTCGAATCGCTCGTTGTCGAATTCGACCAGGCGAAGTACGAAGAGTTCCTCTCTTCTGGCTCCAAGAGCCCAAAGGCCCGCGTCTGCCGCCGGGTCTCAAAGGGGAACGGCCTCGAGCCCCGATCTGTGGCTTTCTCGAGCTCCCCTGCTGCCCACTGTGCCCAGTAAAGTTCACGCGTCCACGCCTCTCAGAAGGCCCGCGTGATCCCAAGCACAGTTGCTGTTTCGACCAACTCCGTCGCACAGAAGACCCGCATCAGCGTCTCTCTGGAGATCCGCGTGGTTAAACTCCCTTGTGCCCAGCATCAGGATGTCGTTGGTTTCTTTCCACCTCCTCGACGCAATCGAAACGCTGAGCGTAGACAGAGGAGACGTGCGCGTCAGCTGCAAGTTGGAACCGTTGGTTGTCCAACTGAGGCGGCTGGACGCGACGTACAGTCTCGCGCCTTGCCCGCGTCATGTCCAGTACATGAAATCCGCGTTTGGCGACCCAAGCGCGCAACTCCTCAAGTTGAGTCCTCTGAGGACCAACTTACCAAACGCCAGAACGAAGCTTCCGCGTCTCGTCAAACGCAAGAAGCACGCGCCCAGAGACGAGGCGTCCTGCAACCCACTCTCTCTCACGCGTCTCTACCCGGACGCACCAGGCACCAACGCGATATTTGCGTCTCATCTCAACAGAGACGCCAAACGCGTGTTCCACAGCCGCGACGCAGAAACTGCGTCTCTGAAGTCTGCGTCCAGACTGCACAGCACATGGATGCCTCCCGTCTTTGACGTTGCGAGGCTAGTCTCTTTAATCCCCCTCCTATGGATTTGAGGGATTATCTGACAAAGAAAAGGAGTGCTAATCAGGCCACTTCGTCGTGCTGCTGCCAACGGCTCATCTCCATGCTCTCGGTGTGCCGTTGCGGATCAGGTGTACAACAGCAGTCTTTGGTCAGACAGCTGACCCTGATTCCTCCGTCAGCTAAAAGAAGACGCTCCCACAGAAGGAGAACCTTCTCTGACGTTGAGTACCCGGAGCTCACTACAAATATGACAAGCAGGAGCAAGGGAAAACAAATTGCAGTCGGCTCAGATGAGTCCGAGTCTGACTCTAAACCGGAAGGGGTGTATCGACACACTCATACCCAGACGGGGGCCATTCCCCCAATTGACTACAATGCCTTAGCCCACGGCGTTAAAGTGAACGATTCCCACTCCGCCGTAGTGGAATCAGGCGCTTCAAACTCCTCCGTTGAGAAGGAGACCTCTGTCTACATGACAGACATTCCTGAGGAGACGGCTAAACCTTTGGAGCAGATCCAGAAGGCCCAAATCGACATGATTATTTCTCAGCAGGCATCGATTGACTCCCTCAAGCAGGCAATTGCACAACTGCTGGAAGATAAGAGGAGATCTCCTCCTCGAAAGTCAAAGGGCAAAGGGAAAAAGGGAGAAAGCTCATCTTTCGAACCTTCTGAAGAAGCGCTGTGATCTACTGCAGATTCATCCAAATCATCGTCGCAAGAAAAGAGCGACCAAGCCCCAGGAAAGGCTCATGCTAAAAGAATGAGTCAACTGGAGCAGCGCCTTGAGGCCCTTACCAACCGCAAAGGCTTCCAAGAAGCGGGAGTGGTCCGGCCCTATCCGGCTGAGTGGGATTCAGTCTCGTACCCTCCTAAGTTCAAGGCTCCAACCCTCCAAGCATTTGACGGGAAGGGGTCCCCCAACCAGCACATCTACTACTTCAAATCCCAGACCGGGAATGTAGTGGATAATGACGCTATCCTGGCGCGTCTATTCATCGGCACCCTGAAAGGGTTGGCCTTTGAATGGTTTATGAAGCTCCCAGAGGGTTCTATCAAGAACTGGGGCGATCTGGAGAAGCTGTTCTTAACACGCTTCTTCGAAGATGACTCCGAAGTCACAATGCCTACCCTTTTAGCTACTAAACAGCGGAGAGGGGAGTCCGTCAAAACTTTCGTGGAAAGATTTCGGAACACGGCACTCCGGTGTCCAAGCGGTATGACACAGGCTACCCTGGTGGAAACATGCCGCCACAATCTCCAAACCTCACTCCTTGCTCAAATAGGAGTTGCTGAAAGCTGCACCTGGAAACAATTAGTCCAACAAGGTGAACAGGCTGAGGAGATTGTCGCCCGCGTCCGAGCAGAGGAAGGCAAGCCGCGGCCGGAGAGGTCGACTAGGCGAGCGCCAGACACCTCCCTCCAGACAAAGCGGAAGGATAACTTGGCAACGGAGACCAAATCTCCTGCCAAACCTCAAACAGGCAGGGCGAGTGGCTCTTCAAGCCAACCACGCGCCAACAAGCAGTATTCCTTCAAGGAGGAACATGTCGATTCGCTCTTCAAGCTACTCAGCAAGAGCAACCGACTGAAGCTCCCTGAAGCTCGACGCCCAGAGGAAGTCGGCAAGACCGACAATCCCAACTACTGTATGTACCACAGAATGTTGGGACATCCTACCAAAAGCTGCTACGTCTTCAAGGACATACTCCAGGCTCTGATTGACACAGAGGTGTTAAAACTCCGACCAGAGCAGAAGAAGGTGACGGCCAATGTGACGTCCGTTCTCCAGTTTGGGAGACAACCTCCAGCGCCTCCGGGGGTAACTCCTATTCCAAGGGGAGAATTAAGAGTGGTCAACGCAGACCCTCACCAGCAGCAGGAGAAAGGCTTGGTACCCGTCCCTACGTCTCAAGGGGAATCATGTGGGTCCACCCTGACCTAGTGGACGGCCAGCAGTGGACTACTGTAACCAACAGGAAGTCCAAAGGCAAGGTAAAAGCTTCGTCCTGCCATGTGGTATGTGCTTCCTCCCGAGAAGCAGAGGATGATGTTCCCTCACTGACTGATTCAGAAGAGAAAACAATAGTCTTGGCCGCAGAACTCAGTCAACCAATGACGGGAACCCGTTCGGGACAGCCGTACTTGAAACAGTATGGTGAAACGGCGGCAACTCCTCCACCACCAGCTGCAGAGCCAACCAAGCCCTCCACGAAGCCGCCTGTGGAGAAGCAGAAAGAGACTCGATTCTCTCGAGCCTTTCAAAGAGGCATTGCGGAAGGGTCTTCGGCACCTTACCGCTTTGATGTCCTGGCTCAGCTGGCCAACATTCCGGCACGCATTACCTTATATGAACTTCTTAGACTATCAAAGTCGACCAGGGAAGCTCTGCAAGAAGCTCTGGCAAATGCTGAGGTCTTCATGACCTAGGTACCGAAGGAGGAAGATGTAGAGGATTGTCTCCACACCTCCCAGAATGCTCCATGCATCACCTTCACGGCAGATGATATGCAGGTGAAAGGGAAGCATGATCGACCCCTGTACTTCACAGGTTATATCGGATCATCTGAGGTGAACCGCATTCAGGTAGATCCAGGGTCCGCATTGAGCATCATGCCCCGCCGAGTCATGCAAAACCTCGGCATCCCTACCCACCGTCTGAGCCCTACACAGACGACCATTTACGGGTTCAATGCCAACGGTACCCGTCCGATGGGGAAGATCAAGCTCAAGTGCCAGATTGGGAGCCTCAAGTCGGAGGTGACGTGCTACGTCATCGATGCCGACACTTCCTACAATCTGCTGCTGGGACGACCATGGATCCACCGCAACTCCATCGTTCCCTCCACTCTTCACCAAGTCATGAAATACATTGACGAGAGTGGGAAGGTGCAAACGTTAGTTGCCGAAAGGTATCCGTTTAAGGGGGTCGAGAATTATTTCACGGATTCCCTCTTATATCAGGATTCGGTGGATGAAACCCCGCAACTGGAGGCGCCAGACTCTGGTAATGAGGCTGACACTGAGCCCGAGCAAGAAGAGTGCCTGTGGAAGTTGAAACCACTTGTAAAGAGCACTAATAAGCTCGATGTTGATAATACCACCGACGATGCAGGCGGTTGGTATATTAATGAGAATTTAGACTTTGAGTATTTTTCTGCGTGTGCATCCGATTCAATACCGTCGGATACTAGTACCGATGTAGACAATGACATCTGGTCGGCAATGGATGCTTTGACATCATTGCATGTACCAGTAAAATCATCTTTCGGGACATACCAGGATAATGGTGATGCGCAGGAATCTATATTCATGGTTCCGACAAGACGAAAAGGCCAAAAACCAATCCTTTTTGGGCGAATGACGACTGAACCAACTCCCCGCGAAGAATCAGAAAGCGAGGAGGAATCCCCTCAGCTCGACCATTATGAATTGAAAGCGCTCAGAATGATGAAGCGAATGGGGTACGATCTAACCAACAAACCCGGGTTAAACTTCGGCAAAGGAAGGAGAACCCTGCTTCGATCGTTTGTGCCGAAAGGGAAAGCCCCTGATTATCATCATCGGACGCGCAGGGGGTTGGGCTATGTATCAACTCCAATCCCATCGGCCTCCGGTTCTCAAGAATCGTCGAACAACGATCACTCTTCAGACACATCATCCTGGGAGTCAGATGTCAGTGTCGGCAACATCTTCAAGAAACTTTCAGTGAACATGGTTTCGACAAGCTACCTGGAAGATGGAAATGAAGAAATGGTCTAAACTAATACAGATCCTTGGATCAAACATTTAAATGCTCTTTGGGACATCCGCTTTGAACAGCGCGAGCCACCCACAGAAGACAAGGTTATTCAGATCAACCTAGGAGATGAGGCTAACCCTAAGCCCATCTTCATAAGTGACGGCCGGTCACCTTCAGAGAAGAAAGATCTAATATCTCTTGTACAAGGGTATATAGACGTCTTCGCCTGGAACTATGAGGAAATGCCAGGACTTGATCCTCAAGTGGCCATGCACCGCCTCAACATCAATCCGGACGTAAAACCTGTCAAACAACAGCAGCGACGGTCCGTCCCGAAATAATGCAGGCAATTCAATCAGAAGTTAGAAAGCTCATCGATTCTGGCTTCATTCGGGAAGAACAACATCCCGACTGGGTAGCTAACATCGTCCCCGTTGCCAAGAAGAACGGGAAGATCCGGATCTGCATCGACTTCCGCGATCTAAACGAGGCCTGCCCCAAAGACGAATTTCCATTGCCAATCACAGATGTCATGATTGACAATACTTGTGGATTCGAACGAATGTCCTTCATGGACGGATTCTCAGGATACAATCAAATCAAGATGTATCCTGACGATGAAAAGCACACCTCCTTCAGGACACCTCTAAGAGTATATTGCTACACCGTCATGCCCTTCGGACTGAAAAATGCAGGGGCAACATACCAAAGGGCCATGAATGCCATTTTCCATCAGCAAATGCGGAAAACGGTGGAATGCTATGTTGACGACATTGCAGTGAAAAGCTGATAGGTAGTAAAAGTTGCATAATTATCATCATATTTACCATCACATTTGCACATTTATTCATATTATAATGCACATTTACTAATATTTTGTTATTTAATGTGTGCAGGCCTCGAATTATTATTTTAATAATAAATAAAGCTTAAAGAGCCCAAAAGCCCAGATCCAAGCCCATGTTTGAAGCCCAGGTGCAAAAGCGCAATTACAAGAAGTCAAAATGCAAATACAAGGGCTAAAAGTTGCAAATACAAAGAAGAGGGAAGGATAGAATTCTATCCAACCTTAAACACCTGCAGGATGAGGATAAAAACTCTAGATAAGAAGGAAAATTCGTGGGAGGAAGATTTGAAGAAATCTGATTTAAGGGTAACTTGATTATCAAGTTATCTCGAAAATCTAGATTAAAAGGCCAGGATGCAGATTCTAGAAGCAGGCGCCCACGTGGACGGACCAGGAGAGGCCACGCGCCAAAGCGCGTGGCCAGAAGCCACTAAAGTGCCGCGTTTTCGCGGCGTTTCCGCGACAATTTAGATGAGTCTGAATACCAGATTTCGTGGGCAGCTTCATCTGGGACTCCTCGGCCTTCTGCACCTATAAATATCACCTGCAGTGCAACGTACAGAGTCGTCCAGCGTCCAGCAAAGAGCCAAAGTTAGGGTTTTAGGTTTTAGGTTAGATTTTATTTCTTCCATTGTAAATTTTTATTTTCTTCTTGTGAAAGCTGAGAGGAGATGTTGCATTCATGGAGGAAGGGATCCTCTTGTACCGATGGTGACAGCGGTGTAAGTTGTAAATTTTCCTCCATTGTTTAAATCAAATCAAAGCTTGTTTTGTTCTTTTTATGTTTTATTGTGTCTCTGTCTTTGTCTATCATTGTTTTTCTATTTTTGGTTTATGACATTGTTTCTTTCTCTAATGTCTTGCCCACCATGAGATCCAGCTGCTTCGAGAATACCTAGCCGAAGAAGGAACCTTGACGGCCCATGGCGATGAACAGGTCTTCATAGCTTGTTTTTCATTTCGTAGAGTAGATTAAGAAGGCGGACGATCCCATAAGCCGTGCTTGTACGCCTTCCAAGAAAAGGTAAATCATCGCAACAGTTCAAACGGTAAGCAGACTAAAGAGGTAAGTTTCTTTTCTTTTCTTTTCTTTTTGTAGATTCAATCACAACTTCTCCATATTCTTTTCTACCACCCATTGTAAATACCACTACTTAACTAATAAAAATAAAAACTTTAGAGAAACTTGCTTAACGCTTCCATCGCAGTCCCTCCCTGAGGATCACGACCCGCATAGCCCTGCTACCGCGGATTAGAATTGAGAACTTGCACATCTATTCTTAAAACTAAAATACTATATTTTGTGTGCAGGAAAACTCAGTCAACAAATTGGCGCCGTTGCCGGGGAGGGACGGTAAGTTATTCTCTAACAAAAAAATTAATTTTTAACTAATTCTTTATTCTTTTCTGTTTGCAGGTTTGGAGAACAGGAAATAGAAACATAGCAGCAGCAGTGGACATATTGCTATTCTGTGCCTCTGCCCTCGAAGGCAGAGCACCAGAACCCACTGTTGTGCCGCGGATCCGCGGCCAGAGCCGCGGAAACGCGACAACAGTGGTGAATTACTGATCCAATTTTTTGCAGGTGCTTCAAGTTAAAAAGTCTGCTTTCTTCTCTGTTCTGATTTGTTCTGTGATATACCTGTAAATTGCTAATAATTCAACAGTAAATTATTGGTTGTTAAAAATAAAATTTGATTAGATGTTTGCATATTAGGCACGTGTCTTTTCAATTATTTTTATTTACTGTTGAAGAGTGCTGGAGACGCAAGGTACGTACGCATTGCATGTAGAATAGGATTCATCTCTTGGTTGATTTTCTGCTTTGAGTGATTCTTATCTATTTATCTTGTACACTTGCACTAATTCATCTTAAGGGCATAACCTATAAATAAGATAAGGTGGGGATTTCATCACCCTTCCTTAGCCCAAAAATCATATCCCGAGCACTCACTAACCCAAGCCTAACATAAAAATTAGTAGACATTGGCCCTAGGGACATCTCGGACTCAATAGGAGATTATCCTAAGGGGGAACAGTGTTGAAAATTGACTCTTGCCAAATCAGTGTCTAGGAAGGGGATTGAGGGCCGAAAGCCCGAAGATTGGTGGTTATTTAATTAAGGAACGTCTTTGACGGAAAACCTCCCACCAATCTTGCCCCGACCTGGCTGATTAACTTGTGGTCAAAGTCTACACCCTACCTCCCGTGGACAGTCTAACCAGTTAGGAGTCGTCTAGGTCATAGCTCTACCCTAACTTAGGTTAGAATTTTTTCTTTTTTTTTGTTTATTTGTTTGTTTTGTTTGTGTTGGTGTGATATGGCATATAATAATAATTCCAATTTTAATCCATATTACACACCTAACTGTTATTCGGATATTACCAACCCGGCATATCATAACTTTGACCAACCTAGTGTGCCAGATTGGTCTTATCCGAATCATTACATGCCCCAGTCCCAATACTATGAACAAGATTAGAATAATCATCAGTACTCTTCACAGAGTCAATGGGGATTCAATACCCCTGAGCCATATGGTCAACCACCTGTTCAACCAGTATCTTCATATACGTCTTTTCCCACATCACCAAGGTTTCAGTCCACCATTGATCTATTTGATGGGTTAGAAGAAAAAGTGGATCGGTTGCAAGATATAATGAATGATCAAATTTCTAGACTTTCAAACATTCTTGAGCGAACCAACCAAGTTGATAGGAACCAAGAATCATTCTGTCTAGAAGACCTTGATCAAAATTCAATTTCATCACATCAATATGAACTTGCTCAACCCCAATCCTTGGACAAATTGGCTAGTTTCAATTTCAATGAGATTGAATTAGACTATGAATGTGAACCCGATCCCCAACTTTGCGATTCAGTTTCCATCTTCGAATCTATGTTGACTCCAGTATCCTTACCCAATTTGGACCAATTTTCTGAGCCAACATTTATTCCCATACCCATAGATCATGAAATTGAATCACCCATTTTTGATGATCATATTGAACTTGACCAATTGTGCAATTTTGAAAGTCCCATGAAAAAATTGGCAAGTTCCCATTTTTATGAGATTGAAACTAATGAGATATGTGACCTAGATTCCCAAATCTATGATCAAGTTCAAATTCCCGAATCATTATTGACTCCTGTTTTGTTACCCGACTTAGGTAATATTTTAGAGTCAGTTTTGATTCCCACACCTATCATTCCTGAACTTGAATCACCAACATTGAGTCACATTCCATTGTGGGAAAATGATTGTAGACTTGAGTTTCAATTTCTTTACTTGGACCCACTTCTTGATCCTAGCCCGATTCCTGAACCTTTACTTGATTTAAGTTTCTTTCCTGAGTCGGTATTAGATCCTGAACCTATCATTCTTGAGTCCAAGTCAACCATTCTACCAAGTTACATTCTTTTGTTGGACATAGGTATAGACCATGACTCTGTGATGATTTTCCAGGACTGGTCATGTAAAGGGAGTAAGTTTCAAGAGAGGATCTTCCATGATCCTATTCATTCTGGGGACTGTAAATATGTAAATAAAAAAGAGGTAAATAAAGGTAGGTCCCGTGAACTACCACGTTATCTTGATTGGGCCGCATTTCGTGGACCAATTAGACCACCTCCGGAACCACCACCTTAAGGTAACTTCCGCCTTCCCTTGTTCTGTTTCATGCATATATGCATTCATTCATACATTGAGGACAATGCATGAGATAAGTGTGGGGGTGGGCTTTACTAACATACTAACATAGGTAGAAACTAACAAAAATTGCTAATAAAAAAAAATTTAAAAAAAATTGTTATAAAAAGGAAATATTTTGACTTATTTTTTTGAAAGAAATCTAAGTTAGTTTTAAGGATTAGGAAAATCATGATTAGGATTTCTAAAGACTTGGTCAAAATAAATAAATTGTTTAAATTTTAGGTATAGGAGAGAAATTGAATAAATAATTAGTCTTGATTTTTACCTTAATGAATATTGCTTACCTAATGCATATCTAGGATTCTAAGACAAAGACCCTTGTGCCTCATATATATAAAAAAAAAAAATTTATATATCAACCACTAATTAAGCTGGATACATGTGCCTCAAGAAGCATAAGTATTCACGCCTAAAGGTGAGTGTAAAAAAAATAATATAAATAAAACCTTAGTTTCGTGGCCTAGTTCACTCGAATTTGAGTCCGCGGGGTGTTTTCTCACCTGGTGCCCTAAAGCCAACCGGTTTGGGAGTCATCGACCTTAAGTTCGTTACATGGGTGGATTAGAAAGCTTAAGGAAATTAAGGAAAAATTACTTATATATGTATTAACACATCTAATAGTCAATTAGTTAGGTATTAGGGCCTCAGGAAGCCTTGGTACTTACACGAAAGAATATTAGATGAGTTATACATATCAAAAAAATAATAATAATAATATATATGTATTAAATAATGAGGCATGAGAGTCCAAGTTAAGGAATTTCTAGTATAAATTCATAAGGATGCATATGATTTTTGGTAACGAAAAAGACTATATTAGAAATTCAATTTTAATTCTTACCTAAAATGAAAAACAAGTGACTTTATAAAGACTAAGTTTGAAGAATGAATAAAAATGAGGATCCTAAAACTTATAGACTACTTAGTCTCTTCAAATATAATTCAAATATTTTTCTTTTTATGGATTTTGTGGGTGTAATCCGCTGAAAACCCTCACGAGACAACACTCGTCCTCTAGGGTAACCTAGAGGTTTAACGGCTTGTTGCACGTGCTAAGTGCAACCGTGATTCCTACGAAAGTGAGTTAGCTAGGTTAGATTTTCCTTTTCTTTTTGATTTTTACTCGAGGACGAGCAAAAAGATAAGTGTGGGGGTGTGATAGGTAGTAAAAGTTGCATAATTGTCATCATATTTACCATCACATTTGCACATTTATTCATATTATAATGCACATTTACTAATATTTTGTTATTTAATGTGTGCAGGCCTCAAATTATTATTTTAATAATAAATAAAGCTTAAAGAGCCCAAAAGCCCAGATCCAAGCCCATGTTTGAAGCCCAGGTGCAAAAGCGCAATTACAAGAAGTCAAAATGCAAATACAAGGGCTAAAAGTTGCAAATACAAAGAAGAGGGAAGGATAGAATTCTATCCAACCTTAAACACCTGCAGGATGAGGATAAAAACTCTAGATAAGAAGGAAAATTCGTGGGAGGAAGATTTGAAGAAATCTGATTTAAGGGTAACTTGATTATCAAGTTATCTCGAAAATCTAGATTAAAAGGCCGGGATGCAGATTCTAGAAGCAGGCGCCCACATGGACGGACCAGGAGAGGCCATGCGCCAAAGCGCGTGGCCAGAAGCCACTAAAGTGCAGCGTTTCCGCGGCGTTTCCGCGGCAATTTAGATGAGTCTGAATACCAGATTTCGTGGGCAGCTTCATCTGGGACTCCTCGGCCTTCTGCACCTATAAATATCACCTGCAGTGCAACGTACAGAGTCGTCCAGCGTCCAGCAAAGGGCCAAAGTTAGGGTTTTAGGTTTTAGGTTAGATTTTATTTCTTCCATTGTAAATTTTTATTTTCTTCTTGTGAAAGCTGAGAGGAGATGTTGCATTCATGGAGGAAGGGATCCTCTTGTACCGATGGTGACAGCCGGTGTAAGTTGTAAATTTTCCTCCATTGTTTAAATCAAATCAAAGCTTGTTTTGTTCTTTTTATGTTTTATTGTGTCTCTATCTTTGTCTATCATTGTTTTTCTATTTTTGGTTTATGACATTGTTTCTTTCTCTAATGTCTTGCCCACCATGAGATCCAACTGCTTCGAGAATACCTAGCCGAAGAAGGAACCTTGACGGCCCATGGCGATGAACAGGTCTTCATAGCTTGTTTTTCATTTCGTAGAGTAGATTAAGAAGGCGGACGATCCCATAAGCCGTGCTTGTACGCCTTCCAAGAAAAGGTAAATCATCGCAACGGTTCAAACGGTAAGCAGACTAAAGAGGTAAGTTTCTTTTCTTTTCTTTTCTTTTTGTAGATTCAATCACAACTTCTCCATATTCTTTTCTACCACCCATTGTAAATACCACTACTTAACTAATAAAAATAAAAACTTTAGAGAAACTTGCTTAACGCTTCCATCGCAGTCCCTCCCTGAGGATCACGACCCGCATAGCCCTGCTACCGCGGATTAGAATTGAGAACTTGCACATCTATTCTTAAAACTAAAATACTATATTTTGTGTGCAGGAAAACTCAGTCAACAAATTGGCGCCGTTGCCGGGGAGGGACGGTAAGTTATTCTCTAACAAAAAAATTAATTTTTAACTAATTCTTTATTCTTTTCTGTTTGCAGGTTTGGAGAACAGGAAATAGAAACATAGCAGCAGCAGTGGACATATTGCTATTCTGTGCCTCTGCCCTCGAAGGCAGAGCACCAGAACCCACTGTTGTGCCGCGGATCCGCGGCCAGAGCCGCGGAAATGCGGCAACAGTGGTGAATTACTGATCCAATTTTTTGCAGGGTGCTTCAAGTTAAAAAGTCTGCTTTCTTCTCTGTTCTGATTTGTTCTGTGATATACCTGTAAATTGCTAATAATTTAACAGTAAATTATTGGTTGTTAAAAATAAAATTTGATTAGACGTTTGCATATTAGGCACGTGTCTTTTCAATTATTTTTATTTACTGTTGAAGAGTGCTGGAGACGCAAGGTACGTACGCATTGCATGTAGAATAGGATTCATCTCTTGGTTGATTTTCTGCTTTGAGTGATTCTTATCTATTTATCTTGTACACTTGCACTAATTCATCTTAAGGGCATAACCTATAAATAAGATAAGGTGGGGATTTCATCACCCTTCCTTAGCCCAAAAATCATATCCCGAGCACTCACTAACCCAAGCCTAACATAAAAATTAGTAGACGTTGGCCCTAGGGACATCTCAGACTCAATAGGAGATTATCCTAAGGGGGAACAGTGTTGGAAATTGACTCTTGCCAAATCAGTGTCTAGGAAGGGGATTGAGGGCCGAAAGCCCGAAGATTGGTGGTTATTTAATTAAGGAACGTCTTTGACGGAAAACCTCCCACCAATCTTACCCCGACCTGGCTGATTAACTTGTGGTCAAAGTCTACACCCTACCTCCCGTGGACAGTCTAACCAGTTAGGAGTCGTCTAGGTCATAGCTCTACCCTAACTTAGGTTAGAATTTTTTCTTTTTTTTTGTTATTTGTTTGTTTTGTTTGTGTTGGTGTGATATGGCATATAATAATAATTCCAATTTTAATCCATATTACACACCTAACTGTTATTCGGATATTACCAACCCGGCATATCATAACTTTGACCAACCTAGTGTGCCAGATTGGTCTTATCCGAATCATGACATGCCCCAGTCCCAATACTATGAACAAGATTGGAATAATCATCAGTACTCTTCACAGAGTCAATGGGGATTCAATACCCCTGAGCCATATGGTCAACCACCTGTTCAACCAGTATCTTCATATACGTCTTTTCCCACATCACCAAGGTTTCAGTCCACCATTGATCTATTTGATGGGTTAGAAGAAAAAGTGGATCGGTTGCAAGATATAATGAATGATCAAATTTCTAGACTTTCAAACATTCTTGAGCGAACCAACCAAGTTGATAGGAACCAAGAATCATTCTGTCTAGAAGACCTTGATCAAAATTCAATTTCATCACATCAATATGAACTTGCTCAACCCCAATCCTTGGACAAATTGGCTAGTTTCAATTTCAATGAGATTGAATTAGATTATGAATGTGAACCCGATCCCCAACTTTGCGATTCAGTTTCCATCTTCGAATCTATGTTGACTCCAGTATCCTTACCCAATTTGGACCAATTTTCTGAGCCAACATTTATTCCCATACCCATAGATCATGAAATTGAATCACCCATTTTTGATGATCATATTGAACTTGACCAATTGTGCAATTTTGAAAGTCCCATGGAAAAATTGGCAAGTTCCCATTTTTATGAGATTGAAACTAATGAGATATGTGACCTAGATTACCAAATCTATGATCAAGTTCAAATTCCCGAATCATTATTGACTCCTGTTTTGTTACCCGACTTAGGTAATATTTTAGAGTCAGTTTTGATTCCCACACCTATCATTCCTGAACTTGAATCACCAACATTGAGTCACATTCCATTGTGGGAAAATGATTGTAGACTTGAGTTTCAATTTCTTTACTTGGACCCACTTCTTGATCCTAGCCCGATTCCTGAACCTTTACTTGATTTAAGTTTCTTTCCTGAGTCGGTATTAGATCCTGAACCTATCATTCTTGAGTCCAAGTCAACCATTCTACCAAGTTACATTCTTTTGTTGGACATAGGTATAGACCATGACTCTGTGATGATTTTCCAGGACTGGTCATGTAAAGGGAGTAAGTTTCAAGAGAGGATCTTCCATGATCCTATTCATTCTGGGGACTGTAAATATGTAAATAAAAAAGAGGTAAATAAAGGTAGGTCCCGTGAACTACCACGTTATCTTGATTGGGCCGCATTTCGTGGACCAATTAGACCACCTCCGGAACCACCACCTTAAGGTAACTTCCGCCTTCCCTTGTTCTGTTTCATGCATATATGCATTCATTCATACATTGAGGACAATGCATGAGATAAGTGTGGGGGTGGGCTTTACTAACATACTAACATAGGTAGAAACTAACAAAAATTGCTAATAAAAAAAATTTAAAAAAATTGTTATAAAAAGGAAATATTTTGACTTATTTTTTGAAAGAAATCTAAGTTAGTTTTAAGGATTAGGAAAATCATGATTAGGATTTCTAAAGACTTGGTCAAAATAAATAAATTGTTTAAATTTTAGGTATAGGAGAGAAATTGAATAAATAATTAGTCTTGATTTTTACCTTAATGAATATTGCTTACCTAATGCATATCTAGGATTCTAAGACAAAGACCCTTGTGCCTCATATATATAAAAAAAAAAAATTTATATATCAACCACTAATTAAGCTGGATACATGTGCCTCAAGAAGCATAAGTATTCACGCCTAAAGGTGAGTGTAAAAAAAATAATATAAATAAAACCTTAGTTTCGTGGCCTAGTTCACTCGAATTTGAGTCCGCGGGGTGTTTTCTCACCTGGTGCCCTAAAGCCAACCGGTTTGGGAGTCATCGACCTTAAGTTCGTTACATGGGTGGATTAGAAAGCTTAAGGAAATTAAGGAAAAATTACTTATATATGTATTAACACATCTAATAGTCAATTAGTTAGGTATTAGGGCCTCAGGAAGCCTTGGTACTTACACGAAAGAATATTAGATGAGTTATACATATCAAAAAAATAATAATAATAATATATATGTATTAAATAATGAGGCATGAGAGTCCAAGTTAAGGAATTCTAGTATAAATTCATAAGGATGCATATGATTTTTGGTAACGAAAAAGACTATATTAGAAATTCAATTTTAATTCTTACCTAAAATGAAAAACAAGTGACTTTATAAAGACTAAGTTTGAAGAATGAATAAAAATGAGGATCCTAAAACTTATAGACTACTTAGTCTCTTCAAATATAATTCAAATATTTTTCTTTTTATGGATTTTGTGGGTGTAATCCGCTGAAAACCCTCACGAGACAACACTCGTCCTCTAGGGTAACCTAGAGGTTTAACGGCTTGTTGCACGTGCTAAGTGCAACCGTGATTCCTACGAAAGTGAGTTAGCTAGGTTAGATTTTCCTTTTCTTTTTGATTTTTACTCGAGGACGAGCAAAAAGATAAGTGTGGGGGTGTGATAGGTAGTAAAAGTTGCATAATTGTCATCATATTTACCATCACATTTGCACATTTATTCATATTATAATGCACATTTACTAATATTTTGTTATTTAATGTGTGCAGGCCTCAAATTATTATTTTAATAATAAATAAAGCTTAAAGAGCCCAAAAGCCCAGATCCAAGCCCATGTTTGAAGCCCAGGTGCAAAAGCGCAATTACAAGAAGTCAAAATGCAAATACAAGGGCTAAAAGTTGCAAATACAAAGAAGAGGGAAGGATAGAATTCTATCCAACCTTAAACACCTGCAGGATGAGGATAAAAACTCTAGATAAGAAGGAAAATTCGTGGGAGGAAGATTTGAAGAAATCTGATTTAAGGGTAACTTGATTATCAAGTTATCTCGAAAATCTAGATTAAAAGGCCGGGATGCAGATTCTAGAAGCAGGCGCCCACATGGACGGACCAGGAGAGGCCATGCGCCAAAGCGCGTGGCCAGAAGCCACTAAAGTGCAGCGTTTCCGCGGCGTTTCCGCGGCAATTTAGATGAGTCTGAATACCAGATTTCGTGGGCAGCTTCATCTGGGACTCCTCGGCCTTCTGCACCTATAAATATCACCTGCAGTGCAACGTACAGAGTCGTCCAGCGTCCAGCAAAGGGCCAAAGTTAGGGTTTTAGGTTTTAGGTTAGATTTTATTTCTTCCATTGTAAATTTTTATTTTCTTCTTGTGAAAGCTGAGAGGAGATGTTGCATTCATGGAGGAAGGGATCCTCTTGTACCGATGGTGACAGCCGGTGTAAGTTGTAAATTTTCCTCCATTGTTTAAATCAAATCAAAGCTTGTTTTGTTCTTTTTATGTTTTATTGTGTCTCTATCTTTGTCTATCATTGTTTTTCTATTTTTGGTTTATGACATTGTTTCTTTCTCTAATGTCTTGCCCACCATGAGATCCAACTGCTTCGAGAATACCTAGCCGAAGAAGGAACCTTGACGGCCCATGGCGATGAACAGGTCTTCATAGCTTGTTTTTCATTTCGTAGAGTAGATTAAGAAGGCGGACGATCCCATAAGCCGTGCTTGTACGCCTTCCAAGAAAAGGTAAATCATCGCAACGGTTCAAACGGTAAGCAGACTAAAGAGGTAAGTTTCTTTTCTTTTCTTTTCTTTTTGTAGATTCAATCACAACTTCTCCATATTCTTTTCTACCACCCATTGTAAATACCACTACTTAACTAATAAAAATAAAAACTTTAGAGAAACTTGCTTAACGCTTCCATCGCAGTCCCTCCCTGAGGATCACGACCCGCATAGCCCTGCTACCGCGGATTAGAATTGAGAACTTGCACATCTATTCTTAAAACTAAAATACTATATTTTGTGTGCAGGAAAACTCAGTCAACAAATTGGCGCCGTTGCCGGGGAGGGACGGTAAGTTATTCTCTAACAAAAAAATTAATTTTTAACTAATTCTTTATTCTTTTCTGTTTGCAGGTTTGGAGAACAGGAAATAGAAACATAGCAGCAGCAGTGGACATATTGCTATTCTGTGCCTCTGCCCTCGAAGGCAGAGCACCAGAACCCACTGTTGTGCCGCGGATCCGCGGCCAGAGCCGCGGAAATGCGGCAACAGTGGTGAATTACTGATCCAATTTTTTGCAGGGTGCTTCAAGTTAAAAAGTCTGCTTTCTTCTCTGTTCTGATTTGTTCTGTGATATACCTGTAAATTGCTAATAATTTAACAGTAAATTATTGGTTGTTAAAAATAAAATTTGATTAGACGTTTGCATATTAGGCACGTGTCTTTTCAATTATTTTTATTTACTGTTGAAGAGTGCTGGAGACGCAAGGTACGTACGCATTGCATGTAGAATAGGATTCATCTCTTGGTTGATTTTCTGCTTTGAGTGATTCTTATCTATTTATCTTGTACACTTGCACTAATTCATCTTAAGGGCATAACCTATAATAAGATAAGGTGGGGATTTCATCACCCTTCCTTAGCCCAAAAATCATATCCCGAGCACTCACTAACCCAAGCCTAACATAAAAATTAGTAGACGTTGGCCCTAGGGACATCTCAGACTCAATAGGAGATTATCCTAAGGGGGAACAGTGTTGGAAATTGACTCTTGCCAAATCAGTGTCTAGGAGGGGATTGAGGGCCGAAAGCCCGAAGATTGGTGGTTATTTAATTAAGGAACGTCTTTGACGGAAAACCTCCCACCAATCTTACCCCGACCTGGCTGATTAACTTGTGGTCAAAGTCTACACCCTACCTCCGTGGACAGTCTAACCAGTTAGGAGTCGTCTAGGTCATAGCTCTACCCTAACTTAGGTTAGAATTTTTCTTTTTTTTTGTTTATTTGTTTGTTTTGTTTGTGTTGGTGTGATATGGCATATAATAATAATTCCATTTTAATCCATATTACACACCTAACTGTTATTCGGATATTACCAACCCGGCATATCATAACTTTGACCAACCTAGTGTGCCAGATTGGTCTTATCCGAATCATGACATGCCCCAGTCCCAATACTATGAACAAGATTGGAATAATCATCAGTACTCTTCACAGAGTCAATGGGGATTCAATACCCCTGAGCCATATGGTCAACCACCTGTTCAACCAGTATCTTCATATACGTCTTTTCCCACATCACCAAGGTTTCAGTCCACCATTGATCTATTTGATGGGTTAGAAGAAAAAGTGGATCGGTTGCAAGATATAATGAATGATCAAATTTCTAGACTTTCAAACATTCTTGAGCGAACCAACCAAGTTGATAGGAACCAAGAATCATTCTGTCTAGAAGACCTTGATCAAAATTCAATTTCATCACATCAATATGAACTTGCTCAACCCCAATCCTTGGACAAATTGGCTAGTTTCAATTTCAATGAGATTGAATTAGATTATGAATGTGAACCCGATCCCCAACTTTGCGATTCAGTTTCCATCTTCGAATCTATGTTGACTCCAGTATCCTTACCCAATTTGGACCAATTTTCTGAGCCAACATTTATTCCCATACCCATAGATCATGAAATTGAATCACCCATTTTTGATGATCATATTGAACTTGACCAATTGTGCAATTTTGAAAGTCCCATGGAAAAATTGGCAAGTTCCCATTTTTATGAGATTGAAACTAATGAGATATGTGACCTAGATTACCAAATCTATGATCAAGTTCAAATTCCCGAATCATTATTGACTCCTGTTTTGTTACCCGACTTAGGTAATATTTTAGAGTCAGTTTTGATTCCCACACCTATCATTCCTGAACTTGAATCACCAACATTGAGTCACATTCCATTGTGGGAAAATGATTGTAGACTTGAGTTTCAATTTCTTGACTTGGACCCACTTCTTGATCCTAGCCCGATTCCTGAACCTTTACTTGATTTAAGTTTCTTTCCTGAGTCGGTATTAGATCCTGAACCTATCATTCTTGAGTCCAAGTCAACCATTCTACCAAGTCACATTCTTTTGTTGGACATAGGTATAGACCATGACTCTGTGATGATTTTCCAGGACTGGTCATGTAAAGGGAGTAAGTTTCAAGAGAGGATCTTCCATGATCCTATTCATTCTGGGGACTGTAAATATGTAAATAAAAAAGAGGTAAATAAAGGTAGGTCCCGTGAACTACCACGTTATCTTGATTGGGCCGCATTTCGTGGACCAATTAGACCACCTCCGGAACCACCACCTTAAGGTAACTTCCGCCTTCCCTTGTTCTGTTTCATGCATATATGCATTCATTCATACATTGAGGACAATGCATGAGATAAGTGTGGGGGTGGGCTTTACTAACATACTAACATAGGTAGAAACTAACAAAAATTGCTAATAAAAAAAATTTAAAAAAAAATTGTTATAAAAAGGAAATATTTTGACTTATTTTTTGAAAGAAATCTAAGTTAGTTTTAAGGATTAGGAAAATCATGATTAGGATTTCTAAAGACTTGGTCAAAATAAATAAATTGTTTAAATTTTAGGTATAGGAGAGAAATTGAATAAATAATTAGTCTTGATTTTTACCTTAATGAATATTGCTTACCTAATGCATATCTAGGATTCTAAGACAAAGACCCTTGTGCCTCATATATATATAAAAAAAAAAATTTATATATCAACCACTAATTAAGCTGGATACATGTGCCTCAAGAAGCATAAGTATTCACGCCTAAAGGTGAGTGTAAAAAAATAATATAAATAAAACCTTAGTTTCGTGGCCTAGTTCACTCGAATTTGAGTCCGCGGGGTGTTTTCTCACCTGGTGCCCTAAAGCCAACCGGTTTGGGAGTCATCGACCTTAAGTTCGTTACATGGGTGGATTAGAAAGCTTAAGGAAATTAAGGAAAAATTACTTATATATGTATTAACACATCTAATAGTCAATTAGTTAGGTATTAGGGCCTCAGGAAGCCTTGGTACTTACACGAAAGAATATTAGATGAGTTATACATATCAAAAAAAAATAATAATAATATATATGTATTAAATAATGAGGCATGAGAGTCCAAGTTAAGGAATTCCTAGTATAAATTCATAAGGATGCATATGATTTTTGGTAACGAAAAAGACTATATTAGAAATTCAATTTTAATTCTTACCTAAAATGAAAAACAAGTGACTTTATAAAGACTAAGTTTGAAGAATGAATAAAAATGAGGATCCTAAAACTTATAAACTACTTAGTCTCTTCAAATATAATTCAAATATTTTTCTTTTTATGGATTTTGTGGGTGTAATCCGCTGAAAACCCTCACGAGACAACACTCGTCCTCTAGGGTAACCTAGAGGTTTAACGGCTTGTTGCACGTGCTAAGTGCAACCGTGATTCCTACAAAAGTGAGTTAGCTAGGTTAGATTTTCCTTTTCTTTTTGATTTTTACTCGAGGACGAGCAAAAAGATAAGTGTGGGGGTGTGATAGGTAGTAAAAGTTGCATAATTGTCATCATATTTACCATCACATTTGCACATTTATTCATATTATAATGCACATTTACTAATATTTTGTTATTTAATGTGTGCAGGCCTCGAATTATTATTTTAATAATAAATTAAGCTTAAAGAGCCCAAAAGCCCAGATCCAAGCCCATGTTTGAAGCCCAGGTGCAAAAGCGCAATTACAAGAAGTCAAAATGCAAATACAAGGGCTAAAAGTTGCAAATACAAAGAAGAGGGAAGGATAGAATTCTATCCAACCTTAAACACCTGCAGGATGAGGATAAAAACTCTAGATAAGAAGGAAAATTCGTGGGAGGAAGATTTGAAGAAATCTGATTTAAGGGTAACTTGATTATCAAGTTATCTCGAAAATCTAGATTAAAAGGCCGGGATGCAGATTCTAGAAGCAGGCGCCCACATGGACGGACCAGGAGAGGCCACGTGCCAAAGCGCGTGGCCAGAAGCCACTAAAGTGCAGCGTTTCCGCGGCGTTTCCGCGGCAATTTAGATGAGTCTGAATACCAGATTTCGTGGGCAGCTTCATCTGGGACTCCTCGGCCTTCTGCACCTATAAATATCACCTGCAGTGCAACGTACAGAGTCGTCCAGCGTCCAGCAAAGGGCCAAAGTTAGGGTTTTAGGTTTTAGGTTAGATTTTATTTCTTCCATTGTAAATTTTTATTTTCTTCTTGTGAAAGCTGAGAGGAGATGTTGCATTCATGGAGGAAGGGATCCTCTTGTACCGATGGTGACAGCCGGTGTAAGTTGTAAATTTTCCTCCATTGTTTAAATCAAATCAAAGCTTGTTTTGTTCTTTTTATGTTTTATTGTGTCTCTATCTTTGTCCATCATTGTTTTTCTATTTTTGGTTTATGACATTGTTTCTTTCTCTAATGTCTTGCCCACCATGAGATCCAACTACTTCGAGAATACCTAGCCGAAGAAGGGACCTTGACGGCCCATGGCGATGAACAGGTCTTCATAGCTTGTTTTTCATTTCGTAGAGTAGATTAAGAAGGCGGACGATCCCTTAAGCCGTGCTTGTACGCCTTCCAAGAAAAGGTAAATCATCGCAATGGTTCAAACGGTAAGCAGACTAAAGAGGTAAGTTTCTTTTCTTTTCTTTTCTTTTTGTAGATTCAATCACAACTTCTCCATATTCTTTTCTACCACCCATTGTAAATACCACTACTTAACTAATAAAAATAAAAACTTTAGAGAAACTTGCTTAACGCTTCCATCGCAGTCCCTCCCTGAGGATCACGACCCGCATAGCCCTGCTACCGCGGATTAGAATTGAGAACTTGCACATCTATCCTTAAAACTAAAATACTATATTTTGTGTGCAGGAAAACTCAGTCAACAAAAGCCGCACTAAAGGAGATCACATAGCCGATCTGTAGGTGGTCTTCGACATCATGCGGGCTCATCAGTTGAAGATGAATCCTACAAAGTCTTTCCTGGGGGTGGCCAGTGGCAAGTTCTTAGGATTTGTTGTAACGTCCACCGGAATTCATTTGGACCCAGAAAAGGTTCGCGCTATCCAGGAGATGCAACCCCCGAGAAATCTCAGAGAACTCAGAGGATTGCAGGGGTGATTGGCATACATCTGTAGGTTTATCTCGAACCTCTCCGAAAGATGCCAGCCCTTCGCTAAGTTGATGAAGAAGGGTGTCTCATTCATTTGGGATGGCGCTTGCCAACAAGCATTTGAGGATATCAAGCAATATCTCACTCAACCACCAGTCCTTGCAGCTTCAGTATCCGGGAAGCCGTTTCTGGTGTACGTCCGAGCAATGGATCATTCTTTGGGAGCTCTACTAGCTCAGAATGATGAAGAAGGACGAGAACAGGCAATCTACTATCTGAGTAGAACAATGATCGGAGCCGAACATCGGTACAACCCGATCGAGAAGGAATGCTTGGCACTAGTGTTCGCCATTCAGAAAATGCGACACTATCTGGTAGGCCAGACTATAAATGTCATATCAAAAGTCAACCCTCTGAGGTTACTTATGACAAAGCCTTCTTCACTAAATAGCCGGCTGGCAAAATGGGCTATGTTGCTATCCCAGTATGATATGCACTTTCTGCCGCAGAAAGCCATTAAGGGACAAGCGGTGGCAGACTTCCTAGCTGAACACCCAGATCCGAGGGCAGCCAAAGTCTACGAGGATCTCCCAGACGAAGTGGCCGAAGTCTACCTGACTCAGACATCGTTCGAAAGTCAAGTGTGGCAACTTTTCTTCGACGGTGCATCAAGGACAAGCCCCAAGGGACACGTAGTGGCGGGGGTAGGAGTAGTACTTGTCTCCCGACAAAATTATGTGATACCCTGAGCTGTCTCGCTAACGGAGCCTTGTTCCAACAATGTGGTGGAGTACAATGCTCTATTGATCGGGATGCAGCTCGCCGATGAGATTGGCGTCAAAAATCTCGAGGCGTATGGTGATTCTAAACTCATTGTCAGCCAAGTTCGCGGAGAGTACGAAGTCAGACATGACGACTTAGTACCCTATTACAATGCAACTATCCGCATGGCTGAGGGGTTTGCTAACTTCTACATCGACCATGTACCGCGTAGGCAAAATGCGCACGCTGATGCACTCGCATCCCTGGCTGCCTCCTTAGCTCTTCCAGCTGGATCAATGGAGAAAATATTCGTCTACAGCCACGACTTGTATTGCCCGAAAAATATTCTCAAGGACTATCAGGAGTCAAAGGGAGATTGTCGAGGCAAAGAAGTGCTGGAATTGTCGGCCGGTCCAGAGCTTAAACACTGGCGATTCCCCTACATCGACTATGTCTTGTACGGCATCCTGCCTGAGGACGCCAAAGAGGCGGCTGCCATTCGAAGGAAAGCCCCTAAGTTTTACTATAATGCGATTACACGGACCTTGTATCGTCGGTCGCATGACGGGATCTTACTCCGGTGCCTCTCACCAAAAGAGGCCCAGGAGGTATTGAAAGAGGCCCACGACGGTACGTGCGGAGCCCATCAACATGGCCCAAAACTGGCTCATCGACTCCAAAGGTTGGGTTATTATTGGCCCAAGATGGTTCTCGACGCCGTCGCCTATGCCAAAAGATGTCATGCATGTCAGATACATGGAGATTTTATCCATCAAGCACCAGGGTACCTCCACTCTACGACCTCTACATGGCCATTTGAAATGTGGGGGATGGATGTGGTTGGTCCTATCAGCCCGCCATCATCAAAGGGACATCGGTTCATTCTAGCAATAACCGATTACTTCTCCAAATGGGCCGAGGCCATTCCTTTGAAGGAGGTAAAATCGTATAACGTGATCAAGTTCGTAAAACATCACGTTATTTATCGTTTCGGTGTACCTCGGCAGATTGTCCATGACAATGGACCCCAGTTCGTCAGCCAGGCGTTTCAGAGATTCTGCGCTAAGTTCAGAATCCAGAGTGTGTCTTCGACGGCATACTATCCTGCCGCCAATGGCCTCGCAGAAGCTTTCAACAAGACCATTGGTAAGCTTCTCAAAAAGTTCGTCTCGAAGAGTCAGCGCGATTGGGACGACAAGCTAGGCGAATGCTTATGGGCCTATCGCACAACAGTGCGAACCCCGACAAAGGCCACGCCATTTTCCTTGGTATACGGATGTGAAGCCGTGCTTCCCCTGGAAATCCAAATTCCATCTCTACGCGTCCCCTTGACAGCGGAGATGACGACAGAGGAGAAGCATCGACAGCGACTCCAGGAACTGGAGGCCTTAGACGGCAAACGTCTGCAAGCCCAACAGCAAATCGAGCTTTACCAAGCTCGAATCACCAGAGCCTTCAACAAGAAAGTTAAAGTATGAACCTTCAAGAAAGGCGATCTTGTCTTAGCCGTTAGAAGACCCATGGTGATGACGCATAAGACAAAAGGCAAATTTCAGCCCAAGTGGGAAGGACCATTTGTAGTAGAGTCAGTCTACTCAAATGGGTCATATCGCCTCATAACCTCGAATGGCGATACACTTATGATGCCAATCAATGGCAGATTCCTGAAGAAATACTATCCTTAGATGGTATTCTTCCGCTGATCAAGTTAAAAATACACCTCTGATCAAAGCAATAAGAATTTCTTCATTATCATCCGACGCCTCCGACGGCTAAGGATAGAGGAAAATGTTGGCTTTTAAGTCCAACATAAGTCTTCGACAACTCATCATGCTGAGGAGAATAGCATGGCTAGCCCAACTCAAACGGTAGTTGGTAAAGGCACCTCAAACCCGTTGACAGCTGAGGATTTGCTAAAAATCCTAAGGTACACGTTCCCATTTGATCCGACGCCCCCGACGGCTAAGGATAGAGAAAAATGTTGGCTTTTAAGCCCAACATAAGTCTTCGACAACTTATCATGCAAAGGGGAATAGCATGGCTAGCCCAACTCAAACGGTAGTTGGTAAAGGCTCCTCAAACCGTTGATAGCTGAGGGTTTGCTAAAAATCCTAAGTGGACTTGATTCCACTCTTTCCTCCAAAATCCCTTACCAATTCTCATCCACAGAATGGTAGAACCACAAAAAAACAATCGTTGCCAAGTTAACACTATACCTCTGGCACTTCAAATCTCACTTGTCAATTCTCGTCCATAGAATGACAGGTCCTCAAACTGTTTTCGGCTTAAGCCAATTCTTGTCAAGTTAATATCACACCTCTGACAAAACTACTGTTTAAGTTAACATTATACCTCTAAGCAGTACTTCAAGTTTCTGCCAGGTTTAATATTACACCTCTGACAGTCACTTTTCTTCAGTCTTCCACATCGAAGCTGAAATGAATGATGCAAAGTTAACACTACACCTCTAGCATCTGAGTCATCGCTAAAGTTCAACAATACACCTATGGCCATGACCTTTCCTCGACTTCCTTGTCCAAGTCGAGATGACCAATGCTAGGTTCAACATTACACCTCTAGCATTACCTCAATGTTAAGTTAAACATCACACCTATAGCAGTGATATTCTCAGTTTTTCCTAAGCAAAACTGAAATACTTCTGAGTTAAGTTAATATCACACCTCTGACTCGCATCCTTGTCAAGTTAACATTACAGTTCCGACAAGACCACTTTCAACCCGTCAAGTTAATATCACACCTCTGATGGTAACAAACCTCCTGGACTCTCCACGAGTCTAATCTCACTTGTTATTCTCTTCAATAGAATAACAGGTCCACCTAAAAATATTGTTAGGTTAATATTACACCAATTAACAGTGTTTTCATCAAATCCCCAGCTGAACTCGATTAAGTTAATTCTAAACCTCTGATCAGAGTCCACCCTCCGTGGGGGTACCAATTCTACTTGTCACTTTCTATTCCAAAGTGGCAGGTCCACCAAAGTCATTTTATCCCTGTCAAGTTAACATTACACCTCTGACAGTATTGTGAAAATTCTTGAATCTTGACTTATTAAGATTATCATCATAAATTTAACAAAGTCAAAGATTCTTTTGCTTCTATAATTCTAACTGAACACAAAAAGTTCAAGACAATGAAAGAGGCAAAAAGAAAAGTGTCGCTTTTATTTATTTCCAAACATATGAAAGTGATACAAAACGCTCTTTTATACAATAAGATTGAGTGTTACAATTAAGGAGTACAAAGAAGTCCCTCTCTCTCTCTTAGAGGTTGCACTCACTCCTTATAAGCTGAGTCTGATTCCAAGTGCGCGGTGTTTTGTGGCTACAATAGAAGCTAGTTACACCAAGATGCATGATGTAAACATCGAAAGCGCCCTAGCTGACTAAGCTAAGAGCAATGGTGTTCTTGAGGTCTGGTGGCAACAGAAGGTCCAGCAACCCTTCGTTCATAACCGTCGTTCTCCCGCCAAAAAGCCATCCAGCGGACATAACTGTCCTTGATGTCACTTCTGGGGTGGGAGAGGAAGAGGATCTTGACCGCCACCACAACCGCCGGAGCCCTCATCGCCGTCATGCATAGCCTGACCATCTCTTGCCAGCAGGCATGAATGGCGAAGCAGATCTGAAGAGACCTTGGCGAGGGCTGGGTCCTCGTCAGAGACGTAATATACTCTCTTATAGGTGACGAGGACTATAATATACTGATTGAGAATTTGTTATAATGAAAATAGAGTTCAGAATTCTTCTCAATGCGAATCCGCTGTAGCTAGGGCTCAAGCGGGTCGTGATCCTTAGGGAAGGATGCGATGCAAGCTTTTCGGCCGATTCCTCGTATGCTTCAAGTAAGAAAAGAGAGAGATTAGATTTGTGATGAAAATATGGGATTAAAGACGTGGTTTTGCTGATCTTCTACCACAACCCTATTGTAAGTCAAGGCCATTGATCATCATATCGGAAGATAAGTAGTTCATCCTAGGTACTTTAGAAGATAGGCAAGCAAGAGAAAAAGGTTGTAGAATCTAACTGGCGTCACTTCTAAAAATAAAACACGTATTCATCCTAACATCTATGCACAACGTAAGAGAAGATGTATCTTGAAATTACGTTGTCAAAGTCCTTAAGCATGAAATGTGAAAATTAAAAGGTGTGACTTCAGATTAGAAAACTACTCTTCATTTTAATTTTCAAGCAAATCCCTTAAACCTAGGGTTTCTAGAAGTTCATCAATCCGATCAAAGCTCGACTACTCTAGGGTTGCTTTAAGAATTCAGCAAACCACTTAGAGGATTAGTTCTTCATCATCATATTTTTATCTTTTCAGTATTTATTTATTTATTTTTTTTATTTAATAAGAAAGATTGCACAAGAAAGAAAAACGAAAACAAGAATAGATCGAAGATTAAAACCGAGAGAGATATGACAAAAGAAATAAAATAAAGTGCAGAATTTAAACAGAGAACAAAAGAGTGACCTTTTATTTCGATGAATTGCCGGTTACACAATTGTCTCCTTCTTCTCCACAAAAAGCATGAAAAGAAAAATTACAATTTTCGCAGAAATTTAGAAATAGCTAAAGAAAAACCCTAGTTCCTCTCTGGATCCCCCTCCCTGTTGCGAATGCTCTGATATTTATAGGCAGAATGTGGAGAAGTCCCTGATAAACCTGACCACCAAATTCCGTAACCTATCTCATCTAGATTGCCGCGGATGCGCGGCTTTTGCCGCGCCTCCGCGGCAATCTTGTGGCTTCTGGCCACGCGCTTTGGTGCGTGGCCTCTCCTGGTCCATCCATGTGGGCGCCTGCTTCTGGAAGGTTGATCCTGGCCTTTTAATCTGGATTTTCGAGATAACTTGGTGATCAAGTTACTCTTAATCCAGATTTCTTCAAATCCTCTCTCACGAATTTCATCTTCATCTTGGCCTTTTATCCTTATCCCGCAGGTGTTTAGGGTTTGGTAGAAGTCTATCCAACCCTAATTTCTGATATTTGCAATTTTAATCCCTTGTATTTGCATTTTGACACTTCGTATTTGCGCTTTTTCACCTGGGCTTCAAACATGGACTTGGATCTTGGGCTTTTGGCTCTTTAAGCTTTATTCTTTATTTAATTGATAATTTGAGGCCTGCACATATTAAATAAAGAAATATTAATAAATGTGCATTATAATATGAATAAATGTGCAAATGCGATGGTATATATGATGACAATTATGCATTATTCACTACCTATCACACCCCCACACTTATCTTTTTGCTCGTCCTCGAGTAAAAATCAAAAAGAAAAAGAAAAATCTAATCTAGCTAACTCACTTTCGTAGGAATCACGGTTGCACTTAGCATGTGCAACAAGCCGTTAAACCCCTAGGTTACCCTAGAGGACGAGTGTTGTCTCGTGAGGGTTTTCAGCGGATTACACCCACAAAATCCATAAAAAGGAGGTATTTGAATTATATTTGAAGAGACTAAGTAGTCTATAAGTTTTTAGGATCCTCATTTTTATTCATTCCTCAAACCTAGTCTTAATAAAGTCAATTGTTGTCCATTTTAGGTAAGAATTAAAATTGAATTCTAATATAGTCTTTTTCGTTACCGAAAATCATATGCATCCTTTTGTTTCTACTAGGAACTCCTTAACTTGGACTCTCATGCCTCTTTATTATTTTTATAACATCATCTAATTTTCTTTCGTATAAGTATCAAGGCTTCTTGAGGCCCTAATACCTAATTATTAGATGTGTTAATATATTTTTTTTTTTTGGCATGTATAACTCATCTAATTTTCTTTCGTATAAGTATCAAGGCTTCTTGAGGCCCTAATACCTAACTAATTGATTATTAGATGTGTTAGTACATATAAGTAATTTTTCCTTAGTTCCCTCGGACTTTCTAATCCACCCATGTAGCGAACTTAAAGTCGGTGACTCCCAAACTGGTCGGTCTTAGGGCACCAGGTGAGAAAACACCCCGCGGACTCAAATTCAAGTGAACTAGGCCACAAAACTAAGGTATTATTTTTTTTATTTTTATTTTTCATTCACCTTTAGGCGTGAATACTTATGCTTCTTGAGGCACATGTATCCAGCTTTATTAGTGAGTTTTTTTTTTTTTTTTTATATATGAGGCACAAGGGTCTTTGTCTTAGAATCCTAGATATGCATTAGGTATGCAATATTCATTAAGGTAAAAATCAAGACTAATTATTTATTCAATTTCTCTTCCTATACCTAAAATTTAAACAATTTATTTATTTTGACCAAGTTTTTAGAAATCCTAATCATGATTTTCCTAATCCTTAAAACTAACTTAGAATTCTTTCAAAAAATAAGTCAAAATATTTCCTTTTTATAACATTTTTTTTTTTTTTAATATTTATTAGCAATTTTTTCTTTTTTTTTTATTTTTTGTGTTTTATTTTTTTTTTTTTTTAAAAATGTTAGAACAAATAAAGAGAAAAAAAAATTTTTTTTTTTTTTTTTTTTTTTTTTTTTTAATATTTTCTATGTTAGTAAACCCTCCCCCACACTTATCTCATGCATTGTCCTCAATGTATGAAATGCATGAATGCATGAAGAAAAATGTAAAGAGAGGCAAAGAATAATAGTATACCATAATATGTACAACACATGTATCACTCTCACCTAGAGCTGCTTAGGATTCATCCCTCTAGCTCGTTTCCCATCATTCCAATGGGTTCTCTTTATAAGGCACAATGGGGAGACCAACATTTTTGTTTTAAATTCTCTCCCCCCAGTTTCATCTTCTTTAGGCTCTTCCTCATCATATGTCCACCTCCATTATTCAAAAATTCATCACACCTTTCAGTTGGAACTTCCTTGCCGAGAAATTCTAGCTCAGTTCCGTACATCTCCTCAAAACTTAAATCAACACTTTTTCCTGGAAGTGAATAATTAACCAACATCTCCTTAATCGGTGTATCTAAACATAGGAGTTCTTCTTCAAAGAGACTTTCGAAAGTTAAGTCAATCGGAGTTTCTTGAACTATATTCTCATGCGATATTTCAGTGCTTGGCTCTTTGAAGATACTTAGATCAAATCTTCGTTTTTTAAATGGAACTTTAAAATTATAATCCTCAACATGTGTCATCTTATCACTCAAATCGCACTTATCCTCAAATAACTTGTCAAGAAATAGAGACTCATTTTCACTTTCTTTTTCACAAATGTTCTCGATGAAGTTCACCTCAAATGTTTGGTCTTTATTCTTACGAGATTGGTTTTCCAGGTTGAAGACATTGACCTCTTTAGTCATGTTTCCAAAAGTCAACCTCATGGATCCATTCCTACAATTTATGATCGCATTTGCAGTTGCAAGGAACGGACGCCCTAGGATAACGGGAGTTTGAGACCGAAGAGTGGATACAGGTTCGGTCTCCAGAACAACAAAATCTACTGGGTAGATAAACTCCCCTACTTGGACGAGCACATCGGTAATTTCTCCTTTGGGAATTTTTATGGATCGGTCAGCCAATTGGATTGTAACCTTAGTCGGACTAAGTTCGCCAACCCAAGTTGTTGGTAGACTGAGAAGGGGAGTAAGTTGATACTTGCTCCCAAATCAAGAAGTGCATGCTTAATTGCAGTTTGACCTATTGTGCAAGAGATGGTGGGGCAACCAGGGTCCTTATACTTGACAGGGATCTGGTTAGACAATAGCTCACTAATGTTAGTGGCTAGAAAAACCTTCTTGGGCACATTAGTCTTTCTCTTCTTTGTGCACATGTCCTTAATAAACTTGGCATACTTAGGGACTTGTTGAATTGCATCAAGAAGAGGTATATTGATCTTAACTTGATTAAAAATCTCTCGTACCTTATCCATTTGTGCACATTGCTTATCTTTAAGCCTATTTGGGTAGGGTGCGATGGGCTTGTGCATATCTTCGGCTGACTTGTCTTTTTTCGTGTTGTTGGCATTAAGTTGGGATGGAGTGGGATCAGGCAAGCTGAATGCTTGTTTAGAACTTGATGGTGTTGATACTTGGTTATCAACTTGTTTTCCCGACCGCAATGTATGAATCGCATTGCACTGACTCATATGATTCTCTTCAGCCAAGTGAGCTTGACTAGAGTTCCTAGGGTTTGGGAATGGTTGACTAGGTAGAGTACCCTTTTGCCTTTCTTGCTGATTCATTTGCATCTCTATCCTAGTCAAGACTTGAGCCAGCGTGTCATTGCTTTTAACGATAGTGTCCACCTTTCTTTCCAGATTGGAGAGCCTTGTTTCCATTTGTGAATATTGGAAAGAGGGTGGAGGATTTTGATAGGGCGGATTTTGGAAATTGTTGGAGAATTTGGGCCTAGTTTGATCATTGTTACTTTGGCCCCATGACAAATTGGGATGGTTTCTCCAACCGGGATTGTAGGTGGGCGAATATGGATTGTTGGCGGGCAGATTGTTGGCGGGCCTTGTGAAGGCCGCACTCGTATGTTCGGGCAAGCATTGATGCGCGATGAAGACAGGACATTCCTCGAACACATGGTTCCTATCTTGACAATAAGTACAGCCCGCCGAAGATGTTGGGCTGACTTGGTTCACAGAGACTGGCTCCTTAGTTTCAAGAGCTTCTAGTCTACGCATAACAGCAGCTAACTTAGCATCTTGTGCTATGTTGGCCTCAATGGAATGAATACCTCCTTTTGAAGAAGTGGGGTCATTAGTCCTAGATTTCTCAGGAGTAGGGTCCCACTGGATGGCTTTTTCAGCTAAGTCCTCAAACAATGACCATCCTTCATTTTCATTCTTTTCCAGAAATCCTCCTTGACACATGGATTCTAACAATGTCTTAGTAGAATAATCTAATCCATCATATATGACTTGGCAAAGTCGCCATTTCTCTACCCCATGATGGGGACATTGGGCAAGGAGGTCCTTAAACCGCTCGAAGTATTTCCAAAAAGGCTCATTGGCTGTTTGCTTAAACTGTAGGATATTCTTCCTAATCAGTGCAGTCTTGTGAACGGGATAAAATTTCTTCAAGAAGGCCTTGACGAAACTGTCCCAAGTGTCTATAGAACCGACCTCTAGACTGTAGAGCCATTTCTTTGCTAAATCTTTCAAAGCAAAGGGGACAAACCTAAGCTTAATGGCATCTTTTCCCAACTTAGGCATATTTATCATTAAACATACTTCCTCAAATTCCCTTATGAAGAAGTATGCATCCTCTGATTCAAGTCCATGAAACTTAGGAAGGGTGTTGATATATTGTGGCTTAAGCTCAAATGGGTCAACACCTTCATTACTCAGTTTGATGCAAGAAGGAATAGAGGTTCTAAGGGGATAGAACCTATCTTGGAGAGATGGCGGTTGAGCCATGAGAGAGTCGGGCTTGAGCTCGGGTGGTGAACTAGTTCTAGTTAGCCTGGATGTGAGTGGGTCTCTCGACCAAGCGGTCATGCACAATCAGCAAACAAGTTCACCCAATTAATCAAAAAGAAAAAGAAAAACAAACAAAAATCCTATTCTAGGGTTATCCTTGACCTAGACGACTCCTAACTTTAGACTGTCCTTAGGAGGTCTATTGTCGACGTTAACCACGAGCTAATCGGCCAGTTCAGGGCAAGACCGGTGGGAGGTTTTCCGTCAGAGACGTTCCTTAATTAAATAACCACCGTTCTTCGAGCTTTCGGCCCTCAATCCCTTCGCTAGACACCGATTTGGCAAGGGTTAATTTCGAACAACTTTCCTTCTTCGGTCAATCTCCTATTGAGTCCGAGTTACCTTAGGGCCAACGTCTAGTCAAGTTTTAATTAGGGTTAGGGTTGTGAGTGTGACTGGTATGATTTGTGGGCCAAGGAAGGGTGATGAAATCCCCACCTTATCTTTGTTATGGGTTATGCCCTTAAAATGGATTAGTGTACGTGTAAAGCGGTAGAAAAGTAATCACTCAAGAAAGCGGTAAACAAACAAGAGTGCTTCCTAATCTATATGCTATGCAAACGTACCTTGTCGCCAGCACTCTTCAACAGAATTAAAAGAATTAGAATAGACACGTGCCCTAAAATGCAAGAGTCTAAAAAATTTTTTTTTATTTTTTTCAACAAATAGGTTAATGTTAATTATTAACAGTTGCAGTGTGATCACAGAGCAATAATATCACAGCAGAATTATAATTTTTTTGCACTGCAGAGCAACCTGCAGAAAATTCTGTCAGTAGTCAGCTACACTTGCCGCGGACCCGCGGCTTTTGCCGTGGAAACGCGGCAAAAGTGTAGGTCCAAGTGCTCTGCCTTCTAGGGCAGAGGCACTGGATAGCAATATGTGTCTTCTGCTACTCTGATTCTGCTTCCTGTTCTCTGTACCTGCAACAGAAGAGAAAGAATGATTAGAAAGAGAAATCGTGCCGTTCCTTCCCCGGCAACGGCGCCAAAATTTGATTGAGAATTTGTTATAATGAAAATAGAGTTCAGAATTCTTCTCAATGCGAATCCGCTGTAGCTAGGGCTCAAGCGGGTCGTGATCCTCAGGGAAGGATGCGATGCAAGCTTTTCGGCCGATTCCTCGTATGCTTCAAGTAAGAAAAGAGAGAGATTAGATTTGTGATGAAAATATGGGATTAAAGACGTGGTTTTGCTGATCTTCTACCACAACCCTATTGTAAGTCAAGGCCATTGATCATCATATCGGAAGATAAGTAGTTCATCCTAGGTACTTTAGAAGATAGGCAAGCAAGAGAAAAAGGTTGTAGAATCTAACTGGCGTCACTTCTAAAAATAAAACACGTATTCATCCTAACATCTATGCACAACGTAAGAGAAGATGTATCTTGAAATTACGTTGTCAAAGTCCTTAAGCATGAAATGTGAAAATTAAAAGGTGTGACTTCAGATTAGAAAACTACTCTTCATTTTAATTTTCAAGCAAATCCCTTAAACCTAGGGTTTCTAGAAGTTCATCAATCCGATCAAAGCTCGACTACTCTAGGGTTGCTTTAAGAATTCAGCAAACCACTTAGAGGATTAGTTCTTCATCATCATATTTTTATCTTTTCAGTATTTATTTATTTTTTTTTTTATTTAATAAGAAAGATTGCACAAGAAAGAAAACGAAAACAAGAATAGATCGAAGATTAAAACCGAGAGAGATATGACAAAAGAAATAAAATAAAGTGCAGAATTTAAACAGAGAACAAAAGAGTGACCTTTTATTTCGATGAATTGCCGGTTACACAATTGTCTCCTTCTTCTCCACAAAAAGCATGAAAAGAAAAATTACAATTTTCGCAGAAATTTAGAAATAGCTAAAGAAAAACCCTAGTTCCTCTCTGGATCCCCCTCCCTGTTGCGAATGCTCTGATATTTATAGGCAGAATGTGGAGAAGTCCCTGAAACCTGACCACCAAATTCCGTAACCTATCTCATCTAGATTGCCGCGGATGCGCGGCTTTTGCCGCGCCTCCGCGGCAATCTTGTGGCTTCTGGCCACGCGCTTTGGCGCGTGGCCTCTCCTGGTCCATCCATGTGGGCGCCTGCTTCTGGAAGGTTGATCCTGGCCTTTTAATCTGGATTTTCGAGATAACTTGGTGATCAAGTTACTCTTAATCCAGATTTCTTCAAATCCTCTCTCCACGAATTTCATCTTCATCTTGGCCTTTTATCCTTATCCCGCAGGTGTTTAGGGTTTGGTAGAAGTCTATCCAACCCTAATTTCTGATATTTGCAATTTTAATCCCTTGTATTGCATTTTGACACTTCGTATTTGCGCTTTTTCACCTGGGCTTCAAACATGGACTTGGATCTTGGGCTTTTGGGCTCTTTAAGCTTTATTCTTTATTTAATTGATAATTTGAGGCCTGCACATATTAAATAAAGAAATATTAATAAATGTGCATTATAATATGAATAAATGTGCAAATGCGATGGTATATATGATGACAATTATGCATTATTCACTACCTATCATATACTCTCTTATAGGTGAACATCGAACAAGTTCGCCGGCCAAAGCATCCTTCCAGGGGCCCAGCAAACCAGCAAGTCTACCTGCAAGGAACGAAACAAAGGAATCAGAATGATCTGCAACTTAGTATACTTCAACAGAGAAAAACTAAGTCACAAATGCAGATTGCAGACGCGGGAATGATCCACGCAGTCAGCCAAACAGACGCGGGAATGATTCACGCAGTCAGCCAAACAGACGCGGGAATGACCCACGAAATGAGCCAAACTGCTGCGTCAGCAGAGACAAACGCGAATCGAGACGCGGTCTCATTTTGCACCCAAGTCGAAAAGGCACAGACGCCGAAAATTGCCATCTCCTCATTGAGTGAACGAGAGTTGCAAGGCTCGGGTCTGAAACCTTTTTGGAATTCGTCCAAGGCAGTAGCCATAAAACGCGCCAAGACAGTGGCTTTGAAACGCAAACAAAGCCAGCGCCAAAGACCATGCACTCGCATCCAGAGAAGTTCAAGTCTGTGATGCAAATTCCAGAAGGAATGCACCAACACAAACTTCGTGAGGGGGGTCCAGATAATGGTGATGCCAAGGTACAGGCCGTGGTAGATTAAAATATCAGGGCTAATCGGGACGGCGTACCAACAGAGGACTCTACTAAGAGTCGGGTTCTCTGCATCCAAACGCGGGCGTGCAAGATGACCAGAGAGACACTCTGCCCCGAAGAGACCAAACAGGAGCATACAAGCCCTGGGTCATCTTCATCTACAGAGCCATCCTCATCCATGGAGACCATACTCTGAAGAAGATGAAGGTTCTCGGAGCACTTGCTCTCAAAAAGAAAGCAGTCCAAAGATTGGATTGAAGGGAGAGGGTGCGCCCTATTTATAGGCAGCACCCAATAACTGCAGTTATTGATCTCTTAATCTGAACCACCGGCCTTAATAACCGCGCGATTGTCGAGGTCCAATAAAGGACTGACGCGTGTAACGCCGCTTCGAAAACCGTCGCAGGCGCCAATCTCCAACCACCCGCATCGGTTCTCATTAAAGGGAATTAACGCTGAAGACCAATAAGAAGCCGACGCATGGATAACCGCTTCGGGAAACAGCGGAAAATCTGCATTCCCGATCATCAATAGAGATTTGAAGATCACATCAAATCTTTATGACAGGCTGTACATAACGCTTGGGAGGTTACACCAAGACGCATACTGAAGAAACGTATCCAAAATTCGCGTCCCCTCCCCAAATTGGATGACGATCACCCGCGTCCTAGAGGAATGTCCGCGTGACGCAAAGTCGCGTTCCTCAGCAAACGGGGACCCTTTTAAAGGAGAACACTTAGTCCATTTTTGGAATAATGGAAAATGCACAAGGCTGCGTCCCTCGCGTCTGCCTGATCCGCATCTTTCTTAGCGAAGCAGATTCGCGTCTCTCCCTACAGACGGATGCCGCGTCTTTTGAACTCATGGCCGCGTCCTTATGGATTGACGCTGCGTCTCATCAAAAGAACTTGGTTCTGCCCAAGTCTTTCTGAACTCATGGCCGCGTCTCCTTATGGATTGACGCTGCGTCTCATCAAAAGAACTTGGTTCTGCCCAAGTCCTTCTGAACTCATGGCCGCGTCTCCCTATGGATCGACGCTGCGTTTCGCCAAAAGAACTTGGTCCTGCCCAAGTTCTTCTGAACTGATACCCGTGTCTCCCTGTGAACAGAGGCCGCGAGTTGATGCTGCGTTTACCTAAGTTCAGTATTCACAGCCAGTGATCAAGAAGTTGGATTCATCCACAACTAAGCAAAGAAGATGGAACAAAAAGTGTCCTTTTTATATCAAAAGTGGATACAAACGCTCTGATAAATAGAGTGTCCTTTTCTTTAAAAAAAAAGAAAAGAAAAGAAGGCTAAATGTCCTGGTTCGCCAAGGAACAGATTTGCTCCCTGAGATGATGCATCTTGATCTGACGTGCCTTCTCAACTTCCATCATGGCTTGGACCCGCAGCTCCTCTTCAGATAGGAAGGGTTTTGCAGCCAGCTACGCTCGCAGAGATTCCACCCTGGAAGAATGTAGAGACAGACTCTCTTCAACTCGCACCTTAGCCGCCTGTTGCTTCGCAAGCTCCTCTTTGATGGTAACAAGTTTCTTCTCATTGATCGCAAGCACAGCTTCTGTCTTGGCAATGGTGTCCCGAGCCTTGGCAATGGTGTCCCGAGCACTGATGATGACGTGCTCCGTGCTCTGCATGACAATCTCGGATTCCCTTGAATCGTCAGTTAGTTTCTGACATTCAGCCTGGGAATATTCGAGGCTGCGGATCTCTGCATCTATTCGTGCCTCTGCCTCCTGTCGCTCTTGTTCTTGCGCAGCTAAGAGCCGAATTAGGGTGGCCTGGGCCTCACTAAAAGAGCTGGCATTTTCCAAAGACTTCAGCTCGTGCAGGTCGTCTCCCAGTTGCTCCACCACCCGCAGACACGCCTGGGCAAGTGAAGGGCCTCCGGTTAATTCGACGTTCTCGGCCAGATTTCTGAGAAGCGTCTGGGCAAAATTGAAGGAGCTGCTTCCACGTAAGATGAGATCAATACATGATCCCATCGAAGCAAAGAATTGTTGCACCATCTGGCGTGCCAGTTCCCCCATATCGTCACCACCTGGGAAGCTTCCCGACCCCTTTTCTGTCACGGGATAAGGGATATAAGGCAGATCTTCTCTCACAAGAGTTGTGCTGACCACCGATACAGCTAGAGCAGAAGTAGCTTCGGACGTTTCCAGGGGTGCTATCTCTACAGGAACTTCCTCCTCAGAAACTTCAGCCGAGACCCGAGCCATGTGGCCTTCCGGAGGAATATCAAACATTGGACTCTCCACCTGAGCCCCCTTAGGTCTCTCTGCAAATGACCACAACATCAGTCACAAAGGTGAAAAGCGAAACATTCAAAATATCAGAACTTCCTTACCATCTGGGAGGCCCAGAGATGCCGAATCCTTGGGCAAAACTTACGGAGTAGAAGTCTCCTTGGCTTCAATGGGAACCCCTTCATCCTGCAAAGTGGGTTCTTCCCCGGCCTTAGGGGTTGCCTCCTCTCCCGGCAAAAGGGAAACCTCCTCGGCATCAATAGTTGCCCCTGCTGGAGTTATCTCGGCAACTAAAGCCGTAACCCCTTCTGGCTGGGTCAACTCTTATACCATCTCCTCGATCTGCGAGGAGGAGGCAGCTTCGATTTCCAGTCAATCCTGCAACATAAAAGAGAGAATGTTAAGGTCTCTTCTTCGAAATTAGAAGGGAAATCAGGTCAAAAGGTGAAAAGAGTACCTCCAACGGGAATAATCGCCAGCTGTGATACCGTTGACGGCTCACCCCCATATATTTCTTCCTCTGAAATATGGGAGAACTTACTCGGATCAGGAGGAGCGGGTTCATCACCGTAGTCAACCTCGTCCTCAAAATCGCTTTCCCTGAAAGTGAGGAAGACGATTGCGCCTCGCGCGAAACCCCTGCAGGTGGAGCCTTGCCTCCAACTACCCCAGTGGTAGGGCTGGGGTCAGCCATCCGAGGACTGGAAATGAAGACAGAAGGAGACCCAGGTTGTTGAGCTGAGGAAGACTCGGGCTGAGCTGAGATCCCAGGGATCTTGACATTGCCTCCGCTCATTATATCGACCTCTAGCTGCTCATCCTCGTCAGTGGCGGTGGATCGATCAACGAGTTCCCCTTCCTCCGCAGACCCGTGGCCTCTGCTAAGTGACCTGGGAACATGGACTAGAGGAGTTTCTTCTTCAGCTATCTCTTCCTCCCTCAGTGCCTCAACGACAGCAGGGATCTCTTCAGATCGAGAGACTTCGGTTGTCAAGTCTCTTCGAACCTTCTTCGGAGCGGGTTCAGCAGTGGGAGTAGAGCCTTGACGACGCTTGCTCACCGCCTGTCGAGACTTAGTTGCTTGCGGCTCTGCCCTAGTCGCTTGTGGCTCCGCCCTTGGTGGTCGTGGCTCCATGGCTCGTGGCTCCATGGCTCGTGGCTCCCTTCTCATTCTTCGCCCGACCTCCTTTTGGGCCTTCAGGTACTGTTCTACGAGTTTCGTCGGTTTACTAGAATCCGTCCTTGCCTCGAGACTTGCATTGATGCTCTCGATGCATGAAGACGCCGGAAAAAAGTCTGGTGTTTGGATGGTCTGGGAGTACCAAGTGCAGAAGCTGAAGCTCGTACGGCACTTGGGCCCCTCGAGAGGTAGACGGAAAGATACTCCCGTCCCTCCAGCCATACTGTAGTACCAGGCCCGAGCACCCTCGAACAGGTTCCCTTCGAAGGCGAGTCTAGCATTGGGGTTCCCGACATAAAGCTGATCATAGCCGAACTGTCGAACAAAGCGATCGGCATGTACGGCTCAATGGTGCATGACGTCCCTTGCCGGAAAAGCACATATCCGGGCCGAATATTGAGCAACCACCAGAAGGCTTCCGCGGATAACCTCGTGAAATTATCTGGGCCCGCGGAATCAACAAGTAGATCCCCGAAAGATGCATCAGGGATCCGAGGGAGGCAACGATTGAGCTGGTAGTTCGCAGGGTCTGAAAGGCACTTCCGGACGTAATATATATAAGGATCATGCAATTTCGAACCCTCCAACCGCTGTACAAAAGGGACAGAACTCTCCCTCCAACGCACTGCCGTCATCAATGAAGGGCAATGCATCACGTACCAAACCACAAGGTACGTGTAAGGCAGCTCGACACGAGGGTTGGGACGCTTCACCGTCGGACTCCCCTCTGAGTCAACATACGGCTTTCCCTCGGAGTCTGCAGTTTTCGGTGGCTCGCAGAAACTCTTAGCGAGCGCCCGCAGCCCACTCTGAATACCAGCCGCCACGGCCGGGAGGAGGGCAATGGGGTTGCCATGAGCCAGGAGCACCGCCGGGTACACCACGTCAGCAACAATAACCTCATGTGGCAGCGTGGGCACTACACAACGTTTCAGCCACAGCATCAGAAAGCCCGCCAACAGCGCCCGATCGGAGATAGGAGTCCGGGCTTGATGGTGAAAGCTCTCAAAAACCAAGTCAGGGTCGAAACCGTCCTCATTCGACTCTGTGGTGTAGAAACTGTCAGGAGTCTAGTCAATCCTGTCTTCAATCTCCCTATCAGAGCTAGGAGCCAATCGGGTTATCCGATGGTCTTTGGTGTTGACATTGTTGAACAAGTAACTGGCCCAAGACAGTTGCTTGACTCCCTGCGATCGCCATTTGGTTATCTGGCCGCAAATGTGGAAGTGACATAGCACTTCCCAGTAGGTCTCATATATGAGGGGAAACTCCTCCTTCAAATAGTGAAGCTCCACAGTGGTCGGGACATATTCCTCATAGGGAATGTCCCCTGTCGACAGTCCCAAGACCTCGTGCAACTCGTGCAGAGCGAGGCCCATCTCCCCGACCGGAGTGAAAAATGTCCCCGTCAAAGAATTATAACGCTCTAGACTCCCGAAGAAGTTCTGAGAGCTTTGAGGGATCCCCCACTGCACGGCTCTGACTGCCGAGTACAGTCCCACACGCTTTAGCAGACCCCCGAGCTCGACAAGGACAAAGCTGACCATCCTGCCCCACCAATAGTTTTCTGTGGAACGGACCCACCCGGGCGCACGGAACCCAACGGGATAATCATCCTCCGCTTCCATGAATGCGTTGAGGAAGGTAGTGCCAAGTTGTGGTATCTCTCCAGCCGGCACATCAGACTTGCGCGACCCAGGGAAAAGGCCGATAACTGACCTGTCATGGCTATCATGACGGTGTACTTTATGGGAGCCCAAATCACCGAGAGTAATCTCAGGGACATATCGAGAGAGGTCCCATTCCATCTTTCGAGGGACGGACATGTGCTGGAAGTAGGACAGCGGGAACATCCTCTCCATGTTCGGAAGAAAGAACCTTCCATCCCTTATTTGACGGAGCCATTTGTAAGTTCCGTCATACACGCTATGGCCGCCATCGTGGATACGATCTCCGAAGAAGAAGGCAGGCTTCTCCAGCTTGATGCCAGCATCCGTTGCAAATACTGCATCAGTCATAAGCACCCGAAAAGTCCTCATGTCAACATTCGAGAGCCTCTCCTCACGAGCCTGCGACTTGTCAGCTGTCACGGGAATAGTCCTTTGTAGCATAAAGGTCAAGTCCCGGTCAGCACCACCTACATGTCCAAAGTGGCGCTTCTTGGGGAGTGAAGTAGTAGGGTGTGGCGCTGCAAAAAAAAGAAGAAGAAAAGAACACTTAGTTAGATACTCTATCAAAAGCAAGGAAAAAAATGCTAAAGTGTTCATAATCCAAACGCAGAAGAGACACTGGACGCAGGAATTATCAAATCCGCGTCCAGACCTGCGCATCCGCGTCCAAACGCAGAAGAGACACTGGACGCAGGAATTATCAAATCCGCGTCCAGACCTGCAGGATCGGCGTCTCCACAACATTCTCCTTGATGTCACTTCTGGGGTGCGAAAAGAAGGGAGTTATCCACCTTAACCCTTCCATCACCATAATCGCCAGAAGTTAAGGAGGGTAACTCCCTTCCTTTCACATCCCCAGATGTCTAAGTGCTTGGACTCGGGTGCCAGATTCATCAAAATCAACAGCTGATAAAACAGAACGCAAGGATCAAATCCGCGTTCTGTAAACTAAGTCCGCGTCTGAACCCTTCACAATTAGAAAATATTCTAAGTGAAGAATCTGAAGCGCAGGACCCAATAGCGCGAGGGTCCAAACCCGCGTCATGGTTATCAACCCAAAGACTGCGTTTGGGAATCAAACACGATTTAAGTTCGTGTGTTAAGAGTTCTTAAAGGTTCTTTGAACTTCCTTAATGGCGAAACTCACGCCTAAAAGGCATTTACCTTGGAGACCTTGGAGAACAACGTCCTGCGCAGAGGAGGAGCTGCCCCTCCGGGCCTCGGCGACGGTCGCCTTTGAAGAAGAAGCAGTCGGCTTGGTCTTGGGAGCCATGGCCAATTCGATCTGAGGTTCAAACAGATGAACTGAAGAGGAAGTTCTCTTTCTTAATCTTATCAGCGAGTGCGTTCGGAGAAGAAGAGTAATCTTCCCAACTGTGGCCTTTTATAGGCGCAAGGATTCGCGAAGATACGCAGCGTATAGCCCGATGAATGCTGCAGCGAATCTCTGTTCGACGCGTGGAACAGAATCACTTTAACGCAGAGAGAAGATCATGCGCCACGACTCTGTAGCAAATCGTCGCTCGACACGTGGCACGGATCATTTAATGAGCCAAGAAATCCGCGCGCCAAAAGGTGAAATCCCGTCGGTTCCCCAGGCCAACTGGCAGCGCAATCATGACGTGGCACGGACTCGCACCCGACGGCCATGTCTCTTCGATGGCTATGCCCCGTCAGCATCGCCATAAATGCGCCCAGACAATCGCATCTATATTCAAAAGATGCGTCTCTCCGGAGTTCGCGTCTTCAGCTGAACATCGCGTCTGCCTTATGAAGATCAGTCGCGTTTCCATTGCCAAAAGGTCGCGTCTTACTAAGAAGTCGCGTCTTTAAAGCAGTACTATCTCTGCTTTTTCAAAAAGAACCTGCGTTCAGTCCTTGCTTCTGCAAATCAGTTCAACAGTACACTGGCACAAGCAGGCGACCAACCACTCTTGGCTTAAAGCGCGTCCATGACAGACTAAAAGCAATCGGGGAGGTTTAGACTGTGCATCTAGACACTCAACATGATCAACTCTGGTGGCTTCAAAGAGTTCAACAGTACACTCACGAAGACCAACTCTAGATAAGATTAAACTCGGAGCATCAACAGTCTAGTCATGAAGGCGAACTCAGCTAGAGTCCAAAGTATTTCGAAATCCGTCCCAGTTAACTGCGGAATATCGAAAACTTTGGAGGGGGTTCTGTAGGCTGTCTAAAAATCACCAAGACAAGCCACCAAAACGCAGAGATCCAAGATCCAGGCGCAAGGCTAAATGTGACAATCAAGACGCGAAAGTCCAAACCCGCGTCTCAGCATCAAGGCGCGTTGGCTCAACGCCCGCGTCTCAGCATCAAGGCGCGTTGGCTCAACGCCCGCGTCTCAGCATCAACCCGCGTTGGCTCAACGCCCGCGTCTCAGTATCAAGGCGCGTTGGCTCAACGCCCGCGTCTCAGCATCAAGGCGCGTTGGCTCAACGCCCGCGTCTCAACATCAAGGCGCGTTGGCTGAACGCCCGCGTCTCAGCATCAAGGCGCGTTGGCTCGACGCCCGCGTCTCAGCGACAAGGTGCCCGCACCTTGGTTGTAACCACCCCGATTATGGCGACATCCACCGCCCATGTAGCGGGAAAGTTGGCCCTTATCGTGGAGCACTTTTAGGGGGCACGATCACCCCCTAAAAACCCTATAAATACCCCCGTCACTATTGAAGAGGGGTCGGATTTTCGAGAAGGAAAAAAAGAGGATTTTTCTTGGGTCGGACCCTAGGAGACTTTTGGCGATAAAAGAAAAAGGAGAGATCATCAACAGAGAGAGAGCTCGACTCTTCAAGCCTGCTTGCTGCATACAAGTTGCTCTTCGCCTACCTTCTCTTTTAGAGTTTTGGTGGACGGGGCTGAGTTACTCCTTCTACCTGCCAAGGAGAAGATCCCTCGACAGTACTGACGGTCATCTGGTCAACGGAGAACAAGATTCACTCTCCACCGCCACACGAAGAACCCAGCACTAAACAAAGGGGGAATTCAAGATTCAATATTCTCCCTCCCTTGTAACCGGAAGATTAGCCTCTTGTAATTTTTCATCTGATTCAAGGAAAAGTTGCTCCAGTCCGCTTTTACAGTTTTCCGTGTCAAACAGCTATGTGAAGCTCTTGTTAATTAAGTATAAGTGAGGCACACACACAATCAAGCCAAGCATATAATGATAAAGCAATATGAATGATGCAAGGCACAACACAAGCAATGAATGATAGATATGCAATGAATGATGTTTTGCACAAAGTAAAGAGAGAGAGAGTTAGAGAGACAATGTATCAAACGCAAAGGCACAGATATGTTTCGAGGTTCGAGCACCCAGCTCTACATCCCCTCCTACACCACCATGTAGGATTTCCAATCCACTATCTCCCACCGAGGGAACCTCCACCGAGGAGGATTTGTTACAACCCGGAGAACCGAACTCCTATCTCAAACAACCAACACCTCTACCGAAGAGGTTTACAACCAACACAATCACCTCACACTTGAGGGATACAAACTAAACTCCATCTCTACTAAAGAGGGAGCAAACCAATCACCCGATCAACCTCTACAAAAGAGGGAGCAAACCAATCACCCAATCAACCTCTACCAAAGAGGGATACAACAAAGATAAGGGTGTACAATAGGTGGTCTCTTTCAACCACAAACAAACTCTCCTTTTTCCACAAAAACAAGATCCTAATAGAATAGGATAGATGATATAGCTCAAGTGTGGAAATCAAAGTGTTTTGATCAAAGAAAATCTCTTGGGAAAATACCAAATTGAATATAGAATTTTAGATTAAGAAACAATTCCCAAAAACCTATTTTCTTTGAAATAAACAAAACACTTAAAACAAATGAAATGAATCTTTTTAGCACAAAAACTATTTTTAAAACTTGTTTAAAACACTGAAGATATCAGGAAATTTTGGCTCAAAAACTCTTGGCAAAAACCTTGAAGAGATGGGGTATTTATAGCCCAATCAGAAAACTAGCCGTTAGGCTGATATGGCAGCCTGACAGCTTAGCGGTCGACCAGCCTGGTTGACCGCCAACGGTCAGAAATATGACCGTTGGAAAACCTGGTCGACCGCCCGGTTGACCCAAAAATACAGAGAGCAGACTTCTCTGCTCTGGTCGACCGGCCCGGTCGACCGCCCACAGTGCCAGCAGCGTGCACAAGTCTGTGTACGTCGGTCGACCGATCCGGTCGACCGACTTCCGCCCTAGTCGACTTGTCAGTTGACTAGTCGACTTGGTTGAAGCCTGGAATAGAAAACTGGGTAAAAACATATTTTGAAAATACTTTTATCTTTTCTAAAACTTCCATAAAACTTGTTTTACATATTGCATTGATATATAAACATGTGATAAACATTTCTACTCAAATATCAAGCATATAAAATCATTTTTGTTTCTTAACATTTTTACCAAAAACAACCACTTGTATTTTTTCAAACTTGATTTTTCAACACAAGAATAGGATAGTCAAAATAAGTTTGTTTAACAAGTTAAAGCATGTATGTATAAATAGAAAACATCTACTATACATAAAAACAATTGTAAACTTATTTTGATCAAACTATTCATGAAAACCAAAACATAAAACATGTGTGTTGTGAGCACTTGAGCATATCAACTATACTAAGCTTTACAAATATGGATCTAAAACACACTATCTAAACTAGGATACCTAAGTCTTCTTGGCGATCTCCATCTTCAAGTAGACTTGCTCCAAACTCCGTGATCCACTGAGTGCAAATAAATGATCTTTAAGCTTTGGCACCAGAATCACCATGAAAAGCTTCTAAACTCTTTGTTAAAGCTAATCACCAACTAATATCTTGCTAATTGATCTGAAACTTAAAATCACAAGAATATTAGTAAACATAACTACATGAGTTAATCATCATCAAAACTAGAGTGGAAGACCTCTCGGCCAACAATCTCCCCCTTTTTGATGATGACAAAACTCATGGAGTTATATATGCATGGATTAAAGTTAAGCTTCAAAGAAGCTCCCCCTTAACTCATGCATAAACAAATAAACAATAAATATGCATGAATGATAATGCATAAACAATAAAAGCTCTAGATACCAAATGGAATATTCAAAACAAAACATGCTCTTGATACCAATGAAATTTTCAATACATGTTCTAGATACCAATTAAACTTAATAAACAATTAAACTTAATATATGCAAAAACTTAATTATGCATATATAAAACTTCTCAAATACTTCTCCCCCTTTTGTCAATCATCAATAAAGGGGTAAAAGCAAAATCAAAACAATAAATTTTTCTCTCCCTTTTTGTTTGAAACAAAGAACCAACAAAAAGGTTAAAAACAATTAAAAACAATGTTCTCCCCCTTTTTATCTAAAACAAAAACGATATCAATTAGGGGTTACAATCAATTAAGATATCAATTTATACATATGTCAAAGATAGCATCTTGATACCAATTGAAAGTGAACATAAAACAAACAATAAGTGGTATATGCAATATACATTCATGAAGAGGAAGACGCTAAGTTAACTTCCCTACACATATGCATTACATGAAGAAGGGATGACAAGCCCCAATTCACATAACACATATTATGTAATGCATAAGAGGAGATGTGAAGCTCCCCCTACACACATGTATCACATAAAGAAAGGATGTCAAGCCTCTCAATACAAGATACACTCAACATGAATCTATATGTAGAAGAAATGTTAAGCTCTCATTGCATATAGGCAATATAAATCAAAAATTTTGAGTATTTTCTTTAAACAAAATTTTGAGATACCAATTGAAATTAAACATAAATCTTGAATTCCTAAACATGAAGCTTGATACCAATTGAAATTATTATTCTTTTTAAAAGCAAATGATATCAAATTGAAATACAATATTCATTCATAAAGTTTGAGAGTGAAAATCAAATACCAATTGAAATAGAATATGAAATACACATTTTCTCCCCCTTTATGAAGTACCAAAAGAAACAATGCATAGGCTTGAAATAAGATACCAATTGAAAAATAAATCAATTGAAATAAAGTTAAAGCTCAAGCTCTAGCATAAATAAGATTTGTGCTTAAGATATAGAAATATAATAGCACAAATAAACATGTATATGTGTATGAGTATACAAAAGGATCAAATTGATACCAATTGAAATAGTTCAATGATACCAATTGAATCAACAATAATAATCAAATGTATATCTCATATAATCTACCACCCAATCATGGTTCAAGTTTTAAATGATTTTCATATTAAGTCATACATGAGCATGATCTCCCATCCAACTGCCCTTGGATGGTAGGGGTTTTCAAAAATAGATTTGAAAGTTATAGTATGTTTGATAACATCTACCATAATGAAGAATATCGCAACTAGTTAAATGAAAAACTTGTTAACTAGTACGAAATCCTTCAAGCAAGGAATAAAAACCGAATAGTTTTTCATGAAATAAGAAATCCACATGATAATCAACACTCTAATCCAAATTAGCATAAATATTACTCATGAAAATAAAACATGAGTAAATAATAAATGTGAGTGTACAAATAAGATGTGAAGATCATAATCATGAAAACATGTTCAATTAAGCTCAATTATTCCTTTAAACAAGAAAATATGAAAATCATCAAAACTTATTTAATCTTCAAGGTATATGTATGTCTAATACAAACTAAGGGATACATACATATCCAAAACACAACGAGTCCACAAAGATATATGCATGAAGGCACGTGGCTCAAAAGGATGTCTATGTATAAGAATAATTTGGAAAAGATGGACATATACTGAAGTTAAAACATGAAAACATGAAAACATGAAAAGCTAAATCTTCATTAAAAGCAGTTTTCATTTCAAGGTATATGTATGAATTGTCAACATAATAAGTATACATACATAACCCTAAACACAAATGAGTCCATATATATAGATTTGCATGAAAGGCAAATGACTCAAGGGGTATACATGTATATCTTAAAGTTTTGCAAAAATACACATATACATGAAATGAAAACTCATGATGCAAAACAAATCTAAAAATGGGAATACAAGTTTAAAATGTACGAATCATCAAAACTAGACTATACTAATACATCTAATGGGAATAAATAAGCATTCAAGCACAAACATATATAGATTTATTTGTTACCCACTATATGCACAAGTATAATTCCTAGTCTTAATGAAAACTAACATCTAAACAAATATTCAGGACATGGAGCATCAAAACATGATAAAAATCATTATGATAAATATAAACATGTTTATTGTGTAAATCACATGCTATTAGATTTATGATGTACATGATAGCTAAGTTAACGAGAGATAACTAAAAATGTGGCCATATAAGCATGTGTGTCTCAAATACTATACATGTATGTCAAGGATCTAATTAACATGGTATTTTCATAATGATCAATAAACATCAAAACATGCTATAAACAATGATGAAATATAAAGCATGTAAACAAATAGGAGTTAGGAATCGTTACCAAAACCTCGAAGGCAACGCTCCTTGTCTCCAAAACATGGTGGTCCTCTCCACCAAACATCCCTTGAAAGTGATGCATCCAAATAATCTCCTTTAAGCACGGAACGCATCCACTCCAAGGTGCCATCACTCTCACGTCATGTGAGAGCCCACACCTACATCAAAAACTCTATGGGTGGTCTTTGTTACCCATATCTTATGGGTCAATGGGGGTAGTACCTTCTCTAATCCAAACAAAATTCTTTGCTAAATTTACATTATGTCATCTATCAAAACAAAATTTAGCAAGGTGGCCCTTACGTCCACAATGTGTACATGTGTACACATGAGCATACATGGTGTGATGGTGTCCGTGAGGAGTATGTGTATGTCGTGAATGGTGTGCATGCATAAAAGATGGAACTTGTTTCTTTCGAACCAAGGATTCCAAACGTGTATGATTCTTAGCACATTGGCTCATAGTGGAGCCCAAACAATCCATTTTCTTCTTTAACAAATTTATATCATTTTTAATTATAGAAGAAGTGGAGCATGCAAGGGGTAATCTAGGTGAAACTACCCTAGCATGGCAAACATGTGAATTAATCTTATTTTGCAAAACTTCATTTTTCTTCAAACAAACATTTAAATCATTTGAAATAGAAATTATTTTATTTTTCAAAGCAACATTCTCTTTTAAAACAAAATCAACTTTTGAAGACAAGTTTTCATTTTTCTTCAAAAGAGTTTCACAATCATTTTTATTTTTCAAAAATTCATTTTCTTTTAATACAAGATTAAGTTGAGATTTTAATGAATCCCTTTCATTTGAAATCTCCTCTTTCTCTTGCAAAACAACATCAAGTCTAGCAATCAAATTTTTATTTTCATTATTAATGCCTAGACTTTTCTTTTTCAAAACTTTATATTTTTCAATTAATTTTTCACAAAAATTGAAAGTTCTTCATTTAAAGCATGAGCATCAACATAATCATCACATGAAGAACTAGAGCAATCATCACTATCTAAGTGAGTTTCCGATTGTACCTCAAGGGAGTCATTCCCTTGGCCCATATAGTATTGTGAGTCAGATTCTCCACTAGATTCCTCTTCTTGGATCGGCAATTGAAGCTTGGAGGAGGTGATGGTTGTCAACTTGTTCCACACTGCAAAAGCGGAATCAAGATTAGAAACATGCAAAAGATATTCTTTAGGTAAAGTGCTTCTAATGGACTCAAGGGCTTGTACATTGGCCATTATATGATCACCATTACCAAGATAGCATTTCTTGGTAGCGGCAAGAAAGACATGCAAACCTATGGTTTTCAAGTACATGGATATCCTATACTTCCAAACAACAATGTTGGAAGGGTCAAAACTAGGTGGGGTCATGAAGTCCATGGTAAACTATATGTGTGCAAACAAGCAAATGCAAACAAGATTAGCAAACAATGGATCTTACTCCTAGGATGTTAAGCCTAAGTATCAGGAGCACTAGCTCTGATACCAATTGAAATCACCTAGAGGGGGGGGGAATAGGTGATAGTGCTAATCTATGAAACTAAATGCGCTAAATGCGGAAGCTAAAAACAATTTGCAAACATACTTAATACAATCAACAAGTGTAGCCGAATTCCCCGTGAAGGGCTCTGGACTAACTCCTCTTGATTCCCCTTGAATGGTTGAGGTGCTATGTGAAGCTCTTGCTGATTAAGTATAAGTGAGGCACACACACAATCAAGCCAAGCATATAATGATAAAGCAATATGAATGATGCAAGGCACAACACAAGCAATGAATGATAGATATGCAATGAATGATGCTTTGCACAAAGTAAAGAGAGAGTTAGAGAGACAATAGATCAAACGCAAAGGCACAGATATGTTTCGAGGTTCGAGCACCCAGCTCTTTATCCCCACCTACACCACCGTGTAGGATTTCCAATCCACTATCTCCCACCGAGGGAACCTCCACCAAGGAGGATTTGTTACAACCCGGAGTACCGAACTCCTCTCTCAAACAACCAACACATCTACTGAAGAGGTTTACAACCAACACAATCACCTCACACTTGAGGGATACAAACCAAACTCCACCTCTACCAAAGAGGGAGCAAACAACAAGCCTCAACCTCTACCAAAGAGGGATCAAACCAATCACCCAATCAACCTTTCCCAAAGAGGGATACAACAAAGATAAGGGTGTACAATAGGTGGTCTCTTTCAACCACAAACAAACTCTCCTTTTTTCACAAAAGCAAGATCCTAATAGAATAGGATAGATGATATAGCTCAAGTGTGGAAATCAAAGTGTTTTGATCAAAGAAAATCTCTTGGGAAAATACCAAATTGAATATAGAATTTTAGATCAAGAAACGATTCCCAAAAACCTATTTTCTTTGAAATAAACAAAACACTTAAAACAAATGAAATGAATCTTTTTAGCACAAAAACTATTTTTAAAACTTGTTTAAAACACAGAAGATATCAGGAAATTTTGGCTCAAAAACTATTGGCAAAAACCTTGAAGAGATAGGGTATTTATAGCCCCATCAGAAAACTAGCCGTTAGGCTGATGTGGCAGCCTGACAACTTAGCGGTCGACCGGCCCGGTCGACCACCAACGGTCAGAAATATGACCGTTGGGCAAACCCGGTCGACCGCTTGGTCGACCCAAAAATACAGAGAGCAGACTTCTCTGCTCCGGTCGACTGGCCCGGTCGACCGCCCACTGTGCCAGTAGCGTGCACAAGTCTGTATACGTCGGTCGACCGATCCGGTCAACCGACTTCAGCCCTAGTCGACTTGTCAGTTGACTAGTCGACTTGGTTGAAGCCTGGAACAGAAAACTGGGTAAAAACATATTTTGAAAATACTTTTATCTTTTCTAAAACTTCCATAAAACTTGTTTTACATATTGCATTGATATATAAACATGTGATAAACATTTCTACTCAAATATCAAGCATATAAAATCATTTTTGTTTCTTAACATTTTTACCAAAAACCAACACTTGTATTTTTTTCAAACTTGATTTTTCAACACATGAATAGGATAGTCAAAATAAGTTTGTTTAACAAGTTAAAGCATGTATGTATAAATAGAAAACATCTACTATACATAAAAACAGTTGTAAACTTGTTTTGATCAAACTATTCATGAAAACCAAACATAAAACATGTGTGTTGTGAGCACTTGAGCATATCAACTATACTAAGCTTTACAAATATGGATCTAAAACACACTATCTAAACTAGGATACCTAAGTCTTCTTGATGATCTCCATCTTCAAGTAGACTTGCTCCAAACTCCATGATCCACCGAGTGCAAATGAATGATCTTTAAGCTTTGGCACCGGAATTACCATGAAAAGCTTCTAAACTCCTTGTTGAAGCTAATCACCAACTAATATCTTGCTAATTGATCTGAAACTTAAAATCACAAGAATATTAGTAAACATAACTACATGAGTTAATCATCACCAAAACTAGAGTGGAAGGCCTCTGGGCCAACAAACAGCACTGCAGCACCAAGGCGCGAGGGTCAAAACTCGTGTCTCAGCAGCACTGCAACACCAAGGCGCGAGGGTCGAAACCCACGTATCAGTTGTAATTTTCCTCGTTATAGGGTCAATCACTACCCACATAATAAGGAAGTAACCCCCATTGTGGAGTGTTTTTAGGGGGCACGTTCACCCTTGAAACCTCTATAAAAAGAGCGCCTGCTATTGAGTAGAAGGGGGTGCGTAGAGAATTTTGGGGATAAGAATTTGACTTGTGAGCTTCCACAGAAAGGAAAGAAAGTTTAACTCTTCAAGCAACTTGCTGCGTACAAGCCAACCTTTACCTATAATCTCTTTGAGATTTCTGGTCGATAGGAGCTGTGTTACTCCGTCTGCCACCCAAAGAGAAAATCCTCCAAGAAATTCAAACGTTCACCCGGTCAACGAAAAACAAGATTCACTTTCCATCGCCACCTGAAGAACCCAGCATTAAATAAAGGGGAGATTCAAGTCTCAACATTTTCCCTCTCTTATAATCAGAGCATTAATCCGTTGTAATCTTTCATTTGATTCAAGGAAACTTTACACGAATTTTTCTCCCACCAAACAATAGTTTTAGATAAAATTTACATATACATGAAGTTAAAAAACATCATCATGAAACATGTCAAAAAATAGAGAATACAAGTCAAAATTCATGAATCATCAAAACTAGGCTATACTGGTACATCTACTGAGTACAAATGAGCAATCAAGCACAAACATATAATAATTTATTTGTTGCTCACTCATTGTACAAGTTTATACTCAAGTTTAAATGAAGGCTACATTTAAACAAGTAACCAAAACATGAAGTGCAAAAATCAAAATAAAACTCATATGATCATTATGGTAAATGTACGTGCTATTAGAGCTATGATATACATAATAGCTAAACTATGGTGAGAACACAAAATATGGGTCCATATAAACATGGATGTATCTCAAATACTATGTATGTATATCAATAGTCTAATTAACATGGCATTTAACATAGTAATCAAAACATACTAAAAATCAATGACATGAAAGCATCTAAACATAAATGGGAGTAAGAGATCGTTACCAAAACCAAGAGAGTATATCTCTATGTTTCCAAACTAAGGTGGTCCTCCCACCAAACCCTTGAAAGTGATGCATTCAAAGTAGTCACCATTAAGCTCGGAACGCATCCACCTCAAGGCACCGTCACTCTCACGTCAAGTGAGAGCCCACACTTACATTAAATAAAATAGGAGTGATCTTTGATACCCATACTCTATTGGGTCCATAGGGTTAGAACCTTTCCTAACCCAAACAAACATATTTGTAAAATTTACATTATGTACTCTATCATAATAAAACTTTGCAAGGTGGCCCTTACGTCCGCAATGTGTACATGTGTACACATGCGCATACATAGTGTTGTGTGTACGAACGTGGGAAGCATGTGTATGCCATGTATGGTGTGCATGCATAGGAGGAATATGTTTCTTTCGAAACATAGATTCCAAACGTGCGTGATTCATGGCATTTTGGCTCAAAGTAGAGCCCAAACAATCAACACTCTTCTTTAGCATACAAATATCATTTTCAATCATGGAAGAAGAGATATATGCAATAGATACACTAGGTGGTGAAGCTACACTAGCATGGCAAACATGTGAATCTAGATCATTTTTCAAAGAAACATTTTTCTTAGAAACCAAATCAAATTCCTTTGAAATAGAAGCAATTTTGTTTTTCAAAGATCCATTTTCTTTTACAACAAAATCAAGTTTTGAAGTTAAAACCTCCTTTTTCTTCAAACAATTTCACAATCATTTTTATTTTTCAAAATTTTGTTTTCATTTAGGGCAAGATCAAGTTGGGATTTCAATGAGTCCCTTTCATTGAAAATTTCAACTTTTTCTTGCAAAGCCAAATTAAGTTTTGAAAACACATCCTTATTTTCTTCTTTCATTTTAAGAGTTTTCTTTTTCAAGAGTTGATATTTTTGCAAAAGGTTTTTAAATAATAGATAGTTCTTCATTCAATGTATTAGGATAAACATAATCATCACCTGAAGAACTAGCACTATCATCTAGTTGAGTTTCCGAATGTACCTCAAGGGAGTCATTCCCTTGGACCATGTAGCAACGTTGTTCGAATTCTCCTCCACTAGATTCCTCCTCCATAATGTTTGGCTTTTGGAGCGCGGGAGAGGTCAACATGTTCCACACTGTAAAAATGGAATCACAAAGAGAAATCATACACAAATATTCCTTATTAAGTGTGCTTCTAAGTGCCTCAAGGGCTTGTACATTGGCCTCTTTATGCCTACTATTATCAAGATAAGATTTCTTAGTAGCAGTAAGGAAAACACGCAAACTTAGGGTTTTTAGGTACATACTCATCCTAAATTTTCACATGTCAAAGTTGAAAACATCATACATGGGAGGGGTCAAGCAATCCATGAGTGTATGTAAACAAATAGTGTGCAAATGCAAATCTAGATTAGCAAAATCAAGATCTCATTCCTTGGTGGTTAAACCTAATATCCGAGCATAGGCTCTGATACCAATTGAAATCACACCTAGAGGGAGGGTGAATAGGTGTGAGGCTAATCTAATGACAAATAATGCGGAATTAAAAACAATGCAACACACTTAGTATAACCAAAGAGTGTAACCGAATTCTCGGTGAAGGGCTCTGGACTATCTCCTCTAAATTCCTCTAAATAAGAGTTGAGGTGCTATGTAAAGCTCTCTTGGTTCAACACAAGTATGGCACACAATCAAGCCCAAGCATACATATATGATATGACAATAAGATGCAATGCATAATGTAAGAGAGAGAGTTAGAGAAAGTGGATCAAACGCAGACACAAGAATATGTTTTGAGGTTCGAACTCACAGCTCTACGTCCCCACCTTCACATAGAAGGATTTTCACTAACTCGTCCACACAGGACTTCCCACATAGGGAACCTCCACTGAGAATTTGGGCAAATACAACTAGGAGTATACAACTCCTCTCTGCAACAAATACAACCTCTCACTAGAGGCAAGGCACAACACAAATTACCTCTACACTTAGAGGGATAGGCACTTAGCCAAACAGCCAATCAACCTCTCACTGGAGGGATTAGGCTCAAAGCCAACACAAGATCAACCTCTCACTAGAGAGATACAAATACTATTTCCACAACCACCTCTCACTAGAGGGATATCAACACAATCACCTCTCACTAGAGGGATATCACAAAGTATGGAAGGATTCAACACTTGTGGTATCAACAACCACAAACTAATTCTTTCTCACAAAAATAAGATCCTAATAGATAGTATAAATATGATAGCTCAAGTGTGAGAAATCAAGGTGTTTGGAAAGCAAACCACAAAGAAAAATACTTGAGAAACCAACTAGAATTTGATAGAAATGAAGAACAAAATAACTATCCCAAATACTCTATTTTTTTAATTTTTCTGACCCTTGAAAACAAATAAAGATAAATCTTTTTGGCTTAAAAACTCTTTTGAAAACTTGCTGATAAAGACTTGTAAAGGTGGAAATTTTTGCTCTTGAAAATCTTATACAAAACAGCCAAGCAATGGGGCATTTATAGCCCCCAAACCAAATCTGCCCATTGGCAGCAAGAAAGGGCAGATTTGCCCTTCCGGTCGACCGCCCGATCAACCAGCCCAACAGTCATATTTATGACCATTGTGCCTTCGGTCGACTGCCGGGTCATCTGGGACTGCATACAGAGAGCAGCAGCTCTCTACCGGTCGACCGACCGGGGTCATTTTCAGAGAGCAGAGCTCTCTGGATGGTCGACCGGCCGATTGACTGGGCCCAAGCCGTGGCTGCGTGCACGTCTGTGCACGTCGGTCGACCGGACCGGTTGACCGGACCAGTTGACCGACTTCTTCTATGGTCGACCGGTCCGGTCGACCGGCAGACAGCCAGGTCAAACTGTTTTAGGGATTAAAAACTTTTTTTATCTTTGATTAAATCTCATAAAATCATATAAATTTCACAAAAATTAGTTCTTATTAGATCTTTAAAATACAAATATGTGTGATAAAAATTCAACACATATTTCAAATAATTTGAACCATTTTTGTGTTCTTGAAAGTTTGTCTTAAAACAAAATCCGTATTTTCCAAAAACTAGGATTTTGAAATTGAAATCCGATTTTTCCAAAACACATGTAAATACAAAAACATGATATTAAAACAACTATTAAGCATGTTGTATCTGGATAGTATCCATTATACATATAAAGATTTATATCTATGTTTTTGACTTGAAAACCAAGATCGGTTAAACCGAAAAACCAAACACAAAACTTTAAACTTGTGTGTGTATTGTGAACTTGAGCATATCAACACTGTTTACCTTTACACAAGATCTAAACAGATCTTAAGCTAAACAAACCGATGTCTTCTTGTAGAACTCCGTCTCCAAGTCGACTTGATCCAAACGTGATCCATCAAGCTTGATTCCAACCGAGTGCTATATGCCATCTTGACACGCGAGCTCTTGAATCATCATGTGAAAGCTCTAAAATACCTTTGTTGAAGCTAATCACCTACTAATAACTTGATCAAATATCTGAAACTAAATATCACAAGATTATTAGTAAAACATAACTACATGAGTTAATCATCATCAAAACTAGAGTGAAGGGCCTCTGGGCCAACACTTCGTCAGATTCACTCTCCGAATCCCATGTAGCCTTTAAAGCCTTCTGTTGTATGGCTTCTACGAGGTGGAGGGGTTGCCCATATTTTTCGGACACTCCGCAACGATATGCCCCGGCTTCTTGCAATTGAAGCAAATGATCTTGTTTCTTCCTTTCCTTGCCATCTTCTTCTATTTTGAAACTTCTTTGTGGAAATTCTCCTAACATTCTTCACAAGGAGGGAGAGATCTTCATCATCCTCTTCTTCATCATCTTTATCGGAGAAGGTGGAAGAGGTTTTGAAAGTGATTGCTTTCTTCTTTAGAGGAGCCATCTCTTCTCTAGCCTTTCTTTCTATCTCATGGGTCTTAAGATTGTCGATAAGACCAATGAGCTCCATTTCCTCCTTGTCGTTAAGCTCCTTCAAGGTTATAACATTAACTTCCCATGAGGGTGGGAGTGCACGAATGATCTTCCTCATCTTTTGATCATTGTCAACAGCGTCACCTATAGAAGCAAGATTGTTAGTTATTTTTATAAATTTTGTTATCATATCATCAATGGTGTCATTTTCTTGCATGGTAAAGTTTTCGTATTGGAAACGTAAGAGGTCAATTTTAGCCCTCTTAACTTGTGATGTTCCTTCTTAAGTGACTAAAAGGTTAGTTCAAATTTCATATACAAATTTGCAGTGTAAGACTCTAGCAATGTCATCATCATTGAGAGCTTGAAGTAAGACGTAGTGTGCCTTTAGCATTTGCATCAAACTTTTTTGTAGTAATATCGGACCAAGTATCCTCATCGTCAAGGGTGCGCTAAAGGGTTTAGTCACTGCTTTTACAACCCGGCTTCCTAAGGATTGCAAAACCACGGCCATCTTAACCTTTCATATGGGAAAGTTAAGGCCATCAAACTTGGGTGGGTTCTTAATACCTTTGGCTATCTTCACTAATGCGTATGAGAATGAATATGAAAAAGATGATTAGCAAATAAGGATCTCTCTAAGGTTGTTAAGCCAAGAAACTAGAGACCAAAGCTCTGATACCAATTGAAAAACACATAGGGGGTGAATAGGTATTTATGCTAATCAAATGTACTTTTAAAACTAGTCAAGATGTACGATGCAAGTGGTCACTCAAAACAAGAAATTAAAGCCAAATTCCCGGTGAAGGGCTTTAGAACTTCTCCTATTTGATTCCTCTAAATGATGAGTTGAGGTGCTTAATTGCTTCCTTATTGATATGAGTATAAACCAAAAATGGAAGAAGATGAAATGAATACAATATTGAAAAATGAGACAAATAGTATCACAAGTATAAGAGTGTAAAGCAACAAAGAGCAAGAAGAAATCAATCGCAAACACAAGAGAATTTATTTCAAGGTTATAGCCACTACTCTAGGTCCCCGCCTTCACCACTATGAAGGATTTTCACTTTATCCACTAAAGAAACTTTCACAAAGGAACCTTACACCAAAGGGATTACAACTTAGCTACTAAAGACCGGAGTACCAAACTTCAACAACTCTATCCTCCACACAAGAGAAACCACAAGCCAATAGATTACAAGGCACTTGGTGATCTAATAAGACCACAAACACTCTCTTATAACTTCTTATAGAGTGGAATATGATTTTAGGCTCAAGAAGCTAAGTGAGAGAAGAAAATCAGTTGAAGAGATTTAGAAAACTTAAAAACCAACTGAAAAAGCTTTTGAAAAAGAAGAACTTTGAAATGGAAAGTAATGAAATACTTCTCTCTTGAAAACCCTTGAAAACTTGGATATCTTATTGAAATTATAAAACTTGTATTTTTGAAAAATGTATTTTTATGTGTATAGCTTCTTGAGCACTTCTATCATATTCCTACTTTTTAACATACAAAAATCTTACAAGGTTCTGGTGACTACAAGATTTTCAATCAGGCTTCTCCATTTGCATCGTTTGAGTGTACTAAATTTTGATCCCGTATTTGAGTCTTGTTTAGTCTATAACACCTTCCTTTAGAGAAAGAAACCCTTGAATCCTTAGAACCCTGAAATAGTCTTAAACACTTAAACTTGATTAGTACAAATAACTATATATGCTTTGTTATCATCAAAATCATAAAACCAGGTGATTATAACATTGGGCCAACAGTAAGTTCCAAATTACCACAAACTCTCATACTATTCAAATCATAGATCCAACACTAAACTCTGTTTTTAAACAATTGAAATACCCGCCAACAAAATTATATATAACAGAATAATGACAAAAACAAATATATAATCACGTGCAATAATAAACTAATATTTCATTAATTCACATTAAATGATAGAGTTAAGAGATAAAACAAAATAAATAAATAAAGTAAACGCTCAAATGAAATGACACGGTTCCAAGTCTAAATTGCCATAAGGTCTGCACTGTACAAAGTGGTCATAATCTTCGAATCGTCTTGCGTGCTAGGTCTATTATGACATAACTTTGGATCTTCTGTTACTTAGTTCGGATCTAAAATATTGGGTCGGTTATACAACTGTAACACCGAGAAAGAGGTACATGAACCCACTCGCACATATACACAAATATACATAGAGGGCTACACAAGCACATACACACTCACTAGAGGGACACATTCTTACATGCATTCACACATGCACATCCACACATGCACACATATACCCACACGTTCATGCAACACACACATATACACACAACACACACACGCACCCAAATACACACAACACATATACTTAGGGCGAAATTAACATACACATTATATATATACTCACATTTACAGAGAAGAGAGAGAGAAATAGAAGGAGGAAGAACGTGAGAGGGGAAGAAGACTCACACAGGGGCCATGCACAAGTGGCGCTCAGCTCTGATGGCACGGCAGGGTCGAGGGGGAACTTTGGTGGTGGTTGAGGAGGTGGACGACATGGTCATGGCTCCGAGGGCTATCTAAGAAGGCCATGCGTGCGAAAGAGGCGGGACATAGCCGAGGGCTATTGGGGAAGGTTGATTGAGGCTAGACCTGCACACAAAATACGGAATTATAGAACTTAAGAAAGGAGATGTGCAAGTGCTCAATTCTTCCACTATAGCAAGTGACTATGCGGGTCGTGATCCACAAGGAGGGTTTACGATGAAAGCTTTACGGTTCTTTATTGAAATCATTAAGAAGAAAAGCGAAAGTTCTTCTCTGTTTTAAAGTTATAAAAATGAAAAAGAAAGTTATAGTTAAAGTTAAGAAGAAAGTGAAAGATGAAGAAGGTGGAAAAATCCAGAAAACAATAAAGTGACTATGTACAAATGGAGTGAGTGGAGAAGAAAGAGTTGGAAGAGGTGGTGATCTATACTAAAGAAATAAAAGAAAAGAAGGAAAGAAAAGTGAAGAAATACTTACCTAGGTTGATTGATGACTTACTTGGAAACCTTTTGCAAGTTCTACCTTTTTGCTTTGGAGGCGTTCAACGCATAGATCATAAGCTCGAGCTCTGTCCCCGTGCACATTATATTGTCAAGCATATCAAGAACGAAGTGATGCGGAGCTTGGAAGAGGAGAACGGCTTCATGAACTATCGCTGGCTCTCACGTAGCTTAGTTATACTTGCTTTGGAATTCACTTGTAGACTCAACAAATACAACCAAGGTAAAGTAGAAAGAGGAAGAGGAAAGCACACAAAAGAAAAGGAATGTAAAGAAACGAACATAAATAAAAGTTTACCTTTATTGCTTGAGACAATGAAAGAAAGGAGGAGGGTACATCGGTGTCACTCTCAACATATGCCTCTCTCTCTTACTTACATGAATCATCATCTAACCTAAGCTACATACAAGTTACATAAGAGTAAAACCTAAACTACAAAATGGAAAAACTAGTCTAAAATTCCTAACTCTGCATTGGCGTCCCTTTTCAGCACAAAGCATGGCCTTTTATAGGGCAAATACCCAATAATCAGGATCCCGGGGAGATCGGGGGAGCAAACGCTCCCCCTAACTCCCCAACAAAGCCGCGGAAACGCGGCTTGGGCTGCGTTTCCGCGGACAGGGTGTGGCCAGATGGCCACACCCTGTTGGTGGGTCATCCTGGGAGTTTCTTCTAGCTTTATCCTTTGTTGATTTCTTCGTTTGAGCTCCGGATTCCGACGAAATGACCTTGGATTCTTGGCTTTAACCGATCGATTCTGAGAGGATTCTTCTCAACCGGTTTCTACCTCTTGATTTTGCCCTAATTTAGTGTGTGCGAATTAATTCTGATTTAATTCGAAATTCTGGTGGGCTTTTGGGCTCATTTCTCTTCATCTCCTTAAGGATTGGGCCTGCAAATAAATTAAACAATTAATTAGGACCATGCAGGCTTTTATTCTAAAATAAGTATGGAAATATGATATTAAATATGCAATATTAGCGACCAATCACACCCCCATACTTATCTTTTGCTCGTCCTCGAGCAAAACAACTAATCTATACTAAAGATTATTAGACCACTTTCGTAGGTCACGCGATTGCACTGAGCATGTGCAACAAGCCGTTAAACCTCTAGGTTTCCCCTAGAGGACGAGTGTTGTCTCGTGAGGGTTTTCAGTGGATTACACCCACAAAATCCATAAAGAAAGAGAAATAAAGAGTTAGTATTTTCGAAAGGCATTTTGAAAGAGAAAAATATTTGAAATATAATTGTAAGATCTAATGCAATCTATAAGTTATAGGAAGACTGAATTTTTCATTCCTAAACTTAGTCTCTATTCAAAAATTTGTTATCAATTTAAGTAAGGAGTCAAATTGTGCTTCTCATCTAATCTATTACTTTACCCTAAGTCATATGCACTTGTGACTGTGAAAATTTTGACTAAGGGTTCATTAACTCTAACTCTTATGCCTTATTTATTTATATATACTTTTTTTTGTTTTGTTTTATTCCTCAATTTCATTAGGCTTTCTAATCTACCCATGTAACAAGCATTCAGTCGGTGACACCCAAACCGGACAGTTTTAGGGCACCAGGTGAGAAAACACCCCTAAGGACTTAAATACTCGAGCAGATAAGGCCTCGAAACCAAGGTTTTTATTTATACGATGTACCCCTTTTAGGCATGAATACTTATGCTTCATGAGGCATAAATACCCAGCTTAATCAGAGGGTACACATTTTTCAAACTTATCTAATCATCTTTCACATAAATACTAAGGCTTGCTTAGGCCAAAGCACCTAGCTAGTTAATAATTAGACTTGTTTTTTTTCTTTTTTTTTTCAAACTCATCTAATTATCTTTTGCATAAATACTAAGGCTTTCTTAGGCCAAAGCACCTAGCTAATCAATAATTAGATTTGTTTATATATATATATATATATTTTTATAAGACATAAGAATCTTTGTTTTTGAACCCTAAGTGTGTAAGTGTATGAAGTGTGCATATTTCATCAAGGTAAAGATCATGACTAAATTACTTTGACAAATTATCTTCCTAACTCTATAAATCAAACAAATAATCTTATTTTGACCAAGTATAAGAAATCCTAATTTGGATTTTCCTATTCCTTAAAATTAACTTAATTTCTTACAAAAATAAGTCAAAATATTGTTTCTATTTTTCAAAAAGTTTTTAAAAGTAAACAAAAATATTAATTATTTTTTTAAAGAAAAAGAAAAGTTATGTTAGACCCTCCCCCACACCTATCTCATGCATTGTCCTCAATGCATGAATTAATGCATAGATGCATGAAAAAGACGAAAGGGAAGAAAAATGTTACCTTATGGTGGTGGTTCCGGTGGTGGTCTGATTGGTCCATGAAACGCGGCCCAATCAACTTTTCTTGGGTCTCAGAGGAACCCACCAGAAATATCTTTAATATAGCCCATTAAAAAGATGTATCCATAAAGGATATTTATTAAATATTTAACCCCATCTAATTTTCGTATTCCATAACAAATTTCGGAGTCAAATTTGTCAACCACCTCGTCCCAGAATAGAGTATGAAATGATAGAACGGTTGACTTGGACTCAAGAAGGACAGGAACTAATACCGACTCGGGAAGGTGACTTTAGTCAAGTAAAAGTTCAGGAGTCGAAATTGGTTCAAGAAGCGGGTCCAAGTCAAGAAGTTGAAACTCTAGTCCACATGTATTTTCTAACAATGGAATGTGACTTAATGTGAGTGATTCTAGTTCAGGAATGATAGGTGGAGGAATCAAAACTGACTCTAAAATATTACTCAAGTTTGGTAACACAACAGGAGTCAATATTGATTCAGAAAGTTGAACTGGATCACAGATTTGAGAATCTAGGTCACAAATCTCATTGACTTCAATATCAAAAAATTGAGAACTTGCCAATTTGTCAATAGGATTTTCAAATTTGTATAATTGGTCAAGTTCAATATGATCCTCAAGAATGGGTAATTCAAATTCATAATGAATAGGCACAGGATCCAACGTTGACTCGGGGAAAAGATCGAAATCAGGTGAAGATACCAGAGTCATAATCGAATCAGGAAGTAGAATTGAGTCACTAAGTTGGGGTTCAGGATCATATTCATTTTCAAGTTCTATTTCAGGAAAAGGAAAACTTGCTAAACTATCAATATCTTTTTCAAAATTTGGAGTTTGGGCAAGTTCAAATGGTTGTTCTAAAATGGAATCTTGATTTCTAAAACTACATGACTCTTCGACTCTAACAGGATGGTTAGTGACATCAGAACTGGTCAAACGGTGAGAACGTAGAGATTCGACCATCATATCTATGTCACGATTTCTAGCATTTTGAGCATGAGTCATGGCTTCAAGCATCTTTTCATAATTGATGGGTTCATTATTTTGATGAAAAGATGAAGAGTTATCTTGGAAGTGGTAGTGAAATTGTGAGTCCATCAGATTTTGGGATTTGTGTTTGGACTCACGCATACTCATTTTCAAAATTGATGGTCTTCTATTTTGGACTGGTGGAACTGAGTATGACTCTTGGAAATATTGTGGACTAGGTGGAGAAGGAGGACAAGGTGGTTAAAAGTTATGCTCGGGGGAGGTGAATCCCCACTGACTCGGTGAAAAGTTAAACTCGTTATGGAAATTATAGTCATACGATGGGGGACATGGGTTATATTGATTCGGATAAGACCAATCCGGCACACTAGGTTGGTTAAAGTCATGATATGCCGGGTCGGTAATATCCAAAAAAGAGTTTGATGTGTAATATGGATTATTATTACAGTTGGAAAAATTATTATTATAAGCCATATCACACAATGGAATACCAAAAAAAAAGAAAAACAAACAAATAAACAAACAAGAAAGAAAAAAATTCTAACCTAAGTTAGGGTAGACCTAGACCTAGACGACTACTAACTGGTTAGACTGTCCACGGGAGGTTTAATATAAACCTTGACCACAAGCTAATCAGCCAGGTCAGGGCAAGGTTGGTGGGAGGTTTTCCGTCAAAAGATGTTCCTTAATTAAATAACCACCAACCTTCGGGCTTTCGGCCCTTAATCCCTTTCCTAGACACTGATTTGGCAAGAGTCAAATTCCAACACCTTTCCCCCTTAGGATAATCTCCTAATTGAGTCCGAGATGTCCCTAGGGCCAACGTCTACTCATTTTAAGTTAGGCTTGGGTTAGTGAGTGCTTGGAATGTGATTTTTGGGTTAAGGAAGGGTGATTAAATCCCCACCTTATCTTGTTAATGGGTTGTGCCCTTAAAATTATTTTGTGCAAGTGTACAAGATAAATAAGGTTCACTCAAAGTGATATAAATCAACCAAGAAGTGATTCCTATTCTACATGCAATGCAGACGTACCTTGCTCCAGCACTCTTCAACAGTAAAAATAAATGAATTGAAAAGACACGTGCCTAAAATGCAAATGTCTAATCAATTTTTAACTTTTGCAACAAACGTTTTACTGTTGATTATTAGCAGGCTTATGTGATGGCATATAAGAAATAAATAATTGTAGCAAACTAGAATTTGCAAACTAAACAGCCCTGCAAAAAGCTGTTAGTAGTCAGCTCTTCATTGCCGCGGATCCGCGGCTTTTGCTGTGGAAACGCGGCAATTCAGAGGGCAATGGGTCTCTGCTTTCTAGATCAGAGGTCCAATACCACTTGTATGTCACTGCAATATTAATTTTCTGCTTTGATTTCCCTGTAACCTGCAATAGAGAATATTCGTTTAGTTCTAAAAAATTTCAAAAAAAATTCAGATTTCAATAAAAAAACATGTTACCCTCCTCGGCAACGGCGCCAAAATTTGATTGAGGTATAACATGCACACAAAATACGGAATTATAGAACTTAAGAAAGGAAATATGCAAGTGCTCAATTCTTCCGCTATAGCAAGTGGCTATGCGGGTCGTGATCCACATGGAGGGTTTGTGATGAAAGCATTACGGTTCTTTATTGAAATTGTTAAGAAGAAAAGCGAAAGTTCTTCTCTGTTTTAAAGTTATAAAAATGAAAAAGAAAGTTATAGTTAAAGTTAAGAAGAAAGTGAAAGATGAAGAAGGTGGAAAAATCAGAAAATAATGAAAGCGACTATGTACAAATGGAGTGAGTGGAGAAGAAAGAGTTGGAAGAGGTGGTGATCTATACTAAAGAAATAAAAGAAAAGAAGGAAAGAAAAGTGAAGAAATACTTACCTAGGTTGATTGATGACTTACTTGGAAACCTTTTGCAAGTTCTACCTTTTTGCTTCGGAGGCGTTCAACGCATAGATCATAAGCTCGAGCTCAGTCCCCGTGCACATTATATCGTCAAGCATATCAAGAACGAAGTGATGCGGAGCTTGGAATAGGAGAACATCTTTATGAACTATCGCTGGCTCTCACGTAGCTTATTTATACTTGCTTTGGAATTCACTTGTGGACTCAACAAATACAACCAAGGTAAAGTAGAAAGATGAAGAGGAAAGCATACAAAAGAAAAGGAAAGTAAAGAAACGAACATAAATAAAAGTTTACCTTTATTGCTTGAGACAATGAAAGAAAGGAGGAGGGTACATCGGTGTCACTCTCAACATATGCCTCTCTCTCTTACTTACATGACTCATCATCTAACCTAAGCTACATACAAGTTACATAAGAGTAAAACCTAAACTACAAAATGGAAAAACTAGTCTAAAAAATCCTAACTCTGCATTGGCGTCCCTTTTCAGCACAAAGCATGGCCTTTTATAGGGCAAATACCCAATAATCAGGATCCCGGGGAGATCGTGGGAGCAAACGCTCCCCCTAACTCCCAAACAAAGCCGCGGAAACGCGGCTTGGCCGCGTTTCCGCGGCCAGGGTGTGGCCAGATGGCCACACCATGTTGGTGGGTCATCCTAGGAGTTTCTTCTAGCTTTATCCTTTGTTGGTTTCTTCGTTTGAGCTCCAGATTCTGACGAAATGACCTTGGATTCTTGGCTTTAACTGATCGGTTCTGAGAGGATTCTTCTCAACCGGTTTCAACCTCTTGATTTTGCCCTGATTTAGTGTGTGCGAATTAATTCTGATTTAATTCAGAATTATGGTGGGCTTTTGGGCTCATTTCTCTTCATCTCCTTAAGGATTGGGCCTGCAAATAAATTAAACAATTAATTAGGACCATGCAGGCTTTTATTCTAAAATAAGTATGGAAATATGATATAAATATGCTATATTAGCGACCAATCAAAGGTGGCATTGACAGGTTGCAAGTAGGGCGAGGCAAGGTGGCGGAGCTCGCTGGAGGCAAGGTGGTTGTGGCCATAGGAGTTGGGGAGATGGAGGAGGGTTATAGTGGAGAGGCTCGGCCACGCGGCACTCGGGCGGAAAAGGGACTTGAGAAGAGAGGGAAAATGGTGATGTGCCTTATGGTCTGCAGGGCATAGGCTAGCCACAGGCAACACAGCGAGGCAACACAGAGGTGGAGAGGGGACTCAGGTGGTGGAGATTGAGGTGGTTCGGCTGTGATTGTGGGTTCCTGGTGGAGATGGGAAGGGTGTACGACTGGGGTTTGCTGGCGTTCGGGTGGTGCTCAGAGGAGATGATGGGATGATGGCAGTTGATGGGTGCGCAAAGGGTGATGGGAGTGGTAGCGGCGTGGAGAAAGGCATGCCGAGGAAAAGAAGAAGAAAAAAATAAGAAGAAGAGGATTTGATAGGGATTAGGATTTGGTAGAGATTATGTTATTTAGGATTTGGATTTAGATTAGTTAGGATTAGGATATAAATTAGTTATATATAGGGTTTGTGTTTTGGGTTATGAGTTATGGGTTTGGGCTAAAGAGCTAATGGATTTCGGGTTGGGGAAAATGAAAAGAAAATAGTAACAATGCTAATTACATGTAATATAAAAATACAATAATAGGTAATAATTAATATTAATAACCACAACTAAAATAATTAGTAAGGATAATAGTAATGAATGACAATTAATAGTACAATTAAAATAAATTACATGTGAATAAAATAAAAATTAATACAAATTAGAAATGCTCTTTAAAATACTATTATATATTATTAAATCATGTATTTCAAATATGGGTATTACATAAATCCATCAATCCAGAATATGATTTTGTATACGATCTAAGCTATAAAAAATCTTTTTAAGGTTTTGAAATCAAAACACAATGTGTGTGTATCTCATGAGCAATGCAAATCTCTAAACTTGAGTTTAACAAAACTAAATCTTATAAAGAAAATTTTTTTTTCTTCTTGATGGCGCTTCAATGCATCCATCCTTGATTCCTTGAGCTCGACTCCATCATTGAGTGCTAGATGTGTTCTTTTAAATCTTGAGCTCTTGAATCAACTTTAGTTAGCTTTGAAAGTTGACTTTGAGTATCTTAAAGAAGCTAACAATTAACTAAGATCTTGAATGAAGATCTGAAACTTAAATAACATAATATCGTTAGTACTATAACTACATGAGTTAATCATCATTAAAACTAGAGTGCTGTGTCTTTGGGCTAACAATCTTTTTCTTTTTGATGATGACAAAACTCATGGAGTTATATATACATGGATTAAAGATAAGCTTTGTAAAAGCTCTGCTTTAACTCATGCATAATAAATAAACAATAAGATATTCAATGAAGCTTACAACTAAATATCAAATATAGACATATATGCATAAATGCAACCATAACATGCATATATAAACTCTAAATTTCTCTCTCTTTTTGTCAATTCATCAACAATAGGATAAAGAAAATATGATAAATGTATATATAAATCTATGAAGAGGAGAGACGTCAAGTTAACTCCCTCTGCATATATGCATTATATGAAGAAGGGATAACTAAATCCTAACCCACATAAGCTTAATATACAATATATAAATGGAGATGTTAGTCTTTCCCTACACACGTGGATGATATGAAGAAGAGAGGTCAAGTTCTTCTTTATACAATACACTCATCATAAATTTACATATAGAGGAGATGTTTAGTTAACTCCCCTTATATATAAGCAATACATATCAAAAATAAATTTTGAAAACAATAAAAATTTTGATTTTCTAAATTAATTAAAAGGACAAATAATTTAAAGTTGGCTTAATGTAAAATTGAAATCAATTTTGAAATACTACTTGTAATTAAATATAAATATGGATACTATTTTAAGTCAAAGAAGCTTTCTCTTTTATTTTGAAATAATCACAAAACTAATACATAAACTTGTTAAAAATAAAACAAATAAATTTGAAGTAAAACCAAGCTTATCATGAAACCAATTGGGTTATAAAAATATATGTGGACATTATTGAACATACACAATCAATCATATATATGCATGTCAATTGAAATACCACTTGAAATTTAATGCATATATATATAAATAAACATGAACGAATATACAAAAATGAAATAACATGAGAATTATATGTATAACTCATTGAAATCACCAACTTACATGTACAAGTCAAAATAATAGTCATTTAAGCATATAAAAGGCATGATCACCCAACTATCTGCCCACTTAGGTTAGATATTTTCAAAAATAATAATTTGAAAATAATTGAGAATGGTTGAAAATACTACCAAGTAAAAAAATAAAAAAACTATTTTTGAAAACTAGTCAACATTCTTCAAATATAAATCAAATCTTGTATATCTCATGAAACATGGTAATTACATAAGAATTAACACTCAAAATCTATATAATATATATTGCTCATGCATCTAAAATCATGAGTAAATAAACGTGAGTGCACAAAAGTCATGTAAGAAATATTTTCATGAAGATAAAGCAATAAAACTTAAATTTCATCGAAACTCATATGAAATTCCTTCTAAACTTTCACATGTGAAAAACTTGATCATGAAGACGCAAATCAAGAATGATTCTTTTCACAAAAAATGATATATCATGCAAGAATCATCAAAACTAGGATATACAAGTATAATCAAAGATAAAATGAGTATACAAAAGCAACATAACATGTAAAGTATAAGAATCAGGTGTAACTCATGAATTATGCATTTATAGCATAAGTTTTAATAAAATTTACATATAATCATATGAACTAAAGCAAGATTTATATGTAAACATCAAAACATGTTTGAAAAATAAATGAGTATAAATACAAGATGTGAGTCACCTAGAGAGAGGTGAATAGGTGACGAGCTAATCAAATGCAAAACTAATGCAGAATTAAAACTAATTTTGCAAACTAAACTATTATGCAAACACATAAAGTATAATCAAAAAGTGTAGCTGAATTTTCGGTGAAGGGCTCTAGACTATCTCCTCAAGATTCCTCTAGTTAAGAGTTAAGGTGCCAATATGACTCTCTTGGTTGAATACAAGTTTGAGCAAGCAATCCAAAGCATATATAAATTAAGCACAAGGAAATATTAAGCATGTAATATATGAACAATAAGAGCATGCAAGATATAAAATACAAGTGAGAGAAAGATGAGCAATTGCAAACACGGGAGAATTGTTTCGAGCTTCGAGCACACTTGCTTTACATCCCCGCCTCCAACACTTTAAGAATTTTCACTATAACGATCCCACAAGATCACCCGGTGCTGCAACACCTACAACGAGTTCACATTAGAACTCTTGGACTCACAAGCTCCTCTCTTGTTTCCTCAAGAACAATGCATTCAAGCACACTAGCTTGCCGAAGCCGCACCTCTACAATGAGCTTCCTCAAGAACTCTACACAATGCAAACCCACAAGTTCGCCTTCTCAAATACAATGATGATACCTTGGTGATCTCTACACTTTGATCACCAAAAAATTTCTTACAACAAAGATCCTATAGGATAGATATGACAATAAAAAACTCAAGCTTTTGTGAGCAAAACTAGGATAGATTTATGGAGGAAAAACTCAAAAAATCTTTTTGGAAAACACAAGAGAATAAATCTTTTTTGAAAAACACAAAAGAATCACTCTTGTAAAAAATCTTTTTGATATAGAATTTAAGCTCTAAAATTTATTGGAAAATCTTTGAGGAAGGTGGAAAAAATCTAGCTCAAAAAATCTCTTGAAATCTTGTCAAAAACTAGCCAAGAGAATCCTTATTTATAAGGGATCAAAAACTAGCCGTTATGGCTGAGAATCTGGTCAGATAGGCCTGTCAGTCGACTAGCCGGTCGACCGGCCAACGGTCATATTCCGTTGGGGTTGTCGATCGATATCCCGGTCGACTGCACCTAGATCTTGGCTTGTCGATCAACCGGTCGGTCGACCAAGGTAAGAGCCAAAGAGCAAGACTCTCTTGCCGATCGGTCGCTCAGTCCATTAAGGCCAGATCCAGAGAGTAAACTCTATGGATCGGTTGGCTGCTAGGTCAACTAGTCGTCAAACCAGGGATTGTGCATGTTTCTGTACACTTTGGTCAACCGCTCGGTCGACCAATTTCTGGTTCGGTCGACCGCTCGATCGACCGCCATAAGGCCAGGTCAGGGATTAAAAAAGGATTAAAACTTTGGTTTTTTAACATCCTATAAAATCTCATAAAATTACATAAAATTCACAAAAATCAGTTCATTAAAATAATTTGAAATCTAAATATGTGTGATCAAAAATCAACTCATATTACAAACAAATTGAATTATTTTTGTAATAAAGAAATTCAGCCTTAAACAAAAACTGGTATTTTTCAAAATCAACTTTGAAATGAAAAATCAATTTTTTAAAAACTTGTTCAAATACAAAAACATGATATTAAAACTCATGTGAAGCATAGTGTGTATGGATATGAACTAATACACATATAAGATAAAATATCTATATTTTTGACAGTAAGCTCTAAAATAAGTTTTAATAAATACAAAACTTAAACACATGATATAGAAACATCAAATAAGTTTTTTCTAAACATTTAAACCATCAATATGTATGGATGAAATCCAAAGTACATATAAAACATGCAAACTTATTTTAATGAACACTATTCATGAAATATAAAGATATTTTCTTTGAAGCTCAAAATCAAAATGGTATTTTCTAAAATAAAAACTGTTCTTATGAAAACACATATAAATTTTGTGTGTGTGTATATGAGCATGAGCATTTCACAACAAATCTATCCTTTACATTTTATCTAAGAACAAAATCTTAACACTTACAAACATGACACAAGTCTTGAAAATCTTCTGTTGAAATTCTCCATCTTGACTTTGTCCAAACTTGATCCATTAGCTAGACTCCACTTTGAGTACTTGATGCGATCTTCAAGCGTGAGCTCTTGAATCAATACGTGCTAGCTTCAAAATATGACTTCGAATCTTTCGTTGAAGCTAAACAATGACTAAGATCTTGATCAAATATCTGAAACTAACTAAGCACAAGATCATTAGCATGATAACTACATAAGTTAATTATCATCAAAACTAGAGTGATGGGCCTTTGGACTAACACAAGAATCATCAAAATTAGAATATACACATATATCTAAACAATAGTTAAGTACACAAGAGATATAAATTGATTTTTGTATAAAATCAAGAGGATATCTCAAAGGCTATACAAGTATATCACAAGTTCTAATAGACTATGCATTTAAAACAAGAAACATGAAAACTATGATATGTTAAAAAAATCATTAACTTATATATACAAATATACAATGGAGAATAGAGATAGTTACCAACATGAATAAGACTAATCTCCATTTCACCAAAATGAGATGGTCCTCCCACCTAAACACCTTGATAGTGATGCATCTATGAATTTGTCCATCAAACTTTGAGTGCATCCACCACCAAGATATCAATCCTCTCACGTCTTGTGAGAGCTCACACCTACATCAAAAGCAAGTGGTGTGAAGTTTTATACCCAAATATTTTTGGGTCCTCTGGGTTTAATAAAATTTAGAACCCAAACATTCTTATTTATAAAATTTGAAATATTTAATCAATCATGGCAAAATTTTACAAGATGGAATTTGCGGTCGCAGTGTGTATAAGTGTACACTCTAGCATACATATGGGTGTGAGCATGGTGTGTATGTGGTGTATGCCATGGAGAGTGTGCATGAACATGTGGAGATTGTTTCTTTTGAAAACAAGTTTCTAAAATCATAATTGCTCAAATTTGAGCAAAATAATCAATTTTATTTTTCAAAATATGAATCTCATTTTTTTGGTAGAGGATAAAGCAATAATAGCATGAGAATCATGACAAGTATGAGAATCAAAATCATTTTCTTTTACAAGAGAAATAGTAGTCTTTTTTCAATCAAAATAATTTTCTTTTCAAATACTTATTTTCATTTAAAATAATCTGCTTTTCTTTAGAAATCAAAGCAACTTGATTTTTAAAAATTCATTTTCTTTTGAAATACTTTCAAATTCATTTTGAAGAGAATCCTTTTCTTGTAAAATGAAATCATTTTCTTTCTTTAACCATTTGTTTTCAACTTTTAACATATCATATTTTTTCAAGAAGTTTTTGACAAAGCAATGCAAGCTCATTACATGACATCTCATCACATTATCAAGCTCAGAATCAGAATTTACCTCAAGAGGGTCATCCCTTTGAACCATGTTGTACATGTCAAAAACATCACTTCCTTCATCCGAGTCCCTCTCCTTGTCATTTTACATTTATTCACCAAGAGAGGTCAAAGCGTTTCATACTACAAAAGTTGAATCAATGTCAGATATCCTAGATAGCTAATCATCATTTAGGGTTAGTTTTAAAGCATTAATGACTTTCGTATTAGCCTCAAGATATTTGCCAATTACAAAATATGATTCTTTAATAGTGGCAAGATAAACATGTATACCAAGAGTTTTAAGATACATAAACATCTTAACTTTTCAATTTCGGAAGTGAAGAATATCAAACATAGGAGGTGTAAGAAAATCCATATGTGTGTATAAACAAGTAATGTGTTAGCAAACTAAGAATCTTTAACTCTAGATTATTAGACCCAAAAGAGCACCAAGCTCTGATATCAATTGTAAGTCACATAGAGGGAATGAATAGGTGAATGGCTAAAAGATAATGGCAAATAATGAGGAATTAAAGAATAACTAAGCAATCTAATAGTACTAGTATGAGCAAAACAACAATATCACGCAATCAAAGCAATATAGCACAAAGGATATCTAGTATGTATAGATTAACACAATAGTACTTTCAAGATTTAAAGGAGTGAGTTGAGTTGAGAGAAAGAAAGAAAGCAATCGCAAACACAAGAAGATATTTTGAGGTCCGAGCCACTTGCTCTACGTCCCCGTCTTCACTGAAATGAAGAATTTTCACTAGAATCAATCCTGCAAGATCATTCGGTGCCGCAACACCTACAAATTTCCTCAGGAACTCTCTTGGACCCGTAAGTTTTTCACTTTTTTCTGCAAGAACTCGAAGGACCCACAAGTCCCTCACTCGGTGCCATAACACCTACAATCGAGCCCACAAGTTCACTCGAGGACGCAATCTCTACAAGTTCTCAAATACAAAAAAGTGGTGATCTTCTTTTAAATCACAAATGCTCACAAACAATCTCTATAATCAAGTTGGAGTAGATGAAGCTTTTGAATTGTGTAGTAAGAAAAACTTGAAGAGATTTGAAGGAATGTTCAAAGCTAAAACGAGGGATTTGGAAATTTTGGCTCAAACTTGAGAAGCTATTTAAAATCTTTTGTAATTTGAAGAAAGTAGGATATTTTTTATCACTAATAATTGTTCTTGGGGTTTCTCTACAATCCCACTATTTATAGGGGATGAAAACAACTGATAGAAACCAAAATAGCTGTTATCTCATCTAAGATGCAAAGTTTTCCTACGTCAGTTTCTCTTCAACAAGAAGATATGAGGCTTAAGACGGATTTAAACAAATGGCTCTCTCTTGAAGAAGAGCAGCTAAGGCAGAAAAGCAGAGAACTCTGGTTACAATTAGGACAACCCTAAGTTATTTTTCATTCTTCTATCAAAATGAGACAATCTAGAAATCTTATCAGTCATTTATACACCAATCATGGTTAGAGAGTTACTAATATTAAAGAGCTCAAGATTTTGGCGCCAGCTTGTTATGCAAATTTATTCAATCAATCTGATTACTAGAATCTCTTTCCTAAACTAGTGGTGAAGAAAATCTAACATCTGAGCCTCAAGCTTGGCCTAATAGAGAGGTGACACATGAAGAGATAAAGCATGCTTTATTTCAAATGCATCCAGATAAATCCCCTGGTCCTGATGGCTTCAGTGCAGGATTTTTTCAAAATAACTGGGACATCGTAGCTCAAGATACATGTGAACCAGTCAAAAGTTTCTTTCTTAGTAGCAAGTTGCTTAAGGAGGTAAACCATACATTTGTCATTAATTCCTAAAATTACTAATGCCTCTTCTTTGATTAATTTCAGGCCAATCTCCTGTTGTAATGTGCTCTACATACTAATCACCAAGGTGATAAGCAACAGGTTGCAAATGGTCATTGGAGAGCTGGTGTCCTTGAATCAGAATGCATTCATTAAAGGGAGACAAATAAGTGATTGTACACTTATCGCCCCTGAACTTGTTAGATATTTCAAGAAAAATCTTGGAAGTAAGGTTGCTTGCTTCAAGATAGATCTTCATAAAGCTTTTGACAGTTTAAATAGAGAGTTCATCTATTTCATCATTCATTATATGAAGTTCCAGCCCACTTGGATCAATTAGATTCGAGAATGACTCTCCTACATTCTCAATCATGGTGAATGGTACACCTGAAGGTTATTTTGGAAGTTGTAGAGGAATAAGGCAAGGTGATCCTCTCTTCCCCTATATTCTTGTGCTGACTATGGAATTTTTGTCTATACAACTAGAAACTGCCATTGAATCTGGTAAAATTCTTCCAATTGGAAGAGCCAATAATAATTATATTTCCCACTTGCTCTTTGCAGATGACCTCTTGATATTCACTAGAGCTGATAAAGGATCCATTTATCACATGGAAAAGCTTCTGCACAGCATGCCTCTAAATATTGGTTTTTCTGTGAACAAGGATAAAAGCAGCGTTTTCTTTAGTAAGGCTTATAGAAACAAAGATGAATTGAAGGAACTTATTGCTATTCCTAAAGGTGTGTTACTTACTAGATACTTGGGCCTTCCATTGTCTATAAACTACCTTAAAGCTAAGGATTTCTCTACACTAATAGACAAATGCAAGTTCAAGATGGAGGGTTTGTCTGCCCATATACTCTCTTTTGCAGGAAGAATACAGCTTGTTAAGTCTGTCATTCACAGCTATTTAATATATTGGATTCAATCTTATAAGTTTCCTATGTCAATTATTAGAACTCTGGAGAGGATTATGGCAAACTTTATTTGGAATAACAATATGCATGCTTGTATTTGGGAGTCCATGTGCAAGCCAAAATCTCAGGACTTGTGCTTAGCAGCTGGGCTTAAATTATTCTGGAGATGTTTTGCAACTGGTAGCATGTAGGCAAATTGGATGAAAAGCATGTATGGTCATTCTCCTTGGGAGTTTCACGCACATCCAATGTCCTCAGGAACCTGGAAACATATAGTCTCTAGCAAGTCCTTGGCACTTCTGCATGCTACTGCAAATTCTACTTTTACATTGTTATGGACTCCATCTAGCTCAGGAATATTCACATTTTCATCAGCATGGAATATTTCTAGGACTCCATCACCTACATTTGATTTAGTTGAGGTTGTATGGAATCAGGCCACTTGTCCTAAGATGTCTTGTTGCCTCCTTAGAGCGTTAACTAATAGACTTCTTACTAGGACAAGACTTCATAGTTTGGAGTAGTTGATCAAGATGACTGTGTGCTTTGTAACTCAAGCCCTGATCTATAGAGCATCTATTCTTTGCCCATGACTATTCTAATTACATCTGGACACTTTGTAAACTGAAGCTTGGGCTGTCTCCTCAATCCAATATATGAAGAGGACAAAATGTTTAAGCAACTATACTCTCACAGAAGGAAGGTTTCAAGCTTGGGAAAATTGGTTCTAGCAATTGCTGATGTAAAACAGGAGGATCGCAAGCATCTTCAAACTAAAAATTGAAAAAAATATGATTTTGAAAGGAAAAATAGAAAAGAGATTAGAGTTTAGGAAGAGAACCGGATAGATGTTGGGCTTCCAGGCTTCGCACCCCTTACACCACGGGCTTCACACCCTCAAGAATATTTAACTGAAAAGTTTTTTAATTATTCATTGTTCATCTTATTCATTGAGTTGAGCTCTTTATAAATGTTGTTACAAAGTGAACTTCCCCATCACAATCAATGTGAGACTAAATTTTAATAAAGATACAAAGTGAACTTTTCCATCATAACTGATGTGGGATTAAATTTTAATAAAAAATTAAACTCAAAGAAAATAAACTAAGACATAGAGTCATCTAAGAACGGGTGATGTCCACATCAATTCCCCTGGGTGAGAGAAACTCAACCCTGTCGAGTAAGGGCTCCTCTCATGACGCATCTCAATCAGGGCAAAGTGGTGGTCGTGACAGCAACACTGATGCGTCATGGCTGTCCCGACGGGTGGAGGTGAAATGGAGAAGAAAATCTTGAAGGAAATTGGAACCAAAAACTCTGATACCAAACTGATATAAAACGGGAGGATCACAATCACCTTCAAACTAAAAATTGAAAAAATAGGGTTTTTAAAGAAAAACGAGAAAAGAGATTAGAGTTTAGAGAAAAAACCGAATAAATGTTGGGTTTCGCAACCCATACGCAGGCTTCGCACCCCTTACACCATGGGCTTCACACCCTAATACTCAAGAGCACCCTCAAGTATATTTAACTAAAAAGTTTTTTAATTATTCATTGTCCATCTTATTCATTGAGTTCATCTTATTCATTGAGTTGAGCCTCTTTATATAAGCTCTTACAAAGTGAACTTTCCTATCACAACCGATGTTGGACTAAGTTTCAATAAAAGATACAAAGTGAACCTCTCCATCACAATCAATGTGGGATTAAATTTCAATAAAAGAAATAACTAAACTCAAAGAAAATAAACTACGACATAGAGTCATCTAAGAACTGGTGATGTCCTCGTCAGTTGCTATCTTGCATTTATGGAAAGAAAGAAATAACAGGATTTTCAAACAAATATCTCATTCTAAAGGTGAGGTGTTTAATAAAATTAAGGATGATGTGAAAATCCTCATGAAGACCTGCAGTTGGAAGTTGGAAGGAGATCCACTGCAGCAACAAATATTAAGTACTGGGATATTTTGGACTCATAAATCTCATTTGATGTATCAGAAATATCCTTAGTAGTCATTGCTTAAAGGGGCAGGTTTTTGTGGACTAGACATATTTCACTGTGCAATACTCAATATCATACATTTTCTATTCTGCTGAATGCATCAGGATGTCTCAGCTATATCAGTTCTGGATTTTTGTGAGTATCAATCTACAGTTATTCAGCAGTATTGGAGCCAGTCTCCGTCTCATAACTCAAGATCAGTGTATATCACACTGCAGTTATTCACCAGTGGATGTTCCAAGATATGTCTACATTGGTCCCAAAGCAGGTTCAGATCAGATATATTCTCTGTTCTCTAAGACAATGCTGTGTTTTGAGCCATCCTAGTTCTTGTTTCTTTAGTCAATGACCAATTTATTCTGCAGCCATGTACCGGTATGAACAGTTCCCTGTATCAGTGTGCATGTCCTATCCAGAATGATGTCCCTGCAATAGTTTCGGAGATCAGAAATTTTGTCACGCTTAGCTCCTTGTTTCAATTTAATTATCTAACAGCAGAAATTAATAATGTGATCTTGTAATCTGAGATAACTGTAACTTAGTATGTTCTTTTATGTGACTTTGGATCAATCTGATTACTTACTTGGAGTGCTATAATAGAGGATGACGGTTGGGGTCCTCTCCTCTCCCTATAGTTATTTAAGAACAATAATTCAGAGTAGCCTAGTCATTATGTATCATTGTACTATAGTTCAGTTATCAATGATATTCACTTTTACCTTTATGTGTGTATGTGTGTGTGCGGGATCTGTACCTTAGTCGCCAGTTAAGAGAGACTCTCTCAGCTGGCACAGCGTGGCTGAATTTCAACCACAATTTTGAGCGCTGCTACCATTGTCACAGTTTTTTATGAGGACTGTGATCAAATCGTAATATTTTTCTGAGGATTGCTACCATGGTAGCAGCGTTTTCTGAGGACTGCGACTATGGTTGCAATCTTTTTTGAGAACTGTTACCATGATCTCAGTCTTAATTATGCTGAAAATATATAATTTTTAAGGACTGCGACCATGTCGCAGTCGACTGCAATCGTGTCACAGTCAGCTGCGACCATATTGAAGCACCAGCTGAGAGAATCTCTCTCTGCTGGCAGCTGAGATACATTTCTCTCTCTATACACACACACATATGAACAAGGGAAGGAATTATTATAACAGTGGGCTTCTAATACAAGTGAGCTTCTAATGCAAAAGATGGCAAGTATAAAGAGAGATAGATAGCAATATAAGCTAATAAAAATAAAGAGGATAGTACACCAATATTTAATATGATTTGGTCAATGCGACTTACGTCTACAGAGAAGACAGCAAGAGGAATCCACTAATCAAAAGAAAAGAATACAAGAGATTATAACTCTAATCTCACTCACCCAAGCCTAATGAAACCCAAATCACTATAACTTAACAAAAGGAAGATAAATGGTAAGAGAAAGGAGAGGACAATACAATATTTAGTAACTCTCTCTTCTCACTTTTTTGCTCTTGAAATCTCATGCAATGTGATGCATATTTATAATAAAACTTCAAAACCCCTTCGTCACTTCACCTCGCGCATAGATAGGGGGCCAAGATCTTCATAGGGTGGCTATGATCTTCATAGGATTACTATGATTTTCATAAGGTGGCTATTGATAACTTTTAGGGTGGCTAGAGATTTCATTGGGTGGCTATTGATGACTTTTAGGGTGGTTAGAGATTTCATAGGATGGATAATTGATTTTAAGAAAAAGTCTAAGAAGATGATTTGGTTTATTCATTAAACACATATTAACAAATCTCCATCTTTTCTTGAATGAATAACAAATCTCTCCCTCTTATCTTGAACTGTATCAAGCATTCCTTGGATTCTTACTGTCTTCTCTAGCCTTAACGAGCTCAACCTTCACCACTTTGAACACCACGCAATTTGAGACAGTACTCGAACTTGCGCGAAGGTACGGGTTTTGTCATCATATCTGCGGATTATTTGCCGTACCAATTTTCTTAACTTTGATGACTTCAATTTCTAGAAATAAAGTGATACCCGAAATCAATATGTTTGGTTCTCTCATAATACATCTGGTGCTTCATCAGATATATAACACTCTAGATGTCACAAAACATCGTAGTTACTCCTTAGTGTAAGTCGCGATCTTCAACCAAGCCTCTTAACTAAATAGCTTATTTCACTTCCTCTGTAACTGCCATATACTCTGCCTCCGTAGTAGACAAAGCAACTGTCGACTGTAAAGTTACCTTCCAACTAATGGCACTACCTGAAAGAGTGAAAGCATAACCTGTTAAAAATCTTCTTCTATCCAAATCGCCCGCAAATCTGAATCCGAATATCCAACAATTTTACAGTCAGAATTAGTTTCCCTGTCAAAACACAAACAAATATTAGTAGATCCTTTTAAATATCACAAAATCCACTTTACTGCTTGCCAATGGACTTTTCCTGCCCTGTCCATATATCGACTTACGACATTGATTGCATATGAAATGTCCTATCGAGTGCACACTATAACATACATAATACTTCTAACTGCACTGTCATGAGACATGTACTTCTCCTCTTCATCAGTTTGAGGAGACAAATCTGTTGAAAGTAAAAAATGAGCAGCAAGTGGAGTTTTCACAGGTTTGGCATCAAGCATGCCAAATCTCTCTAACACCTTCTCGATGTATTTCTTCTGAGACAGGAACAATTTTCCTTCTTGCCTATTCCTGTGAATTTTTATTTCCAAAATCTTTTTTGCTGCTCCCAAATCTTTCACCTCAAACTCTTGTTTGAGTTGAACTTTCAACTTATCAACTTTAGATATGTCTTTAGCTGCAATCAACATGTCATCAGCATATAAGAGCAAATATACAAAAGAATCATCATTAAGCTTTCGATGATAAACATAACTATCATATTTATTCCTAGAATAACCATGCTTAATCATGAAAGTATCAAACCTCAAATATCATTGCCTAGGTGACTGCTTCAAACCATAAAGAGATTTCTTTAACCTGCATACATGGTCTTCTTTGCCTTCAATAATGAATCCTTCTGGTTAATGCATAAAGATTTGCTCTTCAAGCTCGTCATGAAGAAAGGTTGTCTTCACATTAAGTTATTCAAGCTCTAGATCGAACCAAGCAACCATGTCTAGCAACACGTGAATAGAGGCATGCTTCACAACTGGAGTGAATACTCTATTGAAGTCAACACCCTTCGTCTGACTGTAGCCTTTGGCTATCAAGCGTACTTTGTATCTTACAGACTCAGAACTAAGATTTCTTTCTTTCTTCCAAAAGACCCATTTGCAGTCAATAATTTCCTATCCCCTGGGCCGCTTCACTAACTTCCATGTTTGATTCTTGTGAAGAGATTCCATCTATTCATTATAGCAACAGTCTATGCTGCAGCTTCATCAGAACTAATAGCCTCATTATAGGTAGAAGGCTCTGAAATCCCAATAGATTCTATCGCACTTAGAGCATAAGTGACCAATCTGCATAGACGTATCACTTAGGTAGACGGATCTACCTTTTTGCTCTCCCGTTGGCAATACTGTATTGTTGCTTGTGTTGTGTATCATCACCCGAAGTTGAATCTTGAGCATCATCAAATGGTTCAATGTGTGTGCTCTTTTGCACTCCTTCTGTAACTTTGCTCTCAAGCTCCACCTGCTTACTTGCTTCCTCTCCTGAACCGTAATATCAACAATAGACTCCTTTCTTATTTGAAGCATGTAATTTTTATCAAAAGTAATATCCTCACTAATAAGAAATTTAGGTGACTTAGGATCAGGACACTACAACCTGTATCCCTTCACCCCAGTAGCATAACCAAAAAATATAACTTTCTTTGCCCTAGGTTCAAGTTTACCATCATTTACATGAAAATAAGCATGGCAACCAAATACTCGTAAATGAGAGTAATTAACAGGGGTACCAGACCATACCTCTTCAGGAATCTTAAAATTAATAGCTGTAAAGGGAGACTAATTTATCAAATAGCAAGTTGTATTTACAGTCTCGGCCTAAAAGCATTTTGACAAACCACCACTAGAGAGCATACACCAAGCTTTCTCTAACAGTATTCTGCTCATCCTTTCTACAACTCCATTCTGTTATGGTGTACCAAACTGTATGATGCCGCATAATTCTTTCATTTTTGCAGAATTGATCAAACTCCATAGAACAGAACTCCATCCATTGTTGGTCCTGAGGCACTTCACCTTCTTTCCTATTTGCTTTTCGATCATAACCTTTCACTGCTTGAAGGTAGCAAACACATCACTCTTATACTTGAGAGAACACACCCAAACTTTTCTTGAATAATCATCAATTAAAGTCAGAAGATAACTAGTTTCACCTTTTGATGGAACCTGAGAGGGACCCCAAGCATCTGAATGGATGTAGTCTAAGGTGTCTTTAGTCCTGTGAACACATGTACCAAAAGAAACTCTGTGCTGCTTGCCAAAAAACACAATGTTCACAAAAGTCAGGCTTTCCTACTTTCTGGCCACAAAGCAAAACTTGCTTACTCAACACATGCCCTCTCTCACTCATATGCCCTAATCGCATATGCCACAAATGAGTGGTATCTAAGTCTGGGTCTTCTGACATTGACACAGCGACATCACTTGCCGCCATGCTACCTTGAAGGATATAAAGGGTATTCACCTTTTTTTCTTTTATCACAACAAGAGAGCCTTTGCTAACTCTCAAAACTCCACCTTCAGTTGTAAACTTATAGCCGTTGGAGTCAAGGGTGCCCAAAAATTTTAAATTTTTCTTCAAATCCGGCACATGCCGAGCATTACTCAACGTTCTAATAATATCTTCATGCTTCTTAATCTTGATTGACCCAATACCAATTGTCTTGCAAGGCATATTATTTCCTATTAAGACAATACGACCATCAATTGCTGGTAGGTCACAAACCAGTCTCTGTGAGGACATATGTGATAAGAATAACCTGAATCAAGAACCTATTCATCTCGTGAACGGGCATTAAAAATAGTAACTGAAAGAATCTTATGTGATGTGGAAGCTTCTTCTGCAATACTAACAACCGAAGATTTCTCATCTTGAGATTTTCTCCTTACATTTTTTTCTTTAAACTTAAAACAATCTTTTTTAAAATATCCAAACTTATGACAATAGTGACACTAACATTTTTTCTTAACTAAGATTTAGATCTAGATTTTTCTTGACCCTTCTCTATACGACCACGGACGAACAAGCTTTTAGCTTGATCCTCACTTCATACAACTGACACTTTTTGTCTTAACTTCTTAGAATGTAAGTCTGATTTGACATCTTTTAAAGAAAGTGTATCTCTACCATAGAGCATACTATTAATAAAATTTTCAAAGGAGGTAATGGGCATAATAAGATGAGATCTTGATCTTTTTCATCTATTCTAATATCAATATTTTTTAAATCCATGAGAATTTTATTGAGCTCATCTAAGTGGTCTTTAATTGGTGTACCTTCCTTCATGCGAAGGGTGAAGAGGCGCTGCTTCTAGTAGAGCTTGTTGGTCAGGGACTTTGTCATATATAAGCCCTCTAATTTGAGCTACAAACTGGCTTTGGTATCTTCATTGGCAACGTCCCATAAAACTTTGTCAGCTAGACAAAGTTGTATGGCACTATGCGCCTTCATTTTGAGTTCTCTGTTTTCGTCCTCGGACATGGATTCCGGCAATTTGTCCTTACCGGATAAGATTTTTAACAAGCCTTGTGGCATCAAGAGAGCCTGCATTTTCACTTTCCATAAACTGAAGTTATTTCTCTTATCAAAATTTTCTACTTTGTACTTTGTTGAAGCCATCTCAAAACTCACAAGAAAATAACACTAGCTCTGGTATTAGTTTTTTGTAACAGTGGCTTTTAATGTAAGAGATAACAAGTATAAAGAGAGACAGGTAGTAATATAAGCTAATAGAAATAAAGAGAACAACACACCAGTATTTAATGTGATTCAGTCAATGTGACCTACGTCCACGGAAAAGGCAACAAGAGGAATCTACTAATCAAAAGAAAAAAATACAAGATATAACAACTCTAATCTTACTCACCCAAGCCCAATGAAATCCAACTCACTAGAACTTAACAAAAGAAAGATAAATGACAAGAGAAAGGAGAGAACAATATAATATTTAGCAACTCTCTCTTCTTAGTTCCTTGCTCTTGCAATCTCATGCAATGTGATGCATATTTATAGGCAAAACTTCTATGCCCCTTTATTACTTAACCTCACTCATACATCAAAATCATAGGGTGATTAAGATCTTCATAGGGTGGCTATTGATGACTTTTAGTGTGGCTAAAGATTTCATAGGGTGGTTATTGATGACTTTTAAGGTGGCTAGAGATTTCATAGGGTGGCTAATGATTTTGAAAAAAGTCTAAGAAGATGATTTGATTTATTCATTAAAGACATATCAATAGGAATGACGGCGGCTAAGTTTTCTACCCTTTCAGTGGGAGGAGATCCTGCTAAGTCCTTAACAACAAAAGCTCAAAATTGCAACAATACAATTGGTGGTAGGATTTCAACAAAACTGAGGAAGGATTGATATCTATTGCTCGCTAGAAATCTGTTAGGATTTGGGTCAAACAAATAGTCCCACAATGGTTAGACATGAGGATGGTCTTAGGTATATAAGGATTTGGGCAACTCCTCCTAAAAGGTTAGTCTTTTGGGATGATGCCCCAAGTTCTTCAATTGCTATCAGAGCCAGGTCTCAAACTTAGTCGTGTATATGAATGATGTTCGATGATGTCGATCCCCACAATGGCGCAAAAGGCGCAACCAAGTTCTTCAAAACCCCCATGGAGAGAGAAGGCACCGGTTCCTGTGCAAGTCCTCAAAAAGGAGGTAAGAACCAGAGTCAAATTTGGAGGCACTAGACGGATGGATTCATCAGCAGAAGAGGGGGAATGTGGCATCTAAAGATGGAGATTTTTGTGCCTGGTTCAACAACAAAACCATGGAATGATATCTGTCAAATGGGCAGGAAGCTAGACAAAGAATGCAAATTAGAAATATACTGAACCATCAAAAGACTGTCAAGGTAGTAAATAAACCCTTAATCTCAATTCCCAGATCAAAAATTCTTATTAATGGAAGAACACTCTAGTTGGCTATGTATTGGATAAACCGGTTCTATTTGCACTTGAAAGCTTGTGTGGGAACATTTTGGAAGCCTTCTTGTTCACTTGAAGTGCACTCCAGGGACAATGGATACTTCTTTAATTTGGTACTGGTGAGGAGTGTAATAGGGTCCTGCAAGGGGGGCCTTGGCTATTTGATGGTAGACTTATTGTGCTAAGGAAATGGACTGAAACCATGGGGCTAAAGAAAGAGACTTGTTGTCTACTGTTCCTATCCTCGATGAGGTTTCCCTCTCTTGATTTGAAGCTATGGTCTAAAAGAATTATAAGTAGAATAGTAATTCGGGTTGGCAACCTATTACATATGGATAAAGCCACTGCTACAGGAGAAAGACTTTCCTATGCTAGAGTGTTTGTTGAAGTAAAAGCATATAGGATACTGCCTAACAAGGTCAGTCAGGGTTCATTTGGAAGGAGGAGTTTGAATGTCAGTTGAAATAACATATGAGAGGGTTCCACGAATGTGCAAACAATGTAAAACTTTTGGACATATTGATGCTCAATGCCCACCAAAGGGGGCGTGGACTTCTAAAGTTAAGACAATAGAAGCATGGAGGAACACTCCAACACTAGTATGCCAATGGGGGAGAACAAGGCACATGAGAACACAATAGCTGATAGTGAGAAGAAGAATAAGAGAGAACAATATGCAGGGAAAAAGCAACAACAAGCCTATACTTCTAACCTATATCCGACAAGTGGGGCTACTAGGTATGAAGAAGGATGTTCCAGTAATGAAACGACTGGGGTACAAGGAGAAAAATCTGCAGAAAATTTCTAAACGCAGAAGAAACATCGAAGGTTTCAGAAGGATCAGTATCAAAAACCACATAGATAACAAAAAAAATCTAAGGGGATCAGGGAGGCATTAGCTAAAGAGGTGACGATATGTTAGTTATTTTAGTACAAGAGCACCCAGCTATAGACATAGTAAGCACTATAAATGAGCCGATCACCGTAAGACAAGATAACCCAGAAAGTTAAGTTCCAGATAATAAGGAGGATTTGTTTACAGTAATTGTCTTCATTGACAATCTTGAATGGGAAATGAAAGTTTAGAAACCAAGGAAAGAAGTAAATGGTAATAAAAACAATGAGCAGAGGAGGAACAGAGTATGCCGTCAACTTCCCTTAGGAGGCAAACCAATGCCAGCTCAGGGAGTCTGCAAACCAGGGCCAGCTCAGGGAGTCTTCATCTTACCCAATGCCAATTCTTATCTGGAATGTGAGGCAAACCAGGGCCAGCTCAGGGAGTCTTCATCTTACCCAATGCCAATTCTTATCTGGAATGTGAGGGGACTAAATAAAAAGGAAAGGAGACGTGATCTCAAGAGTCATATGGCTAAACTATCTCCTAATATGGTGGTATTAGTGGAGACTAAAATTAGACCGCAGAAAGAGTATAGGATTTGGAAGTGTATACCCAGATACTGAGATTTTGTTAACAAGTATGAATTTTCAAATCTTGGAAGAATTTGGATATGTTGGTGTCCAAAAATATGGTCCTGTCACGTTATCAACAAGGCTATGCAACAAATTACTGTTAAGGCTACCAATAAAGGGGATGGGGGTTCAAATGTTTGATTACTGCAATGTATGGGTCAAATTGGTAGAGTAAAAGAATGGATCTATAGGATGATATCAGAAGCATTCACAAATAACATGGAACACTACCATGGGCATGTTCTAGGGACTTCAAATACAGTGAGATATGAAATCGCTATGATACTAATTGAGATCACCTAGAGGGGGGGTGAATAGGTGATGGCTATATGAAATGACAATTATGCGGAATTAAAAATTTCTAATACAACAATTCGCACAAATGTAAATTTGCAATAAATAGAACAATATAAGTGCAATAAAGTAAGAGAGTTAAGTTAGAGAAAATTCGAGCAAACGCAAACACGCCGATATGTTTCCGAGGTTCGAGCCACGCTCTACGTCCCCGCCTTCACACTTGAAGGATTTCCACTATTGAGGATCCCACCGGATCAACAATACAAGGACACACTTGTCCGTCTCTCGTGATGCCGCAACACCACCTTGAGCACACTTGCTCGCTTGAGGCCGATGCCTCTACAACTTCACTCAAGTAAGGAAGGAGTGATCAACACTTGATCACTTTACAAAGGCTCACTAAGCACAATCCTAAAACCAAATATGCAGATATAGATTTATGGGATTGTGTAGTGTAAAACTAGAGAGAAGTAGAGGTGTAGGCTTCAAGTTGGGTGATTGGAATTTTAGCTTTGGAGAGAAAATATTTTCTAAAATGAAAGCCTATTGAAAACTTGGAAATCTTTTGAAAAATCTCTTGTAAAATATTCTTGATAGCTCTTAAATCTTTTGTAAAAATGTTAGTCATATCCTATGAAGTGACCTCCTATTTATAGGGGTCAAAAACAGCTAAAGAATCCCGTTGGAATCAAAGAAAACAGTCAGAAAATATAGCTGTTGGAACTGTCAGAAAATCTGACAGTAGTCGGTCGACCGGGTCGGTCGACCGCCAACGGTCAAAAATCTGACCGTTGGGGCTCTGCGGTCGACCGGGTCGGTCGACCGAAAAATCCTGTGAACACAAAAGTGCCTCGGTCGATCGGGGCGGTCGACTGATATACACATGCACAGTTTGTGCACATCGGTCGACCGGTTACTGTAAGTTCTGAAAAATCAGAACTTCCAGAACCAGAAATTGGGTTTTTGGTTTTTGGTCTTGGGTTAAATTTTTGAAATTTATAAAAACATAGAGTATGAGCATATGTCATACTTCTATCATGTTAAAATAGTTTGATAAAAATCCTTTTGAACAAAAACTTGTTTTTCCATAAAAATGTTTTTCCAAAACTATTGTCTTTCTAAAAAGCTTATTTCCAAACATGTTCATTTTAAATCTAAGTCAGAAATGGAAATCGAAAATCTTTTTGAAGCCATGAACCTAACTAAAAGGTGTGTGTGTGTGATAATCCCATAGCTCTACTTCTAATATCTAGCTTTGACAAAATATCTAAAATAAAAATAAAAATACAAATCTTGTTTTTCTTTGTCGTCTTGATCTTGTCTTGATCTTCACATCATCATCTTGATCCCGAACATACTAGTTGTGCATAGCTTGGGAATCTTCATTTTTGCGGCGTCCAAACTTGTGAGTCTTTTAGCGGAGACGTCAAAAACAACCTGTTAAATAACCTGAAATATTCTGAAATAAACATGTTAAATACATAACTAAATATGGTTTGTTATCATCAAAATAATCATGGAGATAAAGGACAAATGGCCTTTGGGCCAACAATCTCCCCCTTTTTGATGATGACAAAACATATGTAGTTATCACAAAATATTTTGGGTAGAGACTTCAAATGAAGCTCCCCCTCAACACATGCATATCATAAATGACACAAATCATAGAGCAAATACTCATGTCATGGATAAAGATAGAACATGGGTTCATACAAAAGGATACATATAAAGAAACACGTCCACAAAGCATAATAGAAAATACATGTAGAAATATGTCCAAATACATGATATCTCTCTCAAGATAACTCTCCCCAAATAACTCTCCCCCTTTTTGACATCATCAAACAAGGGGAGGTCACTCAGCAGCATCACCAGCATCTCCAGCATCGTCAGCATCCTCATCATCGTCGTCCTCCTCGTCGTCAGCATCCTCAGATGAGCTCTGTGCAGCAGAGCCCTCAGCCATCTTCTTGTCACCACCATAGTCTTCCCCTGAGGAAGAAGAAGCAACCTCCTCTGGATCAAAGCCATCTACTCTGGTCCGCGGTGGTGGAACAGAAGAATGAGCTCTGGGAAGGAATGGAGGACCGGTGGATGGGAGTCGACAAGAATCGGAGTACGGTCAGGAACGGGCATGTCAAATTTTGTGAAAAGAGCCTGAAACTGAACGTCCATGAATCTCATGGAGTCAGCAAAATAGGACATGTCGTTTCGGATCTCCGCCCGAAAAGTAGCATCCTGAATGGAATGAGCATCCATCTCCGCACGAAGGGCTGCGTCACGCTGCTCGACCCAGGCCTGGTGTGCCTCGATCTGAGAGCGGACCTCCGAAGAGATAAGAGCCTGAAACTCAGGAGGAAACACAGGGGCTGTAGAAGAAGAAGATCCTGGTGCAGAAGATGAGCCAGGACCAGCAGGAGGAATAGGTGGTTGCACAGGAGCGTGTCTAGCAGCTGGGCTTCCATCATCTTCAGGACAACTCCGTTGATGTTGGTCAAGGGATTAGAGGGACTTTCAGCAGATAGATCAAAATCAAGAGCCCTAAGAAGATGGGTAATTAGCATGCCGTAGGGCAAGCTCCTACCCGCAGTACGAATCTGATCTGAAGCCATGTGAGAAGCTATGAGTCGAGGAAAGTTTATCTTAATGCCTCGAAGAAGGCAATAGATAATCAATGGTACGGGACCCCTAGCGTGGCTATACTCACCATGTTTGGGGACAATGTTAAAGAAAATAATTTTGGTCAGGACTTGGGATTGGAGAGTGTACCTACTCACAACCTCATTTCTAACCAAGCCGGGGTTGTCATTCCCGTGGATCAGAGTGGATGCGATGAGCGAAGACTCACCCTCTGGAAATTCAAAATCATGAAGGTCATGGGTATACACATCCGCTCCACCAGTGGAGAGATGCAGAGTTCTAGCAAACCGACCGATAGAAAGGTCGATGTCCCTACCTAAAACTCTAGAGGTGATACGATTACCATCAAATTCGAAATTTGCATAAAAATAAGGAACAAGAGATGTGTAAACTTGCTCTTTGATGGTCAAAAATTCAACTAAATTGTTTGTCTGCAGGATGTGAGGAATATTCAAATGTTCAAAATCTTGAATAACAACAAATCTCCCCGAGTTAATGTTCCTCGTGGAAAAAATGGGAGTACCGATCAGCAGCAAGGTCATTTAGGAAGAGCCGAACGGGTCTAAGAGCCTGAGATGAAGGTTGAGCAACAACCTTCCTTTTCTCAGCTCGAGTTCGTTTCGACATGATGAGTAAAAGGTGGATTTTTAGGTATAAACAAGTTAGGGCACGATCTAGATAGCTAAGTAACCTAATGTATTGACAATAGAGGGAAGATTACAAAGCTAGAAGTGAAGAACCACAAGAAAAATCAAATTTTTACCTTGAGGTGAAGAACTGAAACCCAAGACAGAAAAATCCGATTTTCTTCAAATCTGGCGGTTGGATTGACTTGAAACTAAAGATCTGGCACTAGAAGAAGGAATTGGAAGTGGGTTTTTAAGGGATTTGAGATCAGATGAAGGATTAAAGAGATAGAAATTTTTGAGGGAAAAAGAAGCTCCGGTTCGTGCTGAGAAAAGTGAGAGAGTGAGAGAGAAAAGTCAAATAAATACCAATTTTAGGGCAGAATTCGACGATCGGTCGACCGGTCCGGTCGACCGAAACAACCCGAGAGCTCTGCAGACTTGAGCGGTCGACCGGGACATATAGTCGGTCGACCGTTAACAGAAAAAAATAAAAAATTTTCTTCTCAGGCAGAGTCGGTCGACCGGGGCTTTAGAGGTCGGTCGACCGGCTTTGCCTGAAATCTGTTTACAGCATCTGGCCCAAAAAAAATAATTTTAAAGAAATTTGTAGTCAAAATAGGTATGACATATTAAACATATAGGAATACACCAACAGGTTTTAAATCTTCATTAAGTTATCACAACATCAAAATTCATGCAATCCCTTTTTAATTTTATTTTCATATTTAAACAAAGATTTTAAAGATGTTGAAGCCGAATACCCAGTGACGGGTTCTGAACTTCATCCTCTTGATTCCTCTTGAATGAGTTGAGGTGCGCAATTGCCATCTTTAAGGTATTTGCTTAAATAGAAAATTTTGAAAATTTATTTATAGTTTTGATAAAGGGTATATACATATAGATACACAATCAAAATGGACATGTGGTCATACAATAAACAAGGCATGAAACAAAAGATATAGAAGTTAACACAAGGCATATATACAACATGATAGAAAAGTAGTTATATACAAGCATATATCAATAGAGTACAAAAGCAAACTATCAATTCTATACATATGTATACATGACTAAAAATCAAAAACTTTTAAATGGAGATGTTACCAATTGAAGGGCAATCTCCAAAATAGGTGCCTCCACGATAGCGATGCAAACACGATATGATCTTTAAGCCTTGTTGCACCTACCATCCGGGCACCGACTCCCCCTAAGTCTTGGAGGAAGTAGATCCACCTGTGTCATTTAAATTTGGAGGATCTTTTGGTACCCAAATCTTTGTGGGTCCTTTGGGGTTAGATCCGGGGCGAACCCAAACAAATTTATTCTTAACATTATTCTTAGCATAACAAAACTTTTCTAAATGGCCTTTGCGGCCACAATGCGTGCAAATGTAAATTCTACCACTATTGTACATAAAAGCATGGTTATGTGTGTGTGCATGTTTATGTGTAGCATGTTTACGATGAACATGTTTCCCTTGGGCTATTCCTTTGGGAAACCTAGATGCAAGCTTGTTGAAATCAAATGCACACCTTTTAAGAGTAGAGTCTAAAACTTCAACCCGTTTTTGAATCTCTACAAATTCATTTTTATTACAAGAGACCATGGGGGTTTTTCCTTTATTTGCCAATTTATATTTTTCAAAATCACTTTTCAATTTTTCAAAGGCACTAGATAAAACATTCTTCTCATTTAAGCAAATATCATATTTGTTCTTTAAAACATCATTTTCCTTTTTCAATTTCTTATTATGAGATTGTGAAATCTCATATCTATGTTGCAATTCTTCAAAAAATTTAGCAAGTTCATCCATTGTAAGATCATCATCATCAATAGAAGTTTCTAGACATACCTTAGATGAATCCTCACCTTGTGTCATAAAGCACATGTTGGCGGTGTCGATCTCCTCCTCGGATTCTGACTCCGTATCATCCTAAGTAGCGGCCAAAGCTTTCTTCTTCTTCCCATGCTTGGAGGTGGTTGCTTGGAGAGCGGGGCAATCGGCAATTAGGTGACCGATCTTCTTGCAATGAAAGCAAGGACCGGGTTCTTCTCTTTTCTTCTCGTACTTTCCTTGAGGTTTCCCTCTTCGGAAGTTGCTTTGCCGTCCCTTCTTGTAGAACATCTTGCCCACCTTCCGGATGAGCATGGCGAAGTCCTCATCGCAATCCTCCGATGAGTCGTCCTCTTCGTGTATGGTAGGAGTGGCTTTGAAGGCAATGGTCTTCTTCTTGGGTGCCTCCCTTTCTTCTCGAACCTTCATCTCCATCTCATGTGTCTTGAGATTTCCGATGAAGCCGGAGAAGTCCATCTCCTCTTTGTCATTAAGCTCCTTGAGTGTTGTTGCCTTGACTTCCCAAGCTTTGGGAAGAGCCCGAATGACCTTTCGAATCTTTTGGTCATTGTCAATCTTGTCTCCTAGAGAAGATAAAGCGTTAGTGATCTTAGTAAAACGAGTGAGCATGTCATCAATGCTCTCATTATCAAACATATAAAAGTTCTCATATTGAGAACGTAGCAAGTCAACCTTAGCTCTTTTGACTTGTGACGTTCCCTCATGAGTCACAATAAGAATGTTCCAAACCTCAAATGCGGATTTGCAATTAATTATGCGTGCTAAATCATCCTCATTTAATGCTTGGGTTAATGTATATTGTGCCCTAGCATTAGCCTCATAGTCTTTGAAAGTATCCTCGGACCATGTGCTCTCATCGGTTGTAGGTTCTATGAAATCTTTGGTTATGGCCCTAGCTACCCTAACACCTAAGGATTTCAAAAATAAGTTCATCTTGACTTTCCAAATGGGAAAGTTCAAGCCATCAAATTTTGGTGGGGATTTAATGCTAGAAAAGTCCATGGATGCCATGAATGCACAAGCAAATATAAATGCAAAAAATGTATATAGCCAAATATGGATCTCCCTAAGGTGGTTAGACCTAAGTTGTAGGGTTAGGCTCTGATACCAATTGAAATCGCTATGATACTAATTGAGATCACCTAGAGGGGGGGTGAATAGGTGATGGCTATATGAAATGACAATTATGCGGAATTAAAAATTTCTAACACAACAATTCGCACAAATGTAAATTTGCAATAAATAGAACAATATAAGTGCAATAAAGTAAGAGAGTTGAGTTAGAGAAAATTCGAGCAAACGCAAACACGCCGATATGTTTCCGAGGTTTGAGCCACGCTCTACGTCCCCGCCTTCACACTTGAAGGATTTCCACTATTGAGGATCCCACCGGATCAACAATACAAGGACACACTTGTCCGTCTCTCGTGATGCCGCAACACCACCTTGAGCACACTTGCTCGCTTGAGGCCGATGCCTCTACAACTTCACTCATGTAAGGAAGGAGTGATCAACACTTGATCACTTTACAAAAGCTCACTAAGCACAATCCTAGAACCAAATATGTAGATGTAGATTTATGGGATTGTGTAGTGTAAAACTAGAGAGAAGTGGAGGTGTAGGCTTCAAGTTGGGTGATTGGAATTTTGGCTTTGGAGAGAAAATATTTTCTAAAATGAAAGCCTATTGAAAACTTGGAAATCTTTTGAAAAATCTCTTGTAAAATATTCTTGATAGCTCTTAAATCTTTTGTAAAAATGTTAGTCATATCCTATGAAGTGACCTCCTATTTATAGGGGTCAAAAATAGCTAAAGAATCCCGTTGGAATTAAAGAAAACAGTCAGAAAATATAGCTGTTGGAACTGTCAGAAAATCTGACAGTAGTCGGTCGACCGGGTCGGTCGACCGCCAACGGTCAAAAATCTGACCGTTGGGGCTCTGCGGTCGACCGGGTCGGTCGACCGAAAAATCCTGTGAACACAAAAGTGCCTCGGTCGACCGGGGCGGTCGACTGATATACACATGCACAGTTTGTGCACATTGGTTGACCGAGTCGGTCGACCGGTTACTGTAAGTTCTGAAAAATCAGAACTTCCAGAACCAGAAATTGGGTTTTTGGTTTTTGGTCTTGGGTTAAATTTTTGGAACTTGTAAAAACATAGAGTATGAGCATATGTCATACTTCTATCATGTTAAAATAGTTTGATAAAAATCCTTTTGAACAAAAACTTGTTTTTCCATAAAAATGTTTTTCCAAAACTATTGTCTTTCTAAAAAGCTTATTTCCAAACATGTTCATTTTAAATCTAAGTTAGAAATGGAAATCGAAAGTATTTTTGAAGCCATGAACCTAACTAAAAGGTGTGTGTGTGAGATAATCCCATAGCTCTACTTCTAATATCTAGCTTTGACAAAATATCTAAAATAAAAATAAAAATACAAATCTTGTTTTTCTTTGTCATCTTGATCTTGTCTTGATCTTCACATCATCATCTTGATCCCGAACATCCTAGTTGTGCATAGCTTGGGAATCTTCATTTTTGCGGCGTCCAAACTTGTGAGTCTTTTAGCGGAGACGTCAAAAACAACCTGTTAAATAACCTGAAATATTCTGAAATCAACATGTTAAATACATAACTAAATATGGTTTGTTATCATCAAAATAATCATAGAGATAAAGGACAAATGGCCTTTGGGCCAACAAGATATTCTGGTGAAAAGGTTGGAGGGAGAGGGCTCTCATACGATAACTTGCAAGTTTTAATGAATGCTTGGAAAACTGCTCATTGTCAGATATTAGGAGCTCGGGGTATCTGGACATGGAATAACAAGGTGCATGGGGCTTGAAGAATCACTGGGTCACTTGATAAAATTGTGTGCAATGACATATGGCTTGATACATTACCAAGTACATTCTATCAGTATTTAAACCATTCAACAATCATTTTCCCAATGCTTTTGCATTTGAAAAAGGCTCCAGCCTCCAAAGCAAAAGCATTCAGATCAATTATTGGGCTGATTGTGAGTGATTTGAGGAACTGGTAAAAGAATTATGGCATTCTTACATTAAAGGACATGTGTAGTTCCAAGTGGTTAAAAAGCTGAAAAGGCTGAAGGAGGCCACCAAAAAATGGAGGAAGCATGCATATCTACTAAAGCCAAAATTACTACAATCAGCAGGGGATTGGAGGAAAACCATGATGCTCTAATGGCAAATCCTATGGACGCAAGCGTGCACAACGAGGAGGTAGAGTTTCAGTCTAGGTTAGGGTATTGGTTGTCAAAAGAAGAAGATGAGATGCGACAGAAAAGTAAAGAGTTGGCTATAGCTTGGAGACAGGAATACAAAGTTTTTTCACAATGCTGCAAGGTTAGATAACACAGAAATTAAATTAGTCATCAAATTGCTGATGATGGTAACCTTCTCTCAGGTGAAAAGAAGATTAGAGAGTGAGCCCCTGTATTCTATTTAATACTGTCTCACACATCTCTATATTACCAAGGCCGATAGTTAAAGAAGCAAACTAAGAAGGCTGCAGACTGGATAGTTTGACCTGTATCAGATAATGAGGTGAAGAAAGCTATATTTCAATTCAACCTAGACAAGGCTCCAGGAATAGATGGCTACAATGCACATTTCCTTCAAAAGCACTGGAAGTGGGGAAAGACATCACTGAGGCAGTTAAGTCTTTTTTTTCAATATGGAGCATTGTTGAAGGAGATCAATCATACATTACTCACACCAGTACCAAATGCCAGAATGGCAGTTCCCTTCATGAGTATAAAACCATCTCTTGCGGCCAATTACTTTACAAATTCATATCTAAAATCTTAAGCAACAGGATCAAACAAGTTGTTGTCGGGCTGATATCTGATAATTAAACAACATTTTTGGCTAGGAGGCAGATCACTGACAGCCATTGTTAGCTCATGAGCTAATAAGAAATTTTAAGAAGAAAACTATATCTGAAATCTGTATCAAAGTTGATATCCAGAAAGGTTTTGGCAGTGTCAATAGGAAATTTGTCTATTTCACTATGGAAAATATGGGATTCCCCAATAAATGGATATCTTGGATATGAGGTTGCATTGATGCTCCTACTTTTTCAGTGATGATGAATGGCAGTCCTCTAGGATTCTAAAAGCAACAGGGGGATTGGGCAAGGAGATTGCCTTTCACCCTATATTTTTGTTATGTTAATGGATTATCTATCAATTCAGATGGATTTATATGTTGAATCTGGCAAAATTATACCTATGAGGATAGGAGAAAAAGTGATAACTCATTTGTTGTTTGCGGATGATATATTGATGCTCTCTAAAGGCACCACTGGCTCTTTGAAATCAATTGATGCAGTTCTAGGCCTCTTTGCTCACAACATTGGTCTGGTATGAATAAAGGTAAGAGCAAGCTGTTCTTTAGCAAAGGCTATCATAGCAAAAAAGCAATGAAAAATGCTATAGGAATTGCTGAAGGAAGTATCCCCATAAGGTATCTTGGAGTCTCTCTAAAAGTGTACATATACTAATGGCGGCGACTAGGGTTTCTCCTCCCTTGAGGAGGGATCTTGGGGGGTCTTTCATCTGCAAATCCTTTAAGATTTCAATCATCAAATGGCGCTAATACATCTACTCAATCACAGGATGGTTGGACTACTAGTTCTAGGAAGAAGAAGCCAGCTTGGTCAACTACAGATGAGTTTCCCACATCTGTGCACGTGCATAAATAGGGAGCATGTTAGAGATATCAATGACAACATGTGATCCATGTGAAAGACGCCCCTCATGAAATCAATCAGATCCTAAAATCTCTCCATGATTATAGGAACGCATGGGACTCATGGGATTCATGCACCATGTGTTTCTCATTCTTTCTCTCAGTCAATATTTTCCTATTATTTCTCTCAGTCAATGTTTTCCTATTGTACCTCCTAAATCAGTATAAACATGTGATCAATATGTGTATATAAATACAACCAAGAATCATAGCTAATGGTATCTTATCTTTACACAAATAAGTCTTCTTCTTCTTATTGTTTATCTTTGTATCAGAGCAACTCTTATACCATGTCGAGTATTTTCTCTTCATCTTCCCTAACCTCCATCCAAATACATGCATCCATGGTTACTCCCAATCCCAACATCACTCACTTTCTAAATGTCAAACTCGACAAGGGAAATTATCTGTTGTGGCGTTCCCAGTTCCTTCCTCTTCTCAAGCTCCACGATCTTGAAGGCCTCATCGACGAAACCTCTCTATGTCCGGTCCGGTTCCTTCCTTCTACCGAGAAGGATGTTCAGCCAACTATCAATCCAGAATGCACGCGCTGGATCAAGCTTGATCAGATGCCCTTATGTTAACTTATCTTCTCGCTCACTGAGGATGTTCTTACTCATGTCGTCGGCCTCACCACATCTCATGATGTGTGGTGCTCTCTGGAGTGAATCTTTATGTTACCCTCTAGAGCTAGAGTGCAGCAACTCAAATATCAGCTGCACACCATCAAGATGGGCACCTCTTCTATGTCAGAATACATCCAGTCTGTCAAGCCATCATGGACAATCTGGCGGCAGTGGCTAATTAAGTTGCCGACTCTGACCTCATCTCTACCTTACTCAGTGGTCTGTCTCCCGAATATGACTCGTTTGTCACCTCCGTCAACACAAAAGTCGACCCTGTACTGTCAGAAGAACTCATCGGCCTCATGCTTAGCCAGGAGATTTATCATGGGCATGCTATCACTTCACCAGACTCCACAACCCTCAACTCTCCTTCTCCTGCAGTTTATACTATTACTCGCACTCCAAGCTACTATTCAACTCCATCTTTTTTTCGTGGTCTTGGACGTGGCCGAGGCAGGGAGCGCGGTCGTGGTCATGGACGTTCCTTCTTACCGTCACATCAGTCCACCGATAGTCGACCTCAATGCCAGATCTGCAATCATTTTGGCCATTATGCCAACAAATACTACAATCGTTATGATGATTCGCTAGCCTAACTTCTCTTCTCCACTTTTATGGGAATAGTCCGGTCGATTTCAACTGGTATGTTGACTCCAGAGCCACTCATCACCTAACGACTGACATTGCGAATCTAGCGGCTCACTCCGAATATCATGGACCCGACAATGTTCGCATGAGTAACGGGACAGGTTTGCCTATCCGAGTTACTAGTGCTTCTTTATTGGGTTCTCCTGTTCCTTCCTTTGTCTTGAAAAACCTTTTACATGTTCTTGATATCATCAAAAATCATCTGTCTGTTAATCAATTTACTGTTGATAATAAAGTCCTTCTTGAATTTCACCCTGACTCTTTTTTTATAAAGGATCTCTCTACTTGAAAAACTCTACTGTGGGGACAACTTAAGGATGGTCTGTATGTCTTCTTTCAGGGGAATCATAACTTCACTGCCTCTCCTCAGGCTCTTCTCGGTGAGCATGCATCTTCCTCCGTCTGGCATGAACGCTTAGGTCATCCCTCCACCAGAGTTATCTCCAGTATTTTATCTCAGCATCAACTTTCTTTCCTCTCTGACCATGCTGGTACCCCCTCTCTACATCCGCTGTCAGAAAAGAAAAGTCACCGTCTTCCTTTTTCGTCATCTTCCATGATTGCTACTGCTCCTTTAGAGCTTATTCACTCTGATCTATGTGGTCCGTCTCCTGTGTCTGCTGTAAGTTGTCATCGCTATTATATTAGCTTTGTAGATCATTAAAGTAAGTATGTTTGGCTTTATCCTTTGATAAATAAAAGTGATGCTTTCTCTATTTATCTTGAGTTCAAAATTCATGTAGAACTTTTTTTTGGGCGTTCCATTAAAACACTCCAAACTGATGGTGGTGCCGAGTTCATCAAATTAAACCTTACTTGTCTTCTCAGGGTATCGCTCATTGCTTATCCTATCCACACACACTAGTGCCAAAAACAGCACCGTAGAAAGAAAGCACTGCCACCTTATCGAGACTGGCCTTACTCTTCTGGCTCGGTCAAATATTCCATTTTTTTACTGGCCCTATGCTTTCCAAACTGCCTCATTTCTCATCAATAGAATGGCCACCCTCGTCCTCTATAATCTCTTTCCCTACCAAAAATTATTTCATAAAGTACTTGACTTTCTTTCCCTACGAATTGTTGTTGTGCTTGTTACCCTCATCTGCGTCCATACCAAACACATAAGTTTAATTTTTGGTCCACTCAATGTGTCTTCTTAGGTTACTCATCTTCGCATAAAGATTATCAATGTTTGCATGTCCCCTCTGGTCGTATTTACATCTCTCGGGAAGTTATTTTCGACGAATCTTCCTTTCCTTTCCATTCTCCTCAGCCCTCCCTCTCTCCCCCTACTCCCACGCCTTCATCACCGATCCCCATCTCCATGCCTCTATTATCTTCCATTGTTCCTATCCCCTCTTATCCTGCGGACCCCACCATTGACTCTTCTCCTCCTCCACTACCACCTCCATCACATACTCTTTCTCCACCACCTCCACCAGAACCCGCCGATGAGTCATTCTCCTCATCCTCATCCTTAGGCTCTCCCAGTCCCCCTCCTATCTGGACCCACCATATGGTCACCAGAATACAGGATAACACCAAAACACTAAAAGTTTGGCAGCTACCCGGTATCCCATGCCTACCTATCTCATGGATGACTTGGCCACCACTTCTGTCGAACCCACATGTTTTACGCAAGCTTTTAAAGATTCCAAGTGGCGCCAGGCAATGGACACTAAGACGAATGCCTTACTTAAGAATAAAACCTAGTCCCTTGTGTCATACCACCCTACCATGAATCTGGTTGGTTGTAAATGGGTTTTCAAGTTAAAAAATAAAATTTGATGGTTCTGTTAACAAGAATAAGGCCCACCTGGTGGCCAAGAGTTTTCATCAAAAATCAGGATTAGACTATGGTGAGACATTCAGTTCGGTCATCAAACCGACCACTATCCATACCGTATGCAGTCTGGCCTTCTCTAAGGGATGGTCTATTCGATAGTTGGATGTGAATAATGCATTTTTGCAGAGTTTTCTTACTGAGACGGTCTACATAGAATAACCTTCGGGGTTCATCAATTCTGCTCATCCCAATCATGTATGCAAGCTTCACCGCAATATCTATCCTCAAACAGGCTCCACGAGCCTGGTTTTCTCACCTCAGAAGTTATCTAGTCACATTGGGCTTTGTGGGCTCCAAGTCTGACATGTCTTTCTTCCTCTGACGGATCAGGACAGATCTTCTTCTGGTTCTTATCTATGTGGATACATCATCATCACAAGTAATGACTAACGGGCTGTCACTCATCTTATTCAAGAACTAGGCCGGGAGTTCTCATTAAAAGACCTCGGTCCACTGCACTATTTCTTGGGCATGGAGTGTCATCGTACACCCTCAGGTCTATTTCTCTCTCAACATGAGAATATCCGTGACTTGCTTCTCTGACTCAAAATAGATGATGTCAAGCCTGTTAGCTCGCCAATGGCCACTTCCTGTAAGCTATCCAAGATTGTTATCAAGTCTCTCTCTGACCCCTTTGTCTATCGAAGTACTGTTGGGGCTCTACAATACTTAAGATTTACCAGAGCTGATATTGCCTTCTCGGTGAACAAGGTCGCTCAGTTCATGCAAGCTCCAACCGATGAGCACTGGAGCGCTGTAAAACGGATCCTCCGTTACCTCAAATCTATCATTCAACATGGCCTTTTTCTCTCTCGTCATTCTTTTGCACGGCTTACTGCTTACACCGATGCAGATTGGGCAGGGTCGATCGATAATCAAAAATCTACCAGTGGCTATTGTGTCTTTCTTGGTAAAAATCTCATTTCTTGGAGCTCGAAGAAGTAGTGTACTATGGCATGATCTAGCACTGAGGCAGACTATATGGGCGTGGCCAATGATGCAGTAGAGATCGTTTGGTTGTAGTCATTACTTCATGTGCTTGGAGTTTCACAATCTCCCCCAATAGTTCTATGTGACAACCTCGGCGCAACATATCTCTCGATCATTCTATTCGTCACTCCCGCTCTAAACATGTTGAGATCGATATTCATTTTGTGAGGGACTATGTTGCCAATAGAGTCCTGGATGTTCTATTTGTCAGCACTAAAGAATAACTAGCAGACATCCTTACTAAGCCTTTGCGCTCTTTAAGATTTTCTATGCTGAAGAACAATCTCTCGGTTCTTTCGAACCCGCTTCGCTTGCGGGGGGTGTTAGAGATATCAATGATAACACGTGATCCATGTGAAAGACACTCCTCATGAAATCAATCAAATCCTAAAATCTCTCCATGATTATAGGAACACATGGGACTCATGGGATTCATGCACCATGTGTTTCTCATTCTTTCTCTCAGTCACTATTTTCTTATTATTTCTCTCAGACAATATTTTCCTATTGTACCTTCTAAATCAGTATAAATATGTGACCAATATGTGTATATAAATACAACCAAGAACTATAGCTAATGGTATCTTGTCTTTACACAAATAAGTCTTCTTCTTATTGTTTATCTGAGCACGTCTTCAGCATCAATTCCATGGTTTCAATGGACTGAAAGCATCTTCTAAGGGGTGGAAACTTGCACCGGTTCCACTGGTACCCCGTGGAATCAAAGCTGCCATATGCGTAGAAGGACAGAGGATGAATGCAAATTGGATTACATCGAGCCTTCCATGGATGAATCAGGTAAGACTTTTGTTACTATCCCTAGATCTGAATTAATGCATAATACTGATAAGCGGCAAAATTCTTTAGTAGGCTATGTATTAGGAGATAAACCTTCTACATGCATCTCAAGGCATGTGTAGGCCGGCTATAGCGTCCTTCTTGTTCTCTGGTTGTACACTCTAGAGATAATGGTTACTTCTTATTTAAGTTTGGGGATAGTAATGAATGCACTAGGGTTCTTCAAGGAGGACTTTGGTTGTTTGATGGTATACTGATTGTTCTTTATCGTTGGAGTGAAAATATGGGATTAGAGATGGATTTGCTTTCTACTGTCCCTGTATGAATTAGATTTCCATCTCTTGATTTAAAATTATGGTCAAAGAATATTATTAGCAGAATTGCTAGTATGGTTGGCATGTCATTGTTTATGGACCGAGCAACTGCTACTAGTGAAAGGATCTCTTATGTTCAAGTGTTTATTGAAATTAAAGCAGATAAGGATTTTCCTACTCTGCATCTTGAATAGAGTCAGGAGATGGATGTGGATATTACCTATGAATGGATTCCACCCTTCTGTAAAACTTGCAAATCTTTTGGACATGATGATAATCTTTGCCCTACTAAGGATTTCACTACAAAATTGGGATGTTGCATCAGACTCTATACTTCATTCCAGTACCTGGAAATTTTTAATTGCATCCAAAGGAAAAGCTGTGCAATACATGCAGAAGAATCAACTTACTGACAGATGGGACAACAACAACAACAACAACAACTAAGCCATTTGTCCCTAGTATTTTGGGTAGGCTACAGAGAATTACGCCGGATCGGGCACATGGATCAGCTTTCTCCACTCATTCCTGTCAAGCAAGATGCCTTCACTAATACTTTTAGCCTCTATATCTTGTCATATTACCTCTATCCATGTTTTCTTCGGTCTCCCCTGTGCTCTTTTAACTTGCTCTAATTTGATATACTCTACTCATTGGACTGGCACATCTGTAGGTCTACGTCGCACATGACCAAACCATCGTAGGCGATTTTCTCTCATTTTCTCTTCTACAGAGTCTATGTCTATCTTAGTACGAATATCCTCAGCTAAAGGTCTACTGACAAATGGGAATGGACTGGAAATAATGGCAAAGAGTTTACATTTAGAAATTGTTGGCATTTGACCAGAACAGAATATCCTACTTGACATTTTCACTCCATAGCTTGGTATCCAAATCATTGTCCAAAGATCACAATCTACCTGATCAGAGCACTACATTGTAAGCTTCTCACTAAAAATTCTTGCAAAGCAATGGTATTATCTAGGAACTGCATATTGTGCATGCAAAAGATGGAAATGATTGAGCATTTGTATTTTAAATGCCTATTTTCAGCTTACTTGTGGAAGTTATGCACACTCAAGCTTGGTATCTCTGATATTACTGGCAAACTGGTTGAAAATGCTGAAATTTTCGGTAAAAAAAATATAAGGTGAAGTGTAACACTACAACCTTAGCAAAGCTAGTTCTCTCCGCAATTGTTTGGCATATTTGGAAAGAAAGTAATGTTAGAATTTTTCAGAACGAGAGGCCAAACAAATTACAGGTGTTCAAATCTATCTATGCAGACGTTCAGCTTCTTATGGACCAGTGTAAATGGAAGGGGACAATGCAAGGGCCACTTAATTCTACTCTCAACAACTGGGGTATTATTAGGCCAGGATGAAGGAGATATTATCTGGATGTGTTTGTATAGTACTGTATTATCTTATTAGGCTTTGGGTCAATCTGAGTGTTTCCTTGGTGTACTATAGTAGAGGGTGACGGCCAGGGTCCTCTCCGCTCTCTATAGTTATCCAAGTGCAACGTCTTAAAGTAGCCTAGCCTATCGTATTTGCTGTATTATGTGTTTTAGTTATCAATGAAATTTCTTATTGTTCAAAAAAAAATCAACAATCCAAAGGCAAGGAATTACTCTACTCTAATTGACAAATGTAAGGAAAGAATAGAAGGATGGATGTCAGCTACATTGTCATTTACAGGGGGAATTGTAGTGTTATATGGTACACTTCAATACTGGATCTAGTCTTTTAAATTCCAAAATGTCAATCTTTAAATCCTTAAAAAAAAAAAAATGTTTGCAAAATTCTTGTGGAGAGATAAAATGCATGCTTGGGCGTGGGAGAAAATGTGCCAACCAAAAGAAGAAGGCGTATCACTAAGGAAGATATAATATTTGAACAAAGCTGCAGGAATTAAACTGGTTTGGAGGTGCTGCAACTCAACTGCTTCCATGTTGGGCTTCTTGGATGAAAAATCAAATTTTCAACTCCATCGATTTCTGGGAGGCTCCTGTGCAATTACTCCACTCAGAGACCTGGAAATTTATTGCTGCTAGTAGAGAGAAGGCTAGATTGCATATGAGGAGAAGCATAGGAAATGGAAAAGACATATCGCTTTGGTATGACCCCAGGTTGAAGGAAGGAGCTTTTGTAACTCAACTTGGTTGCATGCATCCCGCCATTATTCTGCAACCTGATTGCAAGGTAAGTGATTTGATCTATAATAATACCTGGCATATCTCTTATCCCTCATTGATGCACATACGGAGTAGATTGCAGGTGGCTGATATACAAGCACATGAAAAAACTACTGGAAGTGCACTTACTCTTCAACAAGGCAGTTCAGTCTAAAGTCTATTTGGAACTCTGTTAGGCAATCAAATCCAATGTTTGTATTCTATAACTTAATTTGGTTCCCCTCAAATTGCCCCAAAATGGTCGTTTGCCTACTTAGAGCCATGCAAAGCAAACTGCTTACACAGGACAAGTTGGAGCAGTATGGGATTGTCACAAGTCATACTTGCAAGTTCTATAATAATCTCCCTGAATCCTTTGCTCATTTGTTTTTTAATTGCAGCTACTCTAGGTACATCTGGGCCTGCTGCAAACTTAAGCTGGGCTTGACACAGCAAGTATTATTGTATGAGGAAGCAAGTCTCCTGCAAGGCTACTTCAGATCAAGAACTAAATCAAATATACTAGCTAGATTGGTGATGGCAGCAGCTATTTGGCAATTGTGGAAAGAAAGAAACATTAGGATATTTGCTCAAAAGTATCTGACACAGACTCAGAGGTTCCATCTCTTGTCACATGATGTGATGACGCTAATTCAGAGCTGCAAATGGAAGGAAGACTCTGAGGAGGCCAAGGCCAAGCTAATGGAGAATTGGCTCACACCTAAGGTATAGAAACATGCCCAATTCACATATCACTGCTTGCAAGGCGTCATTAAAGGTTGCAGGTAATACAGGATGTGCAGTTGGCAAATGTTACTGAAATGTACCCAGTCATATATCAGGCTCTGCATTATGCCAGGCTGGGCAGGCAGGCAATGCAAATTGCAGCTTATTGTGTATGTTTGGTTTTGGTTTTGTTTCTGGAGGGTATGTCTTGCTCTATATTTTGGAGGCAGAAAGAGAATTAGTTGGTATATTTTGTTTTAGTTGGGTATACAATAAGGATGTGGATTATGTAATGAGTAATCACTTGATAAGTTTTGGGTCAATCGTGGTCTACTCTTATTGTACTATAGTAAAGGGTGACAGGTAATGGTCCTATCCCCTTTCTATAGTTATATAAGACTAGTTCCAGGGTAGCCTAACATATCATATTTACTAGTACATGAGTTTTGATATTAATATAAATTAAAATTTTTACTGCTCAACATATATTTATATATGTGAGTATATGAGATAGACTTGCGTCATTCCAGAAGGATTCGAGGCCGAATCCTTCCCACTCAAATACAATCCTATGACATCTGAATATAAGATCCATTCTGTTAAAGTTGATCTGCATTATTTCAAGCAATTAAAAACTAAAAATCATGTATTTTGAATGCTTTTTGCCCATCCATCAATAGGCAAAAAATGGATGGCCGAAAATAGTATATTGCTTCGATATACGTCCTTAAACATAAAAATTCACGATCCAAACATTTCATCATGATCTAAATGATTAAGATAAAAGCTGCACACAAAAATACAGAATTTTAGAACTTAGAATAAAGAGTGTAAGTACTCAATACTACCGCAATAGCAAGTGGCTATGCTGGTCATGATTCACAAGGAGGGAGTAGCAATGGAAGCTTTTCTAGCAAGTTCTATTTTATGCTACAATTAATAGTAAAAATTCTTCTTTAGCTTCTTTAAAAGAAAAGGAAAAATAAGTTACAATGAAGTTTGGAAGAAAGTGATAGATAAAAAAGGTGGAGAAAATGGAAGTGGATATGTACAAAGAAATGAAAAAGAGTGAAACAAATTTGAAAGATTATGTTGCTGAAAATTTACACTAAAATTAAAGGAAAAGAAAACTAAAACCTAAAATAGTTTCTTACCTCTTCGGTGCCTGCTTACCTTTGACCCGTATCGATGATGTACCTTTACTTGAAGGCGAGCGAAGTATGACAAATAGGATCTTGGTCATTCTCGTATTACACTATGAATTAAAGGGGCAAGCTACACTATCATAGAAATGGATATCCATCACCATAAGCCATCAATGGCACTTGCAAGGGCAAGGCAACTTCGACACTATCGGTTTCATTTGGATCCATAAACATAGAAGAGAGAAGTAAATGAAAACAAGAGTAAAGAAGAAAAAAGAAATTTCGATTCAATTCAAATAATAATAGAAGAAAAGATCACTTACACCGGTGTCACCTTCAGTACAATCTTTCTCTCATTCCTCCATGAAAGTATCATCTTCTCTTAGTTACATAAACAAAATAAAAATTACATGAAAGAAAATAAAAAATCTAAGTTACAAACTAATTTGTAGCCTAAATTCTACTCTCTGCTTGGTCTTTTTTTTTCTTTGAGATTGCATATATTTATAGGAGAAATGCAAAGTTTAGAGGAGTATAAAGATAGGGGAAGCTGGATATTTTTGAATTTGAATCCTCCCCTTATCTCTAAATTTGCTTTGATGTGAATATTCAGTTCTGATCAGCAGCTTGTTGGCATGTTGATTGCTGAATATAACTTATCAAATGATAGAATTAGAGGTAATGATCAACTTAAGAATTGTATCGCTTTAATCCTTCTTTCTGGATCATCTTGAATCATTAGATTTGAGTTTTGATAGTAAAAGTTATGATTCAAATACTAGAATGAATCCAGTCAGAATCCGAGTTAAAATTGCTTCACTTCATTCGTTGATCTTCTCTCTATCCATTTATCCTTTTGAATTTTGAATTTGGACTCTGTATTTGATGTTATCCTCGATTGATTTTTAGCTTTAACCACTTGATTCACCAAAAACTGAATTTAACCAACTGGATTTGGGATCATCCTCCTCTAACCAAATAGATCTAGTTAAATCTGAATTTAACTTATAATTATTTAATTTTATCCTCTTTCTCCCCATGGTTATCTTCTACAAAATAGACATTTAAGATAAGGAATTTAGAAGATTTATTATATAATAAATATGGAAATGTAATAAAAAATAATGCAATAAATGTGTACAATCACACCCCCACACCTTATCTTTTGCTCGTCCTCGAGCAAAACAATAAAACTAAATCAAAGATTATTCTAGACTACTTTTGCAGGTCACATGATTGCACTGAGTATGTGCAATAAGCTGTTAAACCTCTAGATTGCCTTAGAGGATGAGTTTTGTCTCGTGAGAGTTTTCAGTGGATTGCACCCATAAAATTTATAAAGAAAGAGAAAAATGTTAGTATTTTGAAAACACATTTTGAAAGAAAAATATTTGAAATAATATTGTAAGATTTAAGTAATCTATAAGTTATAGAAAAACTGAATTTTTCATTCCTAAACTTAGTCTCTATTCAAAAATTTGTTATCAATCAAAGTAAGGAGTCAAATTGTACTTTTCATCTAGTCTATTACTTGACCCTAAGTCATATGCATCTTCGTGACCATGAAGTTTTGACTAAGTGTTCTTTAACTTTAACGCTTATGCCTTATTTATATATATATATATTTTCTATTTTAATTTTTGTGGTATTTATTCCTCATTTCTATTAGGCTTTCTAATCTGCCCATGTAACGAGCCTTTAGTCGGTGACACCCAAACCGAACAATCGTAGGGTACCAGGTAAGAAAACACCCCTAAGGACTTAAACACTCGAGCAGACAAGGCCATGAAACTAAGGGTTTCTATTTATAAAATGTACCCTTTTTAGGCGTGAATACTTATGCTTCATGAGGCACAAATACCCAGCTTAATCAGACGATTTATATATATATATATATTTTTTCAAACTTATTTAATTATCTTTTACATAAATACCAAGACTTTCTTAGGCCAAAGCACCTAACTAATCAATAATTAGATTTGTTTATTTTTCATAGATATACATATATATTTTTCTTTTTTTTATATGTTATAAGAATCTTTATTTTTGAACCCTAAGTGTGTAAGTGTGTATAAGGTGTGCATATTTCTTCAAGGTAAAGATCAAGACAAAATTATTTTCATAAATTTTCTTCCTAACCTTAGAAAATAAACAAATAATCTTATTTTTACCATCCATAAGAAATCCTAATTATGATTTTCCTATTCCTTAAAATTGACTTAATTTCTCACAAAAAATATGTCAAAATATTGTTTCTATTTTCAAAAAGTTTTAAAAGTAAAGAAAATGTTAATAATTTTTTTGAATAATAAAAGGAAAACCTAAGTTATGTTAGAACCCTCCCCCATACTTATCTTATGCATTGTCATTAATATATGAATTAATGCATAGATGCATGAAAAAGAAGAAGGGGAACAAAAATATTACCTTAAGGTGGTGGTTCCGGTGGTGGTCTGATTGGTTCAATCATTACTACCCAATCAAAATAATATGGTGGTTCATGAAATCCACCTTTATTGACCTCTTTTTTATTTACATATTTAGATTCCTCAATATGAATAGGATTATGAAAGATTCTATCGTGAAACTTACTCCCTTTACATAACCAGTGCTAAAAAATCATCACGGAGTATTCATGGTCTATACCTATGTCCAACAAAAGAATGTGACTAGGTGGAATGATTGACTTGGACTCTAGAATGATAGATTCAGGAACCAGTACTAACTCAGAAAAATCAAGTTTGGTTTCGAGAGTTAGTTTTGGTTCAAGCATTGAATCCAAGTCCAAGAATTGATATTCACATTCTTTTTCTATCAATGGAATGTGACTATTCAAAATTAGTGATTCAATTTCTAAATTTGTGGGTACGAGAATAAATGTTGGCTCATAAAATTGGTCCAAATTGGGTAAGAATACCGGAGTCAACATAGATTCGAAGATGGAAACTAAATAATAAAATTAGGGATCGGGCTCATATTTATGATCAAGTTCAATCTCATTAAAATGAAAACTTGCCAATTTGTCAATGGATTGATATTAGTCAAGTTCAAGACTTTATGGTGAAACTGAATCTTGGGCAAAGTCTTTAAGATACCATGATTCTTGATTTTCATCAATATGGCTAGAAGTGTTGGGAATAGTTGTAATATCCCTAATCTAAAATACTGTATTTTTATTTTTCTAAAATATTTATTTTATTTTACTGGTGATATTATTATTATTGTAATTATTATTATGATATTGTTAATCACTATTAGTAGTATTATTATTTTCATCCAAGCCCAATAAGCCCAAGCCCATTCTCCTTTTCATTTCATTTTATTTTCTTTTTTTATGCTAAGCCCACATGAGCCAAGCCCACTTCTTATTTTTATTCATTTTCTTCTCCTTTTCCTATTTGTCTTTAAGCCCAAAAACTAAGCCCACAAGCCCACTATTTATTTTCTTATTCTTCATATCACTTAATTTTTTTAACAAAAGCCCAATAACTTATAACCCATTACTATTAAGATTCTTACCCATTAACCCAAAACCCAATCTTAATCCTAATTCAAATCTATAATTTCAAATCTAAACCAAATCTCTTTGAGAATTTTAGCAACCTTCAATTCTTATCTTAATTACTAAATTAAGCAATCTCAATCTAACTAGAATTCAAGTTTCTAAAATATCTAATAACCTATATAAACACAAAAATTCCTTCTTTCTCTTTTACCTCAAGAGAAAACCCTAATCCCAACTCTCCCCACTTTCTCTTTTACCTCAAGAGAAAACCCCTAATCCCAATTCTCTCCACTTCCATCTTTCCTTAATCAAGAGGGGGTTTCGAGGAAGAAGAATTGAGGAAAAAGTATGGAGGAATAAATCAAGTAATCTATTTTATCAAAATTTATTTGATATAAAAATTTTATTAAAATTATGTCTATACTATGATCTCCATAAATATTTTTACACATTAAAATCCAATCTAAAATCCCACTAAAAATTTGTGTGGAGATATACCAACTCATAAATTTTAATCTACATATTTTTTTCAAAATTTTAACAAAAGGATTTTCCCAAAAAAAACAGAAGAACCCGCTGCCCTACTGCACAGACCAGTTGGCTGGTCGGTAAACTGGTCTGTGCAGCCTGGCCTGGCTGGACCAGGCCAGGGCCGGCCTGGGCAGAGCGGGCTGGCCCGGCTGGGCCAGAACTGGCCGGGCCTGGCCAGTTGCATACAGACAGGGCCTTTTGGCCCTATTTTAAAAAAAAACAAGAAAAAAAATCGAATAAAAAACTGGGTCCGGCCTGGGTCTGGCCTGGTCCTGCTTGGACTGGGCCTGGACTATAGCAGCTAAAAAAAAGAGGAAAATAAGAAAGAAAGGAAGAAAAGAAGGTGAATTGACAAATTAAAATTATCAAAATAAAATAGAGAAAAAAATATAAATAATATTCTACAACACTTCTCCTCTCTATGATAAAAATTTTAGAGTAATACCAATATAAATTAATTTAAATCATCCACTTTAAAAACCGTTATTCCTTAATGTTAAATCTAGAACCGTTAAATATTTTAATAGTTTAAAGGCTATTAAAAATCTAATAAAAATCAGAAATTAGTTTAAACTAAACCTACTAAATTTATTAAACCTAAAGCATCATATCTCTAACTCCCAAACTAATTAATCAAGATTTAAACTCTTTAAAATATTCTTTTAAAAATCTAACAATTTATATTGAAATAATTTATGTAGATTTACTGGAGCCTTATGATTTCAGTGCTTTGGATGTGCGATCGAGTTCAGGTGAGTGTCTTGCTTCTTTGTTTAATTTTATTAAATTTTATTGTGAGTGTCACTTCTTTATTTAATTTATTTAATTTTGTTGTGAGTGTTTTCTTTTCCTTCTACAATTTTATTTTGTGAGTATCTTACTTCCTTGATTAAATTCTATTTAGTCATGTTGTGAGTATTTTACTTATTTGTTTTGTAAGTGTCTCTCTTCTTTGTTTTGTGAGTGTTTGTTCTTATGTCATTGTCATATTTATCGTTGTTATTGGATATTGGTGTTTTTTATTCGTACTATTTCATGTGACCTTATTATTATATTTTACTAGTCTGACTTGTGTATCACTTCATGAGACATCCATGATTGTCCACCTTATTTATGTAGTTGATATTAGCTTGTATTATCATCATTTATGTGTTGGCAGTTTGGCGTTGTTAGTTTAGGCCTAGTTTTGATGTACCTTGGACAATGACTTGACTCGACTTTATCTTGAGGTTGATATAGTTTATGCTTGGAAGATTTGATATTCATGGATTTGAGGATTATTTACTTTTGATTATAGGCTAGGTGTCGTACACCTTAGAGTGTGACATGGATTAATCTTGAGATTGGCTTACTTTATATTTGTTGATTTAGTTGAGGTATTATCAGACATTTATTTGATGATATTTTAAACGGGAATTCATTTGGACAATGAGGATGGATTAAGTAAGATATTTTATATTGATTTATTTTGATACTTGGATTTATATATGGACCTAGAGTTCAACTTGAGATTTACATAGGATCTTGATTTATATTTAGATGAGATCAATAAAAGTCAGATTCTGATCACATGGTAGAATATCTTACTTGATTTTTAATCTATCATATAATACTGATTTTTGATTATTAGTTACAAGTATTTAATTTGGATCTATTCACTTATGATTATCTGAGTAATGATGTTTATTGATATCGAGGTTTGGATACCAAGACTTTCTAGATTTCATGTAGCTTGAGGATGTCTCACTCCTTAATTATGATCTTGATTTAGTTTGGAACTATTGGTGATGTAATTTAGAGTATAATCAGATTTAGATCTTGGATTTTACTCGTTCATGATGGTAGTTATATAAGTTGATATCTGAGTGATATTATCAGTAGATTTAATTATTCTTATTGATGATAAAATAGGTGAGAGTTTAGTTGGATATTCGTGAGTTGATCTTGACTACTTCAGTTATTGGAGATAGAGTTATTATGAGAGTGATTTCATTGATATCGGTGATTATATTACATGTTTGGATGACTGTTATTGATCGATCTGATTTATTGATGACTTAGAGAATGGATATATAGATGACTTTGAGGATATGAGTTGATTCCATACTTTGTCGGATTATTCTATTCATGAAAGTAGGTTATTACTCATACTGGATATCTTGATTCACATGAGAAACTTGACTGACTATATTTGGTATCTACCTTATATCATGTCCATGTTACTATTAATTGCTGGGAAAAATATTATTACACGGTAACAACACCCGCATGTTATACTTGTTATATATTCCTTTTATACCGGTATCCTGTTCACTGATATTATATATTCCTGTTATACCGGCATCTTGATTACACATTTTGACGTTGTTACCATGTCTATCACCGAGTTATCCCAGTGATTCAAGTAACATGTACAATAAATAATCTTAATAAACTAAAACATGATAATAAACAACTTACACTGGGATTGGGGAGATTGATGGAGGAGACAACGTCTGTATTTTGGGAGGACCTAGGATTTAGGTTGTGCAACCGAAAGAGGGTTTCACTGCAGGGTTCCCGTGGGGTGACTGGCACCCCGTCCTGTTTCCTGTTCCTGTTTACATGTTCCTGACTACCTTGCGGTAGGTCCTGGTTCAGCGCCAGGAGTCTGGGCCGTGGTCCTGGGTATGCACGGGACCCACCTAAAGCATGAACAATGTCTCCAACCGATCAGTTTCAATAACTGAGGACCTCCATTGGCATTTGTGGTAGGTGTAGTATAGGATGCGTCTATTACATGTGACAATTGGTCTTCGCTGACATAATTAATAATAAACCGTTAATGCATTGTGACTGACCATAATCACCTGATTGTACATATATATCACTATGATAGACATATGACTATATCTATGACTAGATTATATACCAGACTAGTGACATATGTTAGGTCACACATTTAGACATCAGTTGGTTGTTACAGTTGTTTTACTTGCCTTTTCTGCATACTTCGTCATATCATTATTATTTAGTTGTGTATTTACCATGTTATTTAGTGTTTGCGTTTATCTGTTATTTTTTTATGCACATTGTGATATGAACGAGCTCTCCCCTTTACACACACACTCACCAGGTCGCTTTCTGACGACCCTAGATTTGCACGTCTTGATATTGGACGCTTGTTTCTGTTGTGCAGGTGTTCGATGCGACTGCACGCCTTGCGAGGAACTGGACGCTCTCTCTTTTGATTCTGGTATTCTTTCCTTCCTTTATTCTTGCTATTATTCTTATATATCACACTTGGCTTCTATTCTATTCCTTATTTCATTTCAGATCATGTGTAGCCTTTATATGTATTATTGCCGTGATCATTGATTATTATGGTTGGATTTATAGCTTGTTCAGGTTACTTTAGGCTTAGCGTGTATACGTGGGGTATTTTCCTCACGTATATACGTCGCCGACTCTCATCGCGACTCCGTTTCCTCATATTTTGGGGAGCGGGGCGTGACAGGGTTCTCTTGGTATTAGAGCCAGGTTCAACATAAAAAGAGAATCTAGTTCTTACCAGTAACTTAAGACAAGTTATTATTACACTGCAATATACATATACTATCCATATGATGATATTGACTCCATATGAAATTGATCGACTTGCCTTTTGGAATCCATCTCCTGAATCTTTTGATTTCCCTAATCCCAACTCTTTTTCTAGAGTAATCTGGGTTCCATCTTGATTCCTATCCTCTTTCCGATTCTATTTTCCTAATTTTGCCAACTGAGTTTGATCACTTCATTTTAAAGCTAGTAGCAGAGATCAGAGCGCGCAGTGGAAGCGTAGTGAAGTCTCGATGCAGTGAGCAGTGGCGTGGAAGCTTGTTTGTTTTCTCTTGATTCTGATTTTCTAACATTCCCTACCTTATCGAAATTTCGAGGACGAAATTTTTATTAAGGCGGGTAGAATGTAATATCCCTAATCTAAAATACTGTATTTTTATTTTTCTAAAGTATTTATTTTATTTTACTGGTGATATTATTATTATTGTAATTATTATTATGACATTGTTAATCACTATTAGTAGTGTTATTATTTTCATCCAAGCCCAATAAGCCCAAGCCTATTATCCTTTTCATTTCATTTCATTTTCTTTTTTTATGCTAAGCCCACATGAGCCAAGCCCACTTCTTATTTTCATTCATTTTCTTCTCCTTTTCCTATTTATCTTTAAGCCCAAAAACTAAGCCCACAAGCCCACTATTTATTTTCTTATTCTTCATATCACTTAATTCTTTTAACTAAAGCTCAATAACTTATAACCCATTACTATTAAGATTCTTAGCCATTAACCCAAAACTCAATCTTAATCCTAATTCAAATCTATAATTTCAAATCTAAACCAAATCTCTTTGAGATTTTTAGCAACCTTCAATTCTTATCTTAATTACTAAATTAAGCAATCTCAATCTAACTAGAATTCAAGTTTCTAAAATATCTAATAACCTATATAAACACATAAATTCCTTCTTTCTCTTTTACCTCAAGAGAAAACCCTAATCCCAACTCTCCCCACTTTCTCTTTTACCTCAAGAGAAAACCCCTAATCCCAAATCTCTCCACTTCCATCTTTCCTTAATCAAGAGGGGGTTTCGAGGAACAAGAATTGAGGAGAAAGCAAGGAGGAATAAATCAAGTAAGTAATCTATATTATCAAAATTTATTTAATATAAAAAGTTTATTAAAATTATGTCTATACTATGATCTCCATAAATATTTTTACACATTAAAATCCAATCTAAAATCCCACTAAAAATTTGTGTGGAGACATACTAACTCATAAATTTTAATCTACATATTTTTTCAAAATTTTTAACAAAAGGATTTTCCCAAATAAAAATAGAAGAACTCGCCGCCCTGCTGCACAGACCAGTTGGCTGGTCTGTGCAGCCTGGCCTGGCGGGCCCAGGCCAGGGCCGGCCTGGGAAGAGCGGGCCGGCCTGGGCAGAGCCAGAACTGGCCGGGCCTGGCCAGTTGCATACAGACAGGGCCCTTTGGCCCTTTTTTTAAAAAAAAAGAAAAAAAATAAAAATCTGGACCAGGCCTGGGTCCGGCCTGGTCCAGCTTGGACTGGGCCAGGACTGTAGCAGTTAAAAAAAAAGAGGAAAATACGAAAGAAAGGAAGAAAAGAAGGTGAATTGACATATTAAAATAAATTATTAAAAATATCAAAATAAAATAGAGAAAAAGATATAAATAATATTCTACAACACTTCTCCTCTCTAAGATAAAAATTTTAGAGTAATACCAATATAAATTAATTTAAATCATCCACTTTAAAAACCATTATTTCTTAATGTTAAATCTAGAACCGTTAAATATTTTAATAGTTTAAAGGCTATTAAAAATCAAATAAAAATCAGAAATTGGTTTAAACTAAACCTATTAAATTTATTAAACCTAAAGCATCATATTTCTAACTCCCAAACTAATTAATCAAGATTTAAACTCCTTAAAATATTCTTTTAAAAATCTAACAATTTATATTGAAATAATTTATGTAGATTTACTGGAGCCTTATGATTTCAGTGCTTTGGATTTGCGATCGAGTTCAGGTGAGTGTCTTGCTTCTTTGTTTAATTTTATTAAATTTTATTGTGAGTGTCACTTCTTTATTTAATTTTATTTAATTTTGTTGTGAGTGTTTTCTCTTCCTTCTATAATTTTATTTTGTGAGTGTCTTACTTCCTTGATTAAATTTTATTTAGTCATGTTGTGAGTATTTTACTTATTTGTTTTGTGAGTGTCTCTCTTCTTTGTTTTGTGAATGTTTGTTCTTATGTCATTGTCTTATTTATCGTTGTTATTGGATATTGGTGTTTTCTATTCATACTATTTCATGTGACCTTATTATTATATTTTACCAGTTTGACTTGTGTATCACTTCATGAGACATCCATGATTGTCCACCTTATTTATGTAGTTGATATTAGCTTGTATTATCATCATTTATGTGTTGGTAGTTTGGCGTTGTTAGCTTAGGCCTAGTTTTGATGTACCTTGGACAATGACTTGACTCAGCTTGATCTTGAGGTTGATATAGTTTATGTTTGGAAGATTTGATATTCATGGATTTGAGGATTATTTACTTTTGATTATAGGCTAGGTGGCGTACACCTTAGAGTGTGACATGGATTAATCTTGAGATTGGCCTACTTCATATTTATTGATTTAGTTGAGGTATTATCAGACATTTATTTGATGATATTTTAAACGAGAATTCATTTGGACAATGAGGATGGATTAAATAAGATATTTTATATTGATTTATTTTGATACTTGGATTTATATATGGACCTAGAGTTCAACTTGAGATTTACATAGGATCTTGATTTATATTTAGATGAGATCAATAAAAGTCAGATTCTGATCATATGGTAGAATATCTTAACTTGATTTTTAAACTATCACATAATACTGATTTTGGATTATTAGTTACAAGTATTTGATTTGGATCTATTCACTGATGATTATCTGAGTAATGATGTTTATTGATATCGAGGTTTGGATATCAAGACTTTCTAGATTTCATGTAGTTTGAGGATGTCTCACTCCTTAATTATGATTTTGATTTGGTTCGGAACTATTGGTGATGTAATTTAGAGTATAATCAGATTTAGATCTTGAATTTTACTCGTTCATGATGGTAGTTATATAAGTTGATATCTGAGTGACATTATCAGTAGATTTAATTATTCTTATTGATAATAAAATAGGTGAGAGTTTAGTTGGATATTCGTGAGTTGATCTTGACTACTTCAGTTATTGGAGATAGAGTTATTATGAGAGTGATTTCATTGATATCAGTGATTATATTACATGTTTGGATGACTGCTATTGATCGATCTGATTTATTGATGACTTAGAGAATGGATATATCAATGACTTTGAGGATATGAGTTGATTCCATACTTCGCCAGATTATTCTTTTTGTGACAGTAGGTTATTACTCATACTGGATATCTTGATTCACCTGAGAAACTTGACTGACTATATTTGGTATCTACCTGATACCATGTCCACATTACCATTAATTGTTGGGAAAAATATTATTACACGGTAACAACACCCGCATGTTATACTTGTTATATATTCCTGTTATATCGGTATCCTGTTCACTGATATTATTTATTCCTGTTATACCGGCATCTTGATTACACATGTTGACGTTGTTACCATGTCTATCACCGATTTATCCCAGTGATTCAAGTAACATGTACATTAAATAATCTTAATAAACTAAAACATGATATTAAATAACTTACACTGGGATTGGGGAAATTGATCTAGGATTTAGGTTGCGCAACCGAAAGAGGGTTCCACTGCAGGGTTCCCGTGGGGTGACTGGCACCCCGTCCTGTTTCCTGTTCTTGTTTACATGTTCCTGACTACTTGCGGTAGGTCCTGGTTCAGCGCCAGGAGTCTGGGCCGTGGTCCCGGGTATGCACGGGACCCACCTAAAGCAGTGACAATGTCTCCAACCGATCAGTTTCAATAACTGAGGACCTCGATTGGCATGTGTGGTAGGCGTAGTATGAGATGCGTCTATTACATATGACAATTGGTGTTTGCTGACATAATTAATAATAATAAACCGTTAATGCATTGTGACTGAGCATAATCACCTGATTGTATATATATATATCACTATGATAGACATATGACTATATCTATGACTAGATTGTATATCAGACTAGTGACATATGTTAGGTCACACATTTAGACATCAGTTGGTTGTTACAGTTGTTTTACTTGCCTTTTTTGCATACTTAGTCATATCATTGTTATTCAGTTGTGTATTTACTATGTTATTTAGTGTTTGCGTTTATTTGTTATTTTTTATGCACATTGTGATATGCACGAGCTCTCCTATTTACACACACACTCACCAGGTCGCTTTCTGACGACCCTGGATTTGCATGTCCAGATATTGGACGCTTGTTTCTATTGTGCAGGTGTTCAATGAGACTGCACACCTTGCGAGGAACTGGACGCTCTCTCTTTTGATTCTGGTAATTTTTTCCTTCCTTTATTCTTGCTATTATTCTTTGATTCTTGTATATCACACTTGGCTTCTATTCTATTCCTTATTTCATTTCATATCATGTGTAGCCTTTATATGTATTATTGCTGTGATCATTGATTATTATGGTTGGATTTATAGCTTGTTCAGGTTACTTTATGCTTAGTGTGTATACGTGGGGTATTTTCCTCGTGTATATATGTCGCCGACTCTTGTCGCGACTCCGTTTCCTCGTATTTTGGGAAGCGGGGCGTGACAATAGTCAAAGATTAAATAGGGAGTGTTTCTTTATTCCTACGCATGTTCTTCAATCTACTAATTCTTGCTTCTATCATATCAAGTGGATCATTTTGGCATTGAATGATGATTTGCATGCTCTTTTCTAAGTTGGTATGTTTTTCTTGAAAAATAGAGTAAGGATATGTGACGTGAAAATTTTGACAGAATTTTGAGTCTTTTAAAATTTGACTTCATCACTCAAGCTCATCGAAGGCTTCCATCCTCTTTTCCCAGTCAATTGATTCTTCTAATTGTTGTTCAGGAGGAGTATATGAAGTTGGATGGTGATAGGATAGTTGACAATATGACTCGGGTGAGTTGTATTCCCATTGACTCTGTGAAGAGTAGTGATGATTATTTCAGTCATATTCATAGTATTGGGACTGGGGCATGTAATGATTCGGATAAAACCAATCCGGCATACTAGGTTGGTTAAAGTTATGATATGCCGGGTTGGTAATATCTGAAAAAGAGGTCGGGGTGTAACATGGATTATCATTAAAATTGAAAATATTGTTGTTAAAAGCCATATCACACAAGTGATGTCAAACACAAATAAAAAAAACAAACCAATAAGCAAACAAATAAACAGAAAAGAAAAAAAATCTAGCCTAAGTTAAGGTAAACCTTAGACCTATACGACTCCTAACTGGTTAGACTATCCACGGGGGGGTATATTGTCAAATCTGACCACAAGTTAATCGGCTAGGTAGGGGCAAGATTGGTGGGACATATCCGTGCTTAAAGCAACGGGGCTAGGCTAATTATGCCAAACCACCAGCCTTCAGGGTTCGCCCCTCAATCCCTAACCTTAGATACCGATTTGGGAAGAGTCAAATTCAAATCAACTTTCCCCTTAGGTCAGTCTCTTATATGAGTCTGAGATGTTCCTAAGGCCAACGTCTACTCAGTTTTAATTAGGCTTCAGTTAGTGAGTGAGGAGATTGTTTGTGGGCTAAGAAAGGTAATGACTTCCCCATTTTATCTTGTTTATAGGATAAGCCCTTAAGATTGATTGTCCAAAGTGTGCAGGACATAGAAAAGTAGCATTCAACAAGTAAATAATCACTCAAGAATATTTTCTAAATTATATGTTATGCAAACATACCTTTTGCTCGGGCAATCTTCAATAGTAATATAAAATATAAATGAATTAGACACGTGCCTAAATGCAAAGTCTAAACTATTTTTAGCATTTAACAAACGTTATTTTACTGTTGATGTTTATACAATGAGACAAATAAGGGAATAAATAGCCACAGAATTTTTAGCTTTGCAATTCAGCCAACCTGCAGAAATACATGTTAGTAGTTCACTTAGATTGCCACTAGAATATAGCAAATCTGAGGGCTTCTGGGCTCTGCTTTCTTGAGCAGAGTCCAAGGCCACCTATTTGTCCACTGCGGCAAAAATTTCCTTGTTATTAAACCTGTACATCAAGATCAAAGAAGAAAGTTAACCAAAAATATAAACTAAAAAAAGAATTACTTACATCCTTTCCCAGCAATGGCGCCAAAATTTGATTGAGATAAAACCTACACACAAAAATATAGAATTTTAGAACTTAGAATAAAGAGTGCAAGTACTCAATACTACCGCAATAACAAGTGGCTATGCGGGGCATGATCCACAAGGAGGGACTAGCGATGGAAGTTTTTCTAGCAAGTACTCTTTCATGCTACAATTAATGGTTAAAATTCTTCTTTAGTTCTTTAAAAGAAAAGGAAAAATAAGTTACAATGAAGTTAGGAAGAAAGTGGTAGATAGAGAAGGTAGAGAAAATGAAAGTGAATATGTACAAAGAAATGAAAAGGAGTGGAAGAAATTTGGAATATTGTGGTGTTGGTAATTTACACTAAAATTAAGAAAAAAGAAAACAAAAACATAAAAAAGTTACTTACCTATTTGGTGCCTACTTACCTTTGACCCATATCGACGATGTACCTTTGCTTGAAGGCGAGCAAAGTATGACACATAGGATTTTGGCCATTCTCATATTACACTATGAATTTAAGGGGCAAGCTACACTATCATAGAAATAGATATCCATCACTATAAGCCATTATCGGAATTTACAAGGGCAAGGAAACTCGAGGCTATCAGTTTCATTTGGATCCATAAACACAGAAGAGAAAAGTAAACGAAAATAGGAGTAAAGAAGAGAAAAGAAACTTCAATTCAATTCAAATGACAATAGAAGAAAAGATCACTTATACCGGTGTCACCTTCAGTACATGCTTGCTCTCATTTCTCCATGAAAGTACCCTCTCCTCTCAGTTACATAAAGAAAATAAAGATTATATGAAAGAAAATAAAAAACCTAAGTTACAAACTATATTATTAGCCTAAATTCTACTCTCTGCTTGGTCCTTTTTTTTGCCTTTGAGATTATAGGTATTTATAGGAGAAATGCAAAGGTTAGAGGAGTACGAAGATAAGAGAAGCTGGATATTTCTGAATTTGAATCCTCCCCTTATCTCTAAATTTGTTTTGATGTGGATATTCAGTTCTGATTTACAGCTTGTTGGCGTATTAATTGCTGAATATAACTTAACAATTGACAGAATTAGAGATAATGATCAACTTAAAAGTTATAGCCCTTTAAGTTCTCTTTCTGGATCATCTTGAATCATCAATTTTGAGTTTTGATAGTGAAAGTTATGATTCAAATACTAAAATGTATTCAATCAAAATCTGAGTTAAAATTGCTTCACCTCATCCGTTGATCTTCTCTCTATCCATTTATCCCTTTGGATTTTGAATATCCTCGGTTGATTTTTAGATTTAACCACTTAATTCACCAAAATTGAATTTAACCAACTGAATTTAGGATTATCCTCATCTAATGAAATAGATCTAGTTAAATCTGAATTTAACTGATATTTTTTTATTTTATCCGCTTTCTCACCATGGTTATCTTCTGCAAGATAGACATTTAAGACAAGAAATTTAGCAGATTTATAATATGATAAATGTGAAAATGTAACAAAGAATAATGCAATAAATATGTACAATCACTAAACACTTAAAAACCCTCATAGACAAATTTTTGCTAGATTTCAAATATTCTACATCGTTAAACTAACAAACTCACTATTTCAACTGTCTATTTTGCGCCTCCTTGATGGATAAGTAAAAAGTATTCAATATACATGATTTTTTATTTTAATTACTTGAAATAGTATAAATCAACTTCAACGGAGTGGACCTTACATTCAGATATCATGGGTTATTTGAGTGGAATGGATTCAAATCCTTCCGGAATGACACAAGTCTCTCCCTCTCTCTATATATAAATATAAGGAGATAGACTTGTGTAGTTTCGAAAGGATTCGAGCCCGATTCCTTCTCACTCAAATACCAATATCCAACGTTCAAACACAAGATCCGCTCTGTTGAAGTTGATCAAGATTATTTAAAGTAAGTAAAAATTAAAAATCAATTATTTTGAATACTTTTTGCCTATCATCAAGTGACATAAAATGAGCAGTCGAAAGTAGTGAGTTGGTTAGATATATATCTTTAGACATATAAATTCTAGATCCGGCCATTTGATCATGATCTAAACATTTAAAAACTCCTACAAACCAATTTTTATTAGGTTTCAAATGTTCTATACCGTTAAACTAACCAACTCACTATTTAGTCCGCCTATTTTTTTCTACTTGATGCATGAGCAAAAAGTATTTTAAATACTTGATTTTTGGTTTATAGGTACTTGAAATAATACAGATCACTCTAGTTTTTGATAATGATTAACTCATATATTTATAGTCCTGATGATTTTGTGTTATTTAAGTTTTAGATATTCCATCAAAATCTTAGTTGGTGTTTAGCATCAACAAAAGATTCAAAATCAATTTTTGAAGTTAACATGTGTTGTTTCAAGAGATCAACCTTAAAGATTGCATCAAATATACAATGAGGAGTCTAACTCTACATGAATCAAGTTTGGATCAAGTCAACATTGAGAAGAAGATTTATTCAAGAAGAAAACTTGAGTCAAGGGTTTAAAGTTTAGGATTTATGTAAAGAATAGATTAGTTTGATTGCTTAAGTTTACACACACAAAAGTAATATTTTTTCAGTTTAAATTGTTTTTGATTTTATTAATCGATTTTATAAAAAATAAGTATAGATTTTTTTTTATATGTGTATTGGATTCTATCTATAAATATTGTGCATCAAACGAGTTTAACAAACTTATTTTTGTATTTATACTAGTTTTAGAAAAACTAGATTTTCATGTAAAAATTTAGTTTTCAGAAAATACGATTTTTGTTCCAAGATTGATTTTCTATTCAAAAAAAGTTCATTTGTTTATAATATGTATTTATTTTTTATCACACATATTTGTGCTCTATTGTATTTATATGAACTTATTTTTGTAGAATTTATTGAGATTTATTGGTATTTAAATTGAATTTTGAAATATGCTTAAAATATTTCAAAATATTATTTTTTGGCGATTGTCGGTTGACTGTTCACAGAGCAAATTTGTTCTACCGGTCAGCTACTCGATCGATCGACATGCACAAAACCATGTAAGCTAGAGCTTGGTTGACCGACCGATTGAGCGCAGTAGAGATTGGCCAACCGACCGATCGACTGACTATGTCCTCAGAGCTCTCGATTTTTCTCGGTCACTCGCAAAGAGTTGTGCTCTCTGGAGTTGGGCTCGGTCAATCTGTCGTTTGACAATTTCCTTGAGTCTGTTTGATACCCTTCGAGTTTTTTGGCCATATCTTTTTATTTTGATAATCAATTATTTTGATTTAAATTGCAAAGGATAACTTTAAGAGATAATTTCTTATTCAATGATCATTTTCTGATTCAAACACTAAAAATAACAAATATTGGTTTGAAGTCAGTTCATGTTCTAAAAATAATTTACAGTTTTCTGATTTGATACCTTTCAGTATCGTGATCATAACTTCTTCCTCCTATATCACATTGATTTGATTCAAGTTTATTAGAAAGATTACTTAAGGATTTACAAAATCTTCCTGTATATTTATTCACAAATTTGAACATTTTAGGCCTCAAACAGGAGGTTCAAGATGACATATTATGCAACTTGCTCTCTAGATGGTTGATCGGCAAAAAGCAAGCACAGGAATAAGTAAACAGAGTGTGGGTCGATGTTACTACTTTTGCGATTCTTCTTTAGTAGCGAAGTGGCTATACGGGTCGTATCCACAAGGAGGGAGAGCGATGGAAGCTTGATGCGGCTTCTATGTTCAAGAAAAGAGAAAGTTCTTTATTTCAATAAAGAACTGGAAAATAAAAATAAGTTGGTTACAAGAATTGTTTGAAAATGATTTGGTGGTTTGTAAAGTCAGATTTTCTTAATGGTAAAAATGCATGGCTAACTTTCTACTAATTGCTCCCGCTAATCTCTAACTTCTTGATGATATAGCCTCACGATGGATCATAGGCAAGCATAACCCTTATGCCTAGGAACTAGTCACGTGGAAATTGAGTGAAGGTCCTTCCTTTAACTTAGCTTTATATGGAAAATACTTGGACATTCCCTTATCAAGATCCAATTGAAGGCGAGAATAGGAGAAAACACAAGTGCACTAATGGTATCGGCAAAGTTAAAAGAAAATCTCTAACTTACAGAAACAAGTAAAGCATGCAATCCATATATCATCAAAAACCCATTAAGCATGAAATATAAGAAAATGAATACTTGAATGAAAGTTAGAGTTATAACCCTCGTCTTAAGATATCATAGCTCTTGTTTGCAAAAGGCTTAGTTGACACTATTGATTCATTTGAGTTTATCAAGCAAGTTGTTAGAGATTAGTGAGTTAGTAGTTACTTAGCCATGTAAATGAAAAGTTAGTTAGACATAAAAGTAAAAGAAACAATAAGGGAAAAGAAGTGGAGAGGAAGGGAATTACACTACAACAAGAAACAACAAAAGAAAGAAGTAAAGAGAAATGAGTTACACTACAATAAGGAAGTAAAAGCAAATGAAAAATACAAGTAAATGGAAAGAAAAAAGAGAAGTAGTTACAGGTATTAGCTTGTCACCTTCAAATACAACCTTTACACACACTCTCTCTCTTTCACTCTAATAGCTAAAACTAAAACTTTAAGAGGAAAGAAACTAAAATAACTACAATTCTAGAATCAAACTTACATAAAGATCCTAAAGCTCTGGATATCTCCCAACTGAAGCCCCTTGGGCGATATTTATAGGCACAAGGGGAAAGGGGGCCATGGGGACAAACTCTGGCCCAAAGCCCAGGCGCACGCTCGCCCACATGGTCGCAGAAACGCGGCCCAGGCTGCGTTTCTGCGGCCATGCCAGGGCGGTGCGCACCTGGCTTTGGTCAATGCATCATCCTGTTTATCCCCTGTCAGGTGGATCTTCTGGTTTATGGATTTGATGCCCTGCACTGACAAAATCTTTACTCTAAAGTCAATGGCTACTTGGTAGGCCTTTATTAACCCATTAAATGGTAGTTTAGGGTCTTCTTCTTCATTTGCACACCATGAACCTAGATTGAAGCAAGTAATGCTTTATTAGCAGAATTTTACATCAAATAAATATGAGAATGTGATGAAAATTATGTAAAATTAGAGACTAATCACACCCCCACACTTATCTTTTTGCTCGTCCCCAGCAAAATAAAAATAAGAAAATTATTACACCACTTTTGCAGGTGACATGATTGCACTGAGTATGTGCAACAAGCCTTTGAACATCTAGGTTTCCCCTAGAGGAAGAGTATTATCTCCTAAGGGTTTTTAGCGGATTGCACCCACAAAATCTAGTAAGTAAAAAATATTTAGTTGTTAACAAACTCCTTCAAGAAAAAGAACTTTCAATCATCTAAGTAAAAATGACCGAATGATATAAGAATTAGGTACAACCCTCATAATTCCTTCTATTCTTTAGCCTTCATAAAAGAAGAAATTATGATTTTTCTTTAAGTGTAGAAAATGATCTTATACTTCTAACTCATTCTGTTATTTTGCTTTAGATAGATATGCATAATGTGTAAGTGTGATGTGCTTGGGATTTTTCAGCTCAACTTTGAATATCATTTAAGTTTATTAATATTTATTTATTATTCTTGGTTTCATTAGGCTTTCTACTTTACTTATGTAACACATATTAAACCGATGACTTCCAAGCCATATGATTTTAGGGCACGAGGTGGAAAAACACCTTTTAGGTCAAATATGCAAGTAGAGTAGGCCACGAAATCAAGATTTACTTATATATTGATTTAGTTTTTTTGGCGTGAGTAATCATGCTTCTTGAGGCACAATTATCCAGCGTTTTTTTATTTTTTTATTTTATATTTATTTTTTTAGAGTAGTGTCTCTAAATCCCAAGTATATGTGTGTGGTTTATGCATATTCTACTAAGGCTAAATAAAAGGTATGAGTTACTTTCCTTATCCCTCCCAACTCTTAGTCAAACCAATCTTTCTTATTTATTTAGGCAAAAATAAAGATTCATTAATAAGGTTCCCTTAATTCCTATAACCTTTTGGTACTTTTATAAAGAGTATGAAATTTCTTTTCAATCTGAAGAAATTTTTTTTTTGGAAAGAATAAAATGTGGTAGCACCCCCACACCTATCTAATGTATTGTCCTCAATGAATGTTGATGCAAATGCAAAGACAATAAATAGGGTGAAGAAATGATGTCATCGTCTTCGTGGACTTAAGTCGGCCAAGGGTGAATAGGCTAAAAAAATATCAAAAAATGTAGAAGGGGGTAAGTATATAAGCAATAAAAATTTTTTTTCTTTTTTATTAGTTGCTGTGGCTAGGTGTATGACGGGTCAAAAAGAGTCAGCACACTATCACCCGGAGCCATCGGCTTAGTGGTCAAGAAGGGCTTCAGTCTTTGCTCGTTTACTTTGAATTCCGTGTGGGGCTTAGGGTTGATTAGTCACATATATTGCATATACATTGTAACCTTACTATACTTTTTAGCTAATAAATCCTATTAATAAGTCTTCTTCTTCTTTGTTAAATGTAGGCCCAATTGCTAAAAGAAAGGAAGGAGGAACAAGCCCAAAAGCCCATCAAATTCTGATTTAATTCAGAATAAATTCGGAATTAGGAAATCAGGGCAGATCTTGGCAAATCAGAGAGGTTGAAAATCGGTTGAAATGAATCTTCCTTAATCAAGAGGTTGAAGCCAACAAATCAAAGATCGTTTCGTCAAATATGAGAGTTGCAACAGTGAAACCAGCAAGACAAAAGGGAGTCCTAATCTACGCCAACCAATCCTCCACCTGGATGTGGCCAATTGGCCACATCCAGGCCGCGGATCCGCAGCCCAAGCCGCGGATCCGCGGCTTGTTGGTGGAGATAAGGGGAGCGTGCTCCCCTTATCTCTTAACTCCCTGCCCTCTGGGTTTTTGTATATAAAAGCTTGGGTTTGTACTGAAAAAGGAGCGAAGAATAGGATTAGAATTTTTGTTTATTCTTTAAGGATTTAGGCTCTTTGTTAGATAATATAGAAGTTGAATTTTTATTTTATAACTTGTAGTTCAGTGCAAACACCAGAGAGAAGAGTAGAATTGAGTGTGTAATTCGTCTTTGAAGTGACAATTAAAGGAGTTTCTACTTGCTTTGTCAACTCAACTCGAATTCGGTATGTTCAAGTTTATTTGTCATTCTCTTATTTGTTTTCATTCCATAATGAGTAGCTAATTCATTTTCTAGGCTCACTAATGGACCTCTTTTATCATCTCTCTCTTGACTGATTTTCATAAAAGCAACACTTTTTGAATCATAAAGTACCTTAGTTAAAACTTCGTTCTTGAAAGCACATGAGGATTTCTTTATTTTAAACTTGGACTTTTAAAGCACAAATCTCTTTGAACTGTTTTTATTCCATACTTGCTTCTTCGCTCTTGATGGTTTAATATTCACTTCTTAATAATTTGTAATGAAAGGGCTTAAGATTTAAATGAAACGATCTTATTTGTTTTGCTTGGACATTAAAAGAAACTAAAGGTTTTTGGTTTATAATAAAAGTAATGCAGCCTAAATTTCCTTGAGATAAGTACATAGTTGAGTTAAAAATTAGTGAGCCCAGATCTTCTCCTTCTTATATTAAAATCAACCAAACAATTTTCAAGCCTTTTAAATCACCTTCTCTAAATCCTTCTCTAAAGTTGCAATTTCTCTTTTAATCATCTCCCTTCTTTCCATTCTCTTTTCAATTAAAAAAAGAGCACAATTCTTTGTTACTAAACAAAACACCAAAAAGCTTCTATCGCATTCCTTCTCATGGACATGACCCGTTAGCCTAAAGCTACACGGTAAATTCTTAACTCTTTGATTTTACAACAAATTTTTGCTGCCGTTGCCGGGGAGGGAACGGTGTATTTATTTTTTAACAAGTTTGGCATGTTGTTTCAGGGACTTGAAGATTCAGATCTAGCATTCAAGTTTTGCAAGAGAAGATTGCAAATTCTGTGACCCTACTCTCGAAAGTAAGAAACAGAATTTCAAGAAATTGCATTGCAAAAGCTGGAAATTTCATTGGACTACTAAAACTCTTTTTTGCAGGACATATTGCTTGCAAAAAAATTAAGTTTTTGTATGTTATATTCTTGCTATATCTGCTATCCACCATATCTGTTTTAATCCAATAATAATTTGAGTGATTATTAATTGCCTAAAAAACGTTTAGACTTGCATTCTAGGCATTTATCTAATTACGTTTATTTTACAATTACTGTTGAAGATAGCTGGAGACAAGGTATTTATGCATAGCATGTAGTTTAGAAAATATTCTTGAGTGGTATTTGCTTTTGAATGCTACTTTTCTATATCTTGCACACTTTGCACAAATCAATTCTAAGGGCAAAACCCAAGTCAAGATAAGGTGGGGAAATCATTACCCTTCCTTAGCCTACAAACTATCTCCAAGCACGCACAACCTAAGCCTAAGTAAAATCTGATAGAAGTTGGCTTTAGGGACATCTCGAACTCACTAGGACATTATCCTAAGGGGCAAGGTGTTGGAATTTGACTCCTGTCAAATCAGTGTCTACGAAGGGGATTGAGGGCCGAAGCCCGAAGGTTGGTGGTTACTCAATTAAGGAACATATTTGACGGATAACCTCCCACCAATCTTGCCCTGACCTGGCTGATTAGCTTGTGGTCAAAGTCTACATTATAGCTCCTGTGGACAATCAACCAGTTAGGAGTTGTCTAAGTAAAGGTTACCTTAGACTAGGCTTAGTTGATTACTCTTGTTGACTGTTGGTAAACTTGTTTGTGATTGCGATTGTGTTTGTGTATGCAAGTGTGGTCAAGAGACCCTAATTCATCTAGGTTAACTAGAAACACATCACCACCCAAGTTCGAAACAAGACCAAATTTGGTTATGGATCAACCGACATCTTTACAGGATAGGTTCTATCCCATTAGAACATCACTTCCATCCTGCATCCAACTTCTGTCGGTTAGTAAACACAACTTTGAGCTTAAGCCACAATTCATCAATACACTCCCTAAGTTCCATGGCTTAGAGTCTGAAGATGCTTATTTCTTCATAAAAGAATTTGAGGAAGTATGCTTAATGATGAAAATCTCACACCTTGTAGATGATGCTACTAGTTTGAGATTTGTCCCATTTGCTCTTAAGGACTTAGCCAAGAAATGGTTCTATAGCTTAGTGGCCGGCTCTATCACATCTTGGGATGGTTTCATCAAGGTCTTCTTGAAGAAATTCTATCCAATCCACAAGACCGCTCTCGCTAGAAAAAACATCATGTAGTTCAAGCAAGAACCTAGTGAACTGTTTTGGAGGTACTTTGAACGCTTCAAAGACCTCCTTATCCAATGCCCTCATCATGTAATAAAGAAATGATGACAATGCCAAATTCTTTATGACAGTTTAGACTACTCGACCAAGACCCTCTTAGAAAGCATGTGCCAAGGGGGATTCTTGTAGAAGGATGAGCATGAAGGATGGGATTTATATAAGAATCTAGCTGAAAAGAGCATCCAATGGGAACCTACTAATGAAAGCTCTAGGAATCCAAACTCTATCTCTTCAAAAGGAGGTCTCCATTCAATTGAATCATCCATAACTAACGAGGCTAAGTTAGCTAACCTAGCGAGAAGACTGAAAGTTTTAAAAACTAAGGAACCAAGTCTAGTCAATCAAGTCAGCCCGAACAAATTTCCAACTCTGGGTTGAACTTACTGTCAGGCCATGAATCATGTGTTTGAGGAGTGTCCTGTATTTCAAGCTCACCAACACTTTTCTGAACTGATGAATGCGGCCTTTTCAAGGCTGAACAATGATCCTTATGCTCCAACGTACAATCCTGGCTAGAGAAATCACCCATATTTCTCATGAAGCCAATAAAATACGACCACCCACGGTCAAACAATGCAAGCCACTTCCATCATTCCAATAATTCTTCCAATCATCAGCCCAACTTTTCGAATAACCCTCACAATTCTCCCAACAATTTTTCAAATTATCAATAAAATTTTCCCAACCAAGCTCCACCATCTTCCTTTCAGAATCCTCAACTCGAAAGGAGAATGACTGATTTTGAGAGAAACATGGAAAGGTACATGAAGAACAAAGATTCCTCATGCAAATAATACAGAGGCTAGAGGGTCAAATGAGCCAGTTAGCCAACCCACAACATGAGAGGCAAAAGGGTACCTTGCCCATTCAACCAATTGTGAATCCTAGGAATTCACAACAAACTCATTTGGTTGAGGATCAATCATTGAATCAATGTGTTGGCCCAAAGGCCCATCACTCTAGTTTTGATGATGATTAACTCATGTAGTTATGTGTACTAATTATCTTGTGATTTTAGTTTCAGATCATTAACCAAGATATTGGTAGGTGTTTAGCTTCAACAAGATGTTTTGGAAACTTTCACAAGGTGATTCAAGAGCCCGAGCATCAAGATCATACATTGGAGTCTTGCTCGTGGATCACGAAGTTTTGGATCGAGTCAACTTGAAGCTGAAGATCGTCAAGAAGACTTAGGTATCCTTGTTTAGTGTGTTTAGATCCATTGTAAAGATTAGAATAGTATGATATACTCCAGTTCACAACACACACGTTTCATGTTTTGGTTTTCGGTTTTTGGTTTAACCGATCTTGGTTTTCATGAATAGATATTATATCAAAACAAGTTTATATGGTTTAGTGTATATTAGATTTGTTCTATATACATGCATGCTTCTACTCTTAGACAAACTTACTTTGATATACCTATTCATGTGTTTTAGGTTTTGTGTTTTAACAAAGCTTATTTTTGGAATTAAAGACAAAATCTATGATATATATATGTTTCATGTATATAGGATTATATCCATATACATCATGCCTAAATGTTGTTTAATATCAAGTTTTTGTTATTGGATGAGTTTTGGACAAAATGTATTTTCTATTCAAAAATCTAAGTTTTAGAAAATACAGTTTTTTGGATTTTGATAAACATGATATGACACAAAAATGTTTCAAGATGTTTGATATTTGTGTTAAAATTTTTAACACAGGTTTATATTTCAATATAAAATGATAAAACCATTTTTGTGTAATTTTAGAGATTTTATGGGAATTTATTGGATAATAAATTACAAGTTTTTTTGACCCTATACTGGTGCTACCAGGCTAGGTCGATCGACCGGACAAAGTAGTCGGTCGACCGTAGCGGTCGATCGACGTGCACGGATACATGTACACTGGTTACCCTATGAGCCGGTCGACCGCACGGTCGACCGACTGAGAGCAGCTTGCTCTCAGGTTTTTTCGGTCGACCGGCCGGTCGACCGGAGGCTGCCAGCGGTCAAATATGACCGTTGGCTGGTCGACTGACCGGTCAACCGGAAGGCCATTTTTGGCAGGATCTGCTGCCAACGGCTATATTTTTCTTGGGGCTATGAATTCCCCATTAAAGACCAGTTTTCTCCAAGAGTTTTTGCACGAATTTTCTGAGCTTTCTCTAGTGTTTTCTCAGCAAGCAAAAGAAGTTTTTGTGCTTTAATTGATCAATCTATTTGGTTTATTTCTAGGGTTTGGAAAATCAAAGAAAAGGGTTTTTGGGAAAAGTGTTTGATTCAACTTCTTCATCTTGGTTTCTAGTTTTTTCCAAGGATTTTCTTTGAAGTTTTTGATTTCCGTTCCTTTGGTTTTCTCCACACTTGAGCTACATCTACTATCTCATTCTATAGGATCTTTGTGTGGAAAGAAACTGTTTTGTGGTTGTTTGTTAAACCACTAAGTTGTAAACCCAAAATTTGCTTGGCTTTGTGCCTTTCCCTCATTGTGTTGAGGAGGTTGTGCAAGTGGGTTGTATCCCTCAAGTTGTGAGGTGATCCTTGTATTGCTTTAATCTAATCCCTCAAGTTGTGAGGTGATTGTTTGTTGGCTTGGTGCCTTTGCCTCAAGGAGGAGGTTGTGGTTGTAAAAAGAGGAGTTGGGTACTCCTTGTATTGTTATTGCCCCAAATTCTCGGTGGAGGTTCCCTTTGTGGGAGTCCTTTGTGGACAAGCTAGTGGACTTGAAATCCTTCTGTGTGAAGGCGGGGACGTAGAGCTGGGTGCTCGAACCTCAAAACAAATCTTGTTGTTTGCGCTTGATCCCTTGACTCTTACTCTCTCTCTCTCTCTCTTTACTTAGTGCCTTACATTATTTCATATTGATCATTCATACTTATATGCTTAGCTTGATTGTGTGTGCATAACATATTGGTTGCATTAAGTGTTAATTGCAATTAGTTTTTAAATTTCGCATTTAGTTCATAGATTAGCCATATCACCTATTCACCCCCCTAGGTGATTTCAATTGGTATCAGAGCCTACGCTCCTGATAGTTAGGTTTAACCACCTAGGAGTGAGATCTTGGTTTGCTAATCGTCATTTGCATCTTTCATTTGCACACATATAGTTGCACTCATGGCTAGCCCTCCTATGTTTGACTTTGCTAGACATGATATTTGGATAGCCAAGATGACTAGTCATTTAAAAAGCCTAGGACATCTAGTTTATCATGCCTCTACTCAAGAATCCCACCTAAATAATAGCAAGCATAAAAAGGCAAATGCATTAGCACTTAAAACACTTAGAGCATCTCTTAATGAATATCTTTTACTTGTGTTCGCTCATTTTGATTCGGCTTTTGCAGTTTGGAGCATATTGACTTCTTCCGACCTACCAAGGATTGTAAACAAGTTGAAAAGATCTAGGGGAGAGGAGTTCGACGAGCATTGCCTCATGGTCCAAGGGATAGACTCCCATGAGGTACAATCGGATTCCCAACTAGATGATAGCTCTAGCTCATATTGCTATGGATGTTTTGAAGTTCAAATTTTGAATGTAGAACTTGCATCTAAACTTGAAAATTTTGTTGAAAAACATGATCTTTTAAAAAAGAAACATTTTGATTTAAAAGAAGAAATGAAGGATTTATGCTCTAACTTTGAATTGATTTTGCAAGAGAAGGAAGAGATTAGTAGTGAACGTGACTCACTAAGATCTCAACTAGACCTTGCCCTAAATGAGATTGATGTTTTGAAAAGTAAAAATGATTGTGATGATGTTGTGAAAAACAATGAGGTTTTATCTTCTAAATTGGATTTTGTTTTAAAAGATAACCTTGTTTTTGAAAAATGAAATTGACTCTATTACAAAAGAATTGGATTTGGTTTTAAAGCAAAATGAATATTTAAAAATTGATATAGATTCTCATGTTTGCCATGCAAGTGTAGCTTCACCTAGCACATCTATTGCATGATCCACTTTATCTTCTAGCATTGAAAATGATATAAATATTTTGAAGAAGAAGATGGATTGTTTGGGCTCCACTATGAGCCAATGTTCCATGAACCATACACGCTTGGAAACCTTGGTTCGAAAGAAACAAGTTTCAACTATTATGCATGCACACCCTCCACGGCATACACATGCTTCTCACGGTCACCACCATCACACCGTGTATGCTCATGTGTACACATGTACACATTGTGGTCGAAAAGGCCACCTTGCTAGATTTTGTTATGATCACATATATGACGAAAATTTAGCAACAAATTTTATTTGGGTTAGAAAAGATACTAACTCCCGTGGACCCAAGAGGAAATGGGTACCAAAGACCACCCCTTTAATTTTTGATGTAGGTGTGGGCTCTCGCATAACGTGAGAGTAATGGTGCCTTGAGGTGGATGCATTCTGTGTTTAAAATAAAACAATTTGGATGCATCACTTTCAAGGGGAGTTTGGTGGAGAGGACCACCATTGGTTTGGAGAACTAGAGAGGTGCCTTCATCGGTTTTGGTATCATTCTCTAACTCCCGATTTTATTTACATGCTTTTCATGTTTATCATTTTATAGCATGTCTTGTTTTATTGTTCATTATGCTTATGCCATGCTTATTAGATTAGTGATGTACATGTTTAGTTAATTGAGATACCCATGCTTAATATGAATCTATACCTATGTGTTCTCTCTTTGTTTCTAACTAATATGTATGCCCTAGATCTAATGCACTTGCATATACATAATGATCATTTGGATGTCTATGATTTTTTTTTGATGATTTATGTTTTGATTAATATGTTTTATGCTTCATGATTTGATTACTGGTTTAGATGTTAGTTTTCATTAAGACTAGGATTTATACTTGCACATAAAATGGGCCACAAATAAATCTATATATGTATGTGATTGAGTGCCTATTTGTACCTGTTGGATGTGCTATTATAGTCTAGTTTTGATGATTCTTGCATTCTAACTTGTATTCCCATATTTGGATTTGTTTTATGATTCATGTGTTCTCATTTCATGTATGTTCATTTTGCCAAACTTTAAGATATACATGTATAACCCTTGAGTCATTTACTTTTCATGCAAATCTTTATTATAAACTCATTTGTGTTTAGGGATATGTATGTATACTTCTTGTGTTGTCAAAACATACATATACCTTGAAATATATATTGATTTAGCTTTGACGATTTTCAAGTTTTCTATGTTTAGCTTCATGTATATGTCTATCTTGTCCAAACAATTGATTATACATATACATCCTTTGAGCCACGTGCCTTCATGCATATATCTTTGTGGACTCGTTGTGTTTGGATATGTATGTATACTTTAGTTTGTATTTGACATACATATGCCTTGAAGATTAAATAGTTATGATGATTTTCATAGTTTCAAGGAATATTGAGCTTTATTGCCAAAATTTCATGATGCCATGTTTTACATTACCCTTGTACACTCACTTCTTTTAAAATGTTTCTCATGATTGTTTTTTCATGAGTATGATATGGGCTTTATGGATTTTGAGTGTTTAGTGATCATGTGATCTACATGTTTTTCATGAAAGATATTTTTGTTTATTCCTTACTTGAAGGATTTCGTACTAGTTTACAAACTTTTCTTATAACTAGTTACGATATTCTTCATTATGGTAGAGTTTTCAAATGTACTTCATTTTCAAACCTATTTTTGAAAACCCCTACCTTCTAAAGGTGGTTGGATGGGAGATCATGTTCATGTATGCTTTATAATGAAAATCTTTTAAAACTTGAACCATGATTGGGAGGCATAGGGTATATGAGATATACATTTGATTTTATTGTTGTTTCAAATTGGTATCATTGACTTTTTCAATTGGTATCAATATTGATATTTTTTTACTCATATATTGTGATTATGTATGTATGCTTTAAATTCTAATGGTATCAATTTCAATTGGTATCTAATTTTTCATACATATATATTTTATTTGTGCTTACTATATCACTATATTTTTAAGCACAAGATTTTGTTTATGCTAAGCTTGAGCTTTAACTTTGTTTCAATTGATTTAATTTTTAATTGGTATCTTATTTCAAGCCTATGCATAGTTTTAGTTGGTATTTCATAAAGGGGGAGAAAATTTGATTTTGTCTTTTAATTGGTATTTGATTTCCACTCCCACACTTTATGATGAAAAAGATTAAAAGAAATGAATTTTGTTTTGATTTTGGTATCAAGACTGTTTTATGATTACTTTCAATTGGTATCAAGAGGCACTTCAACGACATATTTTTTTTTTGGTATCATTTGTTTTCAATGAAAAATTATCTCCTTTGATGATTTCATTTGGTATTGTTTTAATTTTAATTTGGTATCATATGTTCATAATGATAAATATCTACAATTGGTATCATATTTGAGAAATTCAAAATTTGTTATGTTTAAAATTTCAATTGGTATCATATCAAGATTGTTTACTTAAAATTGGTTTGTTGTTTATTTACTTATCAATTGGCATCAAGATTTTTGTTTTCAATTGGTATATGTTTTCATATGAAAATGTTTTATATGATTTGTTTCAATGCATCGTTTACCTCATTTTATTGGTATCATAATTTGTTTTTATATTTTTTTACCACTTTGTTGATGATTGACAAAAAGGGGGAGAGGTATTTGAGTTTATATGCATATTTATGTTTTTGCATATATTTGAGTTTTGCATATATTAAAGTCTAATTGGTATCTAGAGCATGTCTTGAAAATTTCATTGATAAAATTTCATTGGTATCTAGAGCCTTTTATTGTTTCTGCATATCTATGCATGTTTCATGTTTCATATTCATTGCATATCTATTTGTTTATTCCTATGCATGAGTTAAGGGGGAGCTTCTTTGAAGCTTAACTTTAATCCTTGCATATATAACTCCATGAGTTTTGTCATCATCAAAAAGGGGGAGATTGTTGGCCCAAAGGCCCATCACTCTAGTTTTGATGATGATTAACTCATGTAGTTATGTGTACTAATTATCTTGTGATTTTAGCTTCAGATCATTAACCAAGATATTAGTAGGTGTTTAGCTTCAACAAGATGTTTTGGAAGCTTTCATAAGGTGATTCAAGAGCCCGAGCATCAAGATCATAAATTGGAATCTTGCTCGTGGATCACGGAGTTTTGGATTGAGTTAACTTGAAGCTGAAGATCGTCAAGAAGACTTAGGTATCCTAGTTTAGTGTGTTTAGATCCATTGTAAAGATTAGAATAGTATGATATGCTCAAGTTCACAACACACACTTTTCATGTTTTGGTTTTCGGTTTTTGGTTTAACCGATCTTGGTTTTCATGAATAGATATTATATCAAAATAAGTTTACATGGTTTAGTGTATATTAGATTTGTTCTATATACATGCATGCTTCTACTCTTAGACAAACTTACTTTGATATACCTATTCATGTGTTTTAGGTTTTGTGTTTTAACAAAACTTATTTTTGGAATTAAAGACAAAAACTATGATATATATATGTTTCATGTATATAAGATTATAGCCATATACATCATGCCTAATGTTGTTTAATATCATGTTTTTGTAATTGGATGAGTTTTGGACAAAATGTATTTTCTATTCAAAAATCTAAGTTTTAGAAAATACAATTTTTTGGATTTTGATAAACATGATAAGACACAAAAATGTTTCAAGATGTTTGAAATTTGTGTTGAAATTTTTAACACAAGTTTATATTTCAATATAAAATGATAAAACCATTTTTGTGTAATTTTAGAGATTTTATGGGAATTTATTGGATAATAAATTACAAGTTTTTTTTTTGACCCTGTACCGGTGCTGCCAGGCTAGGTCGGTTGCCCCATGAGCCGGTCGACCGCACGGTCGACCGACTGAGAGCAGTTTGCTTTCGGGTTTTTTCGTTCGACCGTGCGGTCGACTGGAAGGCCATTTTTGGCAGGATCTGCTGCCAACGGCTATATTTTTCTTGGGGCTATAAATACCCCATTAAAGACCAGTTTTCTCCAAGAGTTTTTGCACGAATTTTCTGAGCTTTCTCTAGTGTTTTCTCAGCAATCAAAAGAAGTTTTTGTGCTTTAATTGATCAATCTATTTGGTTTATTTCTAGGGTTTGGAAAATCAAAGAAAAGGGTTTTTGGGAAAAGTGTTTGATTTAACTTCTTCATCTTGGTTTCTAGTTTTTCCCAAGGATTTTCTTTGAAGTTTTTGATTTTCATTCCTTTGGTTTTCTCCACACTTGAGCCACATCTACTATCTCATTCTATGGGATCTTTGTGTGGAAAGAAATTGTTTTGTGGTTGTTTGTTAAACCACTAAGTTGTAAACCCAAAATTTGCTTGGCTTTGTGCCTTTCCCTTATTGTGTTGAGGAGGTTGTGCAAGTGGGTTGTATCCCTCAAATTGTGAGGTGATCCTTGTATTGCTTTGTTCTAATCCCTCAAGTTGTGAGGTGATTGTTTGTTGGCTTGGTGCCTTTGCCTCAAGGAGGAGGTTGTGGTTGTAAAGAGAGGAGTTGGGTACTCCTTGTATTGTTATTGCCCCAAATCCTCGGTGGAGGTTCCCTTTATGGGAGTCCTTTGTGGACAAGATAGTGGACTTGAAATCCTTCTGTGTGAAGGCGGAGACGTCGAGCTGGGTGCTCGAACCTCGAAATAAATCTTGTTGTTTGCGCTTGATCCCTTGACTCTTACTCTCTCTCTCTCTCTCTCTACACTTAGTGCCTTGCATTATTTCATATTGATCATTCATACTTATATGCTTGGCTTGATTGTGTGTGCATCACATATTGGTTACATTAAGTGTTAATTGCAAATAGCTTTTAAATTCTGCATTTAGTTCATAGATTAGCCATATCACCTGTTCACCCCCCCCTCTAGGTGATTTCACAATGTAATGCTATTCATATATAGAGGTTGGGAAAGAAAGTTAATAACCAAGTGTCAACACCACCTAATCCTCATCAGCACAATCATAGTTCAGCATCCACCTCATCTAATCCCACTATTCCTAAATTTGATGAATCTAAAAAAGATAAGTCAACCAGTCATGTGCACCAGCCTATAGCACTATTTCCTAATAGGCTGAAAACAAGAAAAATCCACACATGGATAAGATAATTGAGATCTTTAATCAAGTGAACATAAATGTGCCACTTCTTGATGCCAACCAACAAGTCCCATCTTATACTAAGTTTCTTAAGGACATGTGCACCAAGAAGAGAAAGACTGATGTACCTAAAAAAGTCTTCTTAGCTACTAACATTAGTGAGCTACTATCGGGTCCGATCCTTGTTAAGTACAAGGATCCAGGTAGTCCATTCATTGCCTACACAATAGGACAAGCCGAGATTAGTCGTGCACTTCTTGACTTGGGGACAAGTATCAACTTGCTTCCATTCTCAGTTTATCAACAACTCGGGTTGGGTGATCTTAGTCTAACTCGAGTCACTATCCAACTGGCTGACCATTCAGAGAAAGTTCCAAAAGGGGATATTAATGATGTCCTTATTCGGGTTGGGGAGCTTATTTTTCCTGTTGATTTCATAGTTCTAGAGACACAACCTCTGTCTAACTCCAATCATAGGGCTCAAACTCCTGTTATCCTAGGGTAACCATTCCTTGCTACTGCCAATGCCATCATCAATTGTAGGAATGGGTCTATTGTTGGCCAAGAGGCCTTCCACTCTAGTTTTGATGATGATTAACTCATGTAGTTATGTTTACTAATAATCTTATGATTTTAGTTTCAGATCATTAATCAAGATATTAGTTGGTGATTGCTTCAACAAGATAGTTTTGAAGCCTTTCACATGGTGATTCCAGAGCCCGAGCATCAAGATCATACCTTACACTCATTGGAGTCTAGCTCGTGGATCACGTTTTGGATCGAGTCGACTTGAAGATGGAAGATCGTCAAGAAGACTTAGGTATCCTAATTTAGTGTGTTTTAGATCCATGTGTAAAGATTAGATAGTTGATATGCTCAAGTGCACAATACACACACGTTTTATGTTTGGATATTGGTTTTTCGGTCTTTGGTTTAACCGATATTTGTTTTCATGAATAGTAGATCAAAACAAGTTTAATTGGTTTATGTATAGTAGATTCATTCTATACATGCATGCTTAACTTCCTAGACAAACTTATTTTGACTTTCCTATTCATGTGTTGAAAAATACAAGTTTAGAAAAATATAGGTTTTGGTTTTTGATAAAATTTACAAGACACAAAAATAGTTCAAAATGATTGACATTTGTCTTGAAATTTTTATCACATGTTTGTATTTCAATATAAAATGATAAAACTATTTTGGGGATTTTTAGAAGATTTATAAGAATTTTTAGAAATATTTTTAACATGTTTTTCTATCCCATAAACCTGGCTGCCAGGCTCTGGCGGTCGACCGGGCCGGTCGACCGGACCCAGAGTCGGTCGACTGACGTGCACAGGTCTGTGCACGTTTCGCCAGGGAACTGGGCCGGTCAACCGGGCGGTCGACCTGCCAGAGAGCTCTGCTCTCTGTAAATTTTCGGTCGACCGGGCGGTCGACCGCTGGCTTCCAACGGGCGATTTTTTGACCGTTGTCGGTCGATCGGACGGTCGACCGCCAGCTGTTCTGGCTGACAAATCAGCCAACGACTATATATTTGGGGAGCCTATTTATACCCTATTTCTTTAGGGTTTTGGTTAAGATTTTTAGAGCAAAAATTTCCCCATTCTCTGGTTTTAAAAACAAGTTTTCTAAAGTGTTTTAAGAGCTTAAAGATTTCATTTTTATTATTTTTCAAGGTTTTGGAAAATCAAAGAAAACTAGGTTTTTGAGATATTGTTTTGGATTTTCATTTCTATCATCTACAAGAGATTTCCCAAGAAGTTTTTCTTTGTTATTTGTTTTCCAAAAACACCTTGATATCCACTTGAGCTATATCTTCTATCCTATCTATTTAGAATCTTTTGTTTTGTGGAAAAGAGGAAGTGGTTTGTGGTTGAGATATATCACTTGTTGTAAAAACCCTCATTTGTTGGTGTTTGCTCCCTCTTTGGTAGAGGTTGAGATTGTGGTGTACTCCCTCTAGTGAGAGGTGGAGTTTGGTTTGTATCCCTCTTTGGTAGAGGTAATTTGTGTTTGTTGGCTACGGGCCTATCCCTCTTCGGTAGAGGTGGATTGTGGTTGTATTGCCTCATTGGAGGTTGTAAGGTTGAGAGAGGAGTTCGGTACTCCTAGTGGATTAGAAATCCTTCTCGGTGAAGGCGGGGACGTAGAGCTAGGGGCTCGAACCTCGAAATATATCTTTGTGTTTGCATTTGATCCATTATCTATAAACTCTCTCTCCTTTATTTGTGTTGAGCATTGCATCCTTCATATCATTCATATTGCTTGTGTTGTGCCTTGCATCACTTATATTGTTCATATCATCTTTAAATGCTTGGCTTGTGTTTATGTGCCTCACTTGTACTTAACCACGAGAGCTTCATATAGCACCTCAACCCTTATCTAGGGGAATCAAGAGGAGTTAGTCCATAGCCCTTCACGGAGAATTCGGCTACACTCGTTGGTTGTACGAAGTGTGTTGCAATTAGTTTTATAATTCTGCTGTTAGCTCTTTAGATTTGCATTATCACCTATTCACCCCCTTTAGGTGATTTACATCCATGAGGTTAACTTTTGGAGACATGACTAGAGAAGTCAATGTCTTCAACCTAGAAAAACAACCTCGTAAGATAAGAGATCAAACATTTTAGGTAAACTTTGTTGAAAATAATTGTGATGAAGAGAGTGAAGATATAGAAGATGAGTCATTGTTTCTTAATGAATTATTTAAGAATGAATGTGATTATCTTGATGAGAAGGCATATGTCGGAGATCCTAAAGTTAAAGTACCCTTTAAAAAGGAGAAATTTGATTTGAATATCTTCACTTTCAATGAGCTAACCAATAATATATCGCATGAGAATATAACTCAAGAATCTCCGATTGACATACTCTTTGAAAATCTCTTTGAAGAAGAACTCATGTGTTTGGATGAACCAACTACGGATCTTTTTGTTTATTACACATCTCTAGGGGAAAATGTTGACCTAAGCTTTGAGGAGATATATGGAACTGAGTTAGAATTCCTAGGCATTCATAGTGAGAAAGTCCCAACAGAGAAGTGTGGTGGTGATCAATTTTTAAATAATGAATGTAGAAATATGAGGAAGGAAAACCTAAAGTTGAGACTGAGGAGGAAGAGAGCTAAAATGACAGAAAAATTGGCCTCCCCACTATGCCCTATAAAGAGGACCCATTGGAATGACGGGAAGAGAGCTAGAGGGATAAGACCGAAAAAGATATAGGTGTGGGAGAAACTTGATGTTATACATATTCCTGTATAATATATATACCTCTTTTATATTTCATTTCATGTATGTATACATTTCTTTCATACATTGGGGACAATGCATGAGATAAGTGTGGGGGAGGGCTCTAACATGACTATTAAAAAAAAATTTGTATATATATATATATAAACTTTTTGAAAGGTAATAACAATATTTTGACATATTTTTGTAAGAAATTAAGTCAATTTTAAGGAATAGGAAAAATCATAATTAGGATTTCTTATACTTGGTCAAAATAAGATGACTTGTTTGATTTTTAGGGCTAGGAAGAAATTTGTGAAAGTAATTTAGTCTTGATCTTTTTCTTGATGAAATATGCACACTTTATACACTTACACACTTAGGATTTAAAAACAAAGACTCTTATGCCTTATAAAAAAAGTATATATGTAAAAAAAAACAAATCAATTATTGATTAACTAGGTGTTTGGCCTAAGCAAGCCTTTGTATTTATGCAAAAGATAATTAGATATATATATATATATATATATATATATATATATATATATATATATATATATAAATCCTCTGATTAAGCTGGGTATTTTTGCCTCATGAAGCATAAGTATTCACGCCTAAAAGGGGTACATTTTATAAATAAAAACCTTAGTTTCGTGGCCTTGTCTGCTCGAGTGTTTAAGTCCTTAGGAGTGTTTTCTCACCTGGTGCCCTAAAACTGTCCGATTTAGGTGTCACCGATTAAAGGCTCGTTACATGGGCAGATTAGAAGCCTAATGAAATTAAGTAATAAATTCCACCAAAAATAAATATAAATAAGGAATAGGAGTTAATGTTAAAGAACCCTTAGTCAACTTCACAGTCACGATGGTGCAAACGACTCAGGGTAAATTATTAGACTAGATGAGAAGTACAATTTGACTCCTTACTTTGATTGATGACATGTTTTTAAATAGAGACTGAGTTTCAGAATAAAAAATTTGATATTCCTAGAACTTATAGATTACTTAAAACCTTATAAATATACTTCAAATATTTTCTCCTTTCAAAATACTTTTCGAAAATACAAACATTTTTTTTATGGATTTTGTGGGTGCAATCTACTGAAAACCCTCATGAGACAAAACTCGTCCTCTAGGGGTAACCTAGAGGTTTAAAGGCTTGTTGCACATGCTCAGTGCAATCGAATGACCTGCGAAAGTGGTCTAATAATTGATTAGAATTAGTCAGATGTTTTGCTCGAGGGCGAGCAAAAGATAAGTGCGGGGGTGTGATTAGTCACATATATTGCATATACATTGTCACCTTACCATACTTTTTAGCTAATAAATCATATTAATAAGTCTTCTTCTTCTTTGTTAAATATAGGCCCAATTGCTAAAAGAAAGGAAGGAGAAACATGTCAAAAAGCCCATCAAATTCTGATTTAATTCAGAATAAATTCGAAATCAGGGAATCAGGGCAGATCTTGGAAAATCAGAGAGACCAAAAATCGGTTGAAATGAATCTTCCTGAATCAAGCGATTGAAGCCAACAAATCAAAGATCGTTTCATCAAATCTGGGAGTTGTAATAGTGAAACCAGCAAGTCAAAAGGGAGTCCTAATCTACGCCAACCAATCCTCCATCTCGATGTGGCCAATTGGCCACATCCAGGCTGTGGATCCGCAGCTTGTTGGTGGAGATAAGGGGAGCGTTTGCTCCCCTTATCTCCTCACTCCCTGCCCTCTGGGTTTTTGCCTATAAAAGCTTGAGTTTTGTACTGAAAAAGGAGCGAAGAATAGGATTAGAATTTTTGTTTATTCTTTAAGGATTTAGGCTCTTTGTTAGATAGTATAGAAGTTGTAGTTTTGTTTTATAACTCGTAGTTCAGTGCAAACACCAGAGAGAAGAGTGAAATTAAGTGTTTAATTCGTCTTTGAAGTGACAATCAAAGGAGTTTCTACTTGCTTGATCAACTCAACTCGAATTCAGTATGTTCAAGTTTACTTGTCATTCTCTTGTTTGTTTTCATTTCATAATGAGTAGCTAATTCGTTTTCTGGGCTCACTAATGGACCTCTTCTATCATCTCTCTCTTGACTGATTTTTCATAAAAGCAACACTTTTTGAATTATAAAGTACCTTAGTTAAAACTTTGTTCTTAAAAGCACAGGAGGATTTCTTTATTTTAAACTTGGACATTTAAAGCACAATTCTCTTTGAACTGTTTTTATTCCATACTTGCTTCTTCGCTCTTGATGTTTAATTTTCACTTCTTAATGATTTGTAATGAAAGGGCTTAAGATTTAAATGAAACGATCTTATTTGTTTTGCTTGGACATTAAAAGAAACTAAAGGTTTTTGATTTATAATAAAAGTGAGGCAGCCCAAATTTCCTTGAGATAAGTACATAGTTGAGTTAAAAATTAGTGAGCCCAGATCTTCTCCTTCTTATATTAAAATCAACCAAACAATTTTCAAGCTTTTTAAATCACATTCTCCAAAGCCTTCTCTAAAGTTACAATTTCTCTTTTAATCATCTCCCTTCTTTCCATTCTATTTTCAATTAAAAAATGAGCACAATTCTTTATTACTAAACAAAACACCGAAAAGCTTCTATCGCATTCCTCCTCGTGGACACGACCTGTTAGCCCGAAGCTACATGGTAAATCTTTTAACTCTTTAATTTCTTCAATCAAGGGTCCACAATAATCACATCACCGTTTGGAAAAACGGTGCGCACGATGAACAGTCCAGACCAACGAGTCTTCAGATTCCCCGCGGAAATATGAAGCCTCAAGTTGTACAGCATAATCTTGTCTCCCGGTACAGAGTTTTTCCGGGTTATGATTTAGTCATGGAAAAGTTTAGTTCTTCTTTTGGTGATTCGGGCATTCTCATAAGCTTTGTAACGCCCCGATTCCACGAATACGGAGACGTCACTGCGACGTATATACGTAGGTCAGAAGGTGCCCCCACGTATATACGCTAAGCATAAAAGTACAACAAGGATCAGAGTACAACACAAAGCGTGGTATATTCATATGCCAACTATAAAGGTACAAATACGAAGTTATACAAGTTATGATAACTGTTACACCTTACAAGTGTTTTGTTTTCACAACCAAGTCCAAAAGAATATATACAAAGGTATACACAAGGTGCTCACGTGAGAGATGGAGACTCGTGAGCCAAAAGGAAGAGTACGGCACGAGGGAACTAGAGCTGGTCAGCCTGCTCACTGAAGTATGCCTGATCTTCCGTGGAAGGATCCACTTCGTTCCAGGTCTCGAAATCTGAATATGCAAATCCAAGGAATCAAGACATATAATAACAAACAAGCTATGGCCAAGTGGCTAAGTCGCATGAATAAAGAAGATGGAACAATATAAGGGATATCGACTAACATGTATGGAAGGGCATGAAACTACAAAGTCCAAATACAATACATCTAACATTAACATCTTATTGTTATTACTCGTCTTATTTTGATATCTAGCTATGTGACCCAGCGTCCCAGAGCACATAGATCCATATCCCAATAAGGCAAGGGGTTTATTGGAAATCAGCGGTTGTATCGACGAACTATGTTTACAGTGGACCCCGTACATACCCGGGATAACGGTCATGGATTGTTCCGTTGCTTGGTGACGGAAGCCAGCCGCTAGGCTCAACAGGAGGGACTTATGTATGCCCTTATCAGGATGGTACCAGTAATACAGGGAGCCAGCACTCCCCTCGGTCCCCTGGAGGCCCACAGGTCAGACCGGAACATGGGTTGCACAACACTCCTAAAAGCCACTGTAAACACGAACACATATCGATATCTGCATGTCTTCCCCCGGACCCAATGTAAGTTAGTCTATTTTATACAAAAGTCGAGTCTATCATGCTTGGTGTAAGTGATAGCATGATAAGGTGGAGATATATGTATTAAATAACAAGTTCTAACATGAGAATACATGATAACAAGTCATGAAGTATAAGTGGTGAGATCTATCAAGTAACATATCATGAGGTATCAATTATGAAGCATAAACATGAACAAAGTATCACATGCATAGAGGTTAAGATCCAAAATCAGAAAAGAAAACAACTAGGTTAACCAGTCAGAATTAGTCGACTAGGTGAAAGATTAGTCGACTAATAAGGGTCTTCAGTCGACTAATAGTCCGCAGGAGTCGACTAAAGTGGTTTTCCAGAGAGTTTGGTAGTCGACTTGGGTTGGAAGGGTAGTCGACTTGGTGAACCATAAGTCGACTAACGGGTACGCAAGTCGACTAAATCTGTGATATAGAAAGTTGGGATTAATTTCCGGGACATGTTAGTCGACTAGGGTACTATGTATAGTCGACTAGAGGTCTCTGGTCGACTAATAATTGGGATAAGTCGACTGGAGCTGAGAGTTGGTGTTTTTGGTTCAAGGAAAATTAGTCGACTAGGGTCAAAATGTAGTCGACTAGGGGGGTCTAGTCGACTGATAAAATAGATTAGTCGACTAAAACTGTGAAATCAGAAAAGCTACGTTTTAACTAAGGTGGGTTAGTCGACTGGGTCCTAGGTCAAGTCGACTAATCCTGGGGAAAACAGAAAACCTAGCAGAATTTCTGATGGTTCTTTGATGGGCTAAAAATACGATTTTTATGGTACAAAGTTACATGAATGATCAACACAAGTAAACAAGGAAGTTGTCTAGTCTTGGTGAGTAAATATACTCACTTGGAATGGCTAAATGAAAGTTCTACGAGTTCCAAAGGATCGTTGTCGACGATTGGCACCAAAGCGATCCTCGACGATATTTGATACGATCCCAAGTCCAGAGTTGTGGTAGCTTGAGAAGGAGATGGAGACTTTGAGGGGGTTTGCTTTGGAGAAGGAGAGGGAAGTTGATTTCTTGGTGAAGTGAAAAAAGAGAAAAGAATTGTAAAGGAAAGTTTATATAGGATTTGATTTTTTGTAAAGGAGTTGTAAATAAGTAGAAGAGAGGGGGTTTTGTGTAAAAAGGGGAGGATGGGGTTGTCTCCCTTGGCCTATCATGGCCGGCCATGGAAGAGAGAGAAAAGAGAGGCATTAATGGGGAAGGGTGTGGAGTGTTAGATATTTTGGAAAAATAGATATTTTTAGGAGAAGATATTTTGGGAATTTGGTGGAAGGAAAGAGGGAAAGAAAAAGAAAAAGGAAGAAGGAAAAGAATTTGTAAAAGAAAAGATATTTTCTTAATTTTGAAAAATGAAAATATTGAAAACACTGATTCCCGGGTTTAAATCGAGAATGCGGAAAACATTTCGGAAAATACCGAAATCGTCCGAAATTCAAGTATCTCGGAACGACTTGTAAATTTTACCAAAAATCAATAATAATATATGAAGTATCATAGTGAAATCCGTTTTAAGAAATACTTTATAATTTTAAAGCTAAAAATCTCGGAACCAATAAAATACCGACTTCGTTTGGATTTTCATAAATTTATAAAATTCCCAGAAAAAGTATTTAGATAGAAAATGAAATTCTAGGAAATAAAGTCTAAAGGACTTTTTAGAAATTCCTAACTGCTTGTAAGATAAAAATTCGGGAATCGATCAGCGACACTGGTCGACACCGGTTTTGAAGAAATTCGTTTTAATTCAAGAAAATTCCAGAAATTCATATAAAATCTAATATATTAGAAAGTGATATTTGAAATTGAAATCGGTCAAATACAGAAAATAAATTGGAAAATACGATCGAAAAGCTGAATACGCAACTAAGTACGTATTCCGGAAACGGGGTATTATAATCTATCCACCTTACAAAAATTTCGTCCTCGAAATTTCGTAAAGTGAAAGGCAACAAGGAAGGTAACAGATAGAGAAGGATAGGACGGAAAATAACAGTAGAAAAGGTTAGAAGGAAAGAGTCTTACCGATCAAGATGTGAAGAGTTGAGGGTAACGCTCTCGGATAACGTCCTCTCGTTCCCAAGTAGCTTCTCCTGGCACATGCCGGTTCCACGACACCAACACTAAAGGTATGGCCTTGTTCTTCAGTGTCTTCACACTCCTATCCAAGATGGCCATCGGCTGCTCCTGATATGATAAATCCGGTTGTAGCTCCAGCTCGGAATGATCCAAAATATGGCTATCATCCTTAACATACCTCCTCAACTGAGATACGTGGAAAACATTGTGAACTCCGTCCAACGATGGCGGCAATGCCAATCGATAAGACACATCTCCCACTCGATCCAAAATCTCAAATGGGCCGATATATCTTGGACTTAGCTTCCCACGAGTGCCGAACCGGATTACTCCCTTGGTAGGTGAAATCTTCAAGAACACATGATCTCCAACTCCAAATTCCAATGGCCTCCTATGAGAATCTGCCCAACTCTTCTGCCGACTCTGAGCTGCCCTGAGATGATCCCTGATAATTCTGACTTTCTCCGTCGTCTGGATCAGAACCTCTGGCCCCAATAGACTCCTCTCACCGACTTCATCCCAACAAATCGGTGACCGGCACTTCCTCCCATACAGTGCCTCAAAAGGTGCCATCTTGATACTTGCCTGATAGCTGTTGTTATAAGAAAACTCAGCCAAGTGAAGATGGTCTTCCCATGAACCCCTGAACTCAATCATGCAGGCTCTAAGCATATCTTCAAGGATCTGGATGGTCCTCTCAGATTGTCCGTCTGTCTGAGGATGATATGCTGTACTGAACTTCAGACGAGTTCCCAGACTTTCTTGGAGACTTTCCCAGAAATGGGATCTGAATCTGGTGTCTCTATCTGAAACAATACTGACTGGAACTCCATGCAGACGAACTATCTCCTTCATGTACTTATCTGCCAAAACCTCTGTTGACTGTCCCACCCTGAATGGTATAAAGTGAGCTGACTTGGTGAGGCGATCAATGATTACCCACACCGCATTATTACCTTTGGGACTACGAGGTAATGCTTGACAAAGTCCATGGTGATATGCTCCCACTTCCATTCGGGTATCGGCAAAGGTTGTAGAAGTCCAGCTGATCTCTGATGCTCTATCTTTATTTGCTGGCAGACTAGGCAATTGGCAACAAACTGGGCTATCTCCCTCTTCATAGCATTCCACCAAAAATGCTTCTTCAGGTCCTGATACATCTTATTTCCTCCTGGGTGTATAGAATAGGCTGAACTATGTGCTTCCTCCAAAATCTTCTGTCTAACTTCCCCTTGGGGAACACAAAGTCTACCTCCAAAGTACAATGCACCATCCGGACGAATACAAATATCCGTCCTCAATCCAGCCTCCACCTGAGCTCGGAATGTCTGTAGCCTGGGGTCCTCCTTCTGAGCTTCCTTAATCTCATCTATCAATGAAGACTGGATCTGTAAGGTCATAAGCTGTCCTGTCTTCTCAGCTCCTCGAACCACCATCAAGTCCAATCTGATAAAGTCCTGAATCAACTCCTTCTGCTGAGTGATTTGGACTAGCACTCTGTTCTCTGGCATCCTGCTCAGGGCATCGGGAACTGTATTGACCTTGCCTGGATGATATTGCAAGTCAATGTCGTAGTCTGCCATCAGCTCCAACCACCGCCTCTGCCTCATGTTCAGTTCTTTCTGTGAAAAGATATACTTGAGGCTCTTGTGATCTGTATATATCAGCACTCTATCTCCCAGAAGATAGTGCCTCCAAATCTTCAAAGCAAAGATCACTGCTGCCAACTCCAAGTCATGAGTTGGGTAATTCCTCTCATGAGGCTTCAGTTGCCTAGATGCATATGCGATAACATGATCATGTTGCATAAGCACACATCCCAGGCCTTTACCTGATGCATCACTAAAGATGACCATCCCTCCTCTACCTGAGGGAGTCCTCAAGATAGGAGCTGATATGAGTCTCTGCTTCAACTGCTCAAAGGCTGCATCACATTCCGCTGTCCAAATGTACCTCTCCCCCTTTCTGGTGAGCCTGGTCAACGGAGCTGCAATTCTAGAGAAATCTTGGACAAAGCGTCTGTAATATCCGGCTAGTCCAAGAAAACTCTTTATCTCAGTCACCGTCTTCGGAATAGGCCAATCCTTCACTGCCTGGACTTTGCTCGGATCAACTGAGATACCTTCTGCTGACACCATATGTCCAAGGAATGCTATGCTGTCCAACCAGAACTCACACTTGTTCCTCTTGGCATGAAGCTGCTCCTGCTGAAGTGTCTGCAACACAATTCTCAAGTGTTCTGCATGTTCCTTGTTGTTCTTTGAATAGATCAAGATGTCGTCGATGAAAACAACAACAAACTGATCCAAGAAGGACGAGAACACTCGGTTCATCAGATCCATGAAAACTGCAGGGGCATTGGTGACTCCGAAAGGCATAACGAGAAACTCATAATGGCCATATCGGGTCCTGAATGCCGTCTTCGGTATGTCCTCCTTCTTCACCCTCAGCTGGTGGTAACCCGACTGTAAATCCAATTTGGAGAATACACGGGCTTCATGAAGCTGATCAAATAGATCATCAATCCTGGGGAGGGGATACTTGTTCTTGATGGTGACTTTGTTTAGTTCCCTATAATCAATACAAAGTCTCTTACTACCATCCTTCTTATTCGCCAACAGTACTGGAGCCCCCCATGGTGAAGTACTCGGCCGAATCAAACTCTTGTCCGAGTATTCCTGTAGCTGCTTCTTCAGAATCTCCAACTCCGTCGGTGCCATCCTGTACGGAGCCTTGGATATCGGAGCTGCTCCTGGAACTGTATCAATGGAGAACTCTATCATCCTTTCCGGTGGCAATCCTGAAACCTCGGCAAACACCTCTGGGAATTCATCCCACACTGGCACCTTCTGCTTAAGAACCTCCGAAGTAGTTATCTGAGTCTGTCCCTTGGTGGTCTTCACTTCTCCATTAAACTGGAACTCAGGCTGAAGTGGGATTCTAAAATTGATCTTCTTCTCTCTACAGTCAATCACGGCATAGTACTGACTGAGCCAAGTCATGCCTAAAATTACGTCGTACCCTTTGGTGTCTAGTACAAGCATATCTATGGCTAAGACCTTATCACATAGTTCTACTGGACAGTCAGTACACACTCGGGAAGATATAACTACCCCATTCCCTGTACTTATCTCCCACTTGTGGTCTAACAACCTAACAGGAATAGAATGTACAGCCACAAATTTATCTGAAATATAACAGTGGGATGCACCTGAATCGAAGAGAGCGAGAACAGGATGTGAATGTACTCTGATGTTACCTGTAATCACCTCCTCTGAAGCCTCAGCCTCCTCTGCTGTCAGATTGTATGCCTGACCTCTGCCACGCCCTGCTGCCGTCCTGCCTCCTCTCTGGACTGGGCGAACAACATGCTGTGGAGGAAGGGGAAGAGCTCTCCTCATCACTGGCCCCTGGTTCCTCTGCCCAATTGGTACTGGTACTGCCCGCTGTCCACTCGGTCCTGGAAGTGCTGGCAAGGTCTGGTTGGTAATCCCCAATCTCCTGTGTGGACAGGCCTCAATAGAATGATCTCTGGAACCACATACCAGGCACCACCCATTTGCCCTACGGCAATTTGATCGAGTGTGCCCTGGTTTCAGACAAAAGTTGCAGAAGGCAGATGGTTGGACTGTCTGATAAGGTGTTGGCCTGAAAGGTTGTCTCATCTGTACCTTGGCTGCTCTATATGGACCACTTCTTCCCATGGGGACAAATGGCCTCTTCATGGCCTGCTGTCTCATCTGATCCCCTTGCTTCCTCTCAAACCCACGCTCTACCTCCCGAGCGCTGGTGAGAACCTCTGCATATGTCTTCAGATGATGGGGCATTAGGAACATCTGAATGTCCATCTGAAGACCCTGCTGAAACCTGCTCGCTCGCTTCTCCTCGTCCGTTACCATATATGGCGCGAAGCGGCTCAGTCGAAGAAACTCCGCGGCATACTCGTCCATGGACTTGTTCCACTGCTGGAGTCTGATGAATTGCTCCTCCATATCCTTCTGCGCCGTAGCAGGGAAGAAACGGCTGTAGAAACTCTTGGAGAACGTATCCCAAGTGATAGGTCTCTCCAAGCGGGCCTCCTCTGCAAGCCACCAAGTCCGAGCTATGTCTTTCAGCTGGATCTTAGCGACCTCAACTTGGTTCTCTTGTGGGACACGGGCTGCGTGCAGCAGGTCTGTCGTGTCCGTCAACCATTGCTCCGCCTCCAATGGTTTCTCGCTCCCCGTGAAGCTGGCCGGTTGCAGCCGTCGGAAGTCGGACACATTCCCCGGTCTCTGCTCCTTCGGGGCTGCCAACTCCTGCCTAAGGAGCTCAGTCTGCTGTTGCTGAGTTTCCATCTGCTGTCGCTGGTTTCCCAGCATAGCCTGAATGATTCTCAGGACATCGGCATTCTCTCCTCCCACGGGTCCATTGGGTACCTGCCCGATGTTGTTTCGGCCAGATCGCCTCTCCATACCGAATGATAACTGGAATTGGAAACAATTGAAAGGAGTTTAGGATACGAAGGAATTGATCAACGAAGGAATCAAGGACTCTATAACTTTGTACATTGTAGTTGGCATATGCAAATTACAATAATTTGCTACTTAATTGTACTTTAGGTGTGAGAGCCTAGGCTCTGATACCAACCTGTAACGCCCCGATCCCGCGGATACGGAGACGTCACTGCGACGTATATACGTAGGTCAGAAGGTGCCCCCACGTATATACGCTAAGCATAAAAGTACAACAAGGATCAGAGTACAACACAAAGCGTGGTATATTCATATGCCAACTATAAAGGTACAAATACGAAGTTATACAAGTTATGATAACTGTTACACTTTACAAGTGTTTTGTTTTCACAACCAAGTCCAAAAGAATATATACAAAGGTATACACAAGGTGCTCACGTGAGAGATGGAGACTCGTGAGCCAAAAGGAAGAGTACGGCACGAGGGAACTAGAGCTGGTCAGCCTGCTCACTGAAGTATGCCTGATCTTCCGTGGAAGGATCCACTTCGTTCCAGGTCTCGAAATCTGAATATGCAAATCCAAGGAATCAAGACATATAATAACAAACAAGCTATGGCCAAGTGGCTAAGTCGCATGAATAAAGAAGATGGAACAATATAAGGGATATCGACTAACATGTATGGAAGGGCATGAAACTACAAAGTCCAAATACAATACATCTAACATTAACATCTTATTGTTATTACTCGTCTTATTTTGATATCTAGCTATGTGACCCAGCGTCCCAGAGCACATAGATCCATATCCCAATAAGGCAAGGGGTTTATTGGAAATCAGCGGTTGTATCGACGAACTATGTTTACAGTGGACCCCGTACATACCCGGGATAACGGTCATGGATTGTTCCGTTGCTTGGTGACGGAAGCCAGCCGCTAGGCTCAACAGGAGGGACTTATGTATGCCCTTATCAGGATGGTACCAGTAATACAGGGAGCCAGCACTCCCCTCGGTCCCCTGGAGGCCCACAGGTCAGACCGGAACATGGGTTGCACAACACTCCTAAAAGCCACTGTAAACACGAACACATATCGATATCCGCATGTCTTCCCCCGGACCCAATGTAAGTTAGTCTATTTTATACAAAAGTCGAGTCTATCATGCTTGGTGTAAGTGATAGCATGATAAGGTGGAGATATATGTATTAATTAACAAGTTCTAACATGAGAATACATGATAACAAGTCATGAAGTATAAGTGGTGAGATCTATCAAGTAACATATCATGAGGTATCAATTATGAAGCATAAACATGAACAAAGTATCACATGCATAGAGGTTAAGATCCAAAATCAGAAAAGAAAACAACTAGGTTAACCAGTCAGAATTAGTCGACTAGGTGAAAGATTAGTCGACTAATAAGGGTCTTCAGTCGACTAATAGTCCGCAGGAGTCGACTAAAGTGGTTTTCCAGAGAGTTTGGTAGTCGACTTGGGTTGGAAGGGTAGTCGACTTGGTGAACCATAAGTCGACTAACGGGTACGCAAGTCGACTAAATCTGTGATATAGAAAGTTGGGATTAATTTCCGGGACATGTTAGTCGACTAGGGTACTATGTATAGTCGACTAGAGGTCTCTGGTCGACTAATAATTGGGATAAGTCGACTGGAGCTGAGAGTTGGTGTTTTTGGTTCAAGGAAAATTAGTCGACTAGGGGTCAAAATGTAGTCGACTAGGGGGGTCTAGTCGACTGATAAAATAGATTAGTCGACTAAAACTGTGAAATCAGAAAAGCTACGTTTTAACTAAGGTGGGTTAGTCGACTGGGTCCTAGGTCAAGTCGACTAATCCTGGGGAAAACAGAAAACCTAGCAGAATTTCTGATGGTTCTTTGATGGGCTAAAAATACGATTTTTATGGTACAAAGTTACATGAATGATCAACACAAGTAAACAAGGAAGTTGTCTAGTCTTGGTGAGTAAATATACTCACTTGGAATGGCTAAATGAAAGTTCTACGAGTTCCAAAGGATCGTTGTCGACGATTGGCACCAAAGCGATCCTCGACGATATTTGATACGATCCCAAGTCCAGAGTTGTGGTAGCTTGAGAAGGAGATGGAGACTTTGAGGGGGTTTGCTTTGGAGAAGGAGAGGGAAGTTGATTTCTTGGTGAAGTGAAAAAAGAGAAAAGAATTGTAAAGGAAAGTTTATATAGGATTTGATTTTTTGTAAAGGAGTTGTAAATAAGTAGAAGAGAGGGGGTTTGTGTAAAAAGGGGAGGATGGGGTTGTCTCCCTTGGCCTATCATGGCCGGCCATGGAAGAGAGAGAAAAGAGAGGCATTAATGGGGAAGGGTGTGGAGTGTTAGATATTTTGGAAAAATAGATATTTTTAGGAGAAGATATTTTGGGAATTTGGTGGAAGGAAAGAGGGAAAGAAAAAGAAAAAGGAAGAAGGAAAAGAATTTGTAAAAGAAAAGATATTTTCTTAATTTTGAAAAATGAAAATATTGAAAACACTGATTCCCGGGTTTAAATCGAGAATGCGGAAAACATTTCGGAAAATACCGAAATCGTCCGAAATTCAAGTATCTCGGAACGACTTGTAAATTTTACCAAAAATCAATAATAATATATGAAGTATCATAGTGAAATCCGTTTTAAGAAATACTTTATAATTTTAAAGCTAAAAATCTCGGAACCAATAAAATACCGACTTCGTTTGGATTTTCATAAATTTATAAAATTCCCAGAAAAAGTATTTAGATAGAAAATGAAATTCTAGGAAATAAAGTCTAAAGGACTTTTTAGAAATTCCTAACTGCTTGTAAGATAAAAATTCGGGAATCGATCAGCGACACTGGTCGACACCGGTTTTGAAGAAATTCGTTTTAATTCAAGAAAATTCCAGAAATTCATATAAAATCTAATATATTAGAAAGTGATATTTGAAATTGAAATCGGTCAAATACAGAAAATAAATTGGAAAATACGATCGAAAAGCTGAATACGCAACTAAGTACGTATTCCGGAAACGGGGTATTACAAGCTTCATTCTGTATCTCATCTAATTCTGCGATCTGCAGTCTCCTTAACTCACCGGCCTTACTCAGATCAAAATTGAGTTATTTAATGGCCCATAGGGCATGGTGTTCTAACTCGACTGGTAGATGATAGGCTTTTTCAAATACGATTTGATAAGAAGACATTCCCAGAACTGTCTTAAAAGCAGTGCGGGAAGCCCACAATGCAACGTTAAGTTTGACCGACTAATCCTTTCGGTTTTGTCCGATAGTCTTTTCTAAAATGAGCTTGATCTGTCGATTAGTGACTTCGACTTGCCCATTTTTCTGAGGATGTACGGAGTAGATAACTTGTGATTGATGGAATATTTTCACATTAGAACTTCAAAAACTCTATTGCAGAAATGCGATCCATTATCACTAATTATTGCTCTGGGGGTGCTAAATCGGGAGAAGATGTTCTCTATAAGAAATTTGACAATCACTTTGTTGTCATTGGTCTTAGTTGGTGGCACAACTTCTACCCATTTAGAGACGTAATCTACAGCAATAAAATGAACTAGTTGCCGAAGGAATTAGGGAATGGCTCCATGAAGTCGATACCCCAAACATCAAAAATTTCAACTTCAAGGATCGGGTTCAGGGGCATCATGTCTCTTCTTGAAAATTTTTCAATCTTCTGACAATTTGCGCATAACTTGCAAAATGGTATGTGTCTTTGAACAAAGTGAGCCAGTAAAACTCACTTTGTAGAACCTTCTCTGTAGTATTGCGGGGACTGAAGTGTCCTCCGCATGCAAGTTCATGGCAAAAGTGTTGGCCCAAAGGCCTATCACCCTAGTTTTGATGATGATCAACTCATGAAGTTATGATTACTAATGATCTTGTGTCTAATTAGTGACAGATTCATGATCAATATCTTAGTAGGTGCAAAGCTCAACAAAGGTTAAATTGTCAAGATTTGGAGCTAGCACGGGGTGATCCAAGGAGCTTTGGATCAAGCTTGGACCAAGTCAAGAAGATGAGAAGCCTTCAAGGGAAGACTTCAAGAAGATGAAGACTTGTGTCTAGGTATAAGATTTTAGTTTTTGTTTTTAGTTAAAATGTAAAGGATAGATAGTTGGTGGATTGCTCAAGTATACACACACACTCTTGATAGAATTGCTTTCATAAAAGATTTTTATGTTTAGAAAAGAATTTTTATTTAGTAAAAGATTTTCTTTGTGACAAAATATATACTTTGGTTTATGGTATTTCTATCATACATATCTTTCAACCAAAACCAAGTTCAGAGCTTTATGATCAAAAACATAGATATTTCATTATGATTGTGTAGTGGATCATATCCATACACACTATGCTTTAATAAGTTCAAAATATCTTGTGTTTGTATTTTGTGAAGTTATGGAAAAACAAGTTTTAGAAAAACATGTTTTTAGAAAAATAGTTTTTATTTTGATTGAAACTATTTTTTAGATTTACTGAGAATTTATGGGATTTTTATTATGTTAAAAAGACCTATTTCAAATCCCTTAACTGTGCACAGACTTAGGCTGGCTGTCAGGCCAGTTCGGTCGACTGGGCGGTCGACCGAATCAAGGTCCGGTCGACCGTGCAGTCGACCGACGTGCACAGACTTGTGCACGTCTGGCAGCACAGTGGTCCGGTCGACCGGACGGTCGACCGCTGCAGAGAGTTCTGCTCTCTGTTTGTTTCAGTCGACCGATCGGTCGACCGGAGGCTCCAACGGTCGGATTTTTGACCGTTGGCGGTCGACCGGCCGGTCGACCGGCAGTTCTGACAGATCCCAACGGCTATATTTTTCTGGCCTATAAAAAGGGGGACTTGTCACTTGTTTTGAGGTTAAGATTCTGGAGATTTCTAAGCCAGTTTTTCCCATCCTTTTAACAGAGTTTTCTCCACATATTTGAGTGCAAATACTTCCAATCAAAAGGGAAGAATTTTATCAAGAGTGTTAAAAGTGATTCTTGAGTTTTTCACCATAGCTTTCTTTCCTTGCTTTCTCACACCACACTTGAGCTATCCATTATCTATTCATCCTATAGGTGTGTTGTAGTGAGAGTGTTCTTTAGGTGATCAAAGTGTTGTGATCACCAAAGATCTTTTCTTGTACTTTGAGGAGGCGGGCAAGTGTGCTCGCGGTGGTTTGAGTTCGTGTGTGAACTCGTTGGTTCGAGGTGCGGCCTCGGCAAGCTTGTGGGAGCTTGCGTGTGTACGGGACTTGGAGTCCGAGGGCTTGTAGTTGTTGCGGCACCGAGGAGAGATCCATTGGGATCTTGCATAGTGGAAATCCTTCGTGTGTCGAAGGCGGGGATGTAGAGCAAGTGTGCTCGAACCTCGAAACAAACCCTTTGTGTTTGCGATTTCTTATTCTATCTCTCTCTCTCTCTCTCTCTCTCTCTCTCTCTCTCTCTCTCTTTGTCTCATTTATATCTTGCATTACTTTCATTGTCTTTACATTTACATGCTTGATATATTCCCTTGTGCTCATAATTGCTATACTTGATTGGGATTGTTGTTAACACTAGTATTCAACCAAGAGAGCCAACGCGGCACCTCAACCCATTTCAAGGGGAATCTAAAGGAGCTTGTCCAGAGCCTCGCAAGGGGAATTCGGCAACACTCTTGTGTTATACATAAGTGTTTAATTAAAAGAAGTTTTATTTGGTCATCATAGTTTTAATTCCGCATCATTTGTTCATAAGTGACCATTAGATTAGCCATCACCTATTCACCTCCCCTCTAGGTGAACTTACAATTGGTATCAGAGCTAGTGCTCTTGATATTGGGTCTAACAACCTAAGAGTTAAAGATCCTCATTTTAGGCTAATCACAATATTTGTACACACACCATGGACTTCATGTCACCACCCACCTTTGACATTCTTAACATCCAAATTTGGAAGGTTAAGATGTCTTTATTCCTCAAGGCCTTAGGCATAAATGTTTATCTTGCCACTACTAATAATGCATATTGTTTAGATGGTAAGAACATTGAGGCTAATGCAAAAGCCCTACATGCTTTAAGATCTACCCTAAATGATGATTATTTATCTAGGGTTGCTAATCTTGATTTGGCTTTTGTAGTGTGGAACACCCTCCTCTCCCTTGGAGAAAATGATCAATACTATGCGGGGAGCGATTCGGATGTTGGAAGCGACATCTCCAACGTATGCTATATGGTCCAAGGGGATACCCCCTTGAGGTAACTACCGAATCCGAGGATGAGGATAATAACATGTCATATGAAGAGCTTTCTACTTTTTGTCAATTATTACTAGAAAGACATGACATGATTAAGAAAGAAAATAAAAATTTGAAAAAGAACATTGCTTGCATGCATATAGAACAAGATTCATTTAAATCTAACATTGCTTGTTTAGAAAAAGATAATAGAAATTTGAAAAAGAATTTTGATGCCATGCTTAATGAAAAAGATTCATTAGAAAATAAAATGGCATGCTTAGAAAAAGAAAAGGATGATTTGAAAATGAGAATGTTTCCTTGCTTGCAAAATTGAATGATTTATGTGAAGGGAATACTACTTTGAAAACTAAAATTGCTTTGGTGGAAAAACAAAAGGAAGATGTTTTTCAAGAAAATAAATCTTTGAAAAGAAAGATTTGTGAAAAAGAAAAAGAATTTGTTTCTAAAAAGAAAAAGAAAAATGATTCTATATCTCATCATGCTTTACATGCCACAACTAATGAGATTAAGAATTTGAAAAATAAAATGGATGGTTTGAGTTCAACTTTGAACTCTTGTGCTTTTAATCATTCTAGGTTGGAGTCAATATTTTCAAAGAAACAAACTCCACACATTCATGCACATCATAACCATGCATTTGCTTATGTTGCACAACATGATCACACTCCTACACATAAGCATACTAAGGTGTACGTATGTACATATTGTGGCCGCAAAGGCCATTTAGCAAAGTTTTGTTATGATAATATTAATTCTCTAAATTTTGCTAATTATAAAAATGTTTGGGTTCCTTACAAGACTAACCCCAAAGGACCCAAGAAAATATGGGTACCAAAACCCCCACCTTTTGCTTTTGATGTAGGTGAGGGATCTCACAAGACGTGAGAGGTTTGGTGCCTTGGTAGTGGATGCAATGGACATGATGAACACACTTTTGGATGCATCACTATCAAGGAGCTTTGGTGGGACAACCACCATGTTAGGAGCTTTGGAGTTGGTAACAATTTCTAAACTCCTATTTTTATATACAAGCTTGTTCATTCATAATATTCATAGCATGTTCATGTTTTATGTATTTTTGTACTTCATGTGGTATTTACATGCATAGATGTAGAATGTGTCAAACTTGCATTTATACATATACAAATAGTGAATTACAATTGATTCATATATGATTGAACTTCATGCTCATTTGTATCCACTTTATGCATATGTATAGGCTAGTTTTGATGATTCTCTTTTATACATGTCTTGCCCTATTTTTATGCTTTACTTCATGTATATGTATTTTAAATTCAAATCTAATAAATATACATGTATACCCGTGAGTCTCTTGCCTTCATACAAATACATTTAATAGACTCTTTTATTTGGGATATGTATGCACATTGTTAGAATTGGATAAATCATACATATACCTAGAAGTTTGTTGATTTGATGAAAAATAATTTTTCGTGACTTATGATCTTTTTGAGCTTCATTGACTATTTTCATAAAAATGCTATTTACATGATTGTTTAACACTCACACTGTTGCTAAAATCATTTTGAGCCTTATAGACCATGCGTGCTTAAATTTTTTTGTATCTAGTTATGTTTTATGAAAAACATATGATTTGATATATTTGAAGGATCTTTAACTAGTTTTTCAAAAAAAAAAACAATTTACACTAGTTATTTATTCTTCAAATAGTTTTTGAGATTTACACATGATTCTAATTTTCTCAAAATTTGATGCTTCATAAATTGAATATTAGTTTAGATGTTAGATTTATCAACACTAGGATTTATACTTGTACATATTTTGGGCCACAAATAAATATATATATGATTGGGTTTGAATGCTTATTTGTGCCTATTAGATGTGCTAGTATAGCCTAGTTTTGATGACCATTACATCTTTAAACTTATATTCTCTCTTTGGATTTGATTTATGATCATGTGCTTTTCATTTCATGTATATGTGTATTTTGTCAAACTTTAAGATATACATGTATACCTCTTGAGTCATTTGCCTTTAATGCAAATCTATTTATATGGACTCAATTGTGTTTAAGAGATATGTATGTATACTTATTGTGTTGTCAAAACATACATAATCTTGACATATAAATTTAAAAAAAAAATTTGTGATGATTTTCATGACTTGATGATTTAAAGGAATATTGAGTTTTATTGCCATTTTTCATGATGCCATGTTCCACATAACACTAGTACACTCACTTCTTTTTTATATGGACTTTATGGCTTCTAGAGTGTTTTTAGTGCCTTGTGTTTCATTGATATTTCATGAAAAACTTTTGATTTATTCCTTGATTGAAGGATTCCGTACTAGTTGTTAAACACCTTCATTTAACTAGTTCGAATTCTTCATGTGGTAGATTATATGATATATACACTTAAGCTTAATTTTCAATTGGTATCATTGGATATTTTACAATTGGTATCAATTTGACTCTTATTGTATATACTCATATTTTGTTCTTTCATATATGTATGTATCTACTTAAATTGGTATACTCTTTTCCTACATATATATGATTGTTGTGTGCTTGTATCTAAATGGACTTATATTTTTAAAGCACAAAGGTTGTTAATGCTAAGCTTACTTCAAATCTTATTTATCTTCAAGCTTATGCATTGCATTTCAAAATTGGTATCAAAATTGAAAACTTGGTTATTCTACATTTGGTACCTTAAAAGAAAATTGTGTATTTTTGTTTGTTATCTCAAGATTTGTTGTATTAAAAAAAAAAATTAAATTAGATTTTTAATAAGAAAATTCAAAATTTTTGATTTGTATTTCCTATATGCAAGGAGAGCTTAACATCTCTTCTACATATAGATTCATGTTGAGTGTATTGTGTATTGAGGAGCTTAACATCTCTTCGTTATATGGTACACGTGTGTAGGGGGAGCTTCATATCTCCTCTTATGCATTACATAATATGTGTTATGTGAATTGGGGCTTATCATCCCTTCTTCATGTAATGCATATGTGTAGGGAAGCTAACTTAGCGTCTTCCTCTTCATGAATGTATATCGCATATAAACCTTTATTGATTGATTTGTATTACCCCTTCTTGATCTTTTTGGTTCTTGACAAAAAGGGGGAGAAAAATTTGTTTGATTTGAATTCACTTTGACCCCTTTGTTGATGATTGACAAAAAGGGGGAGAAGAATTTGAGATTTTATATGCATGGTCTTCCTTGTTTAAGGGGGAGAAGATTTTATGTTCATGCATATATGTTATGGTTTGCAAATAATAGGAGAAAAAGATTTGATTTTGTGTTATCTCCATTCATTTGCATACATGTCATGTGCTTCATTGTCATATCTTTATCATTTATTTGGTATGCATGAGTTAAGGGGGAGCTTCTTTGAAGCTTTACTTTAATCCATGCATATATAACTTCATGAGTTTTTGTCATCATCAAAAAGGGGGAGATTGTTGGCCCAAAGGCCTATCACCCTAGTTTTGATGATGATCAACTCATGAAGTTATGATTACTAATGATCTTGTGTCTAATTAGTGACAGATTCATGATCAAGATCTTAGTAGGTGCAAAGCTCAACAAAGGTTAAATTGTCAAGATTTGGAGCTAGCACGGGGTGATCCAAGGAGCTTTGGATCAAGTTTGGACCAAGTCAAGAAGATGAGAAGCCTTCAAGGGAAGACTTCAAGAAGATGAAGACTTGTGTCTAGGTATAAGATTTTAGTTTTTGTTTTTAGTTAAAATGTAAAGGATAGATAGTTGGTGGATTGCTCAAGTATACACACACACTCTTGATAGAATTGCTTTCATAAAAGATTTTTATGTTTAGAAAAGAATTTTTATTTAGTAAAAGATTTTCTTTGTGACAAAATATATACTTTGGTTTTTGGTATTTCTATCATACATATCTTTCAACCAAAACCAAGTTCAGAGCTTTATGATCAAAAACATAGATATTTCATTATGATTGTGTAGTGGATCATATCCATACACACTAAGCTTTAATAAGTTCAAAATATCTTATTTTTGTATTTTGTGAAGTTATGGAAAAACAAGTTTTAGAAAAACATGTTTTTAGAAAAATAGTTTTTATTTTGATTGAAACTATTTTTTAGATTTACTGAGAATTTATGGGATTTTTATTATGTTAAAAAGACCTATTTCAAATCCCTTAACTGTGCACAGACTTAGGCTGGCTGTCAGGCCAGTTCGGTCGACTGGGCGGTCGACCGAATCAAGGTCCGGTCGACCGTGCAGTCGACCGACGTGCACAGACTTGTGCACATCTGGCAGCACAGTGGTCCGGTCGACCGGACGGTCGACCGCTGCAGAGAGTTCTGCTCTCTGTTTGTTTCAGTCGACCGACCGGTCGACCGGAGGCTCCAACGGTCGGATTTTTGACCGTTGGCGGTCGACCGGCCGGTCGACCGGCAGTTCTGACAGATCCCAACGGCTATATTTTTCTGGCCTATAAAAAGGGGGTCTTGTCACTTGTTTTGAGGTTAAGATTTTGGAGATTTCTAAGCCAGTTTTTCCCATCCTTTTAACAGAGTTTTCTCCACATATTTGAGTGCAAATACTTCCAATCAAAAGGGAAGAATTTTATCAAGAGTGTTAAAAGTGATTCTTGAGTTTTTCACCATAGCTTTCTTTCCTTGCTTTCTCACACCACACTTGAGCTATCCATTGTCTATTCATCCTATAGGTGTGTTGTAGTGAGAGTGTTCTTTAGGTGATCAAAGTGTTGTGATCACCAAAGATCTTTTCTTGTACTTTGAGGAGGCGGGCAAGTGTGCTCGCGGTGGTTTGAGTTCGTGTGTGAACTCGTTGGTTCGAGGTGCGGCCTCGGCAAGCTTGTGGGAGCTTGCGTGTGTACGGGACTTGGGAGTCCGAGGGCTTGTAGGTGTTGCGGCACCGAGGAGAGATCCATTGGGATCTTGCATAGTGGAAATCCTTCGTGTGTCGAAGGCGGGGATGTAGAGCAAGTGTGCTCGAACCTCGAAACAAACCCTTTGTGTTTGCGATTGCTTACTCTATCTCTCTCTCTCTCTCTTTGTCTCATTTATATCTTGCATTACTTTCATTGTCTTTACATTTACATGCTTGATATATTCCCTTGTGCTCATAATTGCTATACTTGATTGGGATTGTTGTTAATACTAGTATTCAACCAAGAGAGCCAACACGGCACCTCAACCCATTTCAAGGGGAATCTAAAGGAGCTTGTCCAGAGCCTCGCAAGGGGAATTCGGCAACACTCTTTTGTTATACATAAGTGTTTAATTAAAAGAAGTTTTATTTGGTCATCATAGTTTTAATTCCGCATCATTTGTTCATAAGTGACCATTAGATTAGCCATCACCTATTCACCCCCCTCTAGGTGAACTTACAATTGGTATCAGAGCTAGTGCTCTTGATATTGGGTCTAACAACCTAAGAGTTAAAGATCCTCATTTTAGGCTAATCACAATATTTGTACACACACCATGGACTTCATGTCACCACCCACCTTTGACATTCTTAACATCCAAATTTGGAAGGTTAAGATGTCTTTATTCCTCAAGGCCTTAGGCATAAATGTTTATCTTGCCACTACTAATAATGCATATTGTTTAGATGGTAAGAACATTGAGGCTAATGCAAAAGCCCTACATGCTTTAAGATCTACCCTAAATGATGATTATTTATCTAGGGTTGCTAATCTTGATTTGGCTTTTGTAGTGTGGAACACCCTCCTCTCCCTTGACGAAAATGATCAATACTATGCGGGGAGCGATTCGGATGTTGGAAGCGACATCTCCAACGTATGCTATATGGTCCAAGGGGATAACCCCCTTGAGGTAACTACCGAATCCGAGGATGAGGATAATAACATGTCATATGAAGAGCTTTCTACTTTTTGTCAATTATTGCTAGAAAGACATGACATGATTAAGAAAGAAAATAAAAATTTGAAAAAGAACATTGCTTGCATGCATATAGAACAAGATTCATTTAAATCTAACATTGCTTGTTTAGAAAAAGATAATAGAAATTTGAAAAAGAATTTTGATGCCATGCTTAATGAAAAAGATTCATTAGAAAATAAAATGGCATGCTTAGAAAAAGAAAAGGATGATTTGAAAAATGAGAATGTTTCCTTGCTTGCAAAATTGAATGATTTATGTGAAGGGAATACTACTTTGAAAACTAAAATTGCTTTGGTGGAAAAACAAAAGGAAGATGTTTTTCAAGAAAATAAATCTTTGAAAAGAAAGATTTGTGAAAAAGAAAAAGAATTTGTTTCTAAAAAGAAAAAGAAAAATGATTCTATATCTCATCATGCTTTACATGCCACAACTAATGAGATTAAGAATTTGAAAAATAAAATGGATGGTTTGAGTTCAACTTTGAACTCTTGTGCTTTTAATCATTCTAGGTTGGAGTCAATGTTTTCAAAGAAACAAACTCCACACATTCATGCACATCATAACCATGCATGTGCTTATGTTGCACAACATGATCACACTCCTACACATAAGCATACTAAGGTGTACGTATGTACATATTGTGGCCGCAAAGGCCATTTAGCAAAGTTTTGTTATGATAATATTAATTCTCTAAATTTTGCTAATTATAAAAATGTTTGGGTTCCTTACAAGACTAACCCCAAAGGACCCAAGAAAATATGGGTACCAAAACCCCCATCTTTTGCTTTTGATGTAGGTGAGGGCTCTCATAAGACGTGAGAGGTTTGGTGCCTTGGTAGTGGATGCAATGGACATGATGAACACACTTTTGGATGCATCACTATCAAGGAGCTTTTTAGGAGCTTTGGAGTTGGTAACAATTTCTAAACTCCTATTTTTATATACATGCTTGTTCATTCATAATATTCATAGCATATTCATGTTTTATGTATTTTTGTACTTCATGTGGTATTTACATGCATAGATGTAGAATGTGTCAAACTTGCATTTATACATATACAAATAGTGAATTACAATTGATTCATATATGATTGAACTTCATGCTCATTTGTATCCACTTTATGCATATGTATAGGCTAGTTTTGATGATTCTCTTTTATACATGTCTTGCCCTATTTTTATGCTTTACTTCATGTATATGTATTTTAAATTCAAATCTAATAAATATACATGTATACCCGTGAGTCTCTTGCCTTCATACAAATACATTTAATAGACTCTTTTATTTGGGATATGTATGCACATTGTTAGAATTGGATAAATCATACATATACCTAGAAGTTTGTTGATTTGATGAAAAATGATTTTTCGTGACTTATGATCTTTTTGAGCTTCATTGACTATTTTCATAAAAATGCTATTTACATGATTGTTTAACACTCACACTGTTGTTAAAATCATTTTGAGCCTTATAGACCATGCGTGCTTAAATTTTTTTGTATCTAGTTATGTTTTATGAAAAACATATGATTTGATATATTTGAAGGATCTTTAACTAGTTTTTCAAAAAAAAAACAATTTATACTAGTTATTTATTCTTCAAATAGTTTTTGAGATTTACACATGATTCTAATTTTCTCAAAATTTGATGCTTCATAAATTGAATATTAGTTTAGATGTTAGATTTGTCAACACTAGGATTTATACTTGTACATATTTTGGGCCACAAATAAATATATATATGATTGGGTTTGAATGCTTATTTGTGCCTATTAGATGTGCTAGTATAGCCTAGTTTTGATGACCATTACATCTTTAAACTTATATTCTCTCTTTGGATTTGATTTATGATCATGTGCTTTTCATTTCATGTATATGTGTATTTTGTCAAACTTTAAGATATACATGTATACCTCTTGAGTCATTTGCCTTTAATGCAAATCTATTTATATGGACTCAATTGTGTTTAAGAGATATATATATATACTTATTGTGTTGTCAAAACATACATAATCTTGACATATAAATTTAAAAAAAAAAATTTGTGATGATTTTCATGACTTGATGATTTAAAGGAATATTGAGTTTTATTGCCATTTTTCATGATGCCATGTTCCACATAACACTAGTACACTCACTTCTTTTTGATATGGACTTTATGGCTTCTTGAGTGTTTTTAGTGCCTTGTGTTTCATTGATATTTCATGAAAAACTTTTGATTTATTCCTTGATTGAAGGATTCCGTACTAGTTGTTAAACACCTTCATTTAACTAGTTCGAATTCTTCATGTGGTAGATTATATGATATATACACTTAAGCTTAATTTTCAATTGGTATCATTGGATATTTTACAATTGGTATCAATTTGACTCTTATTGTATATACTCATATTTTGTTCTTTCATATATGTATGTATCTACTTAAATTGGTATACTCTTTTCCAACATATATATGATTGTTGTGTGCTTGTATCTAAATGGACTTATATTTTAAAGCACAAAGGTTGTTAATGCTAAGCTTACTTCAAATCTTATTTATCTTCAAGCTTATGTATTGCATTTCAAAATTGGTATCAAAATTGAAAACTTGGTTATTCTACATTTGGTACCTTAAAAGAAAATTGTGTATTTTTGTTTGTTATCTCAAGATTTGTTGTATTAAAAAAAAAAATTAAATTAGATTTTTAATAAGAAAATTCAAAATTTTTGATTTGTATTTCCTATATGCAAGGAGAGCTTAACATCTCTTCTACATATAGATTCATGTTGAGTGTATTGTGTATTGAGGAGCTTAACATCTCTTCGTTATATGGTACACGTGCGTAGGGGGAGCTTCATATCTCCTCTTATGCATTACATAATATGTGTTATGTGAATTGGGGCTTATCATCCCTTCTTCATGTAATGCATATGTGTAGGGAAGCTAACTTAGCGTCTTCCTCTTCATGAATGTATATCGCATATAAACCTTTATTGATTGATTTGTATTACCCCTTCTTGATCTTTTTGGTTCTTGACAAAAAGGGGGAGAAAAATTTGTTTGATATGAATTCACTTTGACCCCTTTGTTGATGATTGACAAAAAGGGGGAGAAGAATTTGAGATTTTATATGCATGGTCTTCCTTGTTTAAGGGGGAGAAGATAATATGTTCATGCATATATGTTATGGTTTGCAAATAATAGGAGAAAAAGATTTGATTTTGTGTTATCTCCATTCATTTGCATACATGTCATTTGCTTCATTGTCATATCTTTATCATTTATTTGGTATGCATGAGTTAAGGGGGAGCTTCTTTGAAGCTTTACTTTAATCCATGCATATATAACTTCATGAGTTTTGTCATCATCAAAAAGGGGGAGATTGTTGGCCCAAAGGCCTATCACCCTAGTTTTGATGATGATCAACTCATGAAGTTATGATTACTAATGATCTTGTGTCTAATTAGTGACAGATTCATGATCAAGATCTTAGTAGGTGCAAAGCTCAACAAAGGTTAAATTGTCAAGATTTGGAGCTAGCACGGGGTGATCCAAGGAGCTTTGGATCAAGCTTGGACCAAGTCAAGAAGATGAGAAGCCTTCAAGGGAAGACTTCAAGAAGATGAAGACTTGTGTCTAGGTATAAGATTTTAGTTTTTGTTTTTAGTTAAAATGTAAAGGATAGATAGTTGGTGGATTGCTCAAGTATACACACACACTCTTGATAGAATTGCTTTCATAAAACATTTTTATGTTTAGAAATGAATTTTATTTAGTAAAAGATTTTCTTTGTGACAAAATATATACTTTGGTTTTTGGTATTTCTATCATACATATCTTTCAACCAAAACCAAGTTCAGAGCTTTATGATCAAAAACATAGATATTTCATTATGATTGTGTAGTGGATCATATCCATACACACTAAGCTTTAATAAGTTCAAAATATCTTATTTTTGTATTTTGTGAAGTTATGGAAAAACAAGTTTTAGAAAAACATGTTTTTAGAAAAATAGTTTTTATTTTGATTGAAACTATTTTTTAGATTTACTGAGAATTTATGGGATTTTTATTATGTTAAAAAGACCTATTTCAAATCCCTTAACTGTGCACAGACTTAGGCTGGCTGTCAGGCCAGTTCGGTCGACTGGGCGGTCGACCGAATCAAGGTCCGGTCGATCGTGCAGTCGACCGACGTGCACAGACTTGTGCACGTCTGGCAGCACAGTGGTCCGGTCGACCGGACGGTCGACCGCTGCAGAGAGTTTTGCTCTCTGTTTGTTTCAGTCGACCGACCGGTCGACCGGAGGCTCCAACGGTCGGATTTTTGACCGTTGGCGGTCGACCGGCCGGTCGACCGGCAGTTCTGACAGATCCCAACGGCTATATTTTTCTGGCCTATAAAAAGGGGGTCTTGTCACTTGTTTTGAGGTTAAGATTTTGGAGATTTCTAAGCCAGTTTTTCCCATCCTTTTAACAGAGTTTTCTCCACATATTTGAGTGCAAATACTTCCAATCAAAAGGGAAGAATTTTATCAAGAGTGTTAAAAGTGATTCTTAAGTTTTTCACCATAGCTTTCTTTCCTTGCTTTCTCACACCACACTTGAGCTATCCATTGTCTATTCATCCTATAGGTGTGTTGTAGTGAGAGTGTTCTTTAGGTGATCAAAGTGTTGTGATCACCAAAGATCTTTTCTTGTACTTTGAGGAGGCGGGCAAGTGTGCTCGCGGTGGTTTGAGTTCGTGTGTGAACTCGTTGGTTCGAGGTGCGGCCTCGGCAAGCTTGTGGGAGTTTGCGTGTGTACGGGACTTGGGAGTCCGAGGGCTTGTAGGTGTTGCGGCACCGAGGAGAGATCCATTGGGATCTTGCATAGTGGAAATCCTTCGTGTGTCGAAGGCGGGGATGTAGAGCAAGTGTGCTCGAACCTCGAAACAAACCCTTTGTGTTTGCGATTGCTTACTCTATCTCTCTCTCTCTCTTTGTCTCATTTATATCTTGCATTACTTTCATTGTCTTTACATTTACATGCTTGATATATTCCCTTGTGCTCATAATTGCTATACTTAATTGGGATTGTTGTTAACACTAGTATTCAACCAAGAGAGCCAATGCGGCACCTCAACCCATTTCAAGGGGAATCTAAAGGAGCTTGTCCAGAGCCTCGCAAGGGGAATTCAGCAACACTCTTGTGTTATACATAGTGTTTAATTAAAAGAAGTTTTATTTGGTCATCATAGTTTTAGTTCCGCATCATTTGTTCATAAGTGACCATTAGATTAGCCATCACCTATTCACCCCCCCTCTAGGTGAACTTACAAAAAGCTTAGCACACTCCTCTTTTCTTCCTCTGGTATGCATCGTCTAATAATCTGTTTGGGATAATACTTAAAAAGATATAGCTCTTCCCAGAAGAAGTACCGTACTTGGGCAAAAAAATAACATTGGTCTTGCTTTGTCCAGTCAGAGGGTAATTGTCGAGTGGCCAGATAATTGATGATATCCACATACCAGGGTTCCATAAAAATGGCCAGGATGTGCTCATCTGGGAAATCCTTATTGATCGGAGCTTGTATGTTCGGTGCATTCGGAATTCATGAGAGATGATCAGCGACTACATTTTCTATTCCTTGTTTATCCTGGATTTTCAAGTCAAATTCTTGAAGCAAAAGGATCCACAGAATCAGTTGGACTTTTGCTTCCTTCTTGGTCATAAGGTATCTTAGTGCCAAGTGATATGTGAAAATCACCGATTTTGAGCCTAACAAGTAGGGCCGGAAATTCTTTTACTCAAAGAAAATGGCCAATAATTTCTTCTCAGTCATTGTATAATTCTGTTAGGCGTCATTCAAGGTCCTACTCGAGTAATAAATAACGTGCTGCCTATTATCAATGCGCTGTCCTAGAACCGCGCCAATAGCAAAATCAAAGGCATCGCACATGATTTTGAACGATTGGGCCCAATTAGAAGCAGAAATAATAGGCGCAGAAATAAGTTCTTACTTAACCTTTCCCCATGACTTGAAACATTCATCGTTAAAATCAAAGGGCACGTCCTTAGCGAGCAGATTGGTTAAGGGCCTAGCAATTTTGTTAAAATCCTTAATGAACCATCAATAGAACCCAACATGCCCTAGAAAGGATCTAATATCATTGATGCTTTTGAGTGGTGGAAGCTTAGCAATCACTTCTACTTTAGCCTTGTCCACTTTAATGCCTTTCCTAGAAATCTCATGGCCTAAGAGAATCCCCTGTCTCACCATGAAGTGACATTTCTCTCAGTTTAGAGTTAGGTTCTTCTCCATGCATCTTTGCAACACTAACTCTAGGTGATGAAGACACTGATCAAATAAATCTCTATAGATGGAGAAGTTATCCATGAAAAATCTCAAGAAAATGTTCTACTATGTCGGAGAACAAACTGAGCATGCACTGTTGGAATGTTGTGGGAGCATTGCACAATCCAAAGGGCATGCGTGGATAAGCGAAGGTTCTAAACGGGCAGGTGAACATGGCCTTTTCCTGGTCTTCTGCAGCAATGGGGATTTGATTATATCCCGAGTACCCATCTAGGAAGCAATAGTACTCATGTCCAGCCAATCGTTCCAGCATTTGGTCGATGAAAGGTAGCGAGAAGTGGTCTTTACGGGGGCTGCATTCAACTTTCTATAGTCGATACAGACATGAACCTTGGTAGGTAGTCTTATCTGCACCAACTCTTTTTGCTCATTTTCAACTACAGTAAAGCCAGCTTTCTTTGGACCGCATGAACAGGGCTAACCCATTGACTATCAGAAATGGGATAAATGATCCCATTATCTAATAGTTTCAAAATTTTCGCTTTAACTGCCTTTTGCATGAGTGCGTTATGCCTGCGTTGTGGGTCCCTCCTGGGGGTTGCTTCATTGGTCAAATAGATTCTATATTGCACTATGGCTGGACTTATCCCTTTGATATCCTTCATCGTCTATCCAATGGCTTCCCTATGTCTTTTCAGAATAGACATTAAGCTGTCCTCTTGTTTCTCAGTCAGATGGGATGCTATGATGATTGGCACGGTGTCCTTTCCACCCAGTAGGCATACTTTAGGTGCTCAGGTAAGGTTTTTAGCTCTAGGGAAGGTGCTGCTTCATTGGAGGCAATCTTCAAGCTTTCAGTCCTATGATGAAGTACACTTGGGCTTGACACCCAATCCACTGCTGAATCTACGATCTGGTCTAGATTAAAATCCTCAGCCTCTAGATCAAACTCTGCCTCTGTTTCTATCTCCATGCTTTCCTCATGCTCCTGGTCAGTTTTCAATAGAATTGACCTTAAATGTCTGATCATTGACATCTTGGGTTGTCTTACAAGATTGAAGACATTGACTTCCTTCGTCATGGCTCCAAAGGTCAGTTGTATGGACCCATTTTTACAATTGATTATAGCATTCGCTGTAGCAAGGAATGGGCGTCCTAAGATGACTGGAGTTTGAGACCTTGATTTAGACATAGGTTGGGGCTCAAGCACAATGAAGTCAACGGGATAGATGAAATCCCTGACCCAGATAAGGACGTCTCTGATTTCCCACTTTAGGATCTTCACATATCGGTCAGCCAATTGAATGGTGACTCGTGTTGGGCTTAGCTCGCCCAACCCAAGTTGCTGGTATACTGAAAGAGGTAGCAAGTTGATACTTGCTCCCAGATCAAAAAGTGCTCTACTAATTTCAGTCTGTCTATGGTGAAGGAAATGGTGGGACATCCGGGATCCTTGTATTTCACCAGAATGGGACCAGACAGAATTTCGCTTATAATTGTTGCCAAGAACACTTTCTTGGGCATATTGGTCTTTCTCTTCTTCGTACACATATCCTTAAGAAATTTGGCATAAGCTGGGACTTGTTGGATAGCGTCGAGAAGATGCACATTCACTTTGACCTAGTTAAATATCTCAAGCATCTTCTCCATGTGCATATTCTTATTGCTGTTCCTAAGCTATTGAAAAGGGTGCTACAGGCTTATGAACTAGTTCAGCAGCTTTGTCCTCGTCAGATGTTTGAGGAGTAGTTTGGGAGGAACTAGCAGAGGTGAAGGCTGGAGTAGGATCAGAATGGACTCGACTTTTCTGTTGGTAGACATGGTTGTCTACCTTCTTTCTAGATCGAAGTGTGTGAACATCATTGCACTAGTTGATCAAAGGATCCTGAATTTTATACGCTTGGTTGGAGTTTTTAGGGTTAACTAGTGGCTGACTAGGTAAAGTACCCTTTGGTCTTTCATTTAAGGAGCTAGCTAACTGACTCATCTGCATTTCCAATCTCGATATAGCCTGTAAATGGTTGTTCAGTGTTTGTCCCTGATTTTGCATAAAAGCGGTTTGGTACTTCAAAAAAGCTTCCATGCTCTCCTTCAACTTACTGAATTTCACTTCCATTAGTGAACTCTGAGAGGAGGAAGATGGAGCTTGACTGGGAAAATTTGGTGGAGGACTGGGATGGTGAAAAGTGTTGGAGAAATTAGGTCTAGGAGGATTGTTCTGGGCCCAGGAGAAATTGGGGTGATTCCTCCAACCTGGATTGTATGTTTGTGAGTAGTGATTGTGCGACGGCCGTGAGTAAGCCGCGTTCAGGTGTTCCGGTGGCACTTGCTGGGCGTGAAAATAAGGCACTCTTCAAAGATATGGTTTAGTGCTTGACAGTATGTACAACCCGGATTGTGAATTAGTGGTAGGTTAATTTGGTTGACATTGGCTGGTTCTTTTGTCTTTAGAGCCTCTATTCTCCTCATTAGGGTTGCAATCTTAGCTTCTGTAGCTATGAATGATTCTAGAGATAGGAGCCCTCCTCTCGAAGCTATAGATTGTGAATTCCTTGATTTTTCGAGGCTGGCTCCCATTGTAGGGTTTTCTCAGCTAAATTCTCAAATAAATCCCAACCCTAGTTCTCATCCTTTTTCAAGAACCCTCCCTAACACATGGTTTTCAAAAGGCTTTTCGTTTCATAGTCTAGACCATGCAAAAAATCTGGCACTGATGCCATTTCTCCATACCATGATGAGGGCACTGAGCTTGGATCTCTTTGAATCGCTCAAAGTATCTCCAAAATAGTTCGATCGGTTCTTGCCTGAACTGCATGATATTCTTTCTAATGAGGGAAGTTTTGTGAATTGGGTAGAATTTCTTCAAGAAGGTCTTGACGAAATCATCCTACGTTGTAACTGAATCTATCGCCAACTGTACAACCATTTTTTAGCTAGGTCCTTTAGGGAGAAAGGGATAAAACGTAACCTAACGACATCGTCTCCTAGCTGGGGAATACGCATCATAAGGCACACTTCTTCAAATTTCTTAACAAAGAGGTATGTGTCCTCTGATTCTAAATCATGAAACTTTGGGAGAGTGTTAATGAATTGGGGTTTTAACTCAAAGTTGTTACCATTTGCTTTAGGAAGTTTTATGCAAGATGGAAGTGAGGTTCTGATTGGGTAAAATCTATCCTGAAGTGACGCCATCACCGGTTCTCAATGCGAGGGTAGAGATGTGTTTCTGATTAATCTGAAAGTTGCAGATCTCTCACCCATACTTGCATGCAGAACACCACAAACAACGTAAAAACAACAAACAAACAAAAAGAATGAAATAAACAAATAAAAGATATGCGGCGGTGCCTGGCCTGGAGGAAGGACCGAGGAACTTTTCTATCTTAGAAGGGTGGCTGAATTTAGTAAGTGCTCAGCCTGAGGGGAGAACCGAATCACTTGTTTGACGGCTTTATTCGGTCAGCAAAAAATCTGTCCAACCCAGTTAGGAGCTGTCTAATGATTGAGGTTTTCCTGCACACAAGAATACAGAATTTAGAAATTTTTAAAATAGTAGTGCAGGGTGCTCAATTCTACCACTATAGCAAGTGGCTATGCGGGTCGTGATCCACAGGGAAGGACTAGCGATGGAAGCATTTTTAGTAAGTTCTCTTTTATTTACAATGATATTTACAATGAAAAAGAGTGAAAGAGATTAGGAATATTGTGGTGTTGGTAATTTACACTAAAATTAAAGGAAAGAAAACTAAAAACTAAAAACATACTTACCTCATTGGTGTCTGCTTACCTTTGACCCGTATCGACAATGTACCTTTACTTGAAGGCGAGCGAAGCATGGCAGATGAGATCTTCCCTATTCCCAATTTACACTATGAAATAAAAGGGGGAGCTATACTACCATAGAAATAGATGTTCATCTTCATAAGTCATCAACGGCACTTGCAAAGACAAGGTAACTTCGAGGCTATCGGTTTTATTTGGATCCACAAACACAAAAGAGGGAAACAAAAACAAAACAAGAAAAGAAAAGAGAAGAAAACTTCAATTTGATTCAATTAACAATGGAAGAAAAGACTCTATGAGCGACTACGCCGATCTTTTCATATATGTTTTGGCCATATCCGTTTCCGCTCCGAAGAGGAAGGTTTGGATCTTTCAATCTTATGTCGTGAGGGATGTGACCTATGTTAGGTCCATAAGATACTACAGCTTTTGGTGTTCTATGATTCACCTCCGAATAATGAGTAGGTAGCTCGATCCTTTTGATTCTTATCTTCCTAGTAAACGGGGATCCAGAGCAATATGTCGAATTACTATATAAAGAAGACTTGTAAACAAAAGGACTTCTTGTTCAAGTAGGAAGATTTCAGTTTTGATCTTTTCTTCTCTTCGATAAGAAGAAGTATTTGAAATGAAACAAATTCCTCTTCATTCTGTTGTGTTCAGCGAAGGAACTGCCTAAGCATACTTTTTCAGATCCAAACTTCTTTGTTCTTTCTAAGTCTTCTTCTTGCATAGAAGAATGCAACTCTTGCAAAAACCGGGATTTGAGTAGTAGGCGGCACCCCCTCCGAGTTAAACAATGGAAGAAAAGACTTACTTACACCGATGTCACCTCAGTACAAGCTTGATCTCCTTCCTCCATGAAACTAGTCTCTCCTTTCAGTTAAATAAAGAAAAAGTAAAATATTACATAAAAGAAAACTAAAAAAACCTAAGTTACAAACTACAAATTAGAGAGAAAACCTAAAGAAAAGCGCTAAGCTCGTTTCTGGATCTCCCCTTGAGCTTCTGAGATCTGCCCTTCCTCTGTTGCTATGCAGGGGTATTTATAGGAGAAAATCAGAGGATAAGAAGCGTATGAAGATAAGAGGAGCAAAATATCTCTGAATTTGAATTCTTCTTTTATCTTCAAACTTGTTTTGACTTATCCATAGAAGATCAAATCTGTCCTGCAACTTGTTATCATATTGATCACCGAATATGGCTTATCTGCTGACTGAATTGGAAAGTTTGATCTACACAAGAGTTGTAGTCTTTCAAGTCTTCTTTCTGGAGCATCTTGTAGCATCAGATATGAATATCTGTAGCAAAAGTTATGATCTGAATACTAAAATGTGTACAGTCTAAATCCGAATTTTTTGAAACGATTTTTATCTTTAAACTCTTCTCCTTTTATCTTTAGCCTTGTCCTGCAAGCAACTAGGGTTGAGTAGAAGTCCATCCTTTTCCTCTTTTTTAGCAATTAGGAGTTCTTCCTTATCCTCCCTTTTCCTCCCTTAGATTTTAAATATAGAATTCAAAAATCTAAGTTTAAATTAGGTTAGATAATAAGAAACATCTAAATTACTACAATTTTTGCACATGGGCTTGCACATGAGCTTTATGGGCTTCTGGGCTTCTTTTGGGCTTTATTCTTTTATTTAAATAATTACTCAAGGCATGCACACATTAAATAATAAAACATTAGTAATAGTGCACAATTATAAGAATAAATAGGGAAATATGATAGTAAATGTAGTGATAAATATGCATTTTTACTACCTATCACACCCCCACACTTATCTTTTTACTCGTCCTCGAGTAAAAATAAAAAAGAATAAGAAAAGAAAAACTAATCTATCCTAACTCACTTTCGTAGGCATCACGGTTGCACTTAGCGTGTGCAACAAGCCGTTAAACTTCTAGGTTACCCTAGAGGACGAGTGTTGTCTCGTGAAGGTTTCCAGCGGATTACACCCATAAAATCCATAAAAAGGAAAATATTTGAAATATGTTTGAAGAGACTAAGTTGTCTATAAGTTTTTAGAACTATCATTTTTATTCATTCTTAAACTTAGTCTTTATATAATAAATTATTATCCATTTTAGGTAAGGATCAAAATTGAATTTTTGTATAGTCTCTTTCGTTACCCTAAGTTATATGCATCCTTGTGAATCTTTGCTAGGAATTCTTTAACTTGGACTCTCATGCCCCTTTTTTTATTATTTTTTCTTCCTTTTTAATAACATGTATAACTCATCTAATTTTCTTTCATGTAAGCATGAAGGCTTCTTGAGGCCCTCATACCTAACTAATTGACTATTAGATGTGTTAGTATATATATAAGTAATATTTCTTAGTTTTCTTAGGCTTTCTAATCCACCTATGTAGCGAACTTAAAGTCGGTGGCTCCCAAACTGGTCGGTTTTAGGGCACCAGGTGAGAAAACACCCCACTGACTTAAGGATTCGAGTGAACTAGGCCACAAAACTAAGGACTTTATTTATAAAATCACCTTTAGGCGTGAATATTGATGCTTCTTGAGGCACATGTATCCAGCTTAATTAGTGAATTTCTTTGTTTATTTTTTTTAGTATTATTTTTTATAGGGCACAAGAGTCTTTGTCTTAGAATCCTAGATGTGTAAGTGTATTAGGTATGCACATTTCATTAAGGTAAAAATCAAGACTAATTACTTATTCAATTTTTTCTCCTATACCTAAAAATTCAACAATTTATTTATTTTGACCAAGTTTTTAGAAATCCTAATCATGATTTTCCTAATTCTTAAGACTAACTTAGATTTCTTTCAAAAGATAAGTCAAAATATAGTCCTTTTTTCAAAAAGTTTTTTTTTAATTTTTTTTTAGTATCTACCTCTGTTAGTATGTTAGTAAATCCTCCCCCACACCTATCTCATGCATTGTCCTCAATGTATGAATGAATGCATGTATGCATGAAAAAGAAGAAAAGGAAGGAAAATATTACCTCATGGTGGTGGTTCCGGTGGTGATCTAATTGGTCTAAAAAATGCGGCCTAATCGAATTTTTGTGGAGTTCGGAGGAACCCACCAGAAATCTCTCTTGTATAACCCACTAAAATGATGTATGTATGAACATTTTTTATTAAAAATTTCACCCCATCTAATTTTCAAATTTCATAATTATTTTCAGAGTCAATTGTGTCAACCGCCTTGTCCCAAAATAGAGTGTGAAAAGATGGAATGATTGACTTGGACTTAATAAGTGCGGGAACAGATACTGACTCAGGAAAGTAACTTAAGTCAAGTAAAGGTTCAGGAGTCGAACTTGGTTCAAGAAGTGGGTCCAAATCAAGAAGTTGAAACTCAAGTCCACAATCATTTTCCCACAATGGAATGTGACTTAATATTGGTGATTCAAGCTCAAGAATGACAGGTGTGGGAATCAAAATTGATTCTAAAATATTACTGAAATTGGGTAGCAAAACAGGAGTCAATATTGATTCGGGAATTTGAACTAGATCACAAATTTAAGAATCTAGGTCACATATCTTATTGAGTTCAATATCATAAAAATGAGAACTGGCCAATTTGTCAATGGGACTTTCAAAAGTATGAAATTGGTCAAGTTCAATATGATGATCATCAAAGATTGAGGTTTCAATTTCATTATGAATTGGCACAGGATCCAATGTTGACTCGAAAAAGGTATTGAAATCAAGTAAAGACACCTGAGTCATTATTGAATCAGGAAGTAGAATTGAATAACCAAGTTGAGGGTCAGGATCATAGTCATTCCCAAGTTCTATTTCAGGAAAGAATAACTTGCCAAACTGTCAATGTCAATTTTAAAAATTTGAGTTTGGGAAAGTTCAAATGATTGTACTGAATTAGAATCTTATTTTCCAAAACAACGTGACTCTTCGGCTCTAATAGAATGGTTAACGACATCAGAAAAGGTCAAACGGTGAGAACATAAAGTTTGAACCATCATATCTATGTCGTGATCACGAGCGATTCTAGCCTGAGTCATGGCTTCAGCATTTTTTCATAGTCGATTGGTTCATCCTTTTGTTGTGATTGGACTTGAAAAGATGAAGTGTTGTTGTGAAATTCGTGATGAAATTGTGAGTCGGTCAGATTCTTTGATTGTTGCTTAGACTCACGCATCATCATGTCCAAGATTGATGGTGATTGTTGCTTGGACTTATGCATACTCATTTCCATCATTTCCAAGATTGATGGTTTTCTATTTTGATTTGGTGGAACCGAGTATGAATCTTGGAAATATTGTGAAAAAGGTGGATAAGGAGGACATGTTGGTTGAAAATTAGACTCGGGGGAGGTGAATCCCCATGGACTCTGTGAAGAGTTGAAATTGTTGTGGAAATTATGGTGATAAGATGGGGGCATGGGTTATATTCATTCGGATAAGACCACTCTGGCACACTAGGTTGGTTAAAGTTATGATATGTCGGGTTGGTAATATCCGAAAAAGAGGTTGGTGTGTAATATGGATTAAAATTGGAAACATTGTTGTTATAAGCCATATCACACAATAAAACACAAACAAAAAACAAACAAATAAGCAAACAAAAAAAGAAAAAATTCTAACCTAAGTTAAGGTAGACCTATGACCTAGACGACTCCTAACTGGTTAGACTGTCCACGGGAGGTATAATGCAGACTTTGACCACAAGCTAATCAGCCAGGTCAGGGCAAGATTTGTGGGAGGTTTTCCGTCAAAGATGTTCCTTAATTAAGTAACCACCAACCTTTGGGCTTTCAGCCCTCAATCCCCTTCCTAAACACTGATTTGGCAGGAGTTGAATTGCAACACCGTTCCCCCTTAGGATAATTTCCTAATTGAGTCCAAGATGTCCCTAGGGCCAACGTCTATCATTTTTAGTTAGTCTTGGGTCAGTGAGTAAGAAGATTATTTGTAAGCTAAGGGAGGGTGATGAAATCCCTAGCTTATCTTATTTATGGGTTATGCCCTTAAAGTCATTTAGTGCACGTGTAAAGCAATAGACGAATATTCACTCAAAAGCAGAAAATCAGCCAAGGGTGCTTCCTAGTCTATATGCAATGCGAACGTACCTTGTTCCAGCACTCTTCAACAGAAATTAAAAAAATTAAATAGACACGCCTATGATGCAAGAGTCTAATTTTTTTTATTTTTCAACGAATAGGTTACTGTTAATTAATTAGCAGTGTGTAGGATGATTACAGAGAAAACTTAACAGAACAGCAAGTCTAACTTTAACTTTCCAGCAACCTGCAGAAAACAAAGTGAGTAGTTCACTACTCAGGCCGCGCTTGCGCGGCTCTGTAGTAGGCTCTGCTGCTCTGCCTTCAACTTTGCTGCTGTTATATTTCCTATTCTCTGATCCTACAAACAAAAAATAATAAATAATAATTAGTTTTTTTAGAGAATAACTTATCGTCCCTCCCCGGAATCCGCGCCAAAATTTTATTGAGGTTTTCCTACACACAAGAATACAGAATTTTAGAATTTTTAAAATAGTAGTGCAGGATGCTCAATTCTACCGCTTTAGCAAGTGGCTATGCGGGTCGTGATCCACAGGGAGGGACTAGCGATGGAAGCTTTTTTAGTAAGTTCTCTTTTATTTACAATGATATTTAAAATGAAAAAGAGTGAAAGAGATTGGGAATATTGTGGTGTTGGTAATTTACACTAAAATTAAAAGAAAGAAAACTAAAAACCAAAAACATACTTACCTCGTTGGTGTCCGCTTACCTTTGACCCGTATCGACGATGTACCTTTACTTGAAGGCGAGCGAAGAATGGCAGATGAGATATTCTCTATTCCCAATTTACATTATGAAATAAAAGGGTGAGCTATACTACCATAGAAATAGATGTTCATCTTCATAAGCCATCAACGAACTTGCAAAGACAAGGTAACTTCGAGGCTATCGGTTTTATTCGGATCCACAAATACAAAAGAGGGAAACAAAAACAAAACAAGAATAGAAAAGAGAAGAAAACTTCGATTTGATTCAATTAACAATGGAAGAAAAGACTTACTTACACCGATGTCACCTCAGTACAAACTTGATCTCCTTCCTCCATGAAACTCATCTCTCCTCTCAGTTACATAAAGAAAAAGTAAAAAATTACATAAAAGAAAACTAAAAAAAACCTAAGTTACAAACTACAAATTAGAGAGAAAACCTAATGAAGAACCCTAAGCTCGTTTCTAGATCTGCCCTTGAGCATCTGAGATCTGCCCTTCCTCCGTTGCTATGTAGGGGTATTTATAGGAGAAAACCAGAGGATAATAAGTGTATGAAGATAAGAGGAACAAAATATCTTTGAATTTGAATTCTTCGTTTATCTTCAAACTTGTTTTGACTTATCCATAGAAGTTCAAATCTGTCCTGCAACTTGTTATCATATTGATCGCCAAACATGGCTTATCTGCTGACTGAATTGGAAAGTTTGATCAACATAAGAGTTGTAGTCTTTTAAGTCTTCTTTCTGGTGCATCTTGTATCATCAGATTTGAATATCTGTAGCAAAGTTAGGATCTGAATACTAAAATGTGTACAGTCTGAATCCGAATTTTTTGAAACGATTTTTATCTTTAAACTCTTCTCCTTTTATCTTTAACCTTGTCCTGCAAGCAACTAGGGTTGAGTAGAATTCCATCCTTTTCCTCTGTTTTTTAGCAATTAGGAGTTCTTTCTTATCCTCCCTTAGATTTTAAATAAAGAATTCAAAAATCTAAATTTAGATTAGGTTAGATAATAAGAAACTTCTAAATTACTACAATTTTTGCACATGGGCTTGCACATGGGTTTTTGGGCTTCTGGGCTTCTTTTGGGCTTTATTTTTTATTTAAATAATTACTCAAGGCCTGCACACATTAAATAATAAAGCATTAGTAATAGTGCATAATTATAGGAATAAATAGGGAAATATGATAGTAAATGTAGTGATAAATATGCATTTTTTGCTACCTATCATCTAACCAGAAAGAATTTTATTCTCTTCAAAGTAGTGTTTAAAAAAATTAATTTCTTCAAATTAAGTTCAAGATAATGATTGAATTTGATTGTTTGAGTCATCTTGTGTGCAATCATATCTAGGATTTAGAAAATCTTTCAGGGTAATACCCTGCTTCATACGAAAATGGGTTCGTATCAAGGGTCGATTAGAATCTATTACTGTCTCTGACCCTGCTGCAATAATGGGTGACGCAAATGAAACCAAAAAATGATCTTAAAGGATTACATGTATCCTACAAGTCCACCCAACCTTCCTGTATCATTTTGTCGGCCCTTATGGTAAATTTTGAGATTAAATTGGATATGATACAAATGCTTCCAGTTTTTCGTGAATTGACGAATGAGAATCCATATGAACATGTTAGGAAATTTGAGGATATTTGTGGAACCATGAAATATAATCAAATTGCTGACGAATCCCTAAAACATAAGTTATTTCCCTTCCCCTTAAAGGAAAAGGCCAAAGCTTTGCTTCTTTCTCTCTAGACTGGTTCAATTTTCACTTGGGTAGGTTTAACTGAAGCACTCTATAGGAAGTTTTACTCCAAGAAGAGAACTGCTACCATACATCAAGCCCTTAACACATTTCATCAATTATAAGAGGAGATATTTTTTGTATATTTTGAAAGATTCAAGGATCTTTTGCTTGAGTATCCCCACCATAGATTTGAAAAGATCCGTTTAGTCCAAAGGTTATATAATAGGACTATCCAACTAAGATCATGATTGAGTCCCTTTGTATGAATCATTCACTAGTAAAACCGCCAATGATGCATTGTTTGGTGGCAGAAAACACTTTAGAATGGGAACTTGTTGATGTCAAGCAACGAAACACCACCACAACTACCACCAACAAGGATGGTATGCATAGAGTCAACCCTAATTTCGAGACTGATGCCAAAATGACATCAATTATGAGAAGATTTGAAACTTTACATATGAGAAAGGTAACACAATCTTCGGCTTTGAACCATCTAAGCCAGTGGTGTCTCCTGTTTGTGTCTTTTGTGACAATCATGACCACTTGGTTGAACAATGCCCCGGGTTATCAATTATCAAAACGGAGCAAGAAAATGTACTCCATACATTTTGCAAGCCAAACCCCAACAAAAACCCATTCAGTCTGGGTCATCCAAATCTTTCATGAAAATCTTTTTAAAGATAAGGATATAGAGGATCATTTTTCAGCAAAAAGCAAGCACAAGAATAAGTATAAAGAGTGTAGGTCTATGTTACTGCTTTTGCGATTCTTCCGTAGTAGCGAAGTGGCTATACGGGTCGTATCCACAATGAGGGAGAGCGATGAAAGCTTGATGTGGCTTCTTTGTTCAAGAGAGAAAGTTCTTTGTTTCAAATAAAGAATTGGAAAATGAAAACAAGTTGATTTCAAGAATTGTTTGAGAATGATTTGGTGGTTTGTAAAATTGAATTTTCTTAATGATAAAAACGCATGGCTAACTTTCTACTAAGTGCTACCACTAATTGTTGGAACCTATTTCGATGAAGACGTTCGTGACGATCAAATTTATTTGGAGCTCTACATATGACGAATCAAGAGTCCGACATGATCAAGATGTTCCAAGGAGAGTTAATTAAGTGTTGTTTGTAAAGTGAAAATAGAATGTAAAAGCCTTGACACAAACATACACTTCATTATCTTATTAGTCGACTTGAAGTCTATTATAAGTCGACTAACCCATTGACTAGTCGACTAATCCAGTTTCCCAGTCGACTAATCCTGTGTCCTGAAATAGACCAACTCTCTGTTTGTCAACTTAGTCGACTAATCCAAGTCCCCTAGTCGACTAATCCCTGGTCAAGTCGACTTATTGTTAGTTGCAGTCGACTTGAAATAGTTATTCTGAAACTGTTCTTCCAACGGCCACTGACCTAGTCGACTAATAGCTAAACCTAGTCGACTAATAGAAGGAATTTTGCCTAGGTTAGTCGACTAACTCAATGGGCAAGTCGACTAATAGGTAGTTCTGACTGTTGGACAGTTTCTGTTATCTGAACCTTTTGGCAACGTTTTCCAACGTCCATATCATCTGAATTGGTCCTATAATTACCCTAACTAACCCTAGTCTACAGCTATATATAGGGTGGTTAGTCCATAGGCCAAAGGTTAAGAATAACAAGTTTTTCCATCAGTTTTCCAAAAAGTCCAAATCTGAAAACTGTTTTCCAAAACTTTAGTCTTCACCAAAAGCCAATTCCAATTGTGAAGTCTTCAGAAGTTTTGTTTCCTATACTGTACCTTGTCCACATACACATTCAGTATCAAGGCTATAGGAAAAAGAGTTGTAATTCTCAAAGTGTTCATTGTACACGGGAGGCTTCTTGGTTGAAGAGGCAAGTTGTACAAGGTGACCATTGTACACGGGAGGCTTCTTGGTTGAAGAGGCAGTTGTACAAAGGTAAAGGTATTCTCTTGGTGGAAGAGAAGGTGTTCTCTTGGTAGAAGAGAAGGTGTACACATTTGGAGAAGGGGATTCGACAAGTGGTGTACATGTTGTATTGATTTTGGGTGGCAAGATCAAGGATAAAGGAAAATCTCAAGCGGGTGGCTTGGGGACTGGATGTAGGTCACAAGGACCGAACCAGGATAAATCTCTTTGTTTGCGTTTGCCAATTTCTGAGATTTGTTTTCCTTATTGCAAGTTTACTTATTTGCTTAACAATTAATCCTTCCTATCTAGTGTTTGTGTTGATTTGATTATAGATCCTACATTTGGTATAAGAGAGGGACCCAACAATTGGTATCAGAGCCCTGCATACCTCGTCAACAACAAAGATGGCAACGGAGTTTTCATCATCCCAATTTAAGGAAGGACATTCTACACAACGTCCACCGCTATTTGACGGAACCAACTACAACTATTGGAAGTGTAGAATGAAGATATACTTGCAGTCACTCAACTACGACCTTTGGAACATCGTAGAAGCATCGTACACCAAGCCTACAACCAATTACAACGCTTGGAGTGAAGATCAAAAGAAGAACGTGAACCTTGACGCAAAAGCAATGAATGCTCTATTTTGTGCCCTTACCAAAGAAGAGTTCAACCGAGTGTCAACAGCGACGTATGCACATCAAATTTGGCATACTCTTCAGGTAACACACGAAGGCACTAGTAAAGTTAAGGAGTCTAAAATTTCTGTTCTTGTCCACATGTTTGAGTTATTTAAAATGGAGGAGAATGAAACCATATACGAAATGGTTACAAGATTCACCGACATCACCAATACTCTTGCATCCCTTGGAAAGGACTACACCCAAGTCGAAAGAGTTCGAAAGATCCTTCGTGCACTTACACCAGAATGGGAGAAGAAGACAACCGCCATTGAAGAGGCGAATGATCTCTCAACTATGACATTAGAAAACCTAATCGGTAATCTAATGGCATATGAAGTGCAGTTAGAAGAAAGGAAGAAGGATGAACGACAACACCGTTCAAAGAAGAAAGAACTCGCCTTCCATGCATCTTCCGACACGGACAATGATGACGAAGAGGAGATGGCAATGCTTTCAAAGAAGTTCAGAAAATTTCTTAAGAAAGGTAAATTTAAATGTTTCAATTGTGATAAACCAGGACATATGAAGATGGACTGTCCTTTGCTTAAGAAGAAAGATAAGTACAAGAGTAAGAAGTTCAGAATGAAGAAGAACTACGAAGAATCTTCAGAACATAGTGATTCCTCATCTTCCGATGAAGAAGAATCTACTGAACATGTTAACTTATGTTACATGGCCATAGAAGATGAAGAGGTATCGTTTTCTGAACTATCTGATGCATTTAATGAATTATTTCTTGATCTGAAAAATGAAAAACTGAAAAACAGATTTTTGTTGAAAGAAAATAAGAAACTTTTACAGGAAAAATCTGTTTATGCATTACAATGTTCTTCTATAAATTCTCAACAAGATGAAACTAAAAATGTCATATCATCTTTGAAAACTGAAAATGAGCAGTTTATAAAAGAAAACATTTTTCTGAAAATAGAAACTAAGTCTTTGAATGATAGCTATGTTGGATAAAGACATGATAGTTTTCAAAAAGAAATATGAAGATCTTTTGCAAAATGTGACTAAGTTTAATAAAGGAAAAGAAAATTTGAATGCTTTATTATCTTTTCAGAAATTGTCACATGATAATCATGGTATTGGATTTGTTGCAAAATCTTCATGTTATAGTAATCCATATAGTTCTTTTATAAAAAGTAAGACTAAGAAAAGTAAGTTTATATGGATTCCAAAGAAGTTAAGTTTTCATGATAAAAATGCATATATTGCTTCATACATGCATGATATATGTGATTCTTGCAACTATGTGTATATTAACAGGTTGAAACCAAATTCTAAATGGATTTGGAGTCCTAAAGGTTAGATATGATCTTTTATATTTGGTACCAACTAACGTTTATTTTGCAGGTACCATATAAAAGTTATTATGTATATATGTACTAATATATTTGTTGCAGGGGGAGAACAAAATATTTTTCTATCTGTTATAACCCACTTCTGTAGGGGGAGGAAAAGATAACATATTTTCTGCAGGGGGAGGAAAAGATATCAAGGAAGCACTTGTGCACACACGAAGCGTCATCATCAAAAAGGGGGAGAATGTTGGAACCTTTTTCGATGAAGACGTTCGTGACGATCAAATTCATTTGGAGCTCTACATATGACGAATCAAGAGTCCGACATGATCAAGATGTGCCAAGGAGAGTTGATTAAGTGTTGTTTGTAAAGTGGAAATAGAATGTAAAAGCCTTGACACAAACATACACTTCATTATCTTATTAGTCGACTTGAAGTCTATTATAAGTCGACTAACCCATTGACTAGTCGACTAACCCAGTTTCCTAGTCGACTAATCCTGTGTCCTGAAACAGACCAACTCTCTGTTTGTCAACTTAGTCGACTAATCCAAGTCCCCTAGTCGACTAATCCCTGGTCAAGTCGACTTATTGTTAGTTGCAGTCGACTTGAAGTAGTTATTCTGAAACTGTTCTTCCAACGGCCACTGACCTAGTCGACTAATAGCTAAACCTAGTCGACTAATAGAAGGAATTTTGCCTAGGTTAGTCGACTAACTCAATGGGCAAGTCGACTAATAGGCAGTTCTGACTGTTGGACAGTTTTTGTTATCTGAACCTTTTGGCAACGTTTTCCAACGTCCATATCATCTGAATTGGTCCTATAACTACCCTAACTAACCCTAGACTACAGCTATATATAGGGTGGTTAGTCCATAGGCCAAAGGTTAAGAATAACAAGTTTTTCCATCAGTTTTCCAAAAAGTCCAAATCTGAAAACTGTTTTCCAAAACTTTAGTCTTCACCAAAAGCCAATTCCAATTGTGAAGTCTTCAGAAGTTTTGTTTCCTATACTGTACCTTGTCCACATACACATTCAGTATCAAGGCTATAGGAAAAAGAGTTGTAATTCTCAAAGTGTTCATTGTACACGGGAGGCTTCTTGGTTGAAGAGGCAAGTTGTACAAGGTGACCATTGTACACGGGAGGCTTCTTGGTTGAAGAGGCAGTTGTACAAAGGTAAAGGTATTCTCTTGGTGGAAGAGAAGGTGTTCTCTTGGTAGAAGAGAAGGTGTACACATTTGGAGAAGGGGATTCGACAAGTGGTGTACATGTTGTATTGATTTTAGGTGGCAAGATCAAGGATAAAGGAAAATCTCAAGCGGGTGGCTTGGGGACTGGATGTAGGTCACAAGGACCGAACCAAGATAAATCTCTTTGTTTGCGTTTGTCAATTTTTGAGATTTGTTTTCCTTATTGCAAGTTTACTTATTTGCTTAACAATTAATCCTTCCTATCTAGTGTTTGTGTTGATTTGATTATAGATCCTACATTTGGTATAAGAGAGGGACCCAACACTAATCCCTAACTTCTTGAAAATGTAGCCTCACGATGGATCATAGGCAAGCATACCCCTTATGCATAGGAACTATTCACGTGAAAATTGAGTTAAAGTTCTTCCTATAACTTAGCTTAACATGGGGTGTATTTATAGGCACCAGGAGAAAGGGGGCTAGGGGGACGACTCCTGGTCAAAAGCCCGGGTGCATCGGCGCCCGTACGGCTGCGAAAATGCGGCCCAGGCCGCGGACGCGCGCCTAGCTTCGTGCAGTGCATCTTTCTGCCTGTCCCTTGTCAGGTGGATCTTCTGGTTTCTGAATTTGATGCCCTGGACTGATAAAATCTTCACTCTAAGGTCAATGGCTACTTGGTGGGTCTATAATCACCCATTAAATGGTGATTTAGGGTCTTCTTCTTCATTTGCACACCATGGACCTAGGATCAATTAAGTAAAGCTTTATTAGCAGAATTTTATATCAAATAAATATATGGATGTGATAAAAATTATGCAAAATTAGAGACTAATCACACCCCTATACTTATCTTTTTGCTCGTCCTGAGCATAACAAAAAATAAGAAAATTATTACACAACTTTCGTAGATGACACGATTGCACTGAGCATATGCAACAAGCCTTTAAACCTCTAGGTTTTCTCTAGAGGAGGAGTGTTGTCTCCTGAGGGTTTTCAGTGGATTGCATCCACAAAATCCAGTAAGTGAAAAAATATTTAGTTGTTAGGAAACCTCTTTCAAGAAAAAGAGCTTTCAATCATCCAAGTAAAAATGACCGAATGATGTAAGAATTAGGTTCAACCCTTGTAAGTCCTCCTATACTTTAGCCTTCATAAAAAGAAAAAATTATGATTTTTCTTTAAATTTAGAAAGGATCTTATACTTCTAACTCATTCTCTTATTTTGCTTTAGATAGATATGCATAATGTGTAAGTGTGATTTGCTTGGGATTTTAACTCAACTTTGAATATCATTTATTTTATTAATATTTATTTATTATTCTTGGTTTCATTAAGCTTTCTACTTTACTCATGTAGCACATATCAAACCGATAACTCCCAAACCAGATGGTTTTAGGGCACCAGGTGAAAAAGTACCCCTCAGGTCAAATATGCAAGTAGAGTAGGCCACAAAATCAAGATTTACTTATATATTATATATTGATTATTATTTTTTTGCGTGAGTAATCATGCTTCTTGAGGCACAATTATCCAGCATTTTTTTCAGAGTTGTGTCTCTAAATCCTAAGCATCTGTGTGTGGTTTATGCATATTCTACTAAGGCTAAATAGAAGGTATGAGTTATTTTCCTTATCCCTCCCAACTCCTAGTCAAACCAATCATTATTGTTTATTTGGGCAAAAATAAAGATTCATTAATAAGGTTCCCTTAATTCCTACAACCTTTTGGTATTTTTATAAAGAGTATGAAATTTCTTTTCAATCTGGAGATTTATTTTTTTGGAAAGAAAGAAAAAGAAAAAGTGTTAGCACCCCCACACCTATCTAATGCATTATCCTCAATGAATGTTTATGTAAATACAAATGCAATAAATTGGGTGAAGAAATGATGTCACTGTCTTTGTGGACTTGGGCCGGCCAAGTGCGAATAGGCTAAAGAAATGTCAAAAAATGTAGAAGGGGTAAGAATATAAACAATAAGAGTTTTTTTTAGTTACTGTGGTTAGGTGTATGACGGGGCAAAAAGAGTTAGCACACTATCATCCGGAGTCATAGGCTCAGTAGTCAAGAAGGGCTTCAGTCTTTACTCGTTCACTTTGAATTTTGTGTTGTTCTTAGGGTCAACAATAATCACAGCACCGTGTGAGACAACAGTGCGCACAATAAAGGGTTCAGACCAACGAGTCTTCAGCTTCCCTGCGAAAATATGAAGCCTAGAGTTATACATCAGAACCTTATCGCCTGGGGAAAAGTTTTTTCGTTTATAATCTGATCATAAAAAAATTTAGTCCTGCTTTTGGTGATCCGAGCATTCTCATAGGATTCATTCTGTATCTCCTTGAATTCTGCGATCTGCAGTCTCCTTAGCTCACCGGCCTTGCTCAAATTAAAATTGAGCTGCTTAATGGCCCAGAGGGCAAGGTGTTCTAACTCTGCTGGCAGATGACATGCTTTTTTGAATATTATTCTGTAAGGAGACATCCCCAGGATTGTCTTAAAAGCAGTGCGATAAGCCCACAGTGCATCGTTGAGTTTGAGCGACCAATCCTTTCAGTTTTGTCTGACAGTCTTTTCTAAAATGAGTTTGATCTATCGATTTGTGACTTTGACCTGCCCATTTGTTTGGAGATGATACGGAGTAGATAACTTGTGATAGAATATTTTCGCATCAGAGCTTCAAAAACTCTATTGTAGAAATGCGCTATATTATCTCTAATTATCACTCTGGGGGTGCCAAATTGGGAGAAGATGTTCTCTTTGAGAAATTTGACAACCACTTTGTTATCATTGGTCTTTGTTGGCACAACTTCTACCCATTTAGAGACGTAATCGATAGCAACCAAAATGAACTGGTTGCCGAAGGAATGAGGGATTATTCCCATGAAGTCGATACCCCAAACATCAAAAATTTCAACTTTCAGGATCGGGTTCAGTGGCATCATGTCTCTTCTTGAAAATTTCCAAATCTTCTGACAATTTACGCATGACTTGCAAAAATGGTATGAGTTTTTGAACAAAGTGGGCCAGTAAAACCCACTTTGTAGAACCTTCTCTGTAGTCTTGCAGAGACCGAAGTGTCCTCCGCATATAAGTTCATGGCAAAAGCTTAGCACACTCCTCTGTTCCTCCTCTGGTATGCATCATCGAATAATCTAGTCGGGACAACACTTAAAAAGATATGGCTCTTCTTAGAAGAAGTACTGTACTTGGGCAAAGAAACGACACTGGTCATGCTATGTTCAGTCAGCGGGTAATTGTCCAATGGCCAGATAATTGACTAAGTCTGCATAACAGGGTGCCTTAAAAATGGCCATGATGTGCTCGTCTGGGAAATCCTCGTTGATCAGAGCTTGTATGATAGGTGCGTTCGAAATTCATGATAAATGATCAGCAACCACATTTTCTATACCTCATTTTTCCCAAATTTCTAGGTCAAATTCTTGAAGCAAAAGGATCCACCAAATCAATCGGGCTTTTTCTCCCTTCTTGGTCATGAGGTATTTCAGTGCCAAGTGATCCGTAAAAATCACCATCTTTGAGCCTAACAAGTAGGGCCGGAACTTCTCTAAACAAAGACAAGGGCCAAAAATTCCTTCTCAGTCGCCGTATAATTCTGTTGGGAGTCATTCAAGGTCCTACTCGAGTAGTAAATCATGTGCTGCCTATTGTCGATGTGTTGTTCTAAAATAGCGCCAATAGCAAAATCAGAGGCATCGCACATGATTTCAAAAGGTTGGGCCCAATTAGGAGCAGAAATAATAGGTGCAAAAATAAGTTCTTATTTAAGCGTCCCCCATGACTTGAAACATTCATTGTTAAAATCAAAGGCACGTCCTTAGCGAGCAAGTTGGTTAAGGGCCTAGCGATTTTGCTAAAATCCTTAATAAACCGTCGGTAGAATCCAGCATGCCCTAGAAAGGATCTTATATCCTTGATGGAAGCTTAGCAATCACTTCTACTTTAGCTTTGTCCACTTCAATGCCTCTCCTAGAAATCTCATGGCCTAAGACATTCCCCTGTCTCACCATGAAGTGACATGTCTCCCAGTTTAGAGTTAGATTCTTCTCCTTGCAGCTCAGCAGAACTAACTCTAGGTGATGAAGACACTGATCAAATGAATCTCCGTAGATCGATAAGTCATCTATAAAAATCTCAAGGAAACGTTTGACCATATCGGAGAAAAGACTAAGCATGCACCGTTGGAATGTTGCGGGAGCATTGCATAATCCAAAAGGCATGCGTTGGTAAGAGAAGGTTCCAAACGGGCAAGTGAACATTATCTTTTCCTAGCTTTTGCAGCAATGGGGATTTGATTGTATCCCAACTACCCATCTAGGAAGCAATAGTACTCATGTTCAGCCAAGCGTTCAAGCATTTGGTCGATGAAGGGCAGCGGGAAGTGGTCTTCATGGGTAGCTGCATTCAACTTTCTGTAATTGATACAAAGACAAACCTTGGTAGGCAGTCTCGTTTGCACGAACTCTTTTAGCTCATTTTTAATCACCGTAAAGCTAGCTTTCTTCAGAATCGCATGTACCGGGCTATCCCATTGGCTATCAGAAATGGGATAAATGAACCCATTGTCTAATAGTTTCATAATTTTTGCTTTTACTGCCTCTTGCATAAGTGGGTTAAGCCTGAGCTAGGGGTTCCTCCTGAGAGTTGCTTCATCGGTTAAATGGATTCTATGTTGAACTATGACTAGACTTATCCTTTTGATATCCTGCATTGTCCATCTATTCGATTCCCTATGTCTTTTCAGAATAGACATTAAGCTATCCTCTTGTTGCTCAGTAAGGTGGGATGCTACGATGACTGGTAGGGCTTCTCTTCCATCCAAGTAGGCGTACTTGAGGTGTTCAGGTAAGGCTTTTAGCTCTAGGGAAGGTGTTGCTTCATTGGTGGCAATCTCCAGATTTTCAATCCTATGATGAGGTATACTTGGGCTTGATGCCCAGTCCACTGCCGAATCTACAATCTGGCCTAGATTAAAATCCTCGAACTCCAGATCAAACTCTGCCTCTATTTCTATCTCCATGCTTTGCTCATGCTCACATGTCAGATTTTCAATGGAATTGACCTTAAACGTTTGATCATTGATATCCGTGGGTTGTCATCCAAGATTGAAGACATTGACTTCCTTCGTCATGTCTCTAAAAGTCAATCGCATGGACCCGTTCCTACAGTTGATTATGGCATTAGCTGTAGCAAGGAATAGGTGTCCCAAAATGATCGAAGTTTGGGTCTGCGGATTGACTAATACATGTTATTAGTCGACTTATAAAAAATACTAGTCGACTAATACATGGTATAGTTGACTTATAGATTTCCCTAGTCGACTATCTTTTGTCCTGAAAGATCCCAACTCTTTGTTTGTCACTGTTAGTCAACTTAACAATTTATATAGTCGACTAATAGATGTTGTAGTCGACTTATTCCCAAGATTATTCGACTAACCCAGTATATATTGCCCAACTTAGTCGACTAACCCATATGTCAAGTCACTAATGGCAGTTTCTGACTGTTGGATAGTTTCTATTTTCTGGTATTTTCTGCAACGTTATCCAACGTTTGAATGTTCAAAATGGACCTAATAACTACCCTAACTAACCCTAGAGTGCAGCTATAAATAGGGTTGATAATCTTAGGCCAACATACCAATAAAGATCAATAGTTTTCTGACCAAAATCCTGAAAAATATTCTGATTCTTAGAAAACTGTTCCCACTTTCAATTCTTCACTAATTCCTACTCTTTTGTGAAGATCTCTGAAAGTCATCCTATACTAGTCCTTGTCCACGATCATATACTGTACCAAGGCTTATAGGAAAGGTTGTAATCACTCAAAGAAATCATTGTACAAGAGCGTCTTCTTGGTGTAGAAGAGAAGTTGTACAAGGTGGTTTGTTCTCTTGGTTGTAAGAGAAGTTGTACACATTTGGCAAAGGGGATTTGTCAAGTGGTGTGCAAGGTATTGATTTTAGGTGTACAAAGTCAAGGATAAAGGAAAATCTCAAGCGGGAGGCTTGGGGACTAGATGTAAGTCACGAGGACCGAACTAGGATAAATCACTCGTGTTTGCGATTGTTAACTTTTCTGTGATTTGTTTTTCTTTATTTGCAAGTACATTTATTTCCTTTATACTAATATTCTTGTGAGTGTTGACTTCATATATTACATCCACATTTGGCATCATATCGGGACCAACAGACATAAGTTGGGTCTCAAGCACAATGAAGTCAACGGGGTAGATGAAATCCCCAATATGAATAAGGACATCTATTATTTCCCCTTCAGGATTTTCATAGATCGGTCAGCTAGCTGAATGGTGACTCGAGTTGGACTAGGGTTGCCCAAGCCAAGTTGCTGGTATACTGAGAGAGGTAGCAAGTTGATACTTACTCCCAGGTCAAGAAGTACTGTGCTAATTTCTGTTTGTCCTATGGTGTAGGAAATTATGGGACATCCGGGGATCCTTATATTTCATAGGAATGGGACCAGACAGATTTTCGCTTATATTGGTTACCCAGAACACTTTCTTAGGCATATTTGTCTTTCTCTTCTTCGTACATATATCCTCAAGAAATTTGGCATAAGCTGGGACTTGTTGGATAGCGTTAAGAAGAGGCACATTTAGTTTGACCTGGTTAAACATCTCAAGTATCTTCTCCATGTGCATATTCTTATTGTTGTTCCTAAGCCTATTGGGAAAGGGTGCTATAGGCTTATGAACTTATTCAGCAGCTTTATCCTTGTCAGATGTTTGAGGAGCAGATTGGGAGGAACTAGTAGAGGTGGAGGCTAGAGTAGGATCAGTTTGGACTGGATTTTTCTACTGGTAGACCTGATTGTCCACCTTCTTTCTAGATCGAAGTGTGTGAACAACATTGCACTGGTTGATCGACGGATCCTGAATTTCATACGCTTGATTGGAGTTTTTTGGGGTAACTAATGGCTGACTAGGTAAAGTACCTTTTGGTTTTTCACCTAGAGAGCTAGCTAATTGGCTCATCTGTATTTCCAATCTCGATATGGCCTGTGAATGGTTGTTCAGTGCTTGTCCCTGATTTTGCATGAAAGCGGCTTAGGACCTCATAAAAGCATCCATCCTCTCTTCCAATTTGTTAAATTTCTTTTCCATTGGCGAACTTTGAGAGGAGGAAGATGGAGCTTGACTGGCAAAATTTGGTGGAGGACTGTGATGGTGAAAATTATTAGTGAAATTAGGCCTGGGAGGATTGTTATGGGCCCAAGAGAAATTTGGGTGATTCCTCCAACCAGAATTGTATGTTTGCGAGTAAGGATTATGAGACAACCGTGAGTAGCTGCGTTCAGGTTTCCGGTGGCACTTGCTGGGCATGAAAAATAGGGTACTCTTTAAAGACATGTTTGGTGCCTGACAGTATGAACAACCCGGATTGTGAAATGGTGGTGGGTTGATTTGGTTGACATTAGTTGGCTCATTTATTTCTAGAGCCTCTAGTCTCCTCATTAGGGTTGTAATCATAGCTTCTGCAGCTATGGATGATTCTAGAGATAGGAGCCCTCCTCTTGAAGCTATAGATTGTGAATTCCTTAGTTTTTCTAAGGCTGGCTCCCATTGTAGGGTTTTCTCAGCTAAATCCTTAAATAAATCCCAACCCTGATTCTTATCCTTTTGCAAGAACCCTCCCTGACACATGATTTCTAACAGGGTTTTTGTTTGATAATCTAAACCACGTAGAGAGTCTAGCACTGACGCCATTTCTCCTCACTGTGATGAGGGCACTGAGCTAGGAAATCTTTGAATCACTCAAAGTATCTCCAAAATGGTTTGCTCGGTTCTTTCCTGAACTGCATGATATTCTTTCTAATCAGGGCAGTTTTGTTGATTCGGCAGAATTTCTTCAAGAAGGCTTTGACGAAATCATCCCACGTTGTAACTGAATCTATCACCAAACTGTACAACCATTTCTTTTCTAGGTCCTTTAGGAAAAAGGGGATGAAACGTAACCGAATGACATCATCTCCTGGCTAGGGAATATGCATCATGAGGCATACTTCTTCAAATTTCCTAACAAAGAAGTATGCGTCTTCCGATTCTAAATCATGAAAATTTGGGAGAGTGTTGACGAATTGAGGCTTTAATTCAAAGTTATTTCCATTTGCCTCAGGCAGTTTTATACAAGATGGCAAAGAAGTTCTGATCGGGAAAACCTGTCCTGAACTGAAGCCATTATCGGTTCTGGATGCATGGATCGAGAAGTGTTTCTCGTTAATCTAGAAGATACAGGATCTCTAATCGACTCTTGCATGTAGCACACCACAAACAACATGTAGACAACAAATGATCGAAAAGAATAAAAAACAAACAAAAGAAAGAAAAACAATCACAGCGCCTTAGTATAAGGTACCTGGACCTAGACGACTCCTAACTGGTCGATTCTACGGGGGAGGTTGTTGCAGGAACTCGACTACAAGCTAATCGGCCAGGAAAGGGCAAAACTCGGTGGGAGGTATCTGGGTGTGAGCCACGGGCCTTAATTACGCCAAACCACGGAGCTTTCGAGTCTTTTCCTATCAATTCAATTTTCATATATACCGATTTTGCAGGAGTATAGTTCTTGCAATTTTCACCCTCGGTTAATTTCTTAGAGAGTCCGAGATGTCCCTAGGGCCAACGTCTATCAATTTTTAGTTAAGGCTTGGGATAGTGTGAGTGTACTTGGAAATGATTTTTGGGCGAAGAAAAGGTGATGAAATCTCCACCTTATCTTGTTTATTTGAGATTTTTGCCCTTAATGTCAATTGTGCAAGTGTACAGTTTACTCACAACAAGATAACACTCAAAGCGATAAATCACTCTAAATTATTGGTCCTATTCTATATGAATGCACACGTACCTTTTCTCTAGCTCTCTTCAACAGAAATTAAAATGAATTGAAATAGACACGTGCCCTAAATGCAAAAGTCTAATCCAAATTTCAATTATGCAACAAATGGATTTCTATTGAGTTTATTACACATGTATAAGGTTGAAGCATTCAAGGGAACTAAAAAAAAAATTAGGAAGCAATTTGAGTAGCTTTCAGCAACCCTGCAAAAGAGTTTGTTAGTACTTCAATCGGAGAAACTCATTTTTACACGAATTTTCTGAGGGCAAATGAATCCTCATGAAAAGTCTTTAGCCACCACTTTCGCTTCCTGTGATAGTAAGCTCTTTGGTACTTCTCCTACATACAAGAACAAAGGAAAATCATTATTACTGAACAATAAAGCTGTTTCCTCCCTGGCAACGGCGTCAAAATTTGATCGGCAAAAAGCAAGCACAAGAATAAGTAAAAAGAGTCGATGTTATTATTTTTGCGATTATTCTGTTCTAGCGAAGTGGCTATACAGGTCGTATCCATAAGGAGGGAGAGCGATGAAAACTTGATGCGACGTCTTTGTTCAAGAAAAGAGAAAGTTATTTGTTTCAAATAAAGAATTGAAAAATGAAAACAAGTTGGTTTCAAGAATTGTTTGAGAATGATTTGGTGGTTTGTAAAGTTGGATTTTCTTAATGGTAAAAATGCATGGCTATTAACTTTCTACTAATTTCTCCCACTAATCCCTAACCTCTTGAAGATGTAGCGTTACGATAGATCATAGGCAAGCATACCCCTTATGTATAGGAACTATTCACGTGAAAATCGAGTGAAAGCTCTTCCTATAACATAGCTTAACACGGCAAAAACTTGGACATTCCCTTATCAAGATCTAATTGAAGGCGAGAATACAGGAAGACACAAGTGCACTAATGGTATCAACAAAGTTAAAAGAAAAATCTCTAACTTACAAAAACAAGTAAAGCATGCAATCCATAGATCATCAAAAACCCGTTAAGCATGAAATATAAGAAAGTGAATAGTTGAATGTAAGTTAGAGTTAGAACCCTCGTCTTAAGATATCATATCTCTTGTTTGCACAAGGCTTAGTTGACAATTGACTCATTTGGGTTTATCAATCAAGTTGTTAGAGATTAGTGGGATAGTAGTTAGTTAGCCATGCAATGAAAGAGTTAATTAGATATAGTAGTAAAAGAAACAACAAAGGAAAAGGAATATAGAGAAAGGGAGTTACACTACAACAAGAAAGTAAAGGAAAGAAGTAAAGTGAAAAAGAGTTACACTACAACAAGAAAGTAAAAGAAAGAAGTAAAGAGAAAATGAGTTACACTACAACAAGGAAGTAAAAGCTAATGGAAAAAAATAAGTAAATGGAAAGAAGAAAGATAAGTAGTTACTTGTATTAACTTGTCACCTTCAAATACAACTCTTACACACTTTCTCTCTTTCACTCTAATGGCTAAACTAAAACTAGAAGAAGAAGGAAACTAAAACAACTACAATCCTAAAAACAAGATTATAACAATGCTCTAAACTCTAGATCTGCTTCTCTTCAGACCCCAGGGGGTATTTATAGGAACCAAAGGAAAGTGGGCCAGGGGGACGACCCCTGGCCCAAAGCCTGGGCGCGCCCGCACCCGTACGGTCACAAAAATGCGACCCAGGCCGCGTTTCTATAGCCATGCCAGGGCGGCGCGCGCCTGGCTATGGGCATTGCGTCGTCCTATCTGTCCCTGTCAGGTGGATCTTCTGATTTCTGGATTTCATGCACTGGGCTGACAAAATCTCCACTCTAAGGTCAATGGCTACTTGGTAGGCCTTTAATCACCCATTAATTAGTGATTTAGGGTTTTCTTCTTCATTTGCTCACCATGGACCTGGGATCAATCAAGCAAAGCTTTACTATTAGAATTTTATATCAAATAAATATGCGGATGTGATAAAAATTAAGTAAAATTAGAGACTAATCAATCATCATCATCATTTCAAGGATCATCTTCTAGTAATTAATTTCAAAAGAAAATTAACTCAATGCAACACCATATGTCTCTCCTCCATATGTCCCTCTCAATCAAAGAAAATCATCTTTAGAGGACACTCTCCTATAAATCATGCAGAGCCAAGTCATAATAATCAAACCCAACCCTAAATATCTCACAATCAGGATCAGACAATAGCTCGGATTGAAGTTCAGATAGAACATTTTACTGCATCATTAAGGAGAGGAGAAAGGACATTTCTTTAGTCAAACTGTGCCCAACCCGAGAGGATAACCTGCTCCTCAAAATACTCCTACAGGCCAGTTCAAAATTGGTTCTGGTTCAAACCATAAAGTCTAAGCCATCCACACTTTATGGTCGGGCAAGAGAGTGGACAATCAAATCTTAGCTCTACCAAACAGTCCTTGTCAATGAAAAAAAAGAGAACCCAAAGGAGTCAACAAAGAAAGATGACCAAGTTTTTGTTGATAGTTAAGAGAAATCCTTTGCGTCCAAGGCCCCATTTCCTCAACGTTTTCAACCAAGTAAGAAGAAAAATCACTGTGAGAGAATTTTGAAAGTTTTCAGTAACGTCCAAATCAACATTCCTTTCTTGGATGTCATAAATCAAATTCCTTCATATGCCAAGTTTCTAAAAGACCTAACCACTATCAAGAAGAAAAGTTTTGTGCCTCGTGAAACTGTATTTGCTACACAAGCATTCTGTCTCATCCAGCAACCTATTGTACCCAAGTATGAGGATCCAGAGAGTACAACTATTTCTACTGGGAAAGGAGATTAGGTTATGGATTAGTGTCTGCTAGATTTAGAGGCGAGTATAAATCTTCTACCCTATTATGTGTACAAAAATTAGGTTTAGGGGAGGTATAACCCACAATCCTTACATTGTTTCTAGCAGATATGTTTGTTAAAGTCCCAAAAGAAATTGTTGAGGATGTTTTTTTGAAGGTCAATGAATTTTATTTCCCTGCGGACTATGTTGTCCTAGACAACGAACCGTGACAAATCCCAATAACCACTCTCCTTTAATTTTGGGAAGACCATTTCTTACTACCATTGATGTTTTCATTAGATGTAGGAATAGAGTCATGACCTTATTTGGGAATATAACAGTTGAGCTGAATGTCTTTCACACAGTTCCCTACCGTCGAAAATAAATGATCATGAGGAGGTCAATAAGATTGATATTTTGGTCAGTCGCACCTTCGAGGAGTCTTGTTATGAAAACCCCTTGGAGAAATGCATGGCCCATTTTAGAAAGAACTTCGACATTGATGAGTTTATAGAAGAGGTCAACGCATTGTAGACTCTGTTTCTATCATGGACACCAGTCTATGAAAGCCCAAGGTAGGATCCTTGCCTGTGTCAACATCTATATCTGTTCCATCAATCATCGAGCCTCCCAAGTTGGAGCTTAAGTCTAGAGTTCCCTTTGCGAAAAGAAAATTTGATTTGAGTATCTTTAGTATTGATAAGCCATCTAATAATCAATCTTTTAAAAACTTGGTTGAGGTCAATAAAATAGATGAAAAGGACTAAGGTCAAGTAAACGATTTAAAAATTGACACACTTTTAGATCTACTATTAGGTAGAAAAATAAAAAATAATTGGTTTCTCCTTCTGAATCTTTTATGGGATTACAAACTAAGACGACCATTGAGGCATCTAATATACTGTGTGAATACTTCCCAAAATGTCTAGATCTAGCCTTCCATTTAGAGGAGAGTAAGACTAGGATGGACGAAGTACTAGAAAATGTCAAACCTGTCAAAATTAGTATTTCACTCCTAGATATGATTAAATAATTATCTGCCTATGCCACATCACTCAAGAATTTTTGCACTCAAACTGAAAATTCTTAGACACATTTCAACATTCTCGAATGCACCATTGTCCCACTTCAAGGACGACGAAAGAAAACTGTAATATCCCCTATTTAATAATACCATATTATTTTTAAATATTTACCTGATTCTACCTATTATCTTATTATTATTAATTAACTTGATTTAATATTATTATTAGTGTTATTATTGTTTATGACTTGTAGACTCTTATTGCTTATATTTAGTTAGTTTAAAAAATTATTAATGGGTAGAATTATTATTTTCATTCTAAGCCCAATAAGCTCAGCCCATTCTCCTTTTCCTTTTGTTTTCTTTTCCTTTTGTTGCTAAGCCTACATGAGCTATGACCACTTCCTTATTTTCATTCATTTTCTTCTTCTTTTTCTTTTTTTTCTTTAAGCTCAAAAACAAAGCCCACAAGATCACTCTCTATTTCCTTATTATTCATATTACTAGTTTCTTTTAACTAAAACCCAAATTTAACCTATAACCCAAAACCTAAATTTTAATAATCCTATCTTAATTCAAATTCCTAGGTCTTAACAACCCAATCCTAATCCTAATCAAAATCCTATCTTATCAAATATTTATCTTTAATCTTAACTAATCCTATTTTACATCCTAACAAAAATCATATCTAAACCGAATCTCCTTGAGATTTTTAGCAATCTTCAATTCTTATCTGAACTGCTAAATTAAGCAACCTAAACCTAAATAGAATTTAGGTTTCTAAAATGTCTAATAAGCTATATAAACACCCAAATTCCTTCTTTCTCTGCTACCTCAAGAGAAAACCCTAATCCAACTCTCCCCACTTTCATCTTTCCCTTCTCCTCAAGCAGATGGTAAATGAAAAGGGCTTAGAGGTACATGAATTGAGGAGCGAACATAGAGGAATAACTCAAGTAAGTAGATCTAACTTGTGAATTTAATTTCAGTTTTGTTCTTTAAAAAAAATTTAAATTATATTAGAACCACAAAAATAAATTATTAATTTTAACAATCTGCTGAAAGTCTCCACAATATAATTATTGGTTCCTAAAAATTTATCTAATAAAATTTTGTATGATCATTCTTTTAATACTCCACAGAAACTTAATTTGAGCAAATCAAAATCTAAGAAAGTAAACATGTTTTTCATAATTAACATGATATAAATTGTTTATTAATAATCATGTCTATATCATGATCGCCATGAATATTTTTTTATACATCAAAACCAATCTATTATCCAACTAAAATACATGTGAAGATTAACCAATTTATTTTTTTAATTTACATATTTTTGAAGTTTTTATAATAGATTTCCATAAAAAAAAATTCCTTGGCCGCTCTCGGCCATTGGCCAAGAGCCTCTGCCGCACAGATGTAGGTCTGTGTGGGCTAGCAGGGTGTGGATGCACAGTGGACTGGGTGGCCCACTGTGCACACACCTATATATATATAAAAAAATTTGGCCCGACCCTTGGCTGGCCTGGCCTGGCCAGGCGCGGGCTGAGACTAGCCGGGCTGGGCCAGGACTGGCCGAGTCCGCGGTTAAAAAAAGAAAAAAAGAATTTACCAGACCAGGCCTAGGCCTAGCCTGGTCCGGCCTGATCCAGCCTGAGCCTGGGCTTGAGATTGGCTTGGGCTGTAGTTTAAATAAAAAAAGGAAAAGAAAAAAAAGAAGAAAGAAAGAAGAATGCATAAAAAATAGTTAAAATATCTAAAAAAGGAGAAAAATATAACAATAGTCAACAATAATTCTACTTTTTATGATAAAAATCTTAATCTAATACCAACATAAATTAACTCAAACTCTTTAAAACCATTTTTCTTAATCATAAATCAAGACCCATTAAATATTTTAATTATTTAAAGCTTACTAAAAATTCAACAAAAAATTAGAAATTGATTTAAACAAACCTACTAAATTCATTAGACTCAGAGAACTATATTCTCAACCCCAAACTTATTAATCGAGATTAAAAACCCTTATAACTCCTAAGTAAAATATCCTTTTAAAAATCTAACAATTTCTATTGAAATAATTTATGTAGATTTAGTACTTTGGATTGTGATCTAGTTCAGGTGAGTGTTCTTTGTTTTCTCGTTGAATATTTTAGTATTATTTAATTTTGTTGAGAGTGTTTTCTTTTCCTTCTATAATTCTATGTTGTGAGTGTTCTCTTTCTTCTTTAAGTAAATAAGAATTTTGTGAGTGTTTTCTTTTCCTTCTATAATTCTATTTTGTGAGTGTTTCTCTTCTTTGTTTAATTTTTATTTAATTGTGTTGTGAGTATTTGTTCTCATGTCTTTTCCTTATTTACTATTGCTAGTAGTGTTCATCTATCTATTCTTATCATTTCATGTTATTATATGACATATTTGACTAGTAAGATTACCCGTACCATTTCATATGACATCAGTGATTGTACACCCTATGTATTTCGTTAAAATGAGCATTTATTGGCGTCATCTCATGTGTCGGTAAATCAACGTTGTTGGCTTAGACCTAGTATTGATATACCGTAGACGGGACTTGATCTTGTAACTAATCTAGTTGTGATAAATCTTTGAATATAAGTATATTGATCTTGAAGTTAATTGATTGATGACTGAGGATTAGGGATTCATATTTTATGTAAGGTATTTATCAGACAAATTGTTGGTGACTATTCCGACTAGAATTTTTTTGGATATTGAGGATGTGTTAGACATGATGTTGCTTTATCGATAGATTATTTTACTAATACATGGATATATATGAAAATAATACTCTTGAAGCTAGAGTATATGATGAGACAGACTTCTGGACTATTAGGAGCTATTATTTCTGGATTGCTTTGTTGGTAAGCTTGACTGATGTATTGATGACCTTATTGATATTAATTACTAGATATAGGGATGACTTAGATTTCACATAGATCGAGGATGTGGCACTCCATAATTATGATCTTGGTTTTGGATTGATTGAAATAAAGGCTTTTGGATTTACCCTGGTGATTTGATTGAGCACTGATGATCTTATCAATTTTGGATATTAGATATAGAGATGATTGAGATGTTATGTTAATCGAGGAGGTTATATTCTTTAGTTATGATCTTGATTATGGTTGGATAAGTCTTATTTTGATCTCGAGAATATATATATTACTTCATGATTAGTTCTTGACTATTTCAATTATGGAGATAGAGTTATTATGAATGATTCATTGGTATCGGTGACTATATTGCATGTTTGGAGTTTATGACAGCTATTGATCGATCTGATTTATTGATGACTTAGAGGATGGATATATCGATGACTTTGAGGATATGAGCTGATTATATACATTGCCTCGATTATTCTATTCATGATAGTTGGTCATTACCCATCCTAAATATCTTGATTTACCTGAGAAACTTGATTGATTATACTTGGTATCTACCTGATAACTATCATGTCCATGTTATCATTAATTGCTGGGAAAATATTATTACACGGTAACAATACTTTCATGTTATACTTGTTACATGTTCTTGTTATACCGATATCCTGTTCACTGATATTATATATTTCTGTTATACCGATATCTTGATTACATATGTTGATATTGTTACCGTGACTACCACCGAGTTATCTTAGTGATTCAAGTAACATGCATATTAAGTAATCTTGATAAACTAATAACATGATATTGAACAACTTACACTGAAATTAGGGAGATTGATGGAGGAGACAACGTTTGTATTTTGGGTAGACCTAAAATATAAATTACGCAGCCGAAAGAGGGTTCCACTGTAGGATTCCCGTTGGATAACTAACACCCCATCCTGTTCCTGTTCCTGTTATACATATTATACATGCACCTGACCTGTTATACATGTTCTTAACTACCCTGCGGTCATCGTTCAGAGCCAGGGGTTTAGACCATGGTCCCAAGTATGCACGGGACTCACCTAAAACACAGACACTGTCTCCAACCGATCAGTTTCAATAACTAAGGACCTCGATTGACATGTGTAGTAGGCGAAGTATAGGATGCATCTATTACATGTGGCAATTGGTGTTCGCTGACATAATTAATAATGATAAACTGTTAATGTATTGTAACTGACCGTGATCACCCGACTGTGCATATATGTATTTTATGATAGACATATGATTGTACACATGACCAAATTGTATACCAGACTAGTGACATATGCTAGGTTACACGTCTTGACATTAGTGGTCAGGACACTAATTATATACCATTCATACCTTTGTTTTTAACATTGATTATTCTGCTATGTTTTATTTCAGTTATGATATTGTTATTGCTTATGTTGTTATACACGAACACCTTTTCCTTTACACACACACACTCATTAGGTCGCTTCTGACGACCCTGGATTCGTACATCCAGGATTTTTAGACACCTTATATTGTTCAGGTGTTCGTGATCGTACGTGTTACGAGAAGCTGGAGTCTCTCTTTTCTTGATTAAAGGTATTCTTGCTCTTTTATTCATGTTATTTTCTGATTCTATCTTTATCGCATCCAGTTGTCATTTCTTTCCTTTATTCATCTGCTATCATGTGTTAGATATTTATCTGTAATATTGCAGTGAATTGATTTATCATTGTAGATTTTATAGCTTGTTTGGGTTACTTAAGGCTTAGCGCGTATACGTGAGGTATTTTCCTTCGTATATGCGTCGTCTACTCTCATCGCGTCTCTGCTTCAGCATATTTTGGGAAGCGGGGCATGACAAAAACTGTTTAATTTTCTGGTCAAAACATCGGAAGGCCATACATAGAGGTTGAATGAAATGTGATTGTGTTAGGCTGAAGATGTTAAACTTAGCGCTACTGGGAGGCAATGAAGAGACGTTGTTTTTCTATAAAAAGTTTATTTTCTTTATTTTCTTTTCAAACAAAATTTTCTTTTCCTCTCTAGAGTTTCTATTTCTTTTCTACAGGGAGATGCTTTTATCTAGATTTAGGGATGTGGCTTCATCTTTCTATTTACTCATAACCCCTAGCTTATATGTATATTGCAGCTCCCAAGGAACTATCTACCCCTCAACTTGTTCATTTTTCAATGCTAGCACAATGAGCATACATTTTAACATTGATGAAGACAATGTCAAGCTTAGGTGTGGGGAGGGTCTAACATAGGTTTTTCTATTTATTTGTATAATATAGGTTTTTCTATTTATTTGTATACATATAAAAAAATATTTTCTTTTTTTAAAAAAACTTTTTGAAAAGGAAATTAATAATTTGACTTATTTTGTAAGAAATTAAGCTAATTTTAAGGAATAGGAGAATCATAATTAGAATTTCTTATATTTGGTTGAAATGAGAATATTTGTTTAATTTCTAGGCTTAGGAAGAAAAATGACAAAATAATTTAGTCTTGATTTTACCTTGATGATATATGCATACACTTGCACACTTAGGACTCATAAACGAAGATTCTTATGCATTATCTAAAAAAGGAGATATATATATATATATATATATATATATATATATATATATATATATATCAAAAAAAATTCTCTTATTAAGCTGGGTATTTGTGCCTCATCAAGCATAAGTATTCACGCCTAAAAGTGGTCCATATAATAAATAAAGTCTTTAGTTTTGTGTCCTTGATTGCTCGAGTCCTTAAGTTCTTGAGGTGTTTTCTTACCCGGTGCCCTAAGACTGTCCGGTTTGGGGGTCACCGACGAAGGCTTGTTACATAGGCAAACTATAAAGCCTAAGAGAGCTAAGGAATATTACCACCAATATATACATAAATAAAGCATAAGAATTAGAGTTAAAGAACCCTTAGTCAAAATATTTACGATCACAAGATGCATATGACTTAGGGTAAAATAATAGATTAAATGAGAATATATTTTATTCCTAATGTTGATTGATAACAAATCTTTGAATAAAGACTAAGTTTAGGGATGAATAGTTTGGTATTCCTATAACTCATAGATTGTTTATGTCTTGAAAAAATACTTCAAATATTTCTTTTCTTTTCAAAAATATATTTTTTAAAATACTAACATTTTATTTCTTTTTCTTTATGGATTTTGTAGGTATAATCTTCAGAAAACCCTCACGAGATAAAACTCATCTTCTAGGGGTAACTTAAAAGTTTAACGGCTTGTTGCACATGCTAGGTGCAACCGTGATTCCTCCAAAAGTTAGTTAGGTTAGGTCAGTTTAGTTTTTTTTTCTCTTTGTTTTACTCAAGGACTTGCAAAAGATAAGTGTGGGGGTATGTTGGACACATATATTGCATAATTATTACTGCATTCCTACATTTATTTTATAATGAACTCACTTGTCTTAATGTTTAATTCATGCAGGATATGGTAGAAAGAAGATAAAGCAAATCAACAAAAATCAATTTAAATTTAGAGGCCATCTTATCTGAAGATTAGATTTCTAGAGATAATACCACCAAAAATGAAAGGAACAAAATAGAATTTTTGAAGATCAATTCGATTTTGCTGAAGATAAAAGGATAGAACGTCAAATTTAGAGGAGAAACTAGAATTCTGAAGGATAAAAGGAAAAAGGGAAAACAACAGACTAGATCCCTCATCCTATGACTCTACGGCCAGAGGAAGGCTGCGAAAATGCTGCCCAAGTTGCTTCTGTTTTACACTGCCAAACTTCAAATCTGGGGGAGCATTTGCTCCCCATATCTCCTACGCTATCCCTTATCCCTATTTTTTCTTATAAATACCTGTATGCATTGAGAGAAACAGAGGAAAAAAGGCTGAATAGGCTATTGAGAGAAGAGTTGTTCGATTGTAATGCGAGATTTGATAAGATCAAGGGTTTTGTAATTGATGATTATTGAATAAAATTTAGAGTTCTTATCCAAGATCATACACCATTTTCACATTTGGACGAGGAAGATGGCAAGGCGACGACAAGTCCTGTGCCAGTTCTGTTGGCCCAAGGTTACAATCACCCGTGTTTAGTGTGTTTTGATGATTACAAAACATATTAGTTATTTGTACTAATAATGTTTGTTGTTTAAGTGTGTTTCAGGGATCTAACTCATCTAGAAGGTTTATTCCCTAAAAGAAAGTGTTTTGGACTCAAGTCAACTCAAATTAGGCTCAAGAATCAAGTGTTGAAGACTTTATGGTGAAAAGCCCTCCTGAAGCACTTGTAGTACTTAGAACCAATGTAAGAATTAGATTGTTAAAGTTTGAGTTTTGAAAATTGGCTCTAGGATACACATACACATTTTTGTATTCAAGTTTTCATGGTCAAAATTTATGTTTCATGCCTAAGTATATGTATACATGACCCTTAGTTTTACAAATATAAATATCATGTTTAGATCATGTATGTAAACCCTTTCCAGCATGTTACTTAGCTTTCCCTACTTCAAAACATTTTTTACAAAAATTTCCTAGTTCAAAATCTTGCTATTTTTTTCCTGTTTCCGGTTGACCGGCCGACCGGCACGGTCGACCAGCGCCAGTGCCAGGACGTGCCCGTTTGTGCACGTCTGTCGGCCGACTGCCCGGGTCGACCGACTGAAAGCAGTTGCTCTCGGGTTTTCTGGGTCGACCGCCTGGTCGACCGCCAGAAGAAAGCTGTGTTTTGTCTTTTAGGACGGTCAACCCGAGCCAACGGCTCTTTGCCAGCTGAGCGGGCGGTCGACCGGCCCGGTCGACCGCCAGGCCTGCAACAACCCAACGACTCTTTCCTCTTTTGTGCAAATCTGAAATCTGTTTTTTGGACTGCTTTTTGGCAGACTTTTTCAGGGTTTTCCAGATCTTTTTCAGATCAAATAAACTTAAAATAAATTAGTTTTAACCGTTTTCTCTCCCTATAAATAGAGGAGAAGAGTCTCTTGCAAAACACCAAGAAAAATCCTCAAGTTTTCATAGTTTTCAAAGAGAAAAGAAAAGTTTTTAAGCTCTCCATTTCCAACTCTTTCTTGAGCTTGTTTTCAGTTGTTTGTGTTAGCAAAAATCATTCTACAACTGAGTTTTTTTTCTCACTACACTTCATAGAGCGAAAAATCCCTTACTCATTCTATAAGGAAGTTGTAAGAGAGTGAGAGATTGTAAAGAGTTTAGTGATCTAGTTGTGATCACTTTTATTACTTGTTCCTCATCTTGTTCTTGTGGATACACCTGTTCGGTAGAGGTTATTGTACTTGGTGAAGCTCGGTGCTCGGGTCTTCGGTAGACCATTGTAATCGTCCTCGGTGGATAGTGGAAACCCTTCACGGAGGTGAAGGCGGGGAGTAGAGCGGTGGCTCGAACCTCGAAACAAATATCTTGTGTTTGCGATTGCCTTGTGTCACTTTTGCTTTAAATTTCTCTTGCTCCCTATTGCTTTCAATTACTTGCTTGAGATCTAGTTTTTGTACTTGTGATATATCCTGTGTGCATTTCATCATTGCATTTTATTCATCCTTTGTTCGATCAATTCTCATACAACAAGGTTGCATTGCGCACCTCTAACCCATTCAAGGGGAATTGGGAGGAAGGAGTTCAGAACCTCTCACGGGGTATTCAGCTCTTAGTCTTGTTTTGAGAGATCGTTGCATCATTCATCCATCATAATTTTAAAAGGATTGTTAGATTAGCAATTACACCTATTCACCCCCCCTCTAGGTGTTTTTCAATTGGTATCAGAGCTTGGACTCTAGGACTTTAGCTTAACAACCTTAGAGAGATCTTAATATTGCTAATCATTTCATTCATTCTCACTTAGTAAAAATGGCCGATGGAATTAAAACCCCTCCTAAGTTTGATGGACTTAACTTTCCCATATGGAAGGTTAAGATGACCGTTTTCTTACAATCTCTAGGAAGTCGAGTTGCAAAGGCTGTGACCAAACCCTTTAGTGCACCCTCTGGTGATGAATCCACTTGGTCCAAAATTGAGACTAAGGAATTTGATGCCAATGCTAGGGCTCATTATGCACTCCTTCAAGCCCTTAATGATGATGATATAGCTAGAGTTATTCATTGCAAGTCCGCATATGAAATTTAGACACACTTGCTAGTTACACATGAGGGGACCTCACAAGTGAAGAGGGCTAAGATAGACCTTCTTCGGTCCCAATATGAGAACTTTTGCATGCAAGAAAATGAAACCATAGATGATATGGTTACAAGATTTACCAAGATTACTAATGGACTTTCTTCTCTAGGTGATGCTATCGACAACGATCAAAGAGTTAGAAAGATCATCCAGGCTCTTCCACCTTCTTGGGAAGTAAAAGCTACTACCTTGAAGGAACTCAACGACAAGGAGGAGATGGAGCTTATAAGTCTCATTGGGAACCTCAAAACCCATGAGATGGAGAGAAAAGCAAGATAAGAAATGGCTCCCTCCAAGAAGAAAGCCATAGCCTTCAAAAGTCAATCATCATACTCCGACGAAGATGATGAAGAAGAAGATGACGAAGAGCTCTCACTTCTTGTCAAGAATGTTTGGAGGATGTACAACAAGGCTAAATTTCAAGGTAGAAGGAGATGGCAAGGAGGCAAAGAAGAAAGAAAAATTATATGCTTCAATTGCCAAAGACTGGGACACATTATTGCGGAGTGTCTGGACAAAGTGAAACCCTCCACCTCCAAGAAGCCTAACATGAAGAAAGCTTTGACGGCCACTTGGGATTCCAAGAGCGAGTCCGAGGAGGAGGTTGACACTGCAAACATGTGCTTCATGGCTAATGAATGCACAAGCAAGGTAACCCCTTTCACTTCTCCTAATAATGAACTTTCCATGGATGAATTAGGAGAAGCATTTGTAGAATTATCACATAACTATGATTTTCTTAAGAAAAAGTATTTAAAAATGAAAAAAGAAAATGAATCTCTTAATAATCAAGTTTTTACTCTTTCTAAAGAAAAAGATGAATTACTTTCCACTCTTATTTCCACCCAAAAAGATTTTGACAAATATAAGATTTCTTGTAAAGGCAAGTCCCCACTAGTTGATTCTAATGAGATTACCATGCTTAAAGAAAGAATAGACTCATTAGGAATTGTTTTAAAAAATTGTGAGTTTGATAAGAAGAAGCTTGAGGCCATGTTTCATAAGAAACAAGTCCCTAAGAAAAATGTTCACCATGCTCATACTCATGTTCATACCACACAACCTTTACATCGTGGCAAACCCCCAAAACATGCTCACACTTCACACACACATCATGCATTCATGTATGAAAGAGTGTTCTCATGTTCACATTGTGGGCGGAAAGGGCACTTATCCAAATTTTGCTATGATAGACTATGTGCATTTTATCATAATGTTTGGGTTCGAAACACTAACTTTCAAGGACCCAAGAAAGTTTGGGTACCAAAGTCAACAATTTTGTTAAATGATATATGTACCTTCCAAAGCCCAACGACGTAGAGGATTGTGGTATCTTGATAGTGGTTGCTCAAGGCACATGACTTGGGACATCAATAACGTTGCAACCCTATCAAGATACCATGAAGGTGGCACCGTTACCTTCGGAGATGATGCCAAGGGTAAAATCATCGGTATTGATAATGTAAAACTCGGCACATCCCCTTTAATTGAGAATGTAGTTTTAGTTGATGGCCTCAAGCATAACCTCTTGAGTGTTAGTCAACTTTGTGATAAAGGTTTTGATGTTGTTTTTGATAATGTAGTTTGTAAAGTAATTGATAGAATTTCTAATACTTGTGTGTTTTTCGGTTTTCGTGAGAATAATGTTTATATGATAGATATGTCTAATATGTCTTGTAATATTACTTGTTTAAAAGCCCTCGATGATGACTCTTGGTTGTGGCATAGGAGATTAGGCCATATTTCATTTGACCATATATCTAGGTTAAACGCAAAGGAAATGGTGAAAGGTATTCCTTGTTTGAGTTTTGAAAAGGACCGAGTTTGTGACGCATGTCAATTTGGGAAACAAACTAAGTCTTCTTTCAAGTCAATTAAGGATACATGACATCACGTCTTTTGGAGTTAATCCATATGGATCTATTTGGTCCTACACAAACCAAAAGTCTAAGTGGGAATAGATTTGCATTTGTTTTGGTTGATGATTTTTCACGGTTTACTTGGGTTTTCTTTCTTGAACACAAAAATCAAGCCTTTTCACATTTTCAAGCCTTAAGAAAAGAGTTGAAAAGGAAAAAAGATACTTCAATTTTAAGAATAAGAAGTGATAGAGGTGGCGAATTCATTAACTTACCCTTTATCACTTTTTGTGAAGAACATGGAATTAAGCATGAACTTTCTTGTCCTAAAACTCCACAACAAAATGGAGTAGTTGAATGGAAAAATTGAACTTTACAAGAGATAGCTAAGACAATGCTAAGTGAATATGGTCTACCACATTATTTGTGGGCCGAGGCCGTTAATACATCATGCTATATATCAAATCGTGTTTTCTTATGTAAAAATACTTCAAAGACTTCTTTTGAAATGTACTTTTCTAGAAAACCAAATGTTTCATATTTCAAGGTTTTTAGATGCAAATGTTTTGTTTTAAATACAAAAGATAATTTAGGAAAATTTGATGCTAAAGCTTATGAGGCAATTTTTGTGGGTTATTCTAATACAAGTAAGGCTTATAGAATCTTCAATAAATCATCTTTGACTATTGAGGAATCTATACATGTTAAATTTGAAGAATCTAACTTGTTTGTTAAGAATGTTGTAGAAATAGATGCATTGGATGAAGGCTTGGAGAAAGTAACCTTGGAGGATACACCTACTATGGGAGACAAGCCAAAGGATGATGAAGGAAGTGAAGCTAAAGTGGAAGAGGCTCAAGGAAATGAAATTCAATCAATTGATGTGGAGCCTACTCAACAACTTCCAAAGGATTGGAGATACAATCCTCATCATCCCAAGGATCTCGTCATAGGTGAAGTATCAAAAGGGGTAACCACTCGCTCTAAACTTCATGACTTTTGTGGACATCATGCATTTATTTCTCATGTTGAACCCAAGAATGTCCTCGAAGCCGAGGTCGATTTATATTGGTTGCTAGCCATGCAAGAGGAACTCAATCAATTTGAGCGCAACTAAGTTTGGCACCTTGTTCCTAGGCCCTACGATAGACCAACAATTGGTACTAAGTGGATCTTTAAGACCAAGTTAGATGAATCGGGTAACGTTGTTAGGAATAAAGCTAGGTTAGTTGCCCAAGGTTACACTCAAATCGAAGGGATCGATTTTTAAGAAACCTTTGCACCCGTAGCACGGCTTGAAGCCATACGGATGACACTAGCATTTGACTCATATAAAGATTTTAAATTATTTCAAATGGATGTTAAAAGTGCTTTTCTAAATGGTTTTATTGAAGAGGAGGTGTATGTTGAACAATCCCCCAGGTTTGTTGATCCTACACATCCGGATTTTGTTTTCAAACTTGAAAAAGCTCTTTATGGTTTAAAACAAGCCCCTAGGGCTTGGTATGAAAGACTTTCTTCATTTTTAATTTCAAATGGTTTTAAGAAAGGGAAAATTGATACAACATTGTTTATAAAACATGTAGATAATGATATTCTTATTGTGCAAATTTATGTTGATGACATTATTTTTGGTTCTACTAATGAATCTCTTTGCCAAGCTTTTGAATCATGCATGAAGGAAGAATTTGAAATGTCTATGATGGGGGAACTCAACTATTTCCTTGGACTCCAAATCAAGCAAAGAAAGGATGGGATCTTCATCAATCAAGCCAAGTACACAAAGGAACTAATCAAAAGGTTCGGGCTTGAAGGATCTAGAGTTAGCAAAACTCCCATGGTAACAACTACCAAGCTTGACAAGGATGAACAAGGTAAAAGTGTAGACATTAAGCTTTATCGTAGCATGATTGGTAGTTTATTGTATTTGACGGCTAGTAGGCCGGATATTATGTTTTCCGTTTGTCTTTGTGCACGTTTTCAATCTTGTCCTAAAGAGTCTCATATAATTGCGGTTAAACGCATAATTAGATACCTTAAGGGCACTATTGAAACGGGTTTGTAGTATCCAAAAACCGGATTATTTGAAATGAAGAGTTTTTCGGATGCCGACTATGCGGGTTGTAGGGTAGATTGGAAGAGCACAAGTGGAACATGTAAATTCCTAGGTAATTGTCTTGTATCTTGGTCTTCCAAAAAGCAAATTCGGTAGCCCTTTCAACCGCCGAGGTGGAGTATGTTGCGGCCGGAGCTTGTTGTGCACAAGTTCTTTGGATGAAACATACTCTCCTTGATTATGATTTACACTTTGATCATGTTAAAATATTTTGTGATAATACTAGTACTATTCACATGACAAAGAATGCAAATCAACATAGTAAAACCAAACACATTGACATTAGATATCACTTTCTTAGAGATCATTATGAGAAAGGTGATATTGATATTGATTATGTTTCTACCGATTTTCAACTTGCCGATATTTTTACTAAACCTCTAGACTATGCTAGATTCTCTTTTATTTGTGGTGAGTTGAATATTTGCATTATGGATTCTTAAAACTAAATTTCTCTTTAATGTTTATTTTCCTTGTTTACCCTTTTTGATGTATGACAAAAAGGGGGAGAAATAGAAAGTTTTGTTTGTTCATGGAGAACTAGAAAAAGAGTTTAAAAGAGTTTTGTTTGTTTATGGTGTATTTTGAGTTTTTGACTTCAATGCCTTATGTATTTAAGCCTTTCTTAGCCATTCTTGATACATAGCATTATTTGAGGGGGAGCTTTCCAAGCTCTTCTTCCATTTTTGTTTAATTGACCTATATGTTTTGTCATCATAAAAAAGGGGGAGATTGTTGGCCCAAGGTTACAATCACCCGTGTTTAGTGTGTTTTGATGATTACAAAACATATTAGTTATTTGTACTAATAATTTTTGTTGTTTGTGTGTTTCAGGGATCTAACTAATCTAGAAGGTTTATTCCCTAAAAGAAGGTGTTTTGGACTCAAGTCAACTCAAATTGGGCTCAAGAATCAAGTGTTGAAGACCTTATGGTGAAAAGCCCTCTTGAAGCACTTGTAGTACTTAGAACCAATGTAAGAATTAGATTGTTAAAGTTTAAGTTTTAGAAATTGCCTCTAGAATACACACACACGTATTTGTATTCAAGTTTTCATGGTCAAAATTTATGTTTCATGCCTAAGTATATATATACATGACCCTAAGTTTTACAAATATAAATATCATGTTTAGATCATATATGTATATCCTTTCCAGCATGTTACTTAGCTTTCCCTACTTCAAAACATTTTTTACAAAAATTTCCTAGTTCAAAATCCTGCTGTTTTTTTCCTCTTTCAGGCTGACCGGCCGACCGACACGGTCGACCGGCGCCGGTGCCATGACGTGCACATTTGTGCACGTCTGTCGGCCGACCGCCCGGGTCGACCGACTGAAAGCAGTTGCTCTCGGGTTTTCTGGGTCGACCGCCCGGTCGACCGAAAGAAGAAAGCTGTGTTTTGTCTTTTAGGACGGTCGACCTGAGCCAACGGCTCTTTGCCAGCTGAGCTGGCGGTCGACCGGCCCGGTCGACCGCCAGGCCTGCAACAGCCCAACGGCTCTTCCTCTTTTGTGCAAATCTAAAATCTTTTTTTTGGACTGCTTTTTGGCAGACTTTTTCAGGGTTTTCTAGATCTTCTTCAGAGAAAATAAACTTAAAATAAATTAGTTTTAACTCTTTTCTCTCCCTATAGATAGAGGAGAAGAGTCTCTTGCAAAACACCAAGAAAAATCCTCAAGTTTTCATAGTTTTCAAAGAGAAAAGAAAAGGGTTTAAGCTCTCCATTTCTAACTCTTTCTTGAGCTTGTTTTCAGTTGTTTGTGTTAGCAAAAATCATTCTACAACTGAGTTTTTTTTCTCACTACACTTCATAGAGCCAAAAATCCCTTATTCTATAAGGAAGTTGTAAAAGAGTGAGAGATTGTAAAGAGTTTAGTGATCTAGTTGTGATCACTTTGGTTACTTGTTCCTCATCTTGTTCTTGTGGAGACACCTCTTCGGTAGAGGTTATTGTACTTGGTGGAGCTCGGTGCTCGGGTCTTCGGTAGACCATTGTAATCGTCCTCGGTGGATAGTGGAAACCCTTCACGGAGGTGAAGGCGGGGAGTAGAGCGGTGGCTCGAACCTCGAAACAAATATCTTGTGTTTGCGATTGCCTTGTGTCACTTTTGCTTTAAATTTCTCTTGCTCTCTATTGCTTTCAATTACTTGCTTGAGATCTAGTTTTTGTACTTGTGATATATCTTGTGTGCATTTCATCATTGCATTTTATTCATCCTTTGTTCGATCAATTCTCATGCAACAAGGTTGCATTGCGCACCTCTAACCCATTCAAGGGGAATTGGGAGGAAGGAGTTCAGAACCTCTCACGGGGTATTCAACTCTTAGTCTTGTTTTGAGAGATCGTTGCATCATTCATCCATCATAATTTAAAAGGATTGTTAGATTAGCAATTACACCTATTCACCCCCCTCTAGGTGTTTTTCAAGTTCTGGGTTTCATCTTTCTTTTCCCTTCCTCTTTTATTTTCTTCATTGCTTATTTCACTTGTCTTTACATTGATTAGTATTTTTTTACATTTCTTTCTTCTTTACCTCTCTTACTTTTTAATGCTTAAAGATCTTTAGTTTTTTTTAGAATAAGAACTCCAACCTACATCTAAAAATTTCTCAATTAGATTAAGATAAAAATTATATTTTTAATAACTAGAATTTACAAGTCTCTATGGATTCGACCCTTAACTTGTCACTATACAATTTTGCTAAAAATTTCTAACAAGTTTAAGTTTTTATAACTTGTACGTGGTTTAAATAATGATGGAGTTTTTCATGACTTTCGAACAGCAAACAATAATCCTAGTTGTAAAATCAAGTATATCAGAAACAAGCTCCATGAGGTTCATAAGGAATTGAATACTAATCCTTCCAATATGCAATAGCAACAAGATGAGCTCTTTTTGCAGGATGAGCTGGGGAAATGGCTAGCGAATGAAGAAGATTAATGGAAGCAAAAGTGCAAGGACTTGTGGATGCATCTCGGTGACAAAAACACCAAGTTTTTCTATTCAGTAGTTAAGACAAAATAAGCTAGAAATAAATTCTCTCATCTGATTACTGAAGATGGAAAAGAAGTTGCATACTGGCATCAGATTAAAGTGTTAGCACCTGCTTTCTATGAAGCTCTATTCAATCAGCACTCCTAGTGGAATGTAATCCCAGAAGTTGTAGTAAAGAAGAAACTTACTTCTGAAACATCCATATGGCTTGGTAGAGATATCTCTCATTCAGAGATTAAAAATGAACTTTCACATGCATCCTGAAAAGGCTCTTGATCCTAATGGGTTTAACTCATTTTTTTTCTAGCAAAATTGGGAGGTGGTAGGGGATTATGTCTGTAAAGTTGTTCTCTACTTCTTCACATCTGGGAAATTTCTTCAAGAGGTCAATCTTACTTTTGTGACATTGATTCCTAAATCGACCATGCTTCTCATTTGACTGATTTTAGGCCAACTTCTTGTTGCAATACTCTTTATAAAATTATTACAAAGGTTTTGGCAAATAGATTGCAACAGGTAATTGGGGAGCCGATATCTCCAAATCAATGTGCTTTTCTGAAGGGTGATTGATTAGTGATGCTTCTTTACTGGCACATGAACTGGTGAGAGATTTTAATAATCCAATGGGGAGTTGGTTATGCCTAAAAGTGGATTTAAAGAAAGCATTTGATACTGTAAATAGGGAATTTTTCTATTAAGTTTCATTGCATGGGCTTCTCTCACAAGTGGATTAACTGGATCAGAGAATGTTTATCTTCTCCATCATTCTCTATTATGTTGAATGGCTCTCTTAAAGAATTTTTCAAGAGTAATAGAGGGATTAGACAGGATTATCCTCTCTCTTCATACTTGTTTGTCGTCGTTATTAAACTTTGGTCTATTACAATGGATATTGCTATTGCCTCAAGAGATATAAGGCCCTTTAAAAGAAATGGCAATGTGGTATCACATCTATTATTTGCAGATGACATGCTAGTATATTGTAAGGGAGATGAACATTAGCTTATGGCTTGAACGATGCTTTGCAAAATTTGGAACTATACTCTGGTCTTGTTATTAACAAGGCTAAAAGCATATCCTTTAGTAGGGGTTGCAAACATAAGAGCCTGTTGCTTCTATACTTGATGTTTCTATTGGCTCCCTCTCAATTATGTATTTGGGTCTACCACTCACTATCAACTATCCCAAAGCAAGGCACTACTCTCGACTTATTGACAAGGTGAGGGGCAAGATTGGAGGCTGACATTTGCATTGTCTTTCAATGGCAGGTAGAATTGAGTTAATCAAGAGTGTGTTGCATAACATAGCCACTAGGTTTTATCTTTTAAGTTTCCAAGAACTATATTGAAAAAATTAGAAGGATCTATTCTAATTTTACATGGAATAATAAGATGCATGATTGGAATTGGAAAGATATGTGCAGGCCTAAAGCTGTTTTTTTTTTTTTTTTGGGGGGGGGGGGGGCGCTTTGTTGGCCTAAAGGCCATTAGCCCGACATTTTGATGATAACAAACCATATATTGTTATGTTTTTAACAAGTTTGTTTAAATGAGTTTCAGGTAAAAATCATAGTTTGGTTGACGGCTCCGACACAAGACTCACGGATTTGGAAGCCGCAAAGATTTGGATCCCCGAGCCCAGCACAGTAGAAGAGCTCCAGGATCAAACAAGATTGAAGATAATACAAGATTTATATTTTTTATTTTTAGTTAGAATTTATAGTTGATTTTGTCAAAACCTAGATGGTAGAGGTAGATTACTTTGGGATTGTCACACACACACTTTTGATATTGATTCATGCCTTCAAACAAATTTTATTTAGAATTTCTAACCTAGTTTTGGAAAAACAAAGTTTGGAAAAATAATTTTTAGAAAAACAAGTTTTTGGGAAAAACCAGTTTTCATTTAGAAAAAGGATTTTTTATCAAAATAAAGTTCAAATATTTTTTGTGTGGATATATGATCACACCATGATTATTACAAGTCCTAGAACTCTATTTTGTAGACTCCTATCCAAAGATTTTTTATCAAAATTTTCTTTCTTTAAAAAGCCTTTGGAAAAAAAACTGTTTTGGCCTTGTCCGGTCGACCGCACGGTCGACCGCTGGCAGAGCAGAATTGCTCTGTCGGTCGACCGGGCGGTCGACCGACATGCACTACTGTGCATGTGTGCACATCGGTCGACCAACCGGTCGACCAGGAGCAATTATAGTGCTCTCTATTTTTCCCTGGTCGACCAGACCGGTTGACCGACAGAGAGGCTCACTCTCTGGTTGGGACTGCGGTCGATCGTTCCGGTCGACCGGCTTCTCAACAGTCAGAAATCCGACCGTTGACGGTCGACCGGCCGGTCGACCGGCTTCAGTCAGAAAATTCTGACAGATTCCAACAGCTATATTTTTCTGACTCCTTTTGTGTTGGGTTTCTCCCCAATGACTCTTTTGACCCTTGTAACTCAGTTTTCATCCCTTATAAATAGAGGAGTGTTCTACAACTAAAATACACAAGTTTGATAAAAAGATTTACAAGTTTTCAAAAGCTTAGCCTTTAGTAAAAGAATTTTCTTTGTGCCAAAATTTCCAATCTTTAGCTTGAAGCATTCCTCTACTTCTCTCTAGTTTTTGTGCACTACACAATCTCAAAGTATCATCTCCTCATCTTGGTTATAGGGTTGTGCAAGTGAGCCTTTTTGATCAAGTGTGATCACCTTTTCTACATTGTGAGAAGTTATAGAGGCATCAGCCTCAAGCGAGCTAGTGTGCTCCAAGTTGGTGTTGCGGCACTGCGAGAGATAGGACAAGTGTGTCCTTGTATTGACGATCCGGTGGGATCACCAATAGTGGAAATCCTTCATCATATTGAAGGCGGGGACGTAGAGTGTGGCTCGAACCTCAGAAAATATCTTTGTATTTGCGATTATCCACTTTTCTCTAAACTCTATCTCTCCACTACTTGCTCTGTTAATTGCCTATTTTCTTGCAAGTTCTTTTAATTGATGCTTATTGCTTAAATAGTTTTAAATCCGCATTATTTGTCATTTAGATTTGCCATCAACTATTCACCCCCTCTAGATGATTTCAATTGGTATCAGAGCCTAACCCTTGCATTTGGTTTAACCACCTTAGGGAGATCCTCATATTTGGCTATATCTATTTGTTGCATTATTATTTGTTGTGCATTTCATATTTGTATTCATGGCATCTGTTGAGTTTTCTAGCATCAAGTCCCCACCTAAATTTGATGGTTTGAACTTCCCTATTTGGAAGGTCAAAAAGAACCTCTTTCTAAGACCCCTAGGAGTTAGAGTTGCTAGGGCCATCACTAAAGAATTTATTGAACCTCTCACTGATGAGAGAACATGGTCCGAAGATACCACTAAGGACTATGAGGCCAATGCTAAAGCCCAATATGCACTCACCCAAGCTTTAAATGAAGATGACCTCTCACGCATCATTAATTGTAAATCAGCATTTGAAGTTTGGAATGTTCTTATTGTGACTCATGCGGGAACATATCAAGTCAAGAGATCCAAAATTGACTTAATCTGTTCTCAATATGAGAATTTTTATATGCTTGAGAATGAATGCATTGATGATATGCTCACCCGTTTCACCAAGATCACTAATGCCCTATCTTCTTTAGGTGACACGATTGATAATGACCAAAAGATCCGGAAGGTCATTAGAGCTCTTCCCAAATCTTGGGAAGTCAAGGCAATCACCCTCAAGGAGCTCAATGATAGAGAGGAGATGGACTTCTCCTGCTTCATCGGCAATCTCAAAACCCATGAGATGGAGATGAAGGTTAGAGAAGAAAGGGAGGCACCAAAGAAGAAAGCCCTTGCTTTCAAGGCCGTTCCATCTATTGGCCCAAGGTTACAATCAACCGATTTTTGAGTTTTGATGATTACAAAATATATATAGTTATTTGTACTAATCATTTTTAGTGTTTAAAGTAAGTTTCAGGGTTCTAAGGATTCATGGTGTGCTCTTCCCTAAAGGAAGATCGTTTTGACGCAAGTTGGTTCATTTCGGGTTCAATACTCAAGATTTTCAAGATCATATATGGAGGAGCCCACTTGAAGACTTTGTAGTCAACTAGAACTCTTGTAAAAGTTAGTTTGTTAAATTTTGAGGTTGTGGTAGGTTGGCTCAAGGAACACTCAGACACTTTCACTTTTCCAAAATATCGTTTTCATTTTTTTTGTATTTGATTTAGGTTCATGCTTTGTTTTCTAATACATGATTCAAATTTTTATAAAATTTTATATCTTGGTTATATCATGTATTCCTACCTTTTCAGCATGATACTTAGTCATATACCCTAACAAAATTAATTTGAAAAATTTCTAAAGTTCAGATATTTTCTTAAAAAAAATCTGTTTTAGACTTGGCTGGTCGATCGACCGGTCGACCGACCCTAGCATGCACATTTTGTGCATGTCCGTCGGTCAACCGACCGGTCGACCGACTAGGATCACCTTGCTCTCTGTTTTTGGCCGGTCGACCAGGTCGGTCGACAGTCAGTTATAATCAAAATTTCTTTTGGTGTCCGGTGGACTGAGTTCAACGGCTAGTTTGCCAGTTGGACTGCCGGTCGACCGGGCCGGTCGACCGACAGCCGTCTGCTGCCACCAACGGCTAGTTTTTCAGAACTTTTTATTGGGATTCCTTGGTGATTTTGATGTCTGCTTTTTTTGAAATTTTGGCAGCTACTCTATGACCTAATAACCTAGTTTTAATCATATTTTGATCTCCTCAAATCCCTATAAATAGAGGGGATTGGTCACTTGCTAATTACAAGAAATATTTCCTATTGTTTTCAAGTTTTGAAAGAAAGAAAAGTTTTCCAAAGCCTTCAATTCTCTTGTGCATTCTTGGTTAACTATTTTCAGTTGTTTTCAAAGCAATTTTTCTTTGCAACTGAGCTTGTTTTCTCACTACACTCCTTGAGCCAAAATATCCTCCTCATTCTATAAGGAAGTTGTAAAGAGAAGTTTGTGATCCTTTGTTGATCACTTGGTTACTTGGTTACTTATTCTTCTTGCCTTGTAATTCCTCTTCGGTAGAGGATTGGGTTGGTGGAGTTCAGTACTCCGGTCTTCGGTAGACCTATTGTAGTTGGTGGAGTTCGGTACTCCGGTCTTCGGTAGACCTATTGTAATTGGTGGAGTTCTGTACTCCGGTCTTCGGTAGACCTTGTAATTCCTCGGTGGATATAGTGGAAACCCTTCACGGTGGTGAAGGCGGGGACGTAGAGCTCGGTGCTCGAACCTCGAAACAAACTCTTTGTGTTTGCGATTGATTTCCTTTCTTTGCTTTCTTTATTGCTCTTCTATTCTTGTTTGTGCACTTTATTTCTAACTTGTGTTATACCTTGTGTGCACTTCATCATTGCATTCTTTTCATTCCTTTCATATTTGTCAATCATTACTCATACAACAAGATTGTAATACGCACCTCAAACTCTTATCTAGAGGAATCACGAGGAAGGAGTTTAGAGCCCTTCACCAGGTATCCGACTCCTAGTCTTGTTTTGGGTGATCGTTGCATAATTTATTCATACTTGTTTAAAAAGATTGTTAGATTAGCATTTACACCTATTCACCCCCCTCTAGGTGTTTTTCAATTGGTATCAGAGCTTTGGTCTCTAGGCTCTTGGCTTAACAACCTTTGAGAGATCCTTATTGCTAATCATTTTTCATACTCATTCACTTAGTAAAGATGGCCGAAGGAATTAAGACCCCACCAAAGCTTGATGGCCTTAACTTTCCCATATGTAAAGTTAAGATGACTGTATTTTTGCAATCCCTAGGAAGCCGGGTTGCAAAGGCGGTGACCAAACCATTAGTGCACCCCCCCGTTGATGAATCCACTTGGTCCGAAATTGAGACTAAGGAATTTGATTCTAATGCTAGGGCACACTATGCATTGCTTCAAGCACTTAATGATGATGATATCTCTAGAGTCATTCATTGCAAATCCGCTCATGAGATTTGGACTCACTTGCTTGTTACACATGAAGGGACTTCACAAGTGAAGAGGGCAAAAATTGACCTTCTTTGATCCCAATATGAAAAATTTTCTATGCAAGACAATGAAACAATAGATGATATGGTTACAAAATTTATAAAGATTACTAATGAACATTCTTCTCTAGGTGATGTCATTGACAATGACCAAAGAGTAAGGAAGATCATTCGGGCTCTCCCTCAATCTTGGGAAGTCAAAGCCACTACCTTGAAGGAATTTAATGACAAGGAAGAGATGGAGCTTATAGGTCTCATTGGGAACCTAAAGACCCATGAGATGGAGAGGAAAGCAAGAGAAGAAATAGCTCCCTCCAAGAAGAAAACTATTACCTTCAAGAGTCATTCCATATCTTCCGACGAAGATAATGAAGAAGATGATGATGAGGAACTTTCACTTCTTGTTAAGAATGTCCGGAAAATGTACAACAAGGCAAAGTTCCAAAATAAAAAGAGATGGCAATTGTGGGAACTTGGGACATATTGTTGCGGAATGCCCGAATAAAGTCAAGCCTTCCACCTCAAAGAAGCCATACAAAAAGAAAGCACTAAGGGCTACTTGGGATTCCTAGAGTGAATTCGAGGAGGAAGTTGACACCGCCAACATGTGTTTCATGGCTAATGAAAGCACAAGCAAGGTAACCCCTACCACTTCTCTTGATGATGATCTTTCCATGGATGAATTAGGAGAAGCATTTGTTGAACTCTCACATAATTATGATTTTCTAAAGAAAAAGTATTTAAAAAGGAAAAAGGAAAATGAGTCTCTTAATCACCAAGTTTTTACTCTTTCTAAAGAAAAAGATGAATTACTTTCCACTCTTGTTTTCACCCAAAAAGATTTTGATAATTATAAGATTTCTTGTAAAGGTAAGTTTCCACAAGTTGATAAAAATGAGATTGTCATGCTAAAAGAGAAAATTGATTCTTTAGGAGTAGTTTTGAAAAAAAATGTGAATTTGATAAGAATAGACTAGAGGCTATGTTTCCTAAGAAACATGCCCCTAAGAAACATATACATGCTATTCATGCTCATGCTTATAGATCACAACCTTTACATCATGCTAAACATCCTAAACATGTTCACACTCCACACACACATCATGCATACATGTATGGTAAAGTATTTTCATGCACATATTGTGGCCGTAAAGGTTATTTGGCTAGATTTTGCTATGATAGACTAAATGCTTCACATAATAATTTTTGGGTTCGGAATATTAACTTTCAAGGACCCAAGAGAATTTGGGTTCCAAAGTAAACAAAGTTGTTAAATGATGTAGGTACCTTCCAAGGCCTAACGACGTAAAGGATTGTGGTATCTTGATTGTGGTTGCTCAAGGCACATGACTTGGGATATCAACAACTTTGCAACCCTATCAAGATACTATAAAGGTAGCACCGTCACCTTCGGAGATGATGCCAAGGGAAAAATCATCGGTATTGGTAATGTTAAACTTGGTACATCCCCTTTAATAGAAAATCTTGTTTTAGTTAATGGCCTCAAGCATAACCTCTTTAGTGTTAGTCAACTTTGTGACAAAGGTTTTGATGTTGTTTTTGATAATTTAGCTTATAAAGTTTTTGATAGACAATCTAACACATGTATATTTTTTGGTTTTCGTGAAAACAATGTATACATGATTGACATGTCTAATATGTTTTGCAATGCTACTTGTTTAAAAGCCCTCGATGATGACTCTTGGTTGTGGCATAGAAGATTAGGCCACATTTCTTTTGACCATCTATCTAGGTTAAACAATAAGGAAATGGTGAAAGGTATTCCTTACTTGAACTTTGAAAAGGACCGCGTTTGCGACGCGTGCCAACTTGGGAAACAAACCAAGTCCTCTTTCAAGTCAATTAAGGATATCATGACATCACGTCCCTTGGAGTTCATCCATATGGATTTGTTTGGTCCTACTCAAACCAAAAGTCTAAGTGGGAATCGTTTTGCTTTTGTTATAGTTGATGATTTCTCACGTTTTACATGGGTTTTCTTTTTGGAACACAAAAATCAAGCCTTTTCATATTTTCAAGCCTTTAAGAAAAGAGTTGAAAAGGAAAAAGATTCTTCTATTTTAAGAATAAGAAGTGATAGAGGTGGTGAATTCAATAACCATTCCTTTAGCACTTTTTGTGAAGAACATGGAATTAAGCATGAACTATCTTGTCCTAGAACTCCACAACAAAATAGAGTCGTTGAGAGGAAAAATCGGACATTACAAGAGATGGCTAGGACAATGATAAATGAATATGGTCTCCCTCATTATTTATGGGCCGAGGCCGTTAAACACATCTTGCTATATATCAAATCGAGTTTCCTTATGGAAAAATACTTTAAAAACATCTTTTGAGATCTATTTTTCTAGAAAGCCAAATGTTTCAAACTTTAAAGTTTTGGATGCAAATGCTTTGTTTTGAACACAAAAGATAATTTAGGTAAATTTGATGCAAAGTCTTATGAAGCAATTTTTGTTGGTTATTCTCTTACAAGTAAAGCTTATAGGGTCTTCAATAAGTCATCTTTGACTATTGAAGAATCTATACATGTTAAATTTGAGGAATCTAATGTGTTTGTTAAGAATATTGTAGAAATAGATTCTTTAAATTAAGATATGGAGAGAGTTACTATGAAGGACTCGCCTACTATTGAAGACAAGCCAAAGGATGATGGAGGAAATGGAGCTCAAGATAATGAGGCTCAAGGGATTGAAATTCAAGAAGTTGAAGTGGAGCCTACTCAAACTCTTCCAAAAGATTGGAGATACAATCCACATCATCCTAAGGATCTTATCATAGGTGAAGTATCTAAAGGGGTAACTACTCGTGCTAAACTTCATGATTTTTGTGGACACTTTTCATTTCTCATGTTGAACCAAAGAACGTTCTCGAAGCCGAGACCGACTCATATTGGTTGCTAGCCATGCAAGAGGAGCTCAATCAATTCGATCGCAACCAAGTTTGGCATCCTGTTCCTAGGCCCCACGATAGACCAACAATTGGTACTAAGTGGATCTTTAAGAACAAGTTGGATGAGTCCGGTAACGTTATTCGGAATAAAGCTAGGTTAGTAGCCCAAGGTTACACTCAAATCGAAGGTATCGATTTTGAAGAAACCTTTGCACCCGTAGCACGGCTTGAAGCCATACGGATGACACTTGCATTTGCTTCTTATGAAGATTTTAAGCTTTTTCAAATGGATGTAAGGAGTGCCTTCTTAAATGGATTTAATGAAGAGGAGGTGTATGTTGAACAATCCCCCGGGTTTGTTGATCCTACACATCCGGATTTTGTTTTTAAACTTGACAAAGCACTTTATGGTTTAAAACAAGCCCCAAGGGCTTGGTATGAAAGACTTTCTTCTTTTCTAATTTCAAATGGTTTTAAGAAAGAAAAAATAGATACTACTTTATTTACAAAGCATGTTGAAAATGATATTCTTATAGTTCACATTTATGTGGATGATATCATATTTGGTTCTACTAATGAAAATCTTTGCCAAGCTTTTGAATCATGTATGAAGGAAGAATTCGAGATGTCTATGATGGGTAAGCTTAACTACTTTCTTGGACTCCAAATCAAGCAAAGGAAAGATGGGATCTTCATAAATCAAGCCAAGTACACGAAGGAACTAATCAAGAGATTTGGGCTTGAAGGGGCTAAAACAAGCAAAACTCCCATGGCAACAACTACCAAGCTTGACAAGAACGAACAAGGTACAAGTGTAGATATTAAGCTTTACCGTAGCATGATTGATAGCTTGTTGTATTTGACGGCTAGTAGGCCAAATATTATGTTTTGTGTATGTCTTTGTGCTCGATTTCAATCGTGTCCTAAAGAGTCCCATTTGGTTGCGGTAAAACGCATTATTAGATACCTTAAGGGCACCATTGAAATGGGTTTGTGGTATCCAAAAATCGGACAATTTTCAATGACGAGTTTTTCGGATGCCGACTATGCGGGTTGTAGAGTAGATAGGAAGAGTACAAGTGAAACATGTCAATTTCTTGGTAATTGTCTTTTTTCTTGGTCTTCCAAAAAGCAAAATTTGGTGAGCCAATTAGCTAGCTCTCCAAGTGAAAGACCAAAAGGTACTTTGCCTAGTCAGCCACTAGTTAACCTAAAAAACTCCAATCAAGCGTATGAAATTCAGGATCCGTCGATCAACCAGTTCAATACCGTTCACACACATTGATCTGGAAAGAAGATGGATAACCAGGTCTACCAATAGAAAAGTCTAGTCCATACTGATCCTACTCTAGCCTCCACCTCTGCTAGTTCCTCCCAATCTACTCCTCAAACATCTGACGAGGACAAAGCTGCTAAACATGTTCATAAGTCTGTAGCACCCTTTCCCAATAGGCCATTTTTTTGATCGTGGGCGGAACTAGCACTCAAAAATGTGTATTATGTGAAACTGATGTAAAAGCTCGAATGTGCTAATGTACCCTCGATACTTCCGTTATAGCATTGGCTTAACGGGTCGAATCCACAGGGAAGGGAGGCGATAGAAGCATTAACAGTCTCTATTCATGTCAGTTGTTAATACTTCTTCTTTGTTGAAAGAATGAGAAAGAAAGTGAAAAGAAAAGAAAATGAAATCCAGAATGTGGTAGGTGAGGAGAGCGATGAAAACGGCTATGTAAAAACAAAAGTGAAGTGCTTTGGAAATCAAAATAGAAAAAGAGATGGAACAAGGTTGAACTAAGAAGGATGGTAAAAACATAGATAGAAAAATGAGAAAAAAGTTTGGAAAACGATTTCTAAATCAAGCTAAAAGAAAACTCATGGCTACTAACTACTAAATGCTCCACTAATCATGCTAACCTCTTCGAGATAGTTGCCTCACATTTTGATCCTTGGCCATCACAATCCTTGGCTCCAAGAGACGGTACAAAGCATGACTCATGGATGGTTCATCACATTCAAAACATTGCATCAAGAACAAACTAATACAAGCATCACTCATTACACTACTAGCATGAAATAAAGGAGCGTGAAATAAAAGAGAGCTAGCTTGGTTAGCAAGTTAGCAAGTTAGATGTTAGAACCCATCATCTTTGGCCATCAATGGCTCTTGCAAGAACATGGCCTTGTAGAGGCAACCTGATTCACGTGGATTATCAAGTAAGTGGTTAGATGGTTAGTGGTTAGTAGTTATATTGCCATGAAAAGAAAAACTAGAAAGAAATCATATAGAAGGTGAAGGAGATTACATTGGAAGAGAAAGGAGGCATCTTTACATAGAGTGTCACTCTCTATTACATCAATCCCTTGCTTTCTCTCTCTAGAAATCACTCATCCCTACTACAATGATCTAAGAAAAATAAATAAAAAATACAAGAAATGAAGAGCACTCACCTACACTACACTAAAATCTGCACCTACTCCTAAAAACGAAGACTGCTCTCGGTTTGGGCCATTGCAGGGGTATTTATAGCCTCAGAAGCATCCAGAAGACGAGACGGGGCCACGCGTCGAAAATTGACGCGTGGCTCCGTTGTATTGCCACAGATCCGCGGCTTTTGTCGCGAATCCGCGGCAAAACCAGGGAGAGAGCTCCCTGGTTTGGTCCGTGGCTCCGTCGGGCTTCGAGACACTTCCTGGTATATTCTGTTTCTGGTAAATTCGTCTGATATGCGCAAGAGGCTAGGTTCATTGTATCTTCTAGATGATCCCTTACTTGGCCTCAAAGTAATGCGGATTTAATTACCCTTAATTTTGTTCAATTAAGCTCTTATTCCATCTTTGCCCTTGAACTTTGAATTTACCTGCAATAAAGACCAAAACACGGTTTAGATCGACAATTTATTCATAAATCGGTGGGAGAATGCGATATAATAATGCAGAATTGTAGACTAATCACACCCCCACACTTATTCTTTTGCTCGTCCCGAGCAAAACAAGAAAAGAAAAACTATTCTACAAAGGTTATTACACCACTTTCGCAGGTGACGCGATTGCACTGAGCGTGTGCAACAAGCCCTTAAACCTCTAGGTTACCCTAGATGAGGAGTGTTGTCTCCTGAGGGTTTTCAGCGAATTGCACCCACAAAATTCATAAAGAAAGAAGACAATTGTTAGTATTTTGAAAACACATTTTGAAGGAGAGACAAGTTTACGAAATATTTTTGCAAAAATATAAGTGATCTAAGGTCATAAGTCCACCACAAATCATTCTTCCTTAAACTTAGTCTCTATGCATGATCTTATCTTCAATTAAGGTAAGAATTCAAAATTGGATTGAATATTTTATCTTTCATAATACCTAGATAATATGCACTTTGTGATAGTGAAGATTTCTGGGACTTCAACTCCAACCATCAAGCCATTTTTTTTTATCGTGGGCGGAACTAGCACTCAAAAATGTGTATTATGTGAAACTGATGTAAAAGCTTGAATGTGCTAATGTACCCTCGATACTTTCGTTATAGCATTGGCTTAACGGGTCGAATCAACAGGGAAGGGAGGTGATAGAAGCATTAACAGTCTCTATTCACGTCAGTTGTTAGCACTTATTCTTCGCTGAAAGAATGAGAAAGAAAGTGAAAGAAAAAGAAAATGAAATCCAGAATGTGGTAGGTGAGGAGAGCGATGAAAACGGCGATATAAAAACAAAAGTGAAGTGCTTTGGAAATCAAAATAGAAAAAGAGATGGAACAAGGTTGAACTAAGAAGGATGGTAAAAACATAGATAGAAAAATGAGAAAAGAGTTTGGAAAATGATTTCTAAATCAAGCTAAAAGAAAACTCATGGCTACTAACTACTAAATGCTCCACTAACCATGCTAACCTCTTCGAGATAGTTGCCTCACATTTTGATCCTTGGCCATCACAATCCTAGGCTCCAAGAGACGGTACAAAGCATGGCTCATGGATGGTTCATCACATTCAAAACATTGCATCAAGAACAAGCTAATACAAGCATCACTCATTACACTACTAGAATGAAATAAAAGAGCATGAAATAAAAGAGAGTTAGCTTGGTTAGCAAGTTAGCAAGTTAGATGTTAGAACTCATCATCTTTGGCCATCAATGGCTCTTGCAAGAACAAGGCCTTGTAGAGGCAACCCGATTCATGTGGATTATCAAGTAAGTGGTTAGATGGTTAGTGGTTAGTGGTTAGATTGCCATGAGAAGAAAAACTAGCAAGAAATCATGTAGAAGGTGAAGGAGATTACATTGGAAGAGAAAGGAGGCATCTTTACATAGAGTGTCACTCTCTATTACATCAATCTCTTGCTTTCTCTCTCTAGAAATCACTCAGCCCTACTACAATGATCTAAGAAAAAGAAATGAAAAATACAAGAAATGAAGAACACTCACCTACACTACACTAAAATCTGCACCTACTCCTAAAAACGAAGACTGCTCTCAGTTCTGGCCATTGCAGGGGTATTTATAGGCCTCAGAAGCATCCAGAAGACGAGACGGGGCCACGCATCGAAAATCGACGCGTGGCTCCGTTGTATTGCCGCAGATCCGTGGCTTTTGCCACGGATCCGCGACAAAACCAGGGAGAGAGCTCCCTGGTTTTGGTCCGTGGCTCCGTCGGGCTTCGAGACACTTCCTGGTATATTCTGTTTCTGGTAAATTCGTCCGCAAATTCGTCTAATATGCGCAAGAGGCTAGGTTCATTGTATCTTCTAGATGATCCCTTGCTTGGCCTCAAAGTAATGCGGATTGAATTACCCTTAATTGGGTTCAATTAAGTTCTTATTCCATCTTTGCCCTTGAACTTTGGATTTACCTGCAATAAAGACCAAAACACGGTTTAGATCGACAATTTAATCATAAATCGGTGGGAGAATGCGATATAATAATGCAGAATTGTAGACTAATCACTTAGGTACAACAATAAGAATATACACATGGAGGAGATACTTGAGATGTTTAACCCGATCAAACTGAATGTGCCTCTTCTTGACGCTATCTAACAAGTCCCAGCTTATGCCAAATTTCTTAAGGATATGTGTACGAAGAAGAGAAAGACAAATGTGCCTAAGAAAGTGTTCTTGGCAACCAATATAAGGGAAATTCTATCTGGTCCCATTCTGGTGAAATACAAGGATCCTAGATGTCCCATAATTTCCTGAATCATAGGACAAACAAAAATTAGCATAGCACTCCTTGACCTGGGAGCAAGTATCAACTTGCTACCTCTCTCAGTATACCAGCAACTTGGGTTGGGCGAGCTGAGTCCAACTCGAGTCACCATTCAGCTAGCTGACCGATCTGTGAAAATCCCGAAGGGAGAAATTACAGATGTCCTTATTCGGGTCGGGGATTTCATCTACCCTGTTGACTTCATTGTGCTTGAGACCCAACCTGTCTCAAATCCGCGGTCTCATACTCCGGTCATCTTAGGACGTCCATTTCTTGCTACAACTAATGCCATAATCAACTGTAGGAACGGGTCCATGCGATTGACCGTTGGAAACATGGCGAAGGAAGTCAATGTCTTCAATCTCGAAAGATAACCCAGGGATATCAATGATCAGATGTTTGAGGTCAATTCCATTGAAAATCTGACCAGTGAGCATGAGGAAAGTATGGAGATAAAAACAGAGGTAGAGTTTGATATGGAGTTCGAGGATTTTAATCTAGACCAGATCGTAGATTCGGTAGTGGACTGGGCGTCAAGCCCAAGTGTACCTCATCATAGGATTGAAAATTCAGAGATTGCCTCTAATGAAGCAACACCTTCCCTAGAGCTAGAAACCTTACCTGAACACATCAAGTACGCCTACCTAGGCGGAAGAGAAACCCTGCCAGTCATTATAGCATCCCACCTGACTGAGCAACAAGAGGACAACTTAATGTCTATTCTGAAAAGACATAGGGAAGCCATTGGATGGACAATGCAGGATATCAAAGGGATAAGTCCAGCCATAGTTCAATACAAAATCCATTTAACCGATGAAGAAACTCCCAGGAGGGACCCCCAACGCAGGCTTAACCCATTCATGCAAGAGGAAGTAAAAGCAGAAATTATGAAACTATTAAACAATGAGATCATTTATCCCATTTCTGATAGCCAATAGGCTAGCCCGGTACATGCGGTCCAGAAGAAAGCTGACTTTACGGTGGTTGAAATAAGCAAAAAGAGTTGGTACAAAACAGACTGCCTACCAAGGCTCGTGTTTGTATCGACTACAGAAAGTTGAATGTGGCTACCTGTAAATACCACTTCCTGTTTCCCTTTATTAACCAAATGCTTGAACGCTTGATTGGACATAAGTACTATTGCTTCCTAGATGGGTACTTGGGATACAATCAAATCCCCATTGCTGCAGAAGACCAGGAAAAGACCACGCTCACCTGCACGTTTAGAACCGTTGCTTACTGACGCATGCCCTTTGGATTGTGCAATGTTCCCGCAACATTCCAACGGTGCATGCTTAGTCTTTTCTCCAACATGGTAGAACATTTTCTTGAGATTTTTATGAATGACTTCTCCATCTACGGAGATTCATTAGATCAGTGTCTTCATCTTCTAGAGTTAGCTCTGCAAAGATGCAAGAAGAAGAATCTAACTCTAAACTGGGAGAAATGTCACTTCATTGTGAGACAGGGGATTGTCTTAGGCCATGAGGTTTCTAAGAGAGGAATTGAAGTGGACAAGGCTAAAGTAGAAGTGATTGCTAAGTGTTTTGATTGAGATTTTACCTGCACACAAAAATAAGGAATTAGATTTAGAACAAGTTGTGCAAGGTTCTCAATTCGAATCCGCGGTAGTGGCTATGCGGGTCGTGATCCTCAGGGAGGGACTAGCGATATAAGCATTTGAGTAAGTTCTCTAAAAATTTATCTTTTTTTGGTTATTAAAAAGAAAATAATAAAATATTAGTTAAAGTTAGTTTAGATGAAAAAGTGATAATTACAATGAGATGGGAAAGAAAGGATTTGAAGGAGAGGTGTTGGTGACTTAATCTAAAACAAGAAAATAGAATAAACACTTACCTTCGTATGATCAATGAATTACGTGAAAACCTAACACGTTCTACATTGCTTCGGAGGCGTTGAACGCATAAACCATAGGATTGATCTCAGTCCCCTGTTCGCATTATATCATCAAGCTGGGAAAGAATGAAGTGATACGTACCTTGAGGAGGAGAACATCTCCATGAAGTATCGTTGGCACCCCCAAGATTTGTTATACTTGTGCTTTGGAAATCACTTGCAAGCTCATCAAAGACCAACAGAAATAAAATAGAAAAGGAAAAGAAAACAAAAAGGAAAATAAAGCAATGACACAAAAATAAATGTTACCTTTATTACTGGATACAATGGAAGAGAAGAGGAGCATACATCGGTGTCACTCTCAACATAGCCCTCTCCCTCACTTACATAAAAATTAAAAAAGAAAAGAAAACCTAAACTACAAGAAAGAAGAAAGCCTAAAACCCTAGATTTGGCCCTCTGGCTCTGGACGCTCTGTATGTTGCGTCTGCAGGGGTATTTATAGGTGCAGAAGGTAGTAGAGTCCAGTTTGAAGTCGTCCACGAAATCCCGTACCAGAATATGATTGAAATGCCGCGGAAACGCGGCTTGGGCCGCGTTTCCGCGGCTCTTGTGTGGCCTCTGGCCACGCGCTTTGGCGCGTGGCCTCCTCTAGTCCGTCTATCTGGGATTTTCTTTCTGGAAGTTGAATCTCGTTTTTTTATCTTGGGATTTAGATATAACTTGGGAAGCAAGTTACCTAGATCCCAAATCTTTTATCCACGAATTTCCTTCTCTTTTTTGGCTTTTATCCTCATCCTGCAAGTGTTTAGGGTTGAATAGAAGTCTATCCTTCCCTCTTCTTTAATATTTGCAACTTTGGCCCTTATGTATTTGCAATTTTGACAATTAATATTTGCACTTTTGCACTTGGGCTTGAATATGGGCTTTTGGGCTTCTTTTAGACTTTATTTATTATTAAAATAAGAACTCAAGGCCTGCACACAATAAATCATAAAATATTAGTAAATGTGCAGAATTATAGGAAAAATATGAAAATGTGATGGCAAATATAATGATAAAAATGCACTTTTCACTACCAATCACACCCCAACACTTATCTTTTTGCTCGTCCTTGAGTAAAAATCAAAGAGAAAATTAATCTAACCTAACTCACTTTCGTAGGAATCACGGTTGCACTTAGCATGTACAACAAGCCGTTAAACCCCTAGGTTACCCTAGAGGACGAGTGTTGTCTCGTGAGGGTTTTCAGCGGATTAAACCCACAAAATCCATAAAAAGGAAACTATTTGAAATACTTTTGAAAAGACTAAGTAATCTATAAGTTTTTAGGATCCTCATTTTTATTCATACTTAGACTTAGTCTTTATAAAGTAAATTGTTATCCAATTTATGTAAGGGTCAAAATTGAACTTCTAATATAGTCTTTTTTGTTACCAAAAATCATATGCATCCTTATGAATTTTTACTAGGAATTACTTAACTTGGACTCTCATGCCTCTTTATTATTTTTATAACTTCATCTAATTTTCTTTCGTGTAAGTATCAAGACTTCTTGAGGCCCTCATACCTAACTAATTGACTAATAGATGTATAAATATAAATTTTTTTTTGGCATGTATAACTCATCTAATTTTCTTTCGTGTAAGTATCAAGGCTTCTTGAGGCCCTCATACCTAACTAATTGACTAATAGATGTGTTAATACATGTATAATATTTCTTAGTTTTCTTAGGCTTTCTAATCCACCCATGTAACGAACTTAAAGTTGATGACTCCCAAACCGGTTGGCTTTAGGGCACCAGGTTAGAAAATACCCCGCGAACTCAAATTCGAGTGAACTAGGCCCCAAAACTAAGGACTTTATTTTATTTACTCACCTTTAGGCATGCTTCCTGAGGCACTTGTATCAGCTTAATTTGTGATTTTTTTTTATGAGGCACAAGGTCTTTGTCATAGAATCCTAGATATGCATTAGGTATGCACATTTCATTAAGGTAAAAATTAAGACTAACTACTTATTCAATTTCTCCTCCTATATCTAAAATTTAAACAATTTATTTATTTTGACCAAGTTTTTAGAAATCCTAATCATGATTTTCCTATGTCTTAAGATTAACTAAGATTTCTTTTAAAAGATAAGTCAGAATATTATCCTTTTTATAATTTTTTTTTGTTAGCAAATTATTTTGTCAGTTTCTACCTATGTTAGTATGTTAGTAAAGCCTACCCCCACACTTATCTCATGCATTGTCCTCAAATGTATGAATGAATGCATTTATGCATGAAAAAGAACAAGGGAAGGCAGAAGTTACCTCAAGGTGGTGGTTCCAGTGGTGGTCTAATTGGTCCACGAAATGCGGCCCAATCTACTTTTTGTGGAATTCGGGGGAACCCACCAGTTATTTTTCTTATATAACCCACTAAAATGTATGTATAATTATTTTTTAAAATTACCACCCCATCAAATTTCCAAATTTCATAATAAATTTTGGAGTCAATTGTGTCAACCTCCTTGTCCCAAAATGCAGTATGAAAAGATGGAATTATTGACTTGGACGTAGGAAGTACGGGAACGAATACCGGCTCAGGAAAGAAACTTAAATCAAGTAATGGTTCAGGAGTCGGGCTAGGTTCAGGAAGTGGGTCCAAATCAATAAGTTGAAGCTCAAGTCTACAATAATCTTCCCACAATAGAATGTGACTTAATGTTGGTGATTCAAGTTCAGGAATGATAGGTGTGGGAATCAAAACTGACTCTAAAAGATTACCTAAGTTGGGTAACAAAATAGGAGTCAATAATGATTCGGGAATTTTAACTTGATCACAGATTTGAGAATCTAGGTCACATATCTCATTGGGTACAATTTCATAAAAATGAGAACTTGCCAATTTATCCATGGGACTTTTAAAATTGGAAAATTGGTCAAGTTCAATATGTTCATCAAAAATGGGTGATTCAATTTCATAATGAATTAGAACAGGATCCAATGTTGACTCGGGAAAAGTGAAATCAGGTGAAGATACCGGAGTCATTATTGAATCAGGAAGTAAAATTGAATACCAAGTGGAAGATCATGATCATATTCATGCTCAAGTTCTATTTCAGGAAAGAAAAAACTTGCCAAGTTATCAAAATTTGAAGTTTCGGCAAGTTCACATAATGGCACTGAATTAGAATCTTGTTGTCCAAAGCAACTTGGTTCGTCGGCTCTAAGAGAGTGGTCAGCGATATCAGAAATGGCCGAACGGTGAGAACGTAAAGATTCAACCATCATATCTATATCATGATCACGGGCTAATCTAGCCTGAGTCATGGCTGCAAGCATCCTTTCATAGTTGATAGGTGCATCTTGTTGTGATTGGACTTGAAAGGATGAAGTGTAATCGTGATGAAGTTGTGAGTCGGTAGACTCACGCATTATCATGTCTGCGATTGATGGTAATTTTTGCTTGGACTCATGCATGCTCATCATTTCCTGGATAGATGGTAGTCTATTCTGACTGGGTGGATCTGAGTATAAATCTTGGGAATATTGTGTACAAGGTGGGGACGGAGGACAAGTCGGTTGAAAATTGGACTCGGGGGAGTCGAAACCCCATGAACTCTGTGAAGAGTTGAAATTGTTATGGAAATTATGGTCATAAGATGGGGGGTATGGGTTATAATCATTTAGATAAGACCATTCCAGCACACTAGGCTGGTCAAAGTTGTGATATGCCGGGTTGGTAATATCCGAAAAATAGTTAGGTTTGTAATATGGATTAAAATTGGAAAAATTATTATTATATGCCATATCACACCACACAAAAAAAAGAAAAAAGAAAACAAACAAATAAACAAACAAAAAGAAAAAAATTCTAACCTAAGTTAGGGTAGACCTATGACCTAGACGACTCCTAACTGGTTAGACTGTCCACGGGAGGTAGGGTGCAGACTTTGACCACAAGTTAATCAGCCAGGTCAGGGCAAGAGTGGTGGGAGGTTTTCCGTCAAAGACGTTCCTTAATTAAATAACCACCAATCTTTGGGCTTTCGGCCCTCAATCCCCTTCCTAGACACTGATTTGGCAGGAGTAAATTTCCAACACCGTTCCCCCTTAGGATAATCTCCTAATTGAGTCTGAGATGTCCCTAGGGCTAACGTCTATTAATTTTAAGTTAGGCTTGGGTTAGTGAGTGCTTGGGATATGATTTTTGGGCTAAGGAATGGTAATGAAATCCCCACCTTATCTTGTTAATGGGTTATGCCCTTAGAATAAATTTGTGCAAGTGTACAAAATATGTAAATAAGATTCACTCAAAGCATCAACCAAGAGATGAGTCGTATTCTACATGCAATGCGAACGTACCTTGCTCCAACACTCTTCAACAGTAAAATAAAGGAATTGAAAAGACACGTGCCTAATATGCAAACGTCTAATCAATTTTTATCTTTAACAACAAGTATTTTACTGTTGATAAATTAGCAGTAAGTAGGGTTATCACAGAACAAAGTTTAACAGAGCAGTAGACAGATATTGCAATTTGCAGCAACCTGCAAAAAGATGGATCAGTAGGGAACTACTCAGGACGCGATTTCGCGGCAATTACCGCGTTTTCGCGGCTCTGAAGTAGGCTTTTGTGCTCTGCCTTCGAAGGCAGAGGCACAGAGTTGCTATATGTCCACTTCTGCTTTCAGTTTCCCTGTTCTCCAAACCTGCAACAGAAAGAATAAAAGAATTAGTTAAAAAAAATTTTATTTTTAGAGAAAAACTTACCGTCCATCCCCGGCAACGGCGCCAATATTTTGATTGAGATTTTACCTACACACAAAAATAAGGAATTAGATTTAGAACAAGTTGTGCAAGGTTCTCAATTCGAATCCGCGGTAGCAGTGGCTATGCGAGTCGTGATCCTCAGGGAGGGACTAGCGATAGAAGCGTTAAAGTAAGTTCTCTAAAAATTTATCTTTTTTAGTTATTAAAAAGAAAATAAGAAAATATTAGTTAAAGTTAGTTTAGATGAAAAAGTGATAATTACAATGAGATGGGAAAGAAAGGATTTGAAGGAGAGGTGTTGGTGACTTAATCTAAAACAAGAAAATAGAATAAACACTTACCTTCGTATGGTTAATGAATTATGTGAAGACCTAACACGTTCTACCTTGCTTTGGAGGCGTTGAACGCATAAACCATAGGATCGATCTCAGTCCCCTGTTCGCATTATATCATCAAGCTGGGCAAGAATGAAGTGATACGTACCTTGAGGAGGAGAACATCTCCATGAAGTATCGTTGGCACCCCCAAGATTTGTTATACTTGTGCTTTGGAAATCACTTGCATGCTCATCAAAGGCCAACAGAAAATCAAATAGAAAAGGAAAAGAAAAAAAGGAAAATAAAGCAATGACACAAAAATAAATGTTACCTTTATTACTGGATAAAATGGAAGAGAAGAGGAGCATACATCGGTGTCACTCTCAACATAGCCCTCTCCCTCACTTACATAAAAATTAAAAAAGAAAAGAAAACCTAAACTACAAGAAAGTAGAAAGCCTAAAACCCTAGATTTGGCCCTCTGGCTCTGGATGCTCTTTATGTTGCGTCTTCAGGGGGTATTTATAGGTGCAGAAGGTAGTAGAGTCCAGTTTGAAGTCCTCCACGAAATCCCGTACCAGGATATGATTGAAATGTCGCGGAAATGCCGCTTGGGCAAGCCGCGTTTCCGCGGCTCTTGTGTGGCCTCTGGCCACGCACTTTGGCGCGTGGTCTCCTCTGGTCCGTCTATCTGGGATTTTCTTTCTGGAAGTTGAATCTCGACTCTTTATCTTGGGATTTAGATATAACTTGGGAAGCAAGTTACCTAGATCCCAAATCTTTTATCCACGAATTTCCTTCTCTTTTTGGCTTTTATCCTCATCCTGCAAGTGTTTAGGGTTGAATAGAAGTCTATCCTTCCCTCTTCTTTAATATTTGCAACTTTGGCCCTTGTGTATTTGCAATTTTGACAATTAATATTTGCACTTTTGCACTTGGGCTTGAATATGGGCTTTTGGGCTTCTTTTAGGCTTTATTTATTATTAAAATAAGAACTCAAGGCCTGCACACAATAAATCATAAAATATTAGTAAATGTGCAGAATTATAGGAAAAATATGAAAATGTGATGGTAAATATAATGATAAAAATGCACTTTCACTACCAATCACTAAGCCTCCATAACCCAAAAGCATCAAGGATATTAGATCCTTTCTAGGGCATGCTGGGCTTTACCGACAGTTCATTAAAGATTTTAGCAAAACGCTAGGCCCTTAACCAACCTGCTCGCTAAGGATGTGCCCTTTGATTTTAACGATGAATGTTTCAAGTCATGGGAGAAGTTTAAGCAAGAACTTATTTCTGCGCCTATTATTTCTGCTCCTAATTGGGCCCAACCGTTTGAAATCATGTGCAATGCCTCTGATTTTTGTATTAGTACTAATATAGAATAGCGCATCGACAATAGGCAACACGTGATTTACTACTCGAGTAGGACCTTGAATGACGCCTAACGGAATTATACAACGACTAAGAAAGAATTCTTAGCTGTTGTCTTTTTGTTAGGAAAGTTTCAGCCCTACTTGTTAGGCTCGAAGATGGTGATTTTTACGGATCACTCAGCACTAAACTACCTCATGACCAAGAAAGAAGCTAAAGCTCGATTGATTCGATGGATCCTTTTGCTTCAAGAATTTGACCTAGAAATTCAGGATAAACGAGGTATAGAAAATGTGGTTGCTGATCATTTGTCACTAATTCTGAACACACCTATCATACAAGATCCGATCAATGAGAATTTCCCATACGAGCACTTCCTGGCCATTTTCAAGGAACACTGGTATATGGACGTAGTCAATTACCTGGCCACAGGACATTACCCACTGACTGGACAAGGCAAGACCAGTGTCATTTCTTTGCCCAAGTACGGTACTTCTTCTGGGAAGAGCCGTATCTTTTTAAGTATTGTCCCGACCAAATTATTCGATGTTGCATACCAGAAGAAGAATAGAGGAGTGTGCTAAGCTTTTTCCATGAACTTGCATGCGGAGGACACTTTGGTCCCCGTAAGATTGTAGTGAAAGTTTTACAGAGTGAGTTTTACTGGCCCACTTTATTTAAAGATTCATAACACTTCTGCAAGACATGTGCAAATTGTCAGAAGATTGGAAAATTTTCAAGAAGAGACATGATGCCCCAGAACCCGATCCTTGAAGTTGAAATTTTTAATGTTTAGGGTATCGATTTCATGGGACCATTTCCTAATTCATTTGGCAAGTAGTTCATTTTGGTTGCTGTAGATTATGTCTCTAAATGGGTAGAAGTTGTACCAACTAAGGTCAATGACAACAAAGTGGTTGTCAAATTTCTCAAAGAAAACATTTTCTCCCGATTTGGCACCCCTAGAGCGATAATTAGCGATAATAGATTGAATTTCTGCAACAGAGTTTTTGAAGCTCTAATGCGAAAATATTCATTCAATCACAAGTTATCCACTCCGTATCATCCCTAGACAAATGGGTAGGTAGAAGTCACCAATTGACAACTTAAGTTCATTTTAGAAAGACTGTCGGAGAAAACCGAAAGGATTGGTCGGCTGTATGATCCCTAGCTAGTAATACAGTATTTTCATTTTTCTAAAAGTATTTATTTTGAATTACTGATTATTTTTATTTCATCAACTTGATTTATTATTTTCTTCCTTGTGATTATTTCTATTATTAAATATGGGAATTTATTTTTAAGATAGTAAATGGTAATTTGGTATTATGTTTACCGTTATTTATCATTGACATTTCTTTTGCTAAATTATTATTATTATTTCATTTCCATTAGTTGTTAATATTATAATAGTTATTTCTATTATCAATATTTTAATATGATTATTTGTTGCTATTACGAATATTGATTGATATTATTGGTAGTGGATATTCTATTATCATTTCGTTGTTAATTATTTTTATTATTATTATTAGTGCTACCATTATTTTATTTATTTTAATATTAGTATTATTAGTGATGTTGTTAATTTCTTTATTTCTATTGCTATAGTTGTTCCAATTATTACGTTTGTTTAGTAGTAGCATTATTTCCTTTCCCTTGTACCCTTTATCCTATTACCCATACCCGTTTGGATTCCATAACCCATTACCCGTTTCTATTTTCTAAATCCAAACCCATTTGGATCAAACCCACTACCCGTTACTCTATTTAGATCAACCTAAAACCCATTCCTAATCCAACCCGCTACCCATACCCAATAACCCATCTTATATATGATCCTATTTCTTAATCTATTTTTAATCCTAACCCTTAAACTAAAACCTAAATCTAATCACCATCTAAACCCCTCCCCAATGCACAGCCGCCTCCATCTCTCCCCAGCGCTCAGTCCAGCGTAACACCACCGTCGAGCCCTCCATCATCCCCACGGCACCTCTCTGGCGAGCTCCAAACTCCATCGCTATGGACATATACCCATGCCGAGCACATCCCCGAGTCAGGCTTGGCCGAGTCTCGTGCCAACGAACTGCTTTACGGTAGCCTCCTCATTCGCCGCCGTCGCAGGTGCCCGCCCCTCCACCCACACAGCAACCCCCATCTTCTCTCATCTGATCCACAGCAACAGCCCCACGTCCATCACCTCCCATGGCTGGATCACCATCCATCAGGCCCCTTTCGCTTGCCCAGGCCGTGCAGCAGCCGTAGCGAGATCCAGCACCGCCGAGTCTTCCCCCTTCTCCCTTGCTGTGTACAACACCCCCGTACACGAGAGCCCCTCCTCGGCCTCCGGCAACTCATCGACGAATCGCAGCAGCACAGGACAGCGCACCCGCAGCAGCTTGGCAGATCCCTTGGTCGTGAGCTTCCCCCCTTCTCTATTCATTTTTACATAGGTATTTATATTCATATATGGTGATTGGGTATTATTAGGTGTGTACTTAAATTAATGTGGTGATTTCAGTTGGTTGGTAATAATTTTGTTGTGGTTATGTACCTTATTTTCATTGGATATCTGTTTTCAAGTTTAGCTCACGCAACAACAAAGGCAAGCCAAGAAACACTCCTTAAACAATCCTACTCCGAGTCATTTTCCGGCTCTCTGCGGGATGCCGTTGATCGCCGTCGACAAGCGTGAACGTACCCCACGCCCTTCACGGCGAGTTGCTCTATCCAATGACACCCTCCGCGACCCTGGACGCCTCCGTCGGAGCCTCCGTCGGTGCGCCGCAAGATGCCCCGAGGTTAGCTTTATATTCTTGTATAATGGTATTTGTGTAATTATTGGGAAGTTATTTAAATGTGTTTTTATGTGTGCGTGAGTGTCTTTGCATGTTTAGATGCATGCATGTGTATGCATGATATATGGAATGCGTGTATGTTAATTAATTAATGTATAGGTAATTATAATTAATAATAGATATTTATTAATTTGGATATTTATGCATGGTATATATTTATGCATGAATTTATTCTTTAATCATTTATGTGAATATTTAGTGATTAATAAATGGGATTTAATTAAATTGGATATGTTTGCATTAAATTAATGTATATAGGTATATGTGTAATTATGCATCAGTATATATATAAGTATATTATATGTAGGCATGTTTATATATATGTATTGTTGTGTATGCTTGTATACGTATGCGTACGTGGGTGTGCACGTATGTGTCCGTATGCACGTGTGAGTGTTTAGCGTGCATTTATATTTATTTGTATATTTGGTTACATGCTACAGTATTCCGGATCAGTTGCAGAAGACCCGGACATGATTCGGATTCGTACCGTTGTGGACCCGACACACAGGAGATCCGAAGACCGATGCATGGGATGATTCGTAGACCAGTTCCAGTTCGTGCAGTGAAGACCAGACAGAGATTCGGTTCCGAAACAGCGTCATTTCATGTGAGTGTTCGTTCTTATGTATTTACCGTTATTGGTATGCTTTACATGTTAATCTTATCATTTCATGTGTTGGTAGTTTGTCACTGTTGGCTTAGGCCTAGTTTTGATATACCTTTGGACTGTAACTTGACTCGATCTATTGATTGGATAGATTAAGTAAATAGTTGGGCATCAGATAAATGTGGATCTTGTTTTTGGACATTGAGTTATTAGAGTTATATCATTTCATGAATAGATGATTACTGTTTCAGACTGGGACTATTTGTAAAGGAACTTGGACTGTACACATGGTTGATCTTATGTTGGATTGGTTTGTGATTGTGGTTTACGATCTACAATTTATCTGGACAATTATCAGATTTAATATTCGTTACTTGGTGATAATTCAGTTAAGAATTTATTCGGGTATTTAAAGACAGATGATATATTTCATGTAAAGTACTTTCCAGACTTGTTATTCTTTCATGGGAATAACTTAGGTGATGATTCATTTGAGTATCGATGATGGACTTGTTATGATGTTAGAGACTGGATTACTTGTTGCTTGGATCAGTATATGGACTTAGTTAGAGTTTGGATTGATCTGGGATTTATGTTATTTATATTGGATATTGATCAGTATTTAGATGTGACTGATTTTGTTGGATTGTGACTAGATATGTGGATATCTTACCTTTGACTTCGATATGTGATATCATATTGGTTTTGGATTAGTAGAAGCAAAAGTTCCTGGATGTACCAACTAATCATATCATTGAGTATGGGTGACTTGTTGGTATTGACTTAGAAGTGAACTATTTTGGATTGCAGTTGTTTAAGGATGTTTTCTATTTCAGTATCCGTTGACTTGTTGATCTCGAGGACATACCATTGTTTCGTGATTAGTTATTGATTACTTCACTTGATAGAGATTGAGCTATTGTGATAGTGACCTAGTTGATATCGGTGGTCTTGTATTTCAGAGTTATCAGCAGTCATCACTTTATCAGTTATTAGTGAGATTATTTGTTGGTGATCATATGACGTGTTCAGAGTTTATATGAGTTGGTAGATACCTGTACCAGTTACTAGTTGTTTGTGACACTATTGTGTTAGTAACTATATCTCAAGTACTCTATTCAGATGTCAGATATTAGTTGTCAGATATCACAGTTGTCGGATATCAGAGTTGTCAGATATCGTAGTTGTGAGATATCACGGTTGTCGGATATCAGAGTTGTCGGATATCATAGTTGTGAGATATCACAGTTGTCAGATATCAGTTATCAGTTACCAGTTATCAGATTATCAGCTAGTATTGACATCACTAGTTGTTGGAGATATCAGTTACTATTACATAATAACTCACACTGATTGCTTATAAATAAATGATATCATAACCCTGGGAAACAGGGGTAATTGCCTGATGATGCATGTCGTGTATTTTGGAAGGATTCTTATGGTACCGAGTTGTGGGTTCCAACCATGGGGAACCAGGGTAGTACTGGCTACCCATTTAGTTGTCAGTTGTCAGGGCTATGCCCGGATTACGGTGCCACACTAGTTGTCTTTTCGTGTGGGGTTGTGGTCTTTAGTTGTCATAGCCTTGCGGCTTGTCCTGGTTCAGTGCCAGGGGTGTTAGACCGTGGTACCGGGCATGCACGGTACTCTTCCAAAACACATGCACTACATTGGCAGGCAGTTACAACAACGATAACATTGTTTGATATGTGGGAAAACGGCTGTGGTATGGGACACAACTAAGTACTATATTAGTTAGGTTAATAACAACCAACCAGATTAGTGACATATAGGTTACACATTCAGACATCAGCTATTAGTCTACATTTGTGATAGTTGACTTTGATATCAGATGTTAGTTTACGGATGTGATAGTTGTCTTATATCCTTGTTCATGCTGTTATCAGTTATACTTCAGTTCAGTTACTTTATCATGTTATTCAGTTGTCTTATATTTGCAGTTTATCTTATTGCCTTATGCACATGTTTATATGCACGAGCTTTCCCTTTACACACACACTCACCATGGTCGCTTTCTGATGACCCTGGATTTGCACGTCCAGATATTGAACGGTTTGTTTCTAATGTGCAGGTGTTCGTTGAGGCTGTACGCTTCGCGAATAGATGGAGCTTCTCCCTATTCTATTCTGGTACTTTTATCTTTCTAGCCTTCGTATCATTTCCTGTTTCTTGTTATATCAGTTCAGTTGTTATTCCAGTCTTGATTCATATGATATCATGTGTGGTTGCTTATATGCGATATTGCAGTATTCAGTATTCATTACAATTTAGATTTACAGCTTGTTTCGGGTTACTTAAGGCTTAGCGCGTATACGTAAGGGATTTTCCTTGCGTATATGCGTTGCTGACTCATGTCGCGTCTCCGCTCCAGCGTATTTTGGGAAGCGGGGCGTGACATTGGCCAAACTCAACAACGCATTGTGGGCTTACCGCACTGCTTTTAAGAAAGTTCTGCCGATGTCTCCTTATAGAATCGTATTTGGAAAAGCCTTCATCTGCCGGTAGAGTTAGAACACCGTGCCCTTTGGGCCATTAAGCAACTCAATTTTAATTTGAGTAAGGCCAGTGAGCTAAGAAGACTACAGATCGCCAAATTAGAGGAGATGCGGAACGAAGCCTATAAGAAAGCTTGGATCACCAAAAGCAGAACTCAATTTTTTCATGATCAGATTATAAATCGGAAAAACTTTGCCCCGGGTGATAAGGTTTTGCTGTACAACTCGAGGCTTCATATTGTAACGGGGAAGCTGAAGACTCGTTGGTCTGGACCATTCATTGTGCGCACCATTTTCCCGCACGGTGCTGTGATTATTGTAGACCCTAAGAACAACACAGAATTCAAAGTGAATGGGCAAAGACTGAAGCCCTTCTTGACCACTGAGCCTATGACTCTGGATGATAGTATGCTGACTCTTTTCACTCCCGTCATATACCTGACCACTGCCATCCACACCACAACAAAAATAAAAATATTAAATACATAAAAATAGAAGTTTAAATAATATACAAATTGGGGGGTTCTTTGTAATTGTTTATATGATATAATCACCCATTACATAATTGTAAATGCCCATTCACCCTTAGGTTAGAATTGGAAATTCATTTTTTTACTCCTATTTATATTTCTCTCCCTTTCTCCGCTAACCTAAACCCATCCTTTGTTTCCAGATCTGGAAGAAGAAACTCACACACACCATCCATCCAAACTCCCTCTTCTCTCCACATCACAAGGCCGCGCCCAGCCTCTGTGGGCCGTGATTCCGCGGCTTTCCAGAGGACAGCCGTGTCACGCCAGGGCCCCTCCCCTCACCCTCCAAAACTCTGCGTCTGTCTCTGTCAGAGGGTCGCGCTAGGCCTTGTCCAGTCGCGGATCCGTTGCTGTCTAGGAGAGACAGCCGCACGGCTTTCCTCCTATCCAATTGTTTTTCTGAGCACTCTCTAGATCACCTCCTAGTTTGCTGTGTTGCTGCCTGGTGTTCTCCAGGCTATCCGTGGGTTGTTTCCCCCCAAGGTTTTCGGGGGAGGTTTGCAAATTCTCTACTCAATCTCTCTATATTTCAGATCTAGATCATGGCTCCTTCCGTATTCTCTGAAAGAGATTTTTTTCGTATATTTAATGATGTTTAAGGATATGGTACAGTATTTTTAGATCGAATTAGGGAGAGGCAATGGTATGACTTAGTTTATGAAAATACCACTCTTGATGCCTACTATTGCTCGGACTTAGTGAAACAATTTTATTTGGGTATTGACACTGCGACTATTGACCATGACCATTTTGTTGTCCATTTGGGTCACGGGGACTTTGAGGTCACCCGGGACACCATTGAAGAGAACCCAAATCCCATCGTCCCCTCAGCATGTTGTCCCCTACCCTTGATTGAATACCTGGCTTTAATGGGGGAGCGCTGCACTGAGCTCGATCATGGTGTTCGAGCAAATACCACGTTTCGTAACAATTACTGCGTTGGACATTGGATCCATCAAAATTTTTTGGGTATCGATCACACCACTTCCTTCTACGACCTGCACTTTAGATTTTTCACAGCCTCATCACGAGACAACTCACTGTCTGTATCAACACCATGCTTTTGCCGCAGCTAATTGCTAACTCCCAACGTACTAGGGGTGCGAAATAATCTTTACCTGTCCTAGTTACCCGTCTATGTAGAAACTTTCTGCCAAACACGAAATTTATTGAATATGATAGAGTACTAGTAACCCCCTGAGCGTATCACTAGTGCATACAATAGCTGTCTGCATTCGATCTGGACACAGACCATCCAGCTCGAAGATGTTCCCGCTGAATCATCATTAGAGGAACACATGGATGAGGAAGATGACCCACAATTTTGGCAACAACCACCCCCTTCCGAGCCCACTGCTTTCATGTCTTCCATCTGGATGGGCATGAAGAAGATTTTTGGGGGTCAAAACAGTTTTAGGAGGCAATTGGACGCTCACGATTTTAGGCTGGCACGTATTGAGGAAACCCTCAGGTGTTCAAGCTCGGTCGATCCAGCACTTCGGCCGGCCCGAGTCGGCGACGACGGTGATATCCTTTCTTCCCGCTATTTATTGCATTTGCATTTACATAACATTCATTGAGGACAATGCATTCGATAGGTGTAGGGGGTGCTGGGTGCTAACTTTCTTCTTTATATCTTTTACTTCTCCAAAATAAAAACCTCTCCAGAACGAAAAAAAGAAAATTTATTATCTTCATAAAAATACCAAAACGGTTGTATGAATTAAGGGAACCTTATTAATGAATCTTATTTATAGCCTAAATAAAAAAGGAATTATTGGTTAGACTGAGAATTGGAAGGATAAGGAAAGTAACTCATATCTTTTATTTAGCTTTAGTAGAATATGCATTTACCTCACACACATGCTTGAAATTTAGAGACACAAATTTGAAAAAAAATTTATATATAAATATCATTAAGCTGGATAATTGTGCCTTAAGAAGCATAATTACTCACGCTTACAGGAAAATAATAAATCTTGATTTCGTGGCCTACTCTACTTGCATATTTGACCTGAAAGGTGTTTTCCCACCTGGTGCCCTAAAACCATCTGGTTTGCGAGTCATCGGTTTGATATGTGTTACATAAGTAAAGTAGAAAGCCTAAGGAAACCAAGAATAACTATCTAGACAAACACTAAAAAAAAAAAAGAAGACTTAATTCTTATCACCGTTCGGTCATTTTTTATGAAGGCTCGTACAAGATCCTCTCTAAATTCAAAGAAAAATCATGACTTCTTCTTTTTATAAAGGCTAAAATATAGGATGACTTATGAGGGTTTAGACCTAATTCTTATTATCGTTGGGTCATTTTTTAGAGAAATAAAAGTTCTTTTTCTTGAAAGAGGTTTTGCTTACAATTAACATTTTTCATTTATTGGATTTTGTGGGTGCAATCCGCTGAAAACCGTCAAGAGACAACACTCCTCCTCTAGGGAAAACCTAGAGGTTTAAAGGCTTGTTGCACATGCTCAGTGAAATCGCGTCGCCTGCGAAAGCGGTGCAATAATTTTCTTATTTTTGTTTTGCTCGAGATGAGCAAAAAGATTAGTGCGGGGGTGTGATTAGTCTCTAATTTTACATAATTTTTATCACATCAGCATATTTATTTGGTATAAAATTCTGCAAATAAAGTTTTTCTTGCTTGATCCTAGGTCCATGGTGTGCAAATGAAGAAGAAGACCTTAGACCACCATCTAATGGTGATTAAAGGCCTACCAAGTAGCTATTGACCTTAGGGAGGAGATTTTGTCAGCGCAGAGCATCAAATCAATGAACAAGAGGATCCACCGGACAGGAGACAGAAGAGACGATGCGCTGCCCAAAGTCAGGTGCGCGCTGCTTTGGCAGGGCCACGAAAACGCGGCCCTGGCCACGTTTTCACGGCCGTACGGGCACGACGCACGCCTGGCTTCGGGCCAAGGGTTGTCCCCCTGGCCTCCTTTCCCCTGGTGCCTATAAATACCCCATGGGTTCTTCAGAGAAATATATCCAGAGCTTTAGGATCTTTATGTTAGTTTAATTTTGGAATTGTAGTAGTTGTTGTTGTTCTTCTTCTTCTAGTTTTAGTTTAGTCATTAGAGTGAAAGAGAGAGTGTGTGTAAAAGTTGTATTTGAAGGGTGACAAGCTAATACAAGTAACTACTTCTCTTTCTTCTTTCCATTCACTTGTGTTTTCCATTTGCTTTTACTTTCTTATTGTAGTGTAACTTTCCCTCTCTTTGCTTCTTTTCTTTTGTTGTTTCTTTACTACATGTCTAACTAACTCTTCCATTGCATGGCTAACTAACTACTAACCCACTAATCTCTAACAACTTGATTGATAACTCAAATAAGTCAATAGTGTCAAACAAGCCTTGTGCAAACGAGAGTTATGACATCTTAAGACGACGGTTCTAACTCTAACTTACAAGTATTAGCTCTCTTATATTTCATGCTTAAAGGTTTTTCATGATCTATGAAGTTTAAACTTTGCTTGTTTTTTGTAAGTTAGAGATTTTCTTTTTAACTTTGCCGATACCAATAGTACACTTGTGTCTTCCCGTATTCTCACCTTCTATTGTATCTTGATAAGGGAATATCAAAGTTTTTACCGTGTAAAGCTAAAGTTAAAGGAAGAACTTTCACTCAATTTTCACGTGAATAGTTCCTATGCATAAGGGTTATGCTTGCTTATGATCCATCGTGAGGTTACATCTTCAAAAAGTTAGGGATTAATGGGAGCACTTAGTAGAAAGCTAGCCATGCGTTTTTACCATTAAGAAAATCCAATTTTACAAACCACCAAATCATTCTAAAATAATTTTTGAAACTAACTTGTTTTTATTTTCCAATTCTTTATTTGAAACAAAGAATTTCTTTTTTCTTGAAGAAAGAAGCCGCATCGAGCTTTCATCGCCTCCCTCCTTGTGGATACGACTCGTATAGCCACTTCACTACTATGAAAGAATCGCAAAAAGTAGTGATATCAACTCACACTCTTTTTTACTTATTTTTGTGCTTGCTTTTTGCGGATCAGGGTTACAGCTTCTTGTTTAGCGATATGACTTTATCTGGTTCTGGATTTCCCATTTTAGCTTCTTAATTTGACAAAATGGCCTTTGATCTTTGGATTTAACTAATTAATTTTTAGAGATTTGTTCTACTTGGTTTTCAACCAATCTATTAGCCCTGATCTGTCCTGATTTTTTGATTTCAAATTAATTTTTAATTAAATCAGAATTTTCATGGGCTTTTGGGTTGTTTCTTTTCCTTTTCCTTTAGCAATGGGCCTGCATATAAATAGACAATAATTAGGACTAAAAGTAGAGTTTATTATATAATAAGTATGAAAATGTGACAATGAATGTGCAATATCAGCGACCGATTAAACCCCCATACCTATCTTTTGCTCGTCCTCGAACAAAATAATAGAACTAAACTAAAAATTATTAGACCACTTTTGCAGGTCATGTGATTGCACTGAGCACGTATAACAAGCTGTTAAATCTCTAGCTTCCCCTTAGAGGACGAGTTTTGCCTCTGAGGGTTTTCAGTAGATTACACCCACAAAATCTATAAAGAAAAAGAAAAAATATTAGTATTTTGAAAACACATTTTGAAAGAAAAATATTTGAAATACTATTATAAGAATTAAGTAATCTATAAGTTATAGGAAAATCGAATTTTTCATTCCTAAATTTAGTCTCTATTCAAAAATTTGTTATCAGTCAAAGTAAGAAACCAAATTGTACTTCTCATCTAGTCTATTACTTTACCCAAAGTCTTATGCACCTTCCTGATTGTGAAATTTTGACTATGGATTCTTTAACTCTAACTCTTATACCTATATATATATATATATATATATATATATATATATATTATTTCATGGTGATACTATTCCTTAGTTCTGTTAGGCTTTCTAATCTGCCCATATAACGAGTCTTTAATCGGTGACTCCCAAACCAAATGGTCTTAGGGTACCGAATGAGAAAACACCCCAAGGACTTAAGAACTCGAGCAAACAAGGCCACAAAACAAAGAATTTTATTATATGCACGACTTTTAGGCGTGAATACTTATGCTTTATGAGGCACAAATTCCCAGCGTAATCAGAGGATTTTTATTTATATATATTTTTCCTTTTTCTTTTCCCTTTTTTTTCTTTTATAAATAAGGCATAAGAATCATTGTTTTTGAACCCTAAGTGTGTAAGTGTATAAAGTATGCATATCGTCAAGATAAAAATCAAGGCTAAATTACTTTCACAAATTTTCTTCCTAACATTAGAAATCAAACAAATAATCTTATTTTGACCAAGTATAAGAATTCCTAATTATGATTCTCCTATTCCTTAAAATTAATTTAATTTCTTGCAAAATATGTCAAAATATTATATCTACTTTCAAAAAGTGTTTAAAAGTAAAAAAATGTTAATAATTTTTTAATAATAAAAAGAAAACCTAAGTTATGTTAGAACCCTCCCCCACACCAATCTCGTGCATTATCCTTAATGTATGAATTAATGCATAGATGCTGAAAAAGAAGAAGGGGAAGGAAAATATTACCTTAAGGTGATGGTTCGGATGGTGGTCTGATTGGGTCAAGCGTTGCTACCCAATCAAGATAATGTGGTGGTTCATGGAACCCACCTTTATTGACCTCTTTAATATAATCCACTAAATGATGTATATATGTGATTTTTATAAAGAATTTTTCCCATATAATTTTCAAATTTTTAAACTAATTTCAGAGTCATTATTATCAACACCTCTGTCCCAAGATGGATTATGAAAATATAGAATGATTGATCTAGAATCAGGAAGGGCATGAACTACAATCGACTGAGGAAAATGACTGAAGTCAAGTAAAGGTTCAGGAGTCAAAATATTTTCAGGAAGTGGGTCCAAATAAAGAAGTTGAAACTGAAGTCCACATTCATTTTCCCACAATGGAATGTGACTTCCTAAGATTGGTGATTCAAGTTCAAGAATGATAGGTATAGGAATCAAAACTGACTCTAAGATATTGCTCAAATCAGGTAGCAAAATAGGAGTCAATATTGATTCAGAAATTTAAATAGGATCATAAATTTAAGACTAAGGTCACATTCCTCATTGAGTTCAATTTCAAAAAAATGAGAAATTGCTAATTTGTCAATAGGACTTTCAAAAGTATGAAATTAGTCAAGTTCAATACATAGGTCACCTAGAAAGAGGGTGAATAGGTGACTAGCTAATCTAATGCAAAACTAATGTGGAATTAAAACTATTTAAGCTAACTAAAACTATTAAGCTAACACACAAGGTATAACACAAGAGTGTAGTCGAATTCTCGGTGAAGGGCTCTGGAATATCTCCTCAAGATTCCTCTAGATTAAGAGTTGAGGTGCCACTATGGCTCTCTTGGTTGAGTACAAGTGTTAGCAAACAATCCCAATCATATAACAATATTGCACAAGTATATCAAGCATATAAAGAGATATGAACAACAAGCATAAGAAAGATATAAACACAAGAGAGAGAGAGAGATAAGCAATCGCAAACACGGGAGATTTGTTTCGAGGTTCGAGCACCCTTGCTCATGTCCTCGCCTTCAACACTATGATGGATTTTCACTAGAACCGATCCCGTAAGATCACTCGGTGCCGCAATACCTACAACGAATTCACACTAGAACTCTTGGACTCACTAGTCCCTCTCTTGTTCCCGCAAGAACAACACACGCAAGAACACTACCTTGCCGAGGCCGCACCTCTACACCGAACTCCCATAAGAACTCGAAACAACACGAACCCGCAAGTTGGCCTCCTCAAATACAAAGATGAACACTTTGGTGATCTCAGCACTTTCATCACCTAAAAACACTCTCACAACAAAGCTTCTATAGGATTAATATAGCAATGGAAAGCTCAAGTATGTGTAAGAAAAACTAGGATAGATTTGTGGTGAAAAACTCAAGAAATCACTTTTGAAAACACTCTTGAAAACTCTCCTTTTGATATGGGAGTATTAGCCCTAAAACAAGTGAAGAAAACCTCTAATATAGGTAGAAAAAACTTACTCAAAAACTCTCTTGAAATCTTATTGAAAACAGTCCAAAACAACCCCTTATATAGACTCCCACATACTAGTCGTTGGGGTCCAACTCAGCAGAAAAGTCTGCTGCCGGTCGACCGGCCGGTCAACCGGCCCATGATCAAATTTGTGACCGTTGGGGCTACTAGTCGACCATCCGGTCGACCAATCCCTAGGCTAAACTTATCGGTTGACCGCCTGATCGATCGGGGCCAGATCCGGAGAGCAAAGCTCTCCGGACGGTCGACCGCCCGGTCGACTGGACCTCAAACCAAATGGTCGTGCACGTTTCATGCACATCAGTCGACCACCCGATCGATCGACTTCTTGCTCAGTCGACTGATTAGTCTACAATTCAGCATTATTATGTCGCATTCTCTCACAGATTTATGAATAAATTATTGGTCTAAATCGTGTTTTGGTCTTAATTGCAGGTGGATCCAAAGTCCAAGGGCAAAGATGGAATAAGAGCCTAATTCATCCCAATTTATGGTAATTAATCCCGCATTACTTTGAGGCCAAGCAAAGGATTCTCTAGAAGGTGCATTGAACCTAGACTCCTACGCTGTCAGACGAATATTCGGGCGAAAGTACCAGAAACAGGATATACCCTGAATATTCTCGAAGCCAGACGGAGCCCCGGACGAAATCCAGAGACCCACCTCCCTGGAATTGCCGCGAAACCGCGGCAATCCTTGCTGATCAGCGGCAAAGTTAGGGAGCCACGCGTCGATTTTCGACGCGTGGCCCTGTCTCGTCTTCTGGAAGCGTCTTTCGCTTATAAATAGACCTGCAGAGAGCCAAAACGAAGGCAGTCTTCGTTTTTAGGAGTAGGTCCAGATTTTAGTGTAGTGTAGGTGAGTGTTCTTCATTTCTTGTATTTTCATTTTTTTTTCTTAGATCATTGTAGTAGGGTTGAGTGATTTCTAGAGAGAGAAAGCAAGGGATTGATGTAATAGAGAGTGACACTCTATGTAAAGATGCCTCCTTTCTCTTCCAATGTAATCTCCTTCACCTTCTGCATGATTTCTTGCTAGTTTTTCTTCTCATGGCAATCTAACTACTAACCACTAACCATCTAACAACTTACTTGATAATCCACATGAATCGGGTTGCCTCTACAAGGCCTTGTTCTTGCAAGAGCCATTGATATCTAACTTGCTAACTTGCTAACTTTCTAACCAAGCTAACTCTCTTTTATTTCATGCTAGTAGTGTAATGAGTGATGCTTGTATTAGCTTGTTCTTGATGCAATGTTTTGAATGTGATGAACCATCCATGAGCCATGCTTTGTATCGTCTCTTGGAGCCAAGGATTGTGATGGCCAAGGATCAAAATGTGAGGCAACTATCTCGAAGAGGTTAGCATGGTTAGTGGAGCATTTAGTAGTTAGTAGCCATGAGTTTTCTCTTAGCTTGATTTAGAAATCGTTTTTCAAACTCTTTTCTCATTTTTCTATCGGTGTTTTTACCATCCTTCTTAGTTCAACCTTGTTCCATCTCTTTTTCTATTTTGTTTTCCAAATCACTTTTCTATTTTGTTTTCACATTGCCATTTTCATCGCTCTCCTCACCTACCACATTCTGGATTTCATTTTCTTTTCCTTTTCATTCTTTTTCATTCTTTCAACAAAGAAGAACTGTTAATAAACAACGGGAATAGAAACTGTCAATGCTTCTATCGCCTCCCTTCCCTGTGGATTCGACCCGTTAAGCCAATGCTATAACGGAAGCATCGAGGGTACATTAGCACATTCGAGCTTTTCATTTGATTTCATAATACACACTTTTGAGTGCTAGTTGCGCCCACGATCAAAATTTTGGCGCCGTTGCTGGGGAAGGGAATGGTTTTGATTTCACGTTTTTGTTAACATTGTCTTCTCTGTTTTGGTGTGCAGGACAAGCTTTACAGGTGCTTAATATTACAGAACATAAACTAGCTTTGCATCTCCCTGCTCTTGAAAGCAGGGCCCCAGATTCTAAAGAAAAGCCGCAGAACCGCGACATTTGCCGCGAAACCGCGACAATTTTGTGAACATTGTAAATCTTGTTGTGCTGGGATGTGTTGATTGTAATAGCTAGTATATTTGTGCCGCTATTTTTTTTGCTGTGCTTGCCTACATGCCATAATAAATAAAAGAACTAAAATACAATATTTGGACATTTTTAAAACGGTTTAGACATTTGCATTTAGGCACGTGTCAATTCAATTCCAATATACTGTATTTTGTTCTGTTGTTGTGATCTGGATGGAGATGTACATATGGCATTGCATAGAGCATAGGACAAACACGTGGGTGATTTATCGCTTTGTGTTATATTCTTGTCTATATTGCTCACTTGCATGAATTGAACTTAAGGGCAAACTCCAAACAAGATAAGGTGGGATTTCATAACCCTTCCTTAGCCAAAAAATCATCTCCCTACTCACACAACCCAAGCCCTAATAAAATTTGAATAGACGTTGGACACTAGGGACATCTCTCCTAGGTCTAGGTCAACCCTCATATTGGCTTGGTTTTTCTTTTTCTTTTCTTTTTGTTTGTTGTTTGATTTTTCTTTTTGTTTCTGATTGTTTGTGAAATGGCATTAAACAATAACAATTCTTTCAATCCAAACATGAATCCATATTTCACACCAACCCCATTTGATTCGGATAATTCCAACCCGGTGTTTTACAATATGTACCAACCAAATACACCGGGTTGGCCTTATCCGAATCAATACAACCCATACCCACATTCTTATAACTATAATTTCCAAAATAATTTTAACTCTTCACAGAGTCAATGGGGATTCAAGTCCCCCGAGTCAAATTTTCAACCTCTTTGTCCACCATATTCACCTTGTCCACAATATTCATTCCCTGATTTTGCTTCTTATACTCCTTTTTCTGAACCACCAATTGAAGAAAATCTGAGTTATTAAAGAGTTCAGAAGCCAATCTACAAAGGGCCGAGCAACAACTTTAAGAAACATTGGCCTCTCCAATTCCACAATATTTTCAAGAGTCTTACTCAGTTCCATCTCCTCATAATGAACAACCATTTGCCTTGGAAACGAATAAAGAACTCTTGTGTGAGTCCAAATAAAAATCACAAAATCTGATGGACTTACAATTTTGCCACCAATTCCAAAACAACTCTTCATCTTTTCAACAAACCGATGAACCAATTAATTGTAAAAAGATTCTTGAAATCATGACTCAGGCTCAAAATGCTCGTAACCGTGACATAGATTTGATGATCCAAACTCTTCATTCTCATCCAATTTCTAATGTCACTAACCATTCTTTCCGAGCCAAAGAGTCATGTTGTTTGGGAAATCAAGATTCAATTTCAGCACACCCACCTGAACTTGTCCAAACTTCAGATCCAATTGACATTTTGGCAAGTTATCCTTTTCCTGAAATTGAACTTGAGCATGAATGTGATCCTGAACTTCCACTTGATGATTCAATTCTACTTCCTGATTCAATTATGACTCCAGTGTCTTCACCTGATTTCACTCCTTTACTCGAGTCAGTATTGGATCTAGTGCCAGTCCATTGTGAAATTGAATCACCAATCATTCATGATGATCATATTGAACTTGACCAATTTCATACTTTTGAAAGTCCCATTGATAAATTGACAAGTTCTCATTTTTGTGGAATTGAACTCAATAAGGAATGTGACTTTGATCCTCAAATTTGTGATCCAGTTCAAATTTCTGAATCATTATTGACTCCTATTTTGTTACCCAATTTGAGCAACATTTTAGAGTCAGTTTTGATTCCCATAACTGTCATTCCTAAACTTGAATCACCAATCTTTGATAGTCACATTCCATCATGGGGAAATGAATGTGGATTTGAGCTTCATTTTTGTGATTTGGACCCACTTCCTGAACCGATCTCGACTCCCGAACCTTTACTTGACTTAAGTCTTTTTCCTGAGTCGGTATTAGTTCCTGTACTTCCAGAGTCCAAATCAATCATTCCATTCTGGGACAAGGTCTTTGAAAATTTTGACTCCGAAATTATTTTGCAAATTTGGAAACTAGATGGGGTAAAATTTTTAATAAAAATCATAAATGCATACATCTTTCTAGTGGGTTGTATCATGGAGGTTTCTGGTGGGTTCCTCCGGACTCCACGCAAGTTAGATTGGCCCGCTTTTCGTGGACCAATCCGACCGCCACCGGAACCACCACCTTGAGGTAATTTTTTTCTTCCCTCTCTATTTATTTCATGCATACATATATCACGATGCATTGAGGACAATGCATGAGATAAGTATGGGGGAGGGTTTACTAACTTAGAGTTTTTAGATTTTCTTTCTTTTACACTTCTTTTAGGATACTTTTAGAAATCTTTTCTTTTGTATAGGAATTTTTCTCTTTCTCTAAAAACTTTTTGAAATAAGAGACAAAGTTTTGATCTATTTTTAAGAAAATTAAGATGATCTTAGAAATCAAGGAAGCCTTAATTATGACATCTTAAACCTAGTCGAAATAATGGATCTTGTTTAAAATTATAGGCTAAGTAAGATAAATTGGGGAGTTAATTTTATCTTGAATATTTTGCCTTAGATAATATACACTTTACACTTACACATTTTTGGGAAGTGAAACAAAGACCTAAAATGCCATAAAGCAAATAAAAAATAATAATAATAAAATATATAAATAAAACATCACTTATTAAGCTGGATAATTGTGCCTCAAGAAGCATGATTATTCACGCCTAACGGTGGTCAAAAGAAGCAAATAATCCCCTTGTTTACTCGAGTCCTTAAACCCGAGGGATGTTTTCTCATCTGGTGCCCTAGGACCATCTGGTTTGGGAGTCATCGGTTATAGGCTCGCTACATGGGTGAACTAGAAAGCCTAAACTAAGGGGAAAAAAAGATATATATATATATATATATATATATATATATATATATATATAAATAAATGGCTTGATGGTTGGAGTTGAAGTCCCAGAAATCTTCACTATCACAATGTGCATATTATCTAGGTTTTATGAAAGATAAAATATTCAATCCAATTTTGAATTCTTACCTTAATTGAAGACAAGATCTTGCATAGAGACTAAGTTTAAGGAAGAATGATTTGTGGTGGACTTATGACCTTAGATCACTTATATTTTTGCAAAAATATTTCAAAAACTTGTCTCTCTTTCAAAATGTGTTTTCAAAATACTAACATTTGCTTTCTTTCTTTGTTGATTTTGTGAGTGCAATCTGCTGAAAATCCTCAGGAGACAACACTCCTCCTCTAGGGGTAACCTAGAGGTTTAACGGCTTGTTGCACACGCTCAATGCAATCGCGTCACCTGCGAAAGTGGTGTAATAACTCTTATAGTATAGTTTTTCTTTTCTTATTTTGCACGGGAGGAGCAAAAGAATAAGTGTGGGGGTGTGATTAGTCTACAATTCTGCATTATTATGTCGCATTCTCTCACAGATTTATGAATAAATTGTCGGTCTAAATCGTGTTTTGGTCTTAATTGCAGGTAGATCCAAAGTCCAAGGGCAAAGATGGAATAAGAGCCTAATTCATCCCAATTTATGGTAATTAATCCCGCATTACTTTGAGGCCAAGCAAAGGATTCTCTAGAAGGTGCATTGAACCTAGACTCCTGCGCTGTCAGACGAATATTCGGGCGAAATTACCAGAAACGGGATATACCCTGAACATTCTCGAAGCCAGACGGAGCCCCTGACGAAATCCAGAGACCCACCTCCCTGGAATTGCCGCGGATCCGTGGCAATCCTTGCGGATCCGCGGCAAAGTTAGGGAGCCACGCGTCGATTTTCGATGCGTGGCCCCGTCTCGTCTTCTGGAAGAGTCTTTCGCCTATAAATAGACCTGCAGAGAGCCAAAACGAAGGCAGTCTTCATTTTTAGGAGTAGATCCAGATTTTAGTGTAGTGTAGGTGAGTGTTCTTCATTTCATATATTTTTCATTTCTTTTTCTTAGATCATTGTAGTAGGGCTGAGTGATTTCTAGAGAGAGAAAGCAAGGGATTGATGTAATAGAGAGTGACACTCTATGTAAAGATGCCTCCTTTCTCTTCCAATGTAATCTCCTTCACCTTCTACATGATTTCTTGCTAGTTTTTCTTCTCATGGCAATCTAACTACTAACCACTAACTATCTAACCACTTACTTGATAATCCACATGAATCGGGTTGCCTCTACAAGGCCTTGTTCTTGTAAGAGCCATTGATGTCCAAAGATGATGGGTTCTAACATCTAACTTGCTAACCAGCTAACCAAGCTAACTCTCTTTTATTTCATGCTCTTTTATTTCATGCTAGTAGTGTAATGAGTGATGCTTGTATTAGCTTGTTCTTGATGCAATGTTTTGAATGTGATGAACCATCCATGAGCCATGCTTTGTACCGTCTCTTGGAGCCAAGGATTATGATGGCCAAGGATCAAAATGTGAGGCAACTATCTCGAAGAGGTTAGCATGGTTAGTGGAGCATTTAGTAGTTAGTAGCCATGAGTTTTCTTTTAGCTTGATTTAGAAATCGTTTTTCAAACTCTTTTCTCATTTTTCTATCGGTGTTTTTACCATCCTTCTTAGTTCAACCTTGTTCCATCTCTTTTTCTATTTTGTTTTCCAAATCACTTTTCTATTTTGTTTTTACATCGCCGTTTTCATCGCTCTCCTCACCTACCACATTCTGGATTTCATTTTCTTTTCCTTTTCATTCTTTTTCATTCTTTCAACAAAGAAGAACTGTTAACAAACAACGGGAATAGAAACTGTCAATGCTCCTACCTTCCCTATGGATTCGACCCGTTAAGCCAATACTATAACGGAAGTATCGAGGGTACATTAGCACATTCGAGCTTTTCATTTGATTTCATAATACACACTTTTGAGTGCTAGTTGCGCCCATGATCAAATTTTTTAAAAACTTATCAAAAATCCAAAGAAAATTTTTGAGGAAGATGATGCAAAAAAGGTATGGGGGTGTGCTGAAATTGAATCTTGATTTCCAAAACAACATGACTCTTTGTCTCGGACAAAATGGTTAGTGACATTAGAAATAGGATGAGAATGAAGAGTTTGGATCATCAAATCTATGTCACGGTTACGAGCATTTTGAGCCTCAGTCATTATTTCAAGCATCTTTTTACAATTAATTGGTTCCTCGTTTTGTTGAAAAGATGAAGAGTTATTTTGGAATTGGTGGCAAAATTGTAAGTCCATCAGATTTTTTGATTTTTGTTTGGACTCATGCATACTCATTTCCAAAATTGATGGTCTTCTATATTGGACTGGTTGAACGGAGTATGAGTCTTGAAAATTTTATGGAATTGGAGAGGTCAATGTTTCGTGAAGTTGTTGCTCGGCCTCTTGTAAATTGGCTTCTACTCTCTTTTCAAACTCAGATTTTTCTTCAATTGGAGGTCCAGAAAAAGGAGTATATGAAGCGGAATCGGGGAATGAATATAGTGCAAACTGTGGACAAGGTGGATATTATGGACAAGGAGGTTGATAATTAAACTCGGGAGAAGTGAATCCCCATTGACTCTGTGATGAGTTGAAATTATTTTGAAACTTATAGTCATAAGGATGTGGGTATGGGTTGTATTGATTCGGATAAGGCCAACCCAGTGTATTTGGTTGGTGCATATTATAAAATCCCGGGTTGGAATTATCCGAATAGAATGTGGTTGGTGTGAAATATGGATTCATATTCGGATTAAAAGAATTGTTATTATTGAATGCCATTTCACAAAAAATCACAAACAATAAGAAAAATCAAACAACAAACAAAAAGAAAAGAAAAATCAAAACCAAGCCAATAGGAGGGTTGACCTAGACCTAGATGTAGATGTCCCTAGGGGCCAACGTCTATTCAAATTTTATTAGGGCTTAATTGTGTGAGTGGGGAGATGATTTTTGGGCTAAGGAAGGGTTATGAATCCCACCTTATCTTGTATGGGTTTTGCCCTTAAATTCAATTTGTGCAAGTGTGCAATATAGACAATAATATAACACAAAGCGATAAATCACCCACCTGTTTGTCCTATGCTATATGCAATGCCATATGTACATCTCCATCCAGATCACAATAACTGAACAAAATACAGTATATTGGAATTGAATTGACACGTGCCTAAATGCAAATGTCTAAACCATTTTAAAGGCATCCAAATACCGTATTTTAGTTCTTTTATTTATTATGGCGTGTAGGCAATCAAAGCAAAAAGATAGCAGCACAAATCAACTAGCTATTACAAGATACACATCCCAGAACAAACAAGATACAACATTACTGCACAATGGCCGCATTTGCGCGGCAGATGTCGCGATTTCGCGGCTTTTGTTTAGAAACTAGGGTCCTGCTTTCAAGAGCAGGGAGATGCAAAGGTAACTTATGTTCTGCAATATTAAGCACCTGTAAATATTGCCCTGCACACCAAAACAGAGAAGACAAGGTTCACAAAAACGTGAAATCAAAACCATTCCCTTCCCCGGCAACGGCGCCAAAAATTTGTTTTGAAAAGGAGAAGAGTTTACTCAAGTCAAAGATAGAGGGTTTTAGAGTCAACCTTCTTGTTGGATTGTAGTGCTCGAAACTCTGAAAATGTATGTTTAATATGCTCCTTCCAAATCACCGTAATAGCATAGGCTATACGGGTCGATCCTAAGGGAGAGCTCACGATAAAAGCTTTGCGGTTATGAATCAAAGAGAGAGAAAGCGAAGATTCTTCTATGTTCAAAAGAAAAACAACATGGAAAAGTAAAAGAAGAAATTTTTGTGATTTGGTTGCATGGAAAGAAAAACAAATGTAAAAGAGAATGAAAAAGAACTTTGGAAAGTTGTCTTGCTAGAAAAGAAAACTAGTGAAGGAAGCTTTTAGAAAACTTTAGAATGAGAAAGGCCATGACTAGCTAACTTTACTAAATTGCTAACTTACTAAGCTCATGGGTGATGCATGCCTCATGTGGATTCATTGGCAAGAGATATGACTTGCTTGTTAGGTCAAGTATGTCCCACTTGGAAGATGAGTGTTCTTCTCAGTCTTAGCTTGTAGCCTCATTGATTCTTAGCTCCCGAGATAGAATTTCATGGTGGAATCAAGGAGTGCCACTCAAAGGGTTGCTAAGGAAGAAGATACAAGTTTCATTAGTCATTCAAGGCATATACAAGCTAGCTTTGAATTAAGAAAAGTGTTCTACAAACCATTAGCTAATTTAGGTGATCCATCTCCATATTCCATCAAGGCACTTGTTCTAAAGACAAGGCTCTAAATGAGGCTCACATGAATCATATGGATGTCTAACAAGCATTTCCCAATAATGAACACAACTCATTTTCATTGGAGATCAAAAGAGACTTAACATTGCAAGTTAGAAATTAGCAATCACCCAAGAGTTAGAAGTTAGCAATGTTAGTTGTTAGCTAGTCATGTTAGAGAGAGTTAGCTATCCATTACAAGAGAAAGCAAGCAACAATTCATGGTAAAAGTAGAAGTGCAAATGAAGTAAAGCAAGAAGAAAGTAAAGCAATGCACTAGAAATCGTAAAGAAGAGAAGAAAGCTTGATTAATCCTTGCTTTGAAAAAATGTCACCTCCTTACTTACAAGCTCTCAAACACTTTCTTTTCTCTCTTTTACACAATCTCTAGGAGGAAGAAGAGGAATACACAAGAACTAAAAACCTAGAGAGAATCCCTACACTCCCTCTTAAAATACAAGTTCTTTCCCCTAGTCTCTCCTCAGTCTCCCGTACGGGCCCTGATGGTCTATTTATAGGCCTCAGAAGAATCAGCTCACAAATCTGAACCGTCGGATCAAATCTCAGCCCCAACGGCCAGATTCCTGTGTGTGCAAGAGCTTGAGCAATCCACAACTAATTTATCCTTTACAATTTATATAAAGGCAAAATCTTATACTTATAAATATGGCAAATGTTTTGAAAATCTTCTATTAAAAAATCTTCTTCTTCATCTTGACTTGGTCCAAAACTTGATCCAAAGAGCTAGAGTCCTCTTGAGTACTTGATGCGATCTTGAAGCGTGAATTCTTGTATCAACACGCGCTAACTTCAAAATTTGACTTTGAATCTTTTGTTGAAGCTAAACACCGACTAAGATCTTCATAGAATATCTAAAACTAAATTAACGCAAGATCAATAGTACTATAACTACATGAGTTAATCATCATCAATACTAGAGTGATGGGTCTTTGGGCCAACAATCTCTCCCTTTTTGTTGATGATAAAACTGCATGGATTAAATATAAGCTTTATAGAAGCTCCCCCTTAATTCATGCATAGCAAAAATAATAAAGATATTCAATGAAAGCATATAAACTAAATACAAAATATATGCATAAACAACAAATATTAAGCATGCATATATAAACACTCTAAATTCTTCTCCCCTTTTTTTGTCAATTCATCAACAAAGGGGTGAAGAAAAATAAACAAATAAATGTATATGTTATATACATTCATGAAGAGGAGAGACGTTAAGTTGATTTTTTCTGCATACATGCATTACATGGAGAAGAAATGACTAGACCGTAACCTATATAAGCAAAATATATAATGTAGAAGGAAATGTTAAGCTCCCCCTACACATGTCTATCATATAAAGAAGAGAGGTCAAGCTCCTCAATACGTAAAATACACTCAACATAAATCATATATAGAGGAGATGTTAAGCTCTCCTTGTATATAAGCAATACATATCAACAAATTTTCAAAGAAAATTTTGATGCCACTTTAAAACAAAATTTGAAATTTCTTAAAGTCAACAAAATAAATTTTGATACCATTTGAAATCAAATAGCAATTGACAAAATAAATGTGTGTAGCACTTGTAGATGAATAAGATTTTTATTATACTAGTAGTAGATTTTGATACCAATTGAAGGTGAAACATGAAATACATTTTGATATAAAAAAAAACCAATTGAAATCAATGTATAAGCTTACAAGAATACCAATAAATATTTAGAATTAAGTCAAGCTTAGCATAACCATTTGTGCTTAAAAAATGTATGGCATTGTAAAAAAGTATAATCAAAATCATATACATGTATGTATGAACAATTTAAATACCAATTTGAAATATGTTGCGTATATATATATATATATATATATATATATATATATATATATATATATATATATATATATATATATGCAAAAACAAGTATGAGCATACAAAAGTGAAATATCTTGAAAATCAAGTGTATAACTCATAACAATCCACCCTATCATGAACAAGTTCAAATAGCTTGTCAATAAGTCACACATGGTATGGTTACCCATCTAACCGCCCTTTGAAGGTAGGAGTTTTTAAAATAAGAGTCAAAAATAATTTGAGCATAGTTTGAAAACACTACCAACTTGAAGAATAATGAGCTAGTTTAAAGTAATTTTTGAAAACTAGTTAAAGATCCTTCAAAATATGAAATCAAACATATATCTTATGAAAAATATATATTACACAAGAGCTGATACTCAAGATCAATGAAGCTCATACATGCTCATGAAAAAAGTCATAAGTAAACAAAAAGACATAAGTGCACAAGAATCATGTAAATGACATATTCATGAAAATAAACAATAAAGCTCAAAATAAAACTCAAATGAAAATTTTTTCCTCAAAAATATAATTTATCATATAATCATGCAAGAATAATCAAAAGTAGAATATACAATGTACAATATAATAAATAATTGAGTATACAAAAAGAATAAGACATATAAAACATTTATCTCAAAAATTGTACGTGAATAACTCAAGTTTTAATAGAATATACATATGAATATGATATAGGCATTTAAATCAATATATGCTTTAACTAAAGCATTTAAAAACATAAATCAATCTAAAAAGAATAGACATGTAAATCTATTTGAAAAGTTTTTCAAAAATACATGTATGACATACAACCAATCAACTCAACTATAAGCTCAAAACATCATATGATAGAGTCTAGGTTACTACACTAGTATATAAATATTTAAAATATTTAAATGACGAGGAAGAAATGGTTACCAAAACTGATATTGCCAATTCATTTCTTCAAAACATGTGGTGGTCCTCCCACCATGCATTCTTGATAGTGATGCATCAATTTGGTATGTCCATCAAGCTTCAAGTGCATCTACCACCAAGGCACCAATCCTCTCTTATTTTGTGAGAGCCCACACCTACATCAAACACAAGAGGTGGAGATTTTGGTACCTATATATTCTTTTTTGGGTCCATAAGGGTAAGTATTATAAGGAACTCAAATATTTTTATTTGTAAAATTTATAGAATTTATTCTATCAAAATAAAATCTTGCAAGATGGCCTTTACAGCCACAATGTGTACATGTGTACATTATAGCATGCATATGAGTGTGATGTGTATGAGTATAGTCTACATGAGGTGCATGTCGTGAGGAATGTGCATGAATATGTGGAATTTATTTCTTATGAAATATAGATTCTAATTTATTATTTTTAAATGCACATTGGCTCAAAGTGAAGCCCAAACAATCAATATTATTTTTCATAATAGAAATATCATTATTAATTTCAGAAGAAGCAACATAAGAAACATGAGAATTAATAATCTTTTTCTTTCTAGAAAAGTTTTCTTTTTTTTTTTCTTTCAAGACATTTTTTTCAAAGAGTTATTTTCCTTTAGATCGATCTCTTTTTTCTTTTCAATCAAAATAACTTGATTTTTCAAAAGTTCATTTTCTTTTGAAACAATTCCAAATTTATTTTAAAAGAATCTTTTTCTTTTAAAATCAAATCATTTTCACTTTTCAAACTTTTATTTTTTAGTTTTACAAATCATATTTTTCAAGAAGTTTTTGACAAAAAGATGCAAGCTCATCATAAGGCATGTCAATATTTTCTTCTAACTCTAATTTGGAATTTACCTCAACGGGGTCATCCTCTTGGACCGTGTAGCATATGTTGAAAGTAACATTTTCATTATCCGAGTCACTCTCTTTTTCATTTGGCGTTCGTTCCCTGATTGGTCGCTAATGTTGCATATTTAATATCATATGTCCATACTTATTATAGAATAAAAGCTTGCATTGTCGTAATTAATTGTTTAATTTATTTGCAGGCCTAATCTGTAAGGAGATGAAGAGAAATGAGCCCAAAGCCCACTAGAATTCTGAATTAAATCAGAATCAATTCGCACACACTAAATTAGGGCAAAAATCAAGAGGTTGAAACCGGTTGAGAAGAATCCTCTCAGAATCGATCGGTTAAAGCCAAGAATCCAAGGTCATTTCGTCAGAATCCGGGGCTCAAACGAAGAAACCAACAAAGGATAAAGCTAGAAGAAACTCACAGGATGACCCACCAACAGGGTGTGGCCATCTGGCCACACCCTGGCCGCGAAAACACGGCCCTAGCCGCGTTTCCGCGGCTTTGTTGGGGAGTTAGGGGAGAGTTTGCCCCCCCGATCTCCCCGGGATCCTGCTTACTGGGTATTTACCCTATAAAAGGCCATGCTTTTTGCTAAAAAGGGACGCCAATGCAAAGTTAGGATTTTAGACTAGTTTTTCCATTTTGTAGTTTAGTTTTTACTTTTATGTAACTTGTATGTAGCTTAGGGTAGAAGAAGATTCATGTAAGTAAGAGAGAGAGGCATATGTTGAGAGTGACACCGATGTACCCTCCTCCTTTCTTTCTTAGTTTCAAGCAATAAAGGTAACATTTGTTTATGTTTGTATCTTTACTTTCCGTTTTGTTTTGCTTTCCTCTTCCTCTTCTACTTTACCTTGGTTGTATTTGTTGAGTCTACAAGTGAATTCCAAAGCAAGTATAGCTAAGCTACGTGAGTGCCAGCGATAGTTCATGAAGACGTTCTACTCTTCCAGGCTCCGCATCACTTCGTTCTTGATATGCTTGACGATATAATGTGCATGGGGACTGAGCTCGAGTTAATGATCTATGCGTTGAACGCCTCCGAAGCAAAAAGGTAGAACTTGCAAAAGGTTTCCAAGTAAGTCATAACTCAACCTAGGTAAGTATATCTTCACTCTTCTTTCTTTCTTTTCTTTTCTTTCTTAGTTTAGATCACCAACCACCTCCTCCAACTCTTTCTTCTCCACTTCATCTGTACACAGTCGCTTTTATTGTTTTCTGATTTTTCCACCTTCTTCATCTTTCACTTTCTTTCTAACTCTAACTATAACTTTCTTTTTCATTTTTATAACTTTAAAACAGAGAAGAACTTTCGCTTATTTTCATAACGATTTCAATAAAGACACGTAAAGCTTCCATCGCAAACCCTCCTTGTGGATCACGACCCGCATAGCCACTTGCTATAGCGGAAGAATTGAGCACTTGCACATTTTTATTATAAGTTCTGAAATATCGTATTTTTTGTGCAGGTTTTGCCTCAATCAATTTTTTGTCGCCGTTGCCGGGGAGGGTAACATGTTTTTTATTGAAATCTGAATTTTTTTTGAAAATTTTTTAGAACTAAACGAATTTTCTTCTCTGTTGCAGGTTACAGGGCAATCAAAGCAGGAAATTAATATTGCAGTGACATACAAGTGGCCTTGGGCCTCTGCTCTAGAAAGCATAGACCAAGGGCCCACTGAATTGCCGCGTTACAATGGCAAAAGCCGCGGAACCGCGGCAATGAAGAGTTGACTACTAATAGCTTTTTGCAGGGCTGCTTAGTTTACAAAAATTCTAGTTTGCTGCAATTCTTTATTTCCTATATGCCATCACATAAGCCTGCTAATAATCAACAGTAAAACGTTTGTTGTAAAAGTTAAAAATTGATTGGACGTTTGCATTTTAGGCACGCGTTTTTTCAATTCATTTATTTTTACTGCTGAAGAGTGCTGGAGCAAGGTACATTCGCATTGCATGTAGAATAGGATTCATCTCTTGGTTGATTTTCATTTCTTTGAGTGATTCCTATTTACATATCTTATACACTTGCACAAAATTATTTTAAGGTCACTAACCCATAACAAGATAAGGTGGGGATTTAATCACCCTTCCTTAGCCCAAAAATCACATTCCAAGCACTCACTAACCTAAGCCTAACTAAAATTGAGTAGACGTTGGCCCTAGGGACATCTCGGACTCAATTAGGAGATTATCCTAAGGGGAAAAAATGTTGGAATCTGACTCTTGCAAAATCAGTGTCTAGGAAAGGGATTGAGGGCCGAAAGCCCGAAGGTTGGTGGTTATTTAATTAAGGAACGTCTTTGACGGAAAACCTCCCACCAACCTTGCCCTGACCTGGCTGATTAGCTTGTGGTCAAAGTCTACATTAGACCTTCCGTGGACAGTCTAATCAGTTAGAAGTCATCTAGGTCATAGGTCTACCCTAACCTAGTTAGAAATTTTTTTTCTTTTCTTTTATTTGTTTGCTTATTTGTTTGTTTTTTGTTTGTATTCTATTGTGTGATATGGACTATAATAATAATTTTTCAACTACAATAATAATCCATATTACACACCGACTTCATTTTCAGATATTACCAACCCGGCATATCATAATTTTGACCAACCTAGTGTGCCGGATTGGTCTTATCCGAATCAATATAACCCATACCCCCAATCTAATAACTATAATTTTCATAATGATTTCAACTCTTCACCGAGTCAGTGGGGATTCACTTCCCCCGAGCATAATTTTCAACCACCTTGTCCTCCTTCTCCACCTAGTCCACAATATTTTTAAGATTCATACTCAGTTCCACCCGTCCAAAATAGAAAACCATCAATTTTGGAAATGAGTATGCGTGAGTCCAAACAAAAATCTCAAAATCTAATGGACTCACAATTTCACTACCACTTCCAAGACAATTCTTCATCTTTTCATCAAAACAATGAACATATCACCTATGAAGAGATGCTTGAATCCATGACTGAGGCTCAAAACGCTCGCAATAGTGACATAGATATGATGGTCGAATCTCTGCGTTCTCACCGTTGGACCAGTTCTGATGTCACTACCCATTCTGTTAGAGCCGAAGAGTCAGGTTGTTTTGGAAATCAAGATTCTATTTCAGAACAACTATTTGAACTTGCCCAAACTCCAAATTTTGAAAAAGATATTGACATTTTGGCAAGTTACTCCTTTCCTGAAATAGAACTTGAGAATGAATATGATCTTGAACCCCAAATTAGTGATTCAATTCTTCTTCCGGATTCAATAATGACTCCCGTATCTTCACCTGACTTCAATCTTTTCCCAGAGTCAACATTTGATCCTGTATCAATTCATAATGAAATTGAATCACCTATCTTTGAGGATCATATTGAACTTGACCAATTATACACTTTTGAAGATCCTATTGACAAATTGGCAAGTTCTCATTTTTATGATATTGAACTCAATGAGATATGTGACCTAGATTCTCAAATCTGTGATCCAGTTAAACTTTCTGAATCAATATTGACTCCTGTTTTATTACCAAACTTGAATAATATTCTAGAGTCAGTTTTGATTCCATCACCTATTATCCCTGAACTGGAATCACCCATATTAGGTCACATTCCATTGTTGGAAAACACATGTGGACTTGAGTTTCAACTTCTTGACTTGGACCCAATTTCTGAACCTATTTCGACTCTTGAACCTTTACTTGATTTAAGTCACCTTCCTGAGTCGGTATTAGTTCCTGTCCTTCCTGAGTCCAAGTCAATCATTCTATCATTTCATACTCCTTTCTGGGACGAGGTGGTTGACAAATTTGACTCCGAAATAAGTTATGGAATTTAAAAATTAGATGGGGTTAAATACTTAATAAAAATCCTTAATGGACACATCTTTTTAGTGTGTTATATTAGAGAAACTTCTGGTGGGTTCCTTCGAGACCCAAGAAAAGTTGATTGGGCCGCGTTTCATGGACCAATCAGACCACCACCGGAACCACCACCTTAAGGTAACATTCTCCTTCCCTTTCCTCTTTTTCATGCATCTATGCATTAATTCATACATTGAGGACAATGCATGAGGTAGGTGTGGGGGAGGGTCTAACATAACTTTTCTTTTTATTAAAAAAAATTAACATTTTCTTTTCTTTTTATTAAAAACTTTTTGAAAAATAGAAACAATATTTTGACTTATTTTTGTAAGAAATTAAGTTAATTTTAAGGAATAGGAAAATCTAAATTAGGATTTCTTATACTTGGTCAAAATAAGATTATTTGTTTGATTTTTAGGGTTAGGAAGAAAATTTGTCAAAGTAATTCGGTCTTGATCTTTACCTTGATGAAATATGCACACTTCATACACTTACACACTTAGGGTTCAAAAATAAAGATTCTTATACCTTATATAAAAAAAAAGATAAACAAATCTAATTATTGATTAGTTAGGTGCTTTGGCCTAAGAAAGCCTTAGCATTTATGCAAAAGATAATTAGATTAGTTTGGAAAAAAAAGTCTAATTATTGATTAACTAGGTGCTTTGGCCTAAGCAAGCCTTAGTATTTATGCAAAAGATAATTAGATGAGAGAAAAAAATGTGTATCCTCTGATTAAGCTGGGTATATATGCCTCATGAAGCATAAGTATTCACGCCTAAAAGGGGTACATCGTATAAATAAAAACCTTGGTTTCATGGCCTTATCTGCTCGAGTATTTAAGTCCTTAGGGGTGTTTTCTCACCTGGTACCCTAAAAATGTCCGGTTTGGGTGTCACCGACTGAATGCTTGTTACATGGGCAGATTAGAAAGCCTAATGAAATTGAGGAATAAATTTTACAAAAAAATAAATAAATATAAGGCATAGGAGTTAATGTTGAAGAACCCTTAGTAAACTTCACAATCACAAGGTGCATATGACTTAGTGTAAAGTAATATACTAGATGAGAAGTACAATTGACTCCTTACTTTGATTGATAACAAATTTTTGAATAAAGACTAAGTTTAGGAATGAAAAATTCGGTTTTCCTATAACTTATAGATTGCTTAGATCTTACAATCATATTTCAAATATTTTTCTCTTTCAAAATGCTTTTCGAAAATACTAACTCTTTATTTCACTTTCTTTATGGATTTTGTGGGTGCAATCCGCTGAAAACCCTCACGAGACAAAACTCGTCCTCTAGGGGAAACCTAGAGGTTTAACGGCTTGTTGCACATGCTCAGTGCAATCGCGTGACCTGCGAAAGTGGTCTAATAATCCTTAGTATAGCTTAGTTGTTTTGCTCGAGGACGAGCAAAAGATAGGTATGGGGGTGTGATTGGTCGCTAATGTTGCATATTTAATATCATATGTCCATACTAAATATAGAATAAAAGCCTGCATTGTCCTAATTAATTGCTTAATTTATTTGCAGGCCCAATCTGTAAGGAGATGAAAAGAAATGAGCCCAAAGCCCACCAGAATTCTGAATTAAATCAGAATTAATTCGCACACACTAAATCAGGGCAACAATCACGAGGTTGAAACCGGTTGAGAAGAATCCTCTCAGGATCGATCGGTTAAAGCCAAGAATCCAAGGTCATTTCGTCAGAATTCGGGGCTCAAACGAAGAAACCAACAAAGGATAAATCTAGAAGAAACTCCCAGGATGACCCACCAACAGGGTGTGGCCATCTGGCCACACCCTGGCCGCGAAAACGCGGCCCTAGCCGCGTTTTCACGGCTTTGTTGGGGAGTTAGGGGGAGCGTTTGCTCCCCCGATCTCCCCGGGATCCTGCTTACTGGGTATTTGCCCTATAAAAGGCCATGCTTTGTGCTAAAAAGGGACGCCAATGCAGAGTTAGGATTTTAGACTAGTTTTTCTATTTTATAGTTTAGTTTTTACTTTTATGTAACTTTCATGTAGCTTAGGGTAGAAGAAGATTCATGTAAGTAAGAGAGAGAGGCATATGTTGAGAGTGACACCGATATACCCTCCTCCTTTCTTTCATAGTTTCAAGCAATAAAGGTAACATTTGTTTATGTTTGTATCTTTACATTCCGTTTTGTTTTGCTTTCTCCTCCTCTTCTACTTTACCTTGGTTGTATTTGTTGAGTCTACAAGTGAATTCCAAAGCAAGTATAGCTAAGCTACGTGAGAGCCAGCGATAGTTCATGAAGACATTCTCCTCTTCCAAGCTCCGCATCACTTCGTTCTTGATATGCTTGATGATATAATGTGCACGGGGACTGAGCTCGAGTTTTTGATTTATGCGTTGAACACCTCCGAAGCAAAAAGGTAGAACTTGCAAAAGGTTTCCAAGTAAGTCATAACTCAACCTAGGTAAGTATATCTTCACTCTTCTTTCTTTCTTTTCTTTTCTTTCTTAGTTTAGATCACCAACCACCTCCTCCAACTCTTTCTTCTCCACTTCATCTATACACAGTCACTTTTATTGTTTTCTGATTTTTCCACTTTCTTCATCTTTCACTTTCTTTCTAACTTTAACTATAACTTTCTTTTTCATTTTTATAACTTTAAAACAGAGAAGAACTTTCGCTTATTTTCATAACGATTTCAATAAAGACACGTAAAGCTTCCATCGCAAACCCTCCTTGTGGATCACGACCCGCATAGCCACTTGCTATAGCGGAAGAATTGAGGACTTGCACATTTTTATTATAAGTTCTGAAATATCGTATTTTTTGTGCAGGTTTTGCCTCAATCATTCCCTAAAAGAGCAAAGAGTTTTCCAAACTACAAAAGCTGAACAAGATTAGAAACCCTAGATAGAGATTCATTATTTAGGGTAGACTTAAGAGTATGGATGGCTTTTTTATTAGTAACAAGATATTTTCCATTAATAAAATATAAGTCCTTAGAAATGACAAAATAAACATGAATACCTAGGGCTTTTAGGTACATGGACATCTTAACTTTCCAAGTTTGGAAGTCAATAATGTCAAACATAAGAGGTGTCATGAAATCCATGTGTGTGTAAACAAATATTGTGACTAGCTAAAAGAAGGATCTTTAACTCTAGGTTGTTAGACCCAAATCAAATGCACCAAACTCTGTCACCAATGGTAAGTCACCAAGAGGGGGATGAATTTGTGACAAGCTAATCTAATGCAAAATAAATGCGAAATTAAAATTAATTATACAAACTAACACTATTATTCTAAACACACTAAGTATAAACAAAGAGTATAGCAGAATTCTCAATGAAGGGCTCTGTACTATCTCCTCAAGATTCCTCTAGATTAAGAGTTGAGGTGCCACTATGGCTCTCTTGGTTGAATACAAGTGTGAGCAAACAAACCCAAGCATATATTCAAATAAGCACAAATATATCAAGCATATAAAGAAATGAACAATATAAGCATACAAGATATAAAATACAAGTAAAAGAGAGAGATAAGCAATCGTAAACACGGAAGAATTATTTCGAGGTTCGAGCATACTTGCTCTATGTCCCCGCTTTCAACACTACGAAGGATTTCCACTATAAATGATCCCGCAAGATAACTCGGTGCCGCAACACCTACAACGAACTCCCTTAAGAACTCTTGAACCCGTAAGTCCCTCACTTGTTTCCACAAGACCAACACAGCGAACCCGCAAGATCTCCGAGGTCACAACCTCTACAAATCCTCTAAATACAAAGGTGGAACACTTGGTGATCACTTCTCTTGATTACCAATAAATACTTTCACAAACAAGAAACCTATAGTATGAATATAGTAATGGAAAGCTCAAGTTTGTGTGAGAAACTAGGTAAACTGAGTGGTGAAAAAAGTCAAGAAAAAAGCTTTTTAAATCTCAAGAGAATCACTTTTGATGAACTTTCTTTTGATATGACAATGAAGCTCTAAAAACTTGTTGAGAAAACTCTATTGAAGATGAAAAAATAAGCTCCTAAAAAACTGGTTTAAAACTCACCCAAAAATCTCGTATTTATAGGCCAAGAAAAACTAGTCGTTATAATTAAAAAAAGGCTAGATTGGCATGTCGGTCGACTGCTCGATCGACCGACCAACGATCAAATTTCTGACTGTAGGAGTCTGACGCCGGTCGACCAACTACAGACCCAGACTGCTCAATGGTCAACATTGACTACAGTTTTTGATGCCTACAACTTTTGAATTTGAAAATAATTATATAAGACGAATTTGTATATCTTCAAGTCTACTTTCTAATGCAACTTAAATCAAATTAATATCAATTTATAGTAGAAAAGGATCAACAAAATACTGAAAGGTGTTAAACCAGAAACTGTAAGCTATTTTCAAAACAAGAACAGAATTCAACCCAATATTTAACATCTTTAACATTTGAATCAAAAAATGATTATTGAATAAGAAATGTAGATCAGAAAGTTATCTTTGAAATAAATTTAAATAATATTGATTTAATATAAGAATAAAAAGTTATAGCTAGAAAACTAAAAGGGTGTCGAGCAGATTAGCACAACGGTCGGCCGCCCAGTCGATCGAGAAAAACCTAGAGCGGGAGCCCGACCGAGAAAACCTAAGAGCTCTACAAACTCAGTCGGTCGACCAGTTAGTCGGCTGAACTCAACTACAATTGATCGGTCAGTTGACCAATCTCAGGTCACATGGGCTTGTGCATGTTTTTGTGCACGTCGGTCTACTGGTCGGTTGACCAAGCCTTGTTCGGTCGACCGGTTGGTCGATCGACAACAACCCAAAAAATAGTATTAACAATATTTTGAAATACATCTTAAATTCCATAAAATCTACTTAAAATTCACAAAAATAAGTTCATTAAAATACTTTGAAGTACAAGTATGTTTGATTAAAAAATAAACACATATTACAAACATGTGAGCTATTTTTAAGGCATAGAATTTAAAGCTTAAAACAAAAAATATATTTTTTGAAAACTAAAGTTTTATGTGTGTATAAGAGCTTGAGCAATCCATAACTAATCTATCTTTTACATTTATCTAAAAACAAAACTTACACTTATAAACATGACACAAGTCTTGAAAATCTTCTCTTGAAAATTTTCTTCTCCATCTTGACTTGGTCCAAAACTTGATCCAAAGAGCTAGACTCCTCTTGAGTACTTGATGCGATCTTGAAGCGTGAGCTCTTGATTCAACACATGGTAGCTTCAAAACTTGACTTCGAATCTTTTATTGAAGCTAAACACCGACTAAGATCTTGTTAGATATCTGAAACTAAATAAATTCAAGATCATTAGTACTATAACTACATGAGTTAATCATCATCAAAACTAGAGTGATGGGTCATTGGGCCAACAAAACCCATGCTCATTGGATTACTTTCTGGTGGCGGAGCTTCCCATTAAGTGAAGGATTACGGCCTTATGAAGCCTTCGCACTAGTTGGTCTGGTGGAATCAGAATGCTCCCTTGCATTTTGACCTTGAGAAATACCATTGTTCTCAAGAGGAGAGGAGGTTAATCTGATGCTTTGGCCACAGTCAAGAAGATGAACTTAGTATATCTTCAATGTTTCAAGGAGTGAGTGCAACCTTTCGCTAAGCAAGAGGGACTTTTTATACTCCTTTATTGTAACACTCAATCTTATTGAAAAAGGGAGCATTTTGTATCACTTTCATATTTTGAATATCAATAAAAGTGACACTTCTCTACCTTCTTATTTACCTTGACTTTCTTTTGCATTGAAAATCAGACAAGCAAAAGATATTATCTTTGATTTGCTAGAAGTGTGATATTCTAACTTAGCAAGTCAAAGTTGAAAATTTCCATTTAAGAAATTTAAAAAAGGTTACTGTCAGAGGTGTGATATTAACTTGACAGGAGTGGAATAGGTTTTATGGACTAGCCATTCTATGAATGAGAATGACAAGTATAGTTTTCACTCCACGAAGGATTGTGTTTGAGTCTTCATCAGAGGTTTAATGTTAACGTAATTAAGACTCAGCTGGAGATTAGTGAGAACACCGTTAAAGGTGTGATATCAACCTAATAGTGATTTATAATGGACCTACCATTCTATTGATGAGAATAACATATAAGACTAGACACGTCGGGGATTCAAGTTTTTTTTACAATCAGAGGTGTGATATTAACTTAACGGATTGGATTGAAACTTGTCAGAGGTGTGATTTTAACTTGATAAGGATGTGAGCTAGAGGTGTACTATAAACTTAGTTTCACAGGAATTTCAGTTTCATTGGAAAAACTAAAGATACCACTGTCATAGGTGTAGTGTTGAACTTAACAGTTGGGGTAATGCTAGAGGTGTAATTTTGAACTTAGCATTGGTTATCTCAACTTCGATACAAATGTTCGAGATAAAATCATTGTCATAGGTGTAGAGTTAAACTTAACAATGAATCAGATGCTAGAGGTGTGATATTGAACTTAGCATCGCTCGTCTCAGCTTTTATATGAAAGCCTGAGGGAAGTGACTGTCAGAGGTTTAATGTTAAACTTGGCTGCAACTTGATCACTATTAGAGGTGTGGTATTAAGCTTAACAGTAATTTGTCAGATTTTAGTGTTAACTTGACAAGAGTTAATTTGCGATGTCAGTAATTTTGAGAACTTTTCATTCTATTGAAGAGAATTGATAAGTGAAATTTAAATTGTCAGAGGTGTAGTGTTAACTTGACAGTTTTAAAGACTTGTGACTCCATGTAAGGGAGCCATCAAGTAGAAGTTCATACTTGCTGAGGAGTATTGAAACTTTTCACTATTAGAGGTGTGGTGTTAACATAACAGTGATTAAGTTTATAGACCTACCACTCCATGAGAGGGAATTAGTAGAGGACTTTAGTGGGAGATAGAATGAATTGTCAGAGGTGTAATATTAACTTGAACTCCATTGGGGATTAAGAAAAATGGCTTGTCAGAGGTTTACTTTTAACGTGACAAATTTGTGCTCATTTCACCGGAGAAATAGCTACAGGTATTTTTGTGGTCTACCATTCTATGGAAAGGAATTGGTAAGGTACTTTGAGGGGAAATCGGGACCAAATTCCTTAGGATTTTTAGTAGACCCTTAACTATCAACGAATTTGGTATGCTTTTACCAACTACCGTTTGAGTTGGGCTAGCCATGCTATTCCTTTCAAAATGATGAGTTGTTGAAGACTTATATTGGGCATAAAAGCCAACATTTTTTCTATTCTTAGACGTAAGAGGCGTCAGATTTTGATAACCTTTATAAAAGAGTGACAAAACTAATACTCAGTTAGTTTGCCTCCAAAAACTCAATTTTGTTAAGAATTTTCTGTTGGACTTAAATGTCAACTACTTCCTTTATCTTTTAGCAGTCAGAGGCGTCAGATGTTCATAGATAAGCTAGAGAAGTGCAATAAGGCTAAAATCAAAGTTTCACATTTTGTCTTTTCTTTGATGTTTACATCATGCATTATAATATAACCAATGTTTGGTCGGCTAGACAATGATCAACTGAAATGTGATCCATTGAAAGCAAAAGCTTTTCCTTGACGCTCTTTCAAAAATCTTAGCTTTGAAAGTTTTGATTAGAGGTGTAATGTTAACTTGATCATGAGAAGAATCCTGTTAAAGATAGTACTTCTTCAAGAATCTGTCATTGATTGGCATCATGAGCGTATCACCGTCTGGGGTTATGAGGTGATATGCTTCATTTGAGTAAACTGACTCTACTACAAATGGTCCTTCCTATTTAGGCTGGAATTTCTCTTTTATCTTATGTGTCATCACCATGGGTCTTCTGACAGCTAAGACAAGGTCACCTTTGTTGAAAATCTGCTCTTTGACTTTTGATTAGACTGGAAAAGGTATACTTATTATGTAGTAAATGTATTTGATGTACCCTTTCTTGTCTCCGCTATAGCACAAGGCTATACCGAGTCGGATCTCAGGGAGAGCTCGCGATGGAAGCTTTAAACGTTAGGTTGTGAAGTGAACAAACTAGTAGTCTTCTCTTGATTTATAAACTTAGTGATGCAAATACAAAAGAAACCAAAAAAGGATGGATATGTTCATTGTGGAAAAGTCGTGGGAAAAGAAATCAAGAAGTGGATGTGGTATTCACAAGAAAAGAACAAGAAAGTTAAAGAAAGCGAGTAAGAAAGCATGTAAAGAAAGCAAGAAACTAGAATCAAACTCAAGTAGAGGAATGGAGGATGGATCAATCCTTGCATAGCTTCAATTGTCACCATTGATCATTACAAGCTCTCTCCCTCACAATCACTCTCTTTTGTAATGAAATCTAGGGATAGAGAAGAAGAGGGATCTACAAGAAATAAACCTAGAGAAAATACATGAAAATTACAACTAATGAACTAATCTCCTCTCTTCTCTGATCAGTCTTTTCTCGCAGGTCCAAGTCCAGGTATTTATAGACCCAGGTGAAGGATCCAGAAGATATTCTGTTGGCGCAAAATCCGAGGCCAAACAGACTTGTAACTGCCGCCGGATCTCCAGGATCTTGCAAGTTGGCGGCAAAATCTGGGCCGTTGAGCCCAGATTTTCTGGTAGGATTTGTTTGTTAGGAGGTTAGCCACGTGGTATATCTGGATCTTTCTTTGGGCGCGCGGATCTTTCTAGATCTGGATTTGAATTTGGCTTCTCTTTAATCTTTGATTAATCACTTAATTATCGCTAATTAAGGTGATTAATTGGCTATCTCTCCTTTAAGTGTGTACCTGCAAATATGTAGAGAAGAGGAGTAAAAATCACATATTTATTTGTAATATGTATGGGAATTATGATGTAAAAAATGCAATATTGGATACTAATCACACCCCCACACTTATTCTTTTGCTCGTCCCGAGCAAAACAAAGAAAAAGAAAATCTAGACTAACAATTTATTTACACCACTTTCGCAGGTGACGCGATTGCACTGAGCGTGTGCAACAAGCCGTTAAACCTCTAGGTTACCCTAGAGGAGGAGTGTTGTCTCCTGAGGGTTTTCAGCGGATTACACCCACAAAATCCATAAAGAAAGAAGACAAATGTTAGTATTTTCGAAAACGCATTTTGAATAAGAGACATGTTTACGAACTATTTTTGCAAAAATATAAGTGATCCTAGGTCATAAGTCCACCTATAATCATTCTTCCTTAAACTTAGTATCCATGCAAGATCTTGTCTTTAATTAAGGTAAGAATTCAAAATTGGATTGAATATTTTTATCTTTCATAAAACCTAGGATAATATGCACACCGTGTAAGTGAAGATTTCCTGGGATTTCAACTCCAACCATCAAGCCATTTATTTATATATATTCTCTTTTTTTTTTTTTTTCTTCCCTTAGTTTTATTAGGCTTTCTAATTCACCCATGTAGCGAGCCTATAACCGATGACTCCCAGACCAGATGGTCTTAGGGCACCAGATGAGGAAACATCCCTCGGGTTTAAGGACTCGAGTGAAAAAGGCCACAAAACTAAGAGGGATTATTCTTAATCACCGTTAGGCGTGAATAATCATGCTTCTTGAGGCACAATTATCCAGCTTAATAAGTGAGATCACCGTTAGGCGTGAGTCATCATGCTTCTTGAGGCATAATTTCCCAGCTTAATAAGTGATCTTTTATTTATATATTTTTTTCTTTTTTTTTTTTTTTTTTTTTTTTTTTTTTTTTTTTATATATATATATATGGCATTTTTGGTCTTTGTCTCCATCCCAAGAAATGTGTAAGTGTAAAGTGCATATTATCTAAGGCAAAAAATTCAAGATAAGAATATCTCACCAATTTTACTTACTTATCCTATAATCTCAAACAAGATCTATTACTTCAACTATGTTTAAGATGTCATAATTAAGGCTTTCTTAATCTCTAAGATACATCTTAATTTTCTTAAAAATAGATCAAAACTTTGTCTTTTATTTCAAAAAGTTTTTATTTTTATTATTTTTTTTTATTTTTATTAAAAGAAAAATCTAAAAGAAAATAGAAAATCTATAAAGAAAGATAAAATCTAAAAGAAAATAAAAACCTAAAAAGAAAATGAAAATCCTAAAAAATTGAAAATCCTATGATCCTATGTTAGTAAACCCTCCCCCACACTTATTTCATGCATTGTCCTCAATGCATCATGATATATGTATGCATGAAACAAAATGGAAGGGGAAGGAAAAAATTACCTCAAGGTGGTGGTTCCGGTGGTGGTCGGATTGGTCCACGGAACATGGCCCAATCATCTTTTCTTTGGGTTTTTAGGAACCCACCAACCATATCAGAAATATGACCCACTAAAAAGATGCATGCGTGTGTTATTTTAATTATGTACATGCCCCCATCTAATTTTAAGATTTTCCAAATAATTTCAGACTCAAATTTATCAAATTCCTTGTCACAGAATGGAGTATGAACTGATAGAACTGTTGACTTGGACTCGGAAAGGAACACCGACTCAGGATTATGATTTAAATCAAGTGATGGTTCAGGAGTCGAAGTGAAGTCAGAAATTGTGTCCAAGTCAAGAAATGAAAACTCAAGTCCACAATCAGAGTTCAACGATGGAATGTGACTTTCTAAAAGTGATATCTCTTTACTTCCAATTTTAAGAAATTCAAGCTCATCACCGTACAATTCTTCAAAACTTAAGTCAACATCTTCCTTAAGAATTGTACAATCAGTTTCAGAAGTAAAGAGATTGAGAAAATCAAGGTCACATTTGAGTTCAATTCCACAAGATGGAGAACTTGCCAGAATGTCAATGGTATCTTCGGAAGTGTAAAATTGGGCAAGTGCAACATGATCCTCAAAGATGGATGATTCACTTTCATTGTGAATTGTGAAAGGATCCAATGTCGACTCCAGGAAAAGATTGAAGTGAGGTAAAGATACCGGAATCATTATGGAATCAGGAAAATGGATTGAATCACAAAGTTGGGGTTCAAGATCACATTCCTCATGTAATTCAATTAAATGTAGAGAACTTGCCAATTTATCAATGGGATTTTCAGAAGTGTAGAATTGGTCAAGTTCAATGTGATCATCATAAAAGATTGGTGATTCATTTTCACAATGGATGGGAAATGGATCCAATGTCTGCTCCGGAAAAGGATTGAAATCAGGTAAGGATATGGAAGTCATGATTGAATCAGGAAGTAGATTGGAATCATCAAGTGAAAGTTCAGAATCAAATTCATGTTCCAATTCAATTTCAGAAAAAGGAAAACTTGCCAAAATATCAATTGGATCTGGAGTTTGGACAAGTTTATTTTTAGGAGATGAAAAACTTGCCAAAATGTCAATTGGATTTGAATTTTGGACAAGTTCAAGTGTAGGAAATGAAAAACTTGCCAATGTATCAATTGGATCTGAAGTTTGGATAAGTTCAGGTGAGTGTGCTGAAATTGAATCTGGACTTCCAAGACTACATGACTCTTTGGATTTAACAGAGTGGCTAGTGACATTAGACATAGGATGAGAATGGAGAGATTGGATCATCAAATCTATGTCACGATTTCTAGCATTTTGAGCATGGGTCATGTCTTCTAGCATCTTTCCATAATCGATGATTTCATTGTTTTGATGGAAAGAGGAAGTGTTGTCTTGGAAGTGTGAGTCAAAAGTGTGTGATGATGGAAAAGTTGACTCACACAAGAAATCTGTACTCGGTTCACAAGCAAATGGTTGTTCATTATGAAAAGGTGAAACTGAGTAAGATTCTTGAGAATATGGTGGAATTGGAGAGGGAAATGGTTCTGGAAGTGTTTGCTCAGCTCTCTGTAAATTAGCTTCTATACTCCTTTGTAACTCAGATTTTTCTTCAAAGGGAGGTTCAGAAAAAGGAGTATATGAAGTGGACTCTGGAAATGAATACTGTGGACAAGGTGAATATGATGGACAAGGAATTTGAGAATTTGACTCGGGGTACGTGAATCCCCAATTACTCGGTAAAGAGTTGAAATTATTTTGGACATGATAATTGTTAGATGGGGGGTATGGGTCGTAGTGATTCGGATAAGGCCAACCCGGTGTATGTGGTTGGTGCATATTGTAAAACACCGGGTTGGAATTATCTGAATATGGAGTGTGTGTGACATATGGATGGTAAGAATTGTAATTGTAAGCCATATCACACAATCACAAACAAAAATCAAACAAACAAACAAACAAACAAAAGAAGAAAAGAAAAGAAAAAAATTCTAACCTAAGTTAGGGTAGACTTAGACCTAGACGACTCCTAACAAATAGACCGTCCACGGGAGGTTTAGTGCAGACTCTAACCACAAGCTAATCAGCCAGGGAAGGGTAAGGTTGGTGGGAGGTTTTCCGTCCGGAGACGTTCCTTAATTAAGTAACCAGCAACCTTCGGGCTTTCGGCCCTCAACCCCTTTCCTAGACACCGATTTTGCAAGAGTTAAATTCCAACACTTTTCCCCCTTAGGATAATCTCCTAATTGAGTCCGAGATGTCCCTAGGGCCAACGTCTACTTTTTATTAAATTAGAGGGTTGGGTTAGTGAGTGCTTGGGTTGTGATTTTCGGGCTAAGGAAAGGGTAATGACCTCCCCCACCTTATCTTATTTACGGGTATGCCCTTAACTTTGAATTGTGCAAGTGTACAAGAAAATAACAAGGATTCACTCTAAGCCAGAAAATCAAGCAAGAGTTTGTCCTAGTCTATTATGCAATGCAAACACGTACCTTGCCTCCAGCACTCTTCAACAGTAAAAGTAAAGAATTGAAGAGACACGTGCCTAAAATGCAAGTGTCTAAACAATTTTAACAATTATCAACCAACTTTTTACTGTTTTTTAATTAAGCAGGAATACAGTGAACAACACAGGATTTCAAGTATAGAACCAGCAGTATTTTGCAGAACCAGAGGCTCTGCAGAAATTTGGTGAGAATTGAGCTCAGGACTGCCGCGTTCCCGCGGCTATTCTTGTGGATCCGCGGCACAATTAAAGAATCCTGGCCTCTGCTTTCTTGAGCAGAGGGCCAGGTTCACTTAGATGTTACTGCAGTAAATAATTTCCTGTTTTCTTCTCCTGTAGCCTGCAACAGAGAAGAATAATAGTTTAGTACTTCACTTTAAACCAAAAAATACGTTGCTCTCCCCGGCAACGGCGCCATTTTGATTATCAAAAAGATGTGTGCGCCGTCGGGTCGAATCCACGGGAAGAGCTAGCGATGGAAGCTTTACACGTATGGTAGTGAAGTGATAAAACTAGTATTCTTCTCTTACTTATTTTGATTAGACTGGAAAAGGTATACTTATTATGTAGTAAATGTATTTGATGTACCCTTTCTTGTCTCCGCTATAGCACAAGGCTATACCGAGTCGGATCTCAGGGAGAGCTCGCGATGGAAGCTTTAAACGTTAGGTTGTGAAGTGAACAAACTAGTAGTCTTCTCTTGATTTATAAACTTAGTGATGCAAATACAAAAGAAACCAAAAAGGATGGATATGTTCATTGTGGAAAAGTCGTGGGAAAAGAAATCAAGAAGTGGATGTGGTATTCACAAGAAAAGAACAAGAAAGTTAAAGAAAGCGAGTAAGAAAGCATGTAAAGAAAGCAAGAAACTAGAATCAAACTCAAGTAGAGGAATGGAGGATGGATCAATCCTTGCATAGCTTCAATTGTCACCATTGATCATTACAAGCTCTCTCCCTCACAATCACTCTCTTTTGTAATGAAATCTAGGGATAGAGAAGAAGAGGGATCTACAAGAAATAAACCTAGAGAAAATACATGAAAATTACAACTAATGAACTAATCTCCTCTCTTCTCTGATCAGTCTTTTCTCGCAGGTCCAAGTCCAGGTATTTATAGACCCAGGTGAAGGATCCAGAAGATATTCTGTTGGCGCAAAATCCGAGGCCAAACAGACTTGTAACTGCCGCCGGATCTCCAGGATCTTGCAAGTTGGCGGCAAAATCTGGGCCGTTGAGCCCAGATTTTCTGGTAGGATTTGTTTGTTAGGAGGTTAGCCACGTGGTATATCTGGATCTTTCTTTGGGCGCGCGGATCTTTCTAGATCTGGATTTGAATTTGGCTTCTCTTTAATCTTTGATTAATCACTTAATTATCGCTAATTAAGGTGATTAATTGGCTATCTCTCCTTTAAGTGTGTACCTGCAAATATGTAGAGAAGAGGAGTAAAAATCACATATTTATTTGTAATATGTATGGGAATTATGATGTAAAAAATGCAATATTGGATACTAATCAACTTTCTTGTTGAAGGCTCTAGAAAATAGAGCTTGATAAAGCTTGATTTGCCGTTGAGCTTACAGGTGTTTATCATCTAAAGCTTTAAGCTTTTGGAATCACAGTCGATGCTTCTTCTTATTTGTCATCTTCATTGTTAAGGCAACGCATAGAGCTAGGTCATGATTTCTAGTGGGAGTATGGCTTCACACCTGTATACCAAAAAGAATGGTGTAGCTTTCGTCGGGGTTCTCACTGTTGTGCGATAAGCCCATAAGCATTCACCTAACTTATCGTCCTAGTTGCGTTGGCTCTTCGAGACTAATTTCTTGAGAAGTGTCTCAATGGTCTTGTTGAAAACTTCTGCAAGGCATTAGTGGTTAGATAGTATGCCGTTGAAGAAACACTCTGAATCTTGAATTTGTTGCAGAATCTTTGAAATGCTTAATAACGATCTGAGGTCCATTATCATGGACAATCTATCGTGGCACACCAAAGCGGTAGACCATGTGATATTTGATGAACTTGATTATGTCCAATGTCTTTACCTCTCTCAATGGGATAGCCTCTATCCATTTGGAGAAGCAATCATCTATGGCTAAGATAAACCGGTATCCTTTTGATGAAGGTGGGCTGATAAGAGCAACCACATTCATTCCCCACATTTTGAATTGCCAGGAAGAAGTTGTTGGGTGAAGATGTCTTGGTGCCTGGTGAATGAAATTACCATGGATTTGACAGGCATGGTATCATTTAGTATAAACGATGGCGTCAGGGATCATCTTTGGCCAAAACGTCCCAATCTTTGGAGTTGATCCCCAAGTTTTGGACCAGGTTGGTGAGCTCTGTATATGCCGTCATGAGTCTCTTTGAGTGTTTCCTGTGCCTTTTATGTGATTAAGCATCAAAGGAGGATTCCATCATGCGACCGACGATACAGTGTTCTTGTGATCGCATTGTAGTAGAATTTAGGGGTTTTCCTTCTAATGGCAACTGTCTCTTTAGGGTTATCGGGAAATATGTCGTACAAGGCAAAGTCGATATATGGGAATTGCCAATCCCTGTGCTCCAGACCTGCTGAAGTCCCTAGAGCTTTTTTGACTTTAAGGTTTCCTGTTGGAGTTTGATCATCTTCTAGGATGAATCTTGGACAGTACAGGCTATAGCTGTGACGAGTACTTTCTCTGTCGCTCTAGCTGGAAGGGCCAAGGAAGCGGCTAGATATGCCAGTGCATGTGCATGCGCATGCGCATTTTACTGCCGAAGTATATGGTCAATGTAGAAGCTTCTGAACCTCTCACCATGTGGATGTTAGTGTTGTGATAGGGTACTAAGTTTCATATCTGACTTCGTACTCCCCGCGAACCTGATTAATGATGAGCTTTAAATCACCGTACGCTTCGAGATTTTTGACGCCAATCTTTTCGGCGATTTACATTCCTATCAAGAGGGTATTGTATTCTGCAATATTGTTGTAACATGGCTCAATTAATGAGCATGCACGAGGGATTACATAGTTCTGTGGGGAGATAAGTACTACTCCCACTCCTGCTATGATATTTCCTCGAGCACCCGTTCTTAATGCGCCATTGAAGAAGAGTTGCCACACATGTCCTTCTAAAGACATCTGAGTCAAGCAAACTTCAGCGATCTCATCTGAGAGATCTTCATATAGTTTAGTCATTCTTGGATCTGGATGCTCAGCTAAGAACGTGCCACTGCCTGTTCCTTTACAACTTTTTGTGATAGAAATTGCATCTCATATTGGGATGGCAATATGGCCCATTTTGCCAATCGATGATTCATTGATGATGGATCGTCATAATCAATCTTAAAGGATTGAATTTTGATATGACGTGTATGGTTTGGCCCACCAGGTAGTGTCGCATCTTCTAGACAGTGAACACCAATGCCAAGCATTCCTTTTCGATCAGGTTGTATCGATGTTCAGCTCTAATCATTATTCTACTCAGGTAATAGATTGCCTACTCATGTCCCTGATCATTATCTAGGCTAGAAAATTTCCAAGAGACTAATCCATTGCTCGAACGTATATGAGTTTTCCTGACACCGAAGCTATAAGGATAGTTGGATTGTGAGATACCACTTGATTTCCTTGAACGCTTGTTGGCAAGCATCATCCCAGATGAATGAAACACCTTTCCTCATCAATTTGGTGAAGGGTTGGCATCGTCCTAAGAGATATGAGATAAATCTCCTGATATAGGCCAGTCGCTCTTGCAATCCTTTAAGCTCTCTAAGATTTTTTTGAGGTTGCATCTCCTGGACGGCGCAGACTTTCTCCAGGTTGAGGTGGATTCCTTTAGTTGTTACGAAAGACTCAAGAAATTTACCGTTGGCTACCCCCATGAAGGATTTGGTGAGATTCATCTTCAATTGATGCCCCTGTTTGATATCAAATACTGTCATCAGATCTGCTATGTGATCGTATGTAAGACGCATGCTTGGCATTGGAAAGATATGTTCAGGCCTAAAGCTGATGGGAGGTGGTTGGCTTAGAAGACTTCCTAATATTAATAAAGCCTCAGGTGTTCAGCTAGTTTGGAGGTTGTTGTATGGGTAGGGAATTTGAAATATTGCAAAATTTCCTTGGATCAACGAAAGATTACAACAATTCTAAAAAATCCAATTACAAAAGAGAGGAGAGGAGACTTTCAAGGTCAAATCTCCCCTTTTTTAATGTTGGATTCTTGGTGTAGTGGTGGAAAGTGATTCTTGTTTTTCGTTGACCGGGTGAACGTCAAGCTCTTCTGGAACTCTTCTCCTCGGATCACAAATGGAGTTGCACAGCTCCTATCAATGAAATCTCAAAGAGACTTAGGCAATAAGTTAAACTCAGCAAGTTGTTAGAAGAGTTGAACCCTTCATAAATATTCCTCAACAAATAAAATTCTGCCCCTCTTCAATACTAAACTGAGTTATTTATAGGATTTTGGGGTAAAACTGTCCCCTAAAATCCTTCCCTGATAGAGGTTAACTCCTGATTGGTTACATATATTGCAAAAATAATGTCATATTTTCATAACTATTGCCTAATAAATCATGTATTTAGTCTTATATTTTTCTTTATAAAATGCAGGCCCATTGCTAAAGGAGAGGGAAGATAAACGAGCCTAAAAGCCTATCAAAATTCTGATTTAATTCAGAATTAATTTAAATCAGAAGATCAAGACAGATCAGGGCAAATCAGAGAAAATAAAATTAGTTTAAAACTAGTTAAAATAAATCTTCACAAATTAATTGGTTAAAGTCAAAGATCAAAGGAGGTTTTGTCAAATTCAGGAGCTAAACAGAAAATCTAGTAAGAGATAAAGGTGTATCGCTAAAGTAGGGAGCAGTACCCCCCGGGTATGGCCACCTGCCAGACCCAGGCAGCGAAAACGTGGCCAAACTACATTTTTAAGGCTTTGTTGAGTTGGTTGGGGGAGGTTTGCTCCCCTTATCTTCTTACGCTCACCCCCGTTTGGTTTTTCCAAGAAATACTGCATTTTACAGAGAAGGAGGGATCGAAGACTAGTTTAAGTTTTTCTCTTTATTTTTAGAATTTAGGATATTTGTTAGATAGTTAATAGAAGTTGTATCTCAGTTTTTAATTTTTAGTTCAGTCTAGAAACAAAGTGACAGAGAGAGAAAGAGTGATTGTAATCTGAAGTTAAAGTGACATCAATAAAGATTCAACGAACTTCTTTTCTTTTCCAATTCACGGGTATGTTGAATTTCAAATTGATGTTTTCTTTTTTAGTAATGAGTAGCTAAATCACTTCATTTTGGCTCACTAATCTCTCCTCCTATAATTGATTCTTGATCAGTATTAATAAAAAGACCCAACTGAATCATATGAATGCCTTAAACTAAGCGTTGCTTATTGCGAGTGTTCTTGAAGGCACATGAGAATAGGATTAAATTTGAACTTAATCTTGAAATTTATCATAAAAAGAACTTGTTTTTTTCCATGCTTGCTTCATTGCTTTGATGGTTTAATATTCAACTAAAAAAAATATTTTAAAACTAAAGTTTGATTTCTAAAATAAACCATCTTATGTGTTTTAATTGATCTCTCTTAAATACAAAGCTAAACTTTTTGCCTATGATCTCATTGAGGCGCTTAAACTTTCAAGAAAAGAATTTAGAGCTGGGTAAAGATTAGTGAACCCAGATCTTTTTTATATATTAAAACAAACAACCAACCACTCTTTAAGCCCTTTAATGATCATCTTTTTTAAATCCTTCTCTAAGTTTTCAATTTTTCTTTAAATCATCTCTCTACTCTCCATTCTCTTTTCAACATAAAACAAAAAAAATACCAACACCAACTCTTATTTTAAAGGAACACATCGAAATGCTTTCATTATATTCTTCCTCATGGACACGACCCGTTAGCCCAAAGCTACACGGTAATTCTTACTGCATTTACTTGAAATGAATTTTTGCGCCGTTGTCGGGGAGGGCACTGTGTAATTGTTTCTTTAACAAGTTTGGTGTCTTGTTTCAAGGCCATCAAGAAACCAGATTTAGCGCTCAAGTATTCTAGGAGAAGACTTGCTATTCTGTTCCCCTACTCTAGAAAGTAAGAAACAGAATTCCAAGAAATCGTAGTGCAAAAGCTTGAAAATTTCTTTGGATTACTAAAAACTCTTTTTGCAGGACATATTGCTTTGCAAAAGTATAGTTTTTTGTATGTTATTTCTGCTATATCTGATATTCATATACCCTATTTTTAATCTAACAGTAATCTGATTGATGGCCAATTATTTAAAAAAACATTTATACTTGCATTCTAGGCATTTGTCTAATTACGTTTCTTTTACAATTACTGTTGTAGAAAGCTGGAGAAAAGGTACAAATACATAGCATATAGTTTAGAAAATATTCTTGAGTGATTATTTGCTTGTTGAATGTTACTTTTCTATATCCTGCACACTTTGCACAATCAATCTTTAGGGTAAAACCCAAAACAAGATAAGGTGGGGAAGTCATTACCCTTCCTTAGCCCATGAACCATCTCCAAGCATGCACAACCTAAGCCTAACTTAAAATCTAATAGACATTGGCCTTAGGGATATCTCAAACTCATTAGGAAATTATCCCAAGGGGAAGGTGTTAGAATTTGACTCCTACCAAATCAGTGCCTAAGGACAGGAATTGAGAGGTGAAACCCCGAAGGCTGGTGGTTTGGCTTAATTAGGCCCGTCGCTTTTGCACGGATACCTCCCACCAACCTTGCCCTGACCTGGCTAATTAGCTTGTGGTCAAAGTCTGCATTATACCTCCTGTGGACAATCAACCAGTTAGGAGTTGTTTAGGTTAAGGTTATTTAGAGTAGGCTTGGTTGCTTTTTCTTGTTGACTATTTGTGTACTTATTTGTGGTAGTGTTTTTATATGCAAATGTGGTCGAGAGACCCAAATTCATTTGGGTTGACTAGAAATACATTACCACCCAAGTAGAACCAAGATCAGATTCAGTTATAGCTTAACCGATATCTCTACAGGATAGGTTTTATCCCATTAGAACTACACTTTCATCTTACATCCAACTTCCATCGGTTGGTGAGCACAGCTTTGAGCTCAAGCCTCAGTTGATCAACACACTGCCTAAGTCCATGGCTTAGAGTCTGAAGATGCTTATTTCTTCATAAAAGAATTTGAGGAAGTATGCTTAATGATGAAAATCCCATACCTTGTAGATGTTGCTATTAAGTTGAGATATGTGCCATTTGCTCTTAAGGACTTGCCAAGAAATAGCTTTACAGCTTAGCAGCCAGCTCTATTACATCATGGGATGATTTCATTAATGTCTTCTTGAAGAAATTTTATCCAATTCATCAGACCGCTCTCATTAGGAAGAACATCATGCAGTTCAAGTAAAACCTATTGAACCGTTTTGAAGGTACTTTGAACGCTTCAACAACCTCCTCATCCAATGTCCTCATCATGAAATAGAGAAATGGCGATAATGCAAATTCTTTATGATGGTTTAGACTACTCAACCAAGACCCTCTTAGAAACTATGTGCCAAGGGGATTCTTGAAAAAGTATGTGAATGAAGGATGGGATTTATATGAGAATCTAGCTGAAAAGACCATCCAATGGGAACCTAGTAGTGAAAGCTCTAGGAATTCATACTCCATCTCTTCAAAAGGAGGTCTTCATTCAATTGGATTATCCACAGCTAATGAGGCTAGAATAACTAACCTAGCGGTGAAGACTGGAAGCTTTAGAAACTAAGGAACGAAGTCCAGTCAACGAAGTCAGCCCAAACCTATTACCAACACCGGGCTATACCTACTGTCAAGCCATAAATCATGTGTTTGAGGAGTGTCTTATGTATCTAGCTTAACAACAATTTTTTGAACCGATGAATGCGGACTTTTCAAGGCCCAACAATAATCCTTATGCACAAACATACAATCCTGGTTGGAGAAATCACTCGAGTTTCTTATGGAGTCAAAATAATAATGACTACTCACGGTCAAACTATTCCAGCCGCTTCCAACATTTCAATAATACATTCAATTATTAACCTAACTTTTCAAACTACCATCACAGTTCCAACCATCTACCCAAAATTGCAAATTATCAATAAAACTTTCCCAACCATGCTCCACAATCTTCCTTCTAGAATCCTCAACTTGAAAGGAGAATGACTGATTTTGAGAGCAATATGAAAGGTACATGAAGAACCAAGATTTTCTCATGCAAACAATATAGAAGCTAGAGATTTAAATGAGCCAATTAGCCAATCCACAGAATGAGAAGCAAAATAGTACCTTACCCAATCAGCCAATAATGAATCCTAGGAATTCTCAACAAGCTCATTTGGCTGAGGATCAACCATTAAATCAATGTAATGTTGTACATACATTGAGGTCAAAAGAGAGTTAATAATCAAGTATCAACACTATCAAATAACATTCAGCACAACCACACACACGCATCCACCTCATCTAGTCCCAATCCTTTAAAATCTTATTAATCTAAAACGGATATGTCAACCAGTCAGGTACACAAGCCTATAGTACCATTTCCTAATAGGCTGAAAAATAATAAGCAAAATCAACACATGGATAAGATAATTGAGATCTTCAATCAAGTGAAGATTAATTTGCCACTTCTTGATGCCAGTCAACAAGTCCCATCCTATGCAAAATTTCTTAAGGACATGTCCACCAAGAAGAGAAAGGCTAATGTTCTCAAGAAAGTCTTTTTAACCACTAATATTAGTGAGCTATTATCGGGTCCGATCCCTATCAAGTACAAGGATCCGGTTTGTCCTACCATTGCCTGCACTATAGGACAAATTGGGATTAGTCATGCACTTCTTGACATGGGGGCAAGTATCAACTTGCTCCCCTTCTCAGTTTATCAACAACTCAGGTTGGGCGATCTTAGGCCAACTTGAGTCATAATCCAATTGGCTGACCATTCAGTGAAAGTTTTCAAGGGAAAGTTAATGATATCCTTATTCGGGTCAGGGAGTTTATCTACCCCATTGTTTTCATAGTTCTTGAGACACAATCTGTGTCTAATCCTAGGGCTTAAACTCCTGTTATCCTAGGGCACCCATTCCTTACTAGAAAAGTCAATGTCTTCAACCTAGGAAAGCAACCCCGTGATGTTGAGGATCAAATATTTGAAGTCAACTTCATAGAGAATTTGACAAGTGAAAATAGAGAAGAATTGGAACTAGAAACTGATTGTGACTTTGAGTTAGAGTCTGATGACTTTAACCTTGATCGTGTTATCAAGTCTGCTGTGAATTGGGCCTCGAACCCTATTTCACCCAATGTGGAGCCAATAAATTTGACTCATCCTTCCAATGAGCCTTCCCCTTCCTTAGAATTGAGAGCCTTACCTCCACATCTCAAGTATGTCTATCTAGGCGAACAAGAGACATTTCCTGTCATTATTGCCTCCCATTTAAATGACGGACAAGAAGAGAGCCTTAAAGCATTCCTAGAAAATATTGGGAAGCAATTGGTAGGATTATGACCGACATAAAGGGATTAAGTCCAACCTTAGTTCAACATCACATTCATCTCAATGAAGAAGCGACACCAAAGAGAGACCCACAGCGTAGGTTAAACCCTATAATGCAAGAGACTATTCATGCTGAAATTGTGAAATTCTTAGACAATGGGATAATCTATCACATTTCTGATAACCAATAGGTCAGCCCTGTCCATGTGATTCCAAATAAATCCGGTTTCACCGTGGTGAAAAATGAGAACAAAGAGTTAGTCCAAACTCGACTTCCCATGAAAATTTGAGTTTGCATTGACTATAGGAAGCTTAATGCAGCAACTCATAAGGACCATTTTTTGCTTTCCTTCATTGATCAAATGCTTAAACGTTTGGCTGGCCATGAGTATTACTATTTCTTGGACAGTTACTCAAGGTATAATCAGATTCGCATTACTCTGGAGGACCAAGAAAAGACTACTTTTGCATGTCCATTTGGGATATTTGCTTATCGTCGAATGCCTTTCGGCTTATGCAATGCCCTAGCAACGTTTCAATGTTGCATGTTAAGTTTTTTCTCTGATATGGTAGAATGATTCTTAGAAATCTTCATGGATGATTTCTCTATCTATGGAGATTCATTCACTCAATATCTCCACCATTTAGAACTTGTCCTCCAACATTGTGCTGAGAAAAATCTGACAGTGAACTAGGAGAAATGCCACTTGATGGTAAGACATGGAATTGTCTTGGGTCATGGATGTTTTCCATTGATTTGGGTAAGGGAAAATTTAGAAAAAAGTGTTCAAGGAGCGAAATTACAAGTATCTCTTTACATAAAGCAAAAGAAATTTACAAGTAAATCTCCTTTGAGATTTTTGGGGAAATGTGCTGGTAGGAATCGGATCAGCGCACGATCACTTTATCCCTTTGATGATGCTGTCGGTCAGATATCAAATTGTCTCCTAATAGGACTCCTTTCTCGCTTGGTTTGGGGAATCGGAGAACAGAGGATCGGTAGAGCCTTCTTTCTAGGGATTATGCCTCTCGGGCCAATCTTCTCTCTATCCTTGCTTGTCTCTCCTCTCTCCTCCCCTTTTGCCTTCGTGTGCTCCTGTTAGGCTACTTATAGGGAGAATATAGGTATAATCGCCCTGAAAATTTGAAAACAGATTGAGTCAATCTGTTTTGCATCTGGAAAGTAGGCATACCACGGGGCTTGAAACAGCTTCTGCAAAGCTAGGAATAGCATGTAGGGGTAATCCTTGACCCGCTCTGCTAAATAAGGGATACTCCCTTGATCCTCTCCAGTTAATTGAGAGATCTCCCCTGATCTTCTCACCTGATTGGGAGAGTCAAAAGATCATGGCAAGCAACTGTCAAATTCGATGTCAATCAAAATAATCTCATCTGGAGATTTGATTGGTCAAAGGTGACTATAAAAGACCCGCAGTGGGGCTAATCCAATAACCTCGTGGCGGAGCTAAGGGAAGCTTTTGGCGAAACTACGAGTAAGCTCTCGGTGAAGCTATAAGTTGGCCTTTTGTGGCTCCACAGAGCGTCTAGGGAAGCTGTTAGCTGCTTTATGCGGAGTTATGAAAAACTCCAGGGCGAAGCTATAAGTTAGCCCATGGCAGAGCTATGATGGAATTCTTGTGGAGCTAAGCAAACTTAGCCTCTCGTGCGATTGCTCATCCCTTGGGCTCATGTGAGACTAAATATCAAGCTAACTTAGTGTCTCTAGGGCTGCTCAGATCTTCTTCAATGGCAACTTTGACTTACTATCTGCTTTACTGGATTAGTAATATCCACATTGCTGCCTTGCCTCTGGTCATCAGCTTGTCTTTGGCTTATCTTTTACAGATGTCAATAAGTTAGACGTTATTTAGACCGGCTGAAGATGAATGCAGGAGTTTTATCTTTTTCGAGTGTCAACAAGACCCCTTCAAAGTTTTTGTGAATCTACAATGGAATGGTTCAGATCCCAAAATACTTTGAACTGTTTTGATTGATGGTATATGAATGTGAATGTCGCCTTGGTATTGAGTTCAACTTCGCCTTTAACCCTAGCTTCGGGTTGAATAGGTTTGTCGAGGAATTGTAACAATCCTCTTCTATGTAGCTTCGCGCTTCTGGGGGTAGCTTCGCTTTTGGGTAGCTTCGCCTTTGGGCTTCCTGAAGTAACTTTGCTTCAAACTGAGTTGGAAGATGAGTATTAGCTTTGCCCTCACTGTGATGGAGTGACGCTCTGCTCCCACAGCTAACTACTTTTTGCGAGTTATGAGAGTAATTATTCCCTTTTTCAAGGTTAGAATTTCCTCTCTTGCATTAACGAGGGAGATTATTCCCTTTTTTGCAGTTCAAATAACTTTGTGCGCATTCCTGAGGGAGACTATTCCCTTTCTCAAGGCAAAGCACTTGAATGCCTTAAATTTGTTCGTGCTTCCAAGCTTGAAGTGTGGTGGCGTAGTCAGGCCACGAGGCTTATAAATAGGACTCTTATAGTCCTTCTTAGAGAAACATACTCCCCACTTCTTGGGAGGTTTGTTTATGATCTCTCCCCATTACTCAGGCAAGGAGACTGAGTTCCTTGAAGTAGCGAGGACTCTCACTTTGGTCATTACTCAATCAAGAATTAGTGAGCCTCGGCCATCCAATGACTTTTACGGAGTTTATCTCCCTTAATTTTCTTAGATTTACCAGCTATCTTAGGGATTAAATTCCCTTGGATCTTCACATTTGGCTGACTTTCAGAAAAGGGTTTCAGTCCTATTTTCTAGCTTCACGGCGAAGCTAGCATTCTCGCTCGATCAGGCAAAAGATCTTTTCATACAGAGTTCCTACCTTGATCTGTTAAATCTGCCATATAGGCAAGACTTAGGACTTAGCCTTTTAAGGTTGAGCCAGTCTGCCATATAGGTGGGGTCAAGATTGCGCCCCTCTGGGCCAGTCTGGCTTAGCCATATAGGTGAGGCTAGGACTTGGTCGTTTTTGAGGCTTCTCCAGCCTAACTGCCCTGGGCGGGGCTAAGACTTGGCTTATACTGAGCTAGTCTATCATTACTGTGCAAGCGAGACTATTCTCTACTTAGCTGAAATCCATCTTCAAGGCACAACTGGGTCGGATCTGAATTGCTTCACCTAAAGAATTTTGACTTAGCGTTCCATCCTTTCTCTTTGCATTTTTTTTGATTTAATGCCAACTTGTTTCCTATTTGCATTGCAGCGAACTGTGCTCACCAATCTTTCATCTTGATGAAAGAGACCAAAACTTGCCTCTTGATTTTCAAGTTTAAGCTTTGATCATAAGCAGGCAGAACATACTAGAGCAGCTGATGCGCGTTCCAAGAAGAGGTTGGCAGTTGGTTATCCGAGATGATCCACTTTGGGAAGGGGCTAGTAGTCGTTTATCCAAGATGATCCACTTTGGGAAGGCATACGTCACCAGTAAGGTCTTGGATCTTTTCTTTGCCAATTTTCATCAAAGAAGATCCAGCTTCTTGATGGAAAAATCTGCCATTAAGCGAAGGATTACGCCCTTGTGCAAGAGGAAGACCTTTGTGTCCAGTTGAGATGGTTCATCACCTTGGAAGTAGATAGGACATTAATGATTATGTTGTATGAAAGACAATCTTGGTGTTTTATCAATATATCTTCACTTTTGAATCAATAAAAATGTTTGCTTATCTACTTTGTTCCCTTCCTTTTCCCTTTGTGTTTCAAAAACACTTGGAATGGATTAGCTTAGGTAAGTCTTTTCCTTAGGAGGAAAGAAAAACTCTTAGCGGAGCTAGGCTTCCAGTGAAGCTGAAGGCAGATTTCTAACTGAGTCAGGAACGAGTTTCTAGCGAATCTAACACAAAATTTCCATGAAGCTAGAGATGAGCTCTTAACGAAGCTAAGGCTCATCTTTCAATGAAATTACTCAAGCGTCGCACGAGGTAAACGCTGAATTCACAGTGGAGTTAGCCCTTGGCAGGGCTGAAGCAAGATTTCTCAGGAAGGCGCTTAGGTGCTGTTTCAAATTAATTTGAAACGACCGCCTGCGCTCCTTTTGAGAGGCAAAGTTAGGCAATTTTAAGCCTATAAAAGGCCGATTAGGCTAAAAGAAGGAGAATTAACTTCTCTTTAAATTTTCAGAGAAACAAATCTCTTTCTCCTCCTTCTTCTTCGTTGAGATTTTTAGACTTTTTAGTGCTTCCATGGCTCCCAAAGGACGAGCAGGCAAAGAGATAGCGACCTCTGTGATGGGGGGCCCTCTCCTCCTCCGGTCATTGAACACCCCATTGTGGGTAGGGATTTTTCCCTTATATTCAGAGATTTTCATCTCTTTTCGAAGGCAATTTCTTGCTATTTCTTAATGAACCTAGAGTGATCCATCGTGATCTAGTGGTCTCAGGGAGTTTGTCACTATTGCTAATAGTGAGGCTTTAGACGCAGAAAGTCCCCACTTTAAAGGAGATGTAGATGCTTAGGCTCCACCAGGTGCTCCTGGTATGGTAGGCATAGCCCCCATGGAAGATGTGGGGGCAGAGAACTGGAGAAAGAAGATCCCGATGTCCACTTCAAACGGAAGTAGCAGGGTAGATCTCGCAGGAAGAGGGTAGTAAAGAAGCCTTGTCGCTACACTTCCACCATTATTGCAGAGGGTGAATCAGCTGCAGTGCCTCCTCCTCCCGCTCATCTAGTTATTTGGCTATCGGCCCAGAAGAAGACTATTGATAAAGTTGTTCCTGACGTGGGTAAGATCAGTTTCATTCTTGCGATATGTACTTATATATTTCATACAGCTCACTTGTTTATCTTATGATTTAGGAACTGAGACTACAAGGGAACTGAGAGCCGAGACTGCAAGAGAACAGAGATTCTTATGATCCTCTGTTCACTTATAAAGAAGGTGATGAGGCTAGCTACTTCGTCGTCTCAGAAGATTTCAGAGTGACGTGGCTGAAGTCGGTCCTTCGGGTGTCGGGACTTCGAAAGGGAGCCTAATGGTTTCATGCTCTATAGGATGGACCACAGAGGCTTTGGCGAGTGAAGGTGAGCCGGCCGTCCCTCCTACATCTGCCAAAAACTTTCCTATGGAGCCTGAGGGGATTGATGCTGCCCGTGGAGGAAGTTCCGGGAGAGACTGCGGCTTAGGCAGTTGAGGTGGTATCGCTTCTTTGTAATATTTTGATCTTTTGTAAATAATTTTCTCCCATTATTTGTCATGCCTGGCTCAATAAAGTCTTGCCACAGGTTTTTCACCTTTGAGTGCATTGACTTCAAGGGAACCAGCTAATCATCCTGAGGGGACCAGGTGTGAAGCAAGTACTTCGACTGCAACGGACGCTGCCGAGTGGGATGCTTTGTATCACGACCTGCCCTCTTATCAGCCTGAACCAGCCAGTGGAACTAAAGAGGCTGAGGGGATAGTGGTTACGAAACCAATCTCACTTCCAACTACATCGATAGGTGAGATGCTAGTGGTTTCGTTAACGCTGCCTATCTTGACAACAAGGAGCTAAAGGTAATTACCAGCCATACGTCTCCGACACTGGCTATTGAGCCAGCTCTTCCTGAAATAATTACCAGCCCTACTTTCATTGTGCTATTGTACTGGTTTCAATGAGGACTCCTCTGAGATCACCGGTGATCCCTCATATTTCTCCAACCAGCGCTTCTGCCATCTCCACTACATTTATGTCAGTGAAACTAGTGGAAGCTTTGCGTTCAGGGGCTACTCGTTCACCTGGAGTAGTTAAAGCCGAGAAAGAATTTATGGCTGAGCTAGTTGACAATTTTTATCAGGGCTTGAAATGATCTGTTGCTTTGGTTTTGAAGGGCTCAACTACCTCGTTCTCTGTTTTGAAGGTTGTCCTCTCTCGAAGTATTGACAACATTCGAGACTTTGGAGGGGATGACCAAGCTACCACATTGCAGCTTCTGGTGGAGAGGCTTGAGAGGATGTTGACGAATAGCGCCATCTCAGCAATTTAGATTTATACTCCTCAGTTAATGAACAGCTTGAACACCTTACTGCTCAGATATGTGAAGCTCATCTTGCAGCGCAGGAAGCAGCTAAGGCAATATCCTCAGATTTAAAATCCTTGGATACAAGGAAAGTATAATTTGGAGATGCCATAGATGCTTCTAATAGTGCTCTTCTCAACGCTGAGGATAAGATTGAAAAGGCCAAAGAAATGATCAAGAAAGCCAATCTTCTTCTGCCCAAGGCTAACCGGTGCGTCTTGAGGAGATCGCTCGGCTAAAGCAGCTTAAGGCTCAAAATGATGAAGTCCTGCAATAGGAGCTAGCCCAGAGGAAAACTTTGGCTGAAATTAAGGCTCGTCTGTCCTAAATAGCGAGCTTTAATGAGGCCGAGTTGAGGTCGTAGACATTCATTAGAGCTGCTGAGGAGAGAAAGAATGGGCTGGCCATCCTTGAAGAATGGATTAAGTCTTACGAAGCACCCTCGTAGCTTGTAGTCCATGTATCCATGTATCCCTCTTTTGAAATCAATAAAAAGTAATTTTATTTGACGCCTCTGTTGTATTTTCAACTTTTTTTATCTTCTGAATTTGCAATTCTTACTTTCAAGTTGTACTACAATTCTCAAAAGGGAAGGAAATAATGATATAACTAATCTAATTAGAGGTGATAAACTGATAGTATTAGTTAAAAATTTGAGAAATGGTTCGACTCAAATCGTATTGAGATGAGGATGGAAGATATGAGCTTGACGATCTTTACTATTCAGAGGTAAATATTAACATAACATATTAAAGATCATCAGAGTTATGAGTAGGTTATGATGAATTGACACCACAACCTATGATAGTTCCTATTTGAACTAGGGTTTGCCAAAAAACCGACCAATCCAGCATAAGAAATTTTGCCATTCAGAGGTGATGACCTGGACATGATGATTAGGAATCACCAGACACGAAGGCTTATTGTTCAGAGGTGATGAATTGGACATAATGACAAAGAAAGATAAGATTGGATATTCATTGGTTCAGAGGTGACAAACTGAACATAACCGATTAGAAATTATCAAACTCAGAGTGTTTACTGTTTAGAGGTGATGAACTAGACATAACAGTAAGCAAAAAAGGAGACTTGGCTATTTGTCAGTTAAGAAGTGATGAACTAGACATAACCGATTGAGAAGCCACCAAGCTCAAAACATTGTCATTCAGAGATGATAATCTGGACATGATGACAATTGAAGGTAATATAATTTTAGGGACCCGTCTATTCAGAGGTGATATACTGGACATGATAGACTAAGATACACTAAACTCTGAATCCGCTGCCAGATGTAGTTGCATTAACTTAGCAGTTAGCTCACTAGGGACTGCAAAGGTGAATTGGATCTGGGCACTCGTCGGTTCAGAGGTAATATGGACATGACCAACTAAGAGACATCTGGCTCACAATTCGCTATTCAGAGATAGTCGTATTAACATGACAGCAAGAACTCCTGACCTTGATAGAGAGAAGGAGGACAAAGTTATGAGCTTATCTGTTCAGAGGTGGTAAACTAGACTTGATAGTTGAAGTACCATAAGAAGGAAAATCTAGGTATCCTTCAGTTCAGAGGTAATATGGACATAACTGATTGGGAATTGATAGACTCAAACCCTACCGTTCAGAGGTGGTGAACTGGACATAACGACTAAGAAATAGTCCCTATTGGACTGAAAGATGAGACTTGGTTATCTGTTAGTTCAGATGTAATATGGACATAACCGATTGAGAAACTACTAAGCTCAGGATTTCTACCGTTTAGAGGTGACAAGCTAGATATAACGGTAAGAGAAATAATCCCATCAGGAGAAATAGGATCTGATCATAAACTCCATGGGGAAATTGATATCTCCTTCAGATGTTATTTGAAAGAAATTGTCAGAGGCATATTGTTATCGTGACAACCAAGAGAGTCCATTGGGAACTGAGTGGGAAATAATCGACTTTGAAAAGAGTCTACTAGAGACTTGTTGAGGAGCTAAGAAATATAAATCTCATGAAAGATTATATGTCAGAGAACTCTGTGGGGATTTGTAAAGCAACTTGTCAGAGGTGTGATATTATCTTGACAAGATTCATTTACTGTTAGAGGTGTTTGAACATAACAGTAATTTGAGTGGACCTGTCATTCTATTGAAGAGAATGATAAGCGGTATTTATTGACTGGGAAAGTTGACCAAATTCGCAGGGATGTTGGTTTTATCCGCCGGGGAGTAGACTAGAGTCTTACTATCCAAGGTTTAATGTAAACATGATAGGTTAAACTCATCATTTCGCAAGGGATATGAATACCTTTCTATGTGGTCTTTTATTCTATGGACAGGAATTAGTAAGTGATTTTGGAGAGGGAATCAAATAGGACAGGTCCCTTAAGATTTTTAACAAATCCTCAGTTGTAAAGGATTTGATATGTCTTTATCAACTACGTTTGAGTCGGTCTCGCTATGCTATTCCCCTCAGCATGATGAGTTGTCAAGAACATATGTTAGGCTTAAAGGCCAACATTTCCCTCTATCCTTAGCCATTAGAGACATTGGATTATTTTGTTACTTTGAGTAACGCATACTTCCCCTGGGTTTTCTCTCTGTAGGTGAGTTGGGGATTAAAGGAGTAGACACGAATTCTGCGAGATTTCAATTTGAAGATTATCGTTCCTCGTGGACTCTCTGTCAACCCTTATCTTGTTTCCATATTAGAAAGATTCTGTATCAGGATGTGTCACGAACCTTCTTCAATGAGTTCCGCTTGTCAAGCATCAGCTAAACTCCTTTGATCTTTGATTCGATCAGTTACCATTTGGTCGATCGCCACGTCTTGATATAAACGTGGAACCAGTGAAAGGTTCTTTCGTCGTTGGGTCGAGCTTCGATCGATCGAACCAGAGCAGGGAGGTATGCCACCATTATACATAGAAAAGTCAGGCTAAATAAGCCATCTGCCTGAAATCATTGCTCAAACATACTTGACTTCAAAATATGACCGATTCTTCTAAGTTGAAGATAGGTACATGTTTATATACTAGAGAAGAGTGATAAGGCTAAAGCAACTTGATCCCTTATTTTCTTCTTCAATGTCAAAGGCGTTCGATCGGCTCGATACTAGCTGACAGTGAATTTGTAACCTTGACTCTTCCTCGATACAACTGGTGTTCGATCGGCTTGACACTGGTTTATGGTTGTATAATCTCGTTAGAGAAAGAGAGGAGCGATCTTTTTCTACATATCTTGGATCTGAAGGTCGTGATCAGAGGTGTAATGTTAACTTGAACATAAGAAGGATCTTATCAAGGATAATACTTCTTTAGGAACTTGTCGTTGATTGGCATCATGAGTAAGTCTTCGTCTGAAGTCATAAGGCGATATGCTCCATTTGAATAGACTATTTCTATCACAAACGGTCCTTCCCATTTGGACTAAAATTTGCCTTTTGTTTTGTGCGTCATGATCATTGGTCATCTGACAGCTAAAACCAAATCTCCGTTCTCGAAAATCCTTTGCTTAACCTTCTTATTTAAGGCCTTCGAGATCCGCGCTTGATATAACTCAATGTGTTGTTGAGCTTATAACCATTTCTGATCTAGGGCTTCGAGCTCTTGGATACGCAACCGATCATTGTCCTCTTTTGTCATTCTAGTCATTAAAGTAACTCGTAATGACAGCATCTGGATTTTAGCGATATGACTGTTTTGCACCCGTATATCAGGGAAAAAGGTGTATTGCCTGTCGGGTCCGAACTGTGATTCGGTAGGCCCAAGACATTCACTAAGCTTCTCACTCTAATCTCACTTATTTAATGAAACGAATTTTTGAGTAGCTTGACAATTATCTTGTTAAATGCTTCCGCCAAGCCATTAGCAGTAGGGTTATAAGTAGTTGATGCCATATTCTGAATCCGGTACTTGTCATAAAACTGATAGAATATCTGGCTCACGAATTGGGGACCATTATTATGGATGATCCACCTAGGGACACCTAATCGATGGATGACATGGTGTTTGATAAAATTAACCATATTAGAAGTTTTAACTTTCACAAGAGGCATGGCCTATGCCCACTTTGAAAAATAATTGATTATTGCCAAGATAAACTGGTGACCTTTTATTGAAGAGGGGCTGATCGGCCCCTTGACATCGATTCCCCATGCTTCAAATGGCTACGAAGCAATGGTTGGATGGAGCAACTCTAGAGGCTGATGTATGAAGTCCGCATGAATTTTGTAGGCTTTACACCTTCGTGCATATTGGATGGCATCGGCTATCATGGTCGGCCAATAATATTCAAGCCTGTGTAATCGGTCTTTGAGTTTTGGACCTGGCTAGTGAGCTCCGCGTATGCCAATGAATCCTAGGAATTTTTCCACTCAAAACCCCCAAGAAGGATTTTGTAGGATTCATCTTCAGTCGATGAGCCCGCATTATGTCGAACATCGTTCTCAAGTCATGAAGATAGTCATTCTTATCGCAGTTTTTGACAGCAATGTCATTGACATAACATTCTATCGTCTTTCGGAGATGGTCACGAAAAATTATACTCATCGGCCGCTGATAAGTTGCTCCCGCGTTCTTTAATCTGAAAGGCTTCACGGTATAACAATACACCCCCAACGGTGTTGGAATGAAGTATGCTTCTCATCCCCTGGGCACATCTTAATTTGATTCTACCCTGAGAAGCCGTCCATGAAAGACATTCTTTCAAATCCGCAGGAATTGTCAATCATAACATCAGTGTTGGGCAATTAGAATTCGTCTTTGGGACAGGCTGTATTGAGATCGCGGTAATCAATACAGATTCATATTTTTTTCATTCTTCTTGAGAATGGGAACGATGTTAGCAACCCAATCTGGATGTTGTTCCTCCCATATGAAGTCACATGCAATGAGTTTATAGACTTCAGCTTCAATAGTTTCTATAATCTGGATGTTGTTCCTCCCATATGAAGTCACATCGGCGTTGTTGTTGCTTAACTTGTTGGCGTCTGGTTTGATGTTCAGATGATGCATGGCTACTTGTGGATCAAGTCCGGGCATATCCTCATAGTTCCATGTGAAGACATCGATAACTCTCTTGTGAGTACTATCAATGCTTCTTTTTCCGTAAGTGATAAACTTTCACTTATAAAGATGGGTTTAGGGTGATCTTGACTACCTAAGTTAATCAGGATAACCTTGTCTTCAGTAGGTGGTTCGTGTTGTTCGAATCGTTTTTCCCACTTAAAATCTAATTGCTGAGCCTATGGTTCAACATCAGTAGCTTCTACTGGCTCCAATTGGCTACTTGAAGTCATATTAACGGTGAAATTTTCGAATATCGTTCCCACACTAACATCTGACTCCCATTTGGAGGAAGAGGCAGAGCGTGATGGGATCGGTTTGTTATCTTTGGATTGAATCGTTGTAGGCGGTGGAGGTGTAATGTACCCTAACCCCATACATGTTTTATTATAGTAATTTGCTAGCTTCCCTTTTGACATAAAATTACACAGAAAGTCACGTCGTCCTTTTCCAAAATTCAGACCATTCTCACGCTGCAGGCTGTATCGCATTTTCCTCATCATATGCTGTGCTAATTGTGCATAATGAAAAATTATGGGTTCTCTGAGTTTGGACTCGAATATGTGATCGTAGACCTCTGCAGTTGGGCTTTACCAAATATTATTGATGATTGACCTTTTTTGACAGAGGAACCACTAAAACGGACCCTTCTATACATTCCACAAACGTACTTGATATACTTGGTTTATGCAAGGGCATGTATAGAGAACTATCCGTAACAGATTCAAACAGTTCGATACTCACAAGATAATCAAAGGAAACATTGTCATTAATCACCCATTTGTCATTATCCTCAGAAGGAGTATTACATTGAGGATTATTGAAACATGCTACAATTGGTTCACCGACAAAAGTTACTGGCGTGTCTCCTTCAGACTCTGAATCCGCCTCATTGCCACTATTATCATTGTCAGGCAATGAATCTTTTGACGTTTCACTGACTTCCAGATATAGGAGAGCATCAGTAAAGTTTTCTACCCCTTTGAATGGTTGCTTCTCAGTGAAGACAGCTCATACTGTTGCATCATCTTCAACATTTTTGAAGCACTGGTGCAGAGTAAAGGGAACAATTCAGTTAGCGTGGATCCAGGGTCGTCCTAGTAACAAGTTGTATGACGTGTCAGCGTCAATGACGTAGCACGTCACCTCTGATTTCAGGCTCCCGATTCGGCAACGGAGTCGAATCTTCCCAAGTGGATGACTATTTCCTGCATTAAAACCGTATATTATTGTAATGGTTGCAGACAACGAATATAGAGGTATGCTAAGAAAGTAGAGGAGCCTTTTGGGTATAACGCTGAGTGCAGACCCTGAATCAACTTGTACCCTTTTAATGCATGTCGAACTGATGTATCCGGTGTATAACAAAGGTCAATCATGTTTATTATCCTTGAGAAGCATATCTTCAGCTGTGAAAGTAATAGCAGGTACTTTTGATTGTACATGATGACATTCACAGCAAGAGGGCTGAGAGTCACCCCTAGGGATTTCTGGTATATATGTCAAAAATGATTCTAAGTTATTCAGTGCATCCCGAAGTACTTCTCTTGTCTCTTTCGAGAGACGAAGGAGCTCGTGTATGGTGATACGAGCTGGGCTAATATGTCAAAGCGAAAAGGCATGTTAAGTACTGGGCCTAAAGGCTTCTTCAGGACATGGTTAAACAAGACTTCTTTCTGCTTCTCTTTTCCTATTATCGGGACCAGAGCTCGTAAGGGTATTTGTACTGATGTCGTCTGCTGCGGTGTCTCATCAGTAACTTTCTCATTCTATTTTTAAATATGATTTTTTGAACTGAGTGCCTGTCGGCTGAGGTATATCAGCTTGCGTTGTGCAAGCGTGCTTTTCCCCATCAGAATCGCTAAGAGAAGCTGATGTGAGATTGCTATCATCCGGCAAGATAGAGATAACATTGTAAGATTTGCCCTTTGACCTGGATTTCTTCAAATCCCATTGTTCATCTTGGCAAGGTCTGGGTGTATCTACATGATTTCCCCTGTTTCAATATCAAGGGAACAAGACCCCTTACTCTCTTGAGTTTTGGCTGAAGGATGCTTTACTTCTAGCCGTGCTTTAAGGATTGGGAAGGTCCCATCAGGCACTGTGGCTTTTGAGGTTTTGCCGAACTCGAGGGTCACCATGTTTGAAGTGACTTTCTTTTGTTCTGATTTTAGAGTCAGAACTCCAGCGTCGACTAAAGCTTGAATTTTATCCTTGAAGACAAAGCACTTATTTGTAGGATGAAGAACCATTCTATGCAAGAGGCAATAGTTGGGATCATTCGTGCGTCCCACTTCATTAGGGCATCGAGCATCAGCAACTTCAATTTGTTCCCTTTGTAGAGTACATGGAATATTGCAACCACCTGCTCGTCTTTGAAGGAATACTATTTCAGAGGAAACTTAAACTCCTGATTATTGAAGTCACTCTTCTTGGCCTTCGAATGAACGTCTCCTGATAATTCAACGGACATAGTCTCTTTTCCTTTGGCTTGGGAGGACTGTGCTATGTCACCGCGCCCCTTATTATTCATATCCCATTTGCCTTTAAGGGTAGATGGTTCAAACTTTTTAGCCGAATTTTTGGCTATCTCAGCTTGCTTGACTAGTTCCTTCTAGATATAGGCTTTGACAGCCCCATACGAATACCACTTGGTCCAGGAAGTTATGCCTGCATGTCTGCAAGAGCATGGGCAATGGCATACCTACTGGGAAGTTTCTGAACCGCTCAATATAGTCACAAACATATTCGCCCCTCATCTGAACGGTAGAGAGGAGTTTGTCCATGGTTACCTCAGTGTTGTCCTCGTAAAAATGAGAAAGAAATCGGGTCTCTAAGTCAATCCAAGATTGATAGAGCCTGGAGGAAGGCTTCAGAACCAGTCAAATGGTACCCCCTTTAGGGTGCAGATGAACAGTATGGCCCTGATTGCATCGTTATCTATAACATTATCGGTCTGAGACCGAAAGTAATAGATGTGCTAGTTTGGCGAGCTCTTACCATCTTACGTATGTAATGTTGGTGGCTTGAACTTTGACGGGTATGGTACTGAATCCTATTCCAAGTGATAAGGACAGACTGAACCTATCTTCTTTAGTTTATCCCTCTGGGCTAGGGATGCGATCTAAGCTTGGATGCCTTTAAGAACTTTAGCATCCATAGAAGAACTTTCCTTTGACTTCTCAGTCCTGGGTTGTTCATCGTTATAATGTTCCTCCTCATTCTGATTACTTTCGGGATCATTGTTATTCTAGTTAGTGAGGAGGTTGGCGAGCATCTGTTGAATATTATCCAAGGCTTCTTACTGAGCCTTGGAGGTTTGCTCATGAGCTTTCAACCGTCGATGGAGGTCAACATTAACGTTATCAGCCATATTCACGACACTCTATCTGTTCGTATCGAGCTGACTATTGTCGAAGAGTCATATCCACTATCTTCGTCCTCCTCATCAGATCATTGGAATAATCTTCTCATTGGTTCTGTTGAGGTTACTGCAGTTGATTAGGATGGCTGCTCATAATTGTAGAGTATTGCGACCCTAGATCTGGTGTTTCAGAAGACACCTTCTTCATGCACTAAGACTTGGCCTAAGCCCGGCCTATAGTCCAGATCTGGAGAATGTCTAGATCTGGAGAATTGAAGGGAGGAGAGTTAGCACTACGCAGCGCTCATCTACCCCTATGCGGTTTCTGTCTCCTTCTGATCATATTGACGGATGCAGAGGGCAAATCTGGTAGATTTCGCAATATGCTCCTTTTGCCATGCTTCACAGGGACCTGCACCGATAGTCAATCAATGACTGACTGTCAGTTTGGAGGAGTGGCGGAGATTGGTCCTAGCCGGCAATGGACTAGTGGACCATCACCAACTGACATTTCTCTGGTTCACAATAGGAGGGAGAAGTCTAAAGTAATTCTGACTTCTGTTTGCTCGCTAAGAACTCTCGCAAGTCAGATGTAGTCGAGCTTAAGCGACTCAGTATAGAGACTCAGGTAAATCGCGTATTGATGTGTCCTGGTAATTTTGACACCAACTTCTTGCTCGCAAACTTTGGAAGTGAAACACATGATGATGCCTCGTTCTTCTCATCACCGCAGAGGTGATTCATACTAGATAGTGTTTGAGCTCTAACTTCACGGCTAAGAACTTGGGCAGCACCCATAGGCGCTGAAGCTACATAAGCACCACTATCAGAACTAAGGGACGATCCCTTAGCTCCACTGTGAAGAGCAAACTTAACGCTTGAGGAGTCGGGGAGCGAAGCACAGTGTGGTGCTTTGTTCGCCACCTTATTGCGAAGGTGGTTAGCACTTCTAGGTGCTTTAGTTTCAGCCTGGCGGTTGAGAATTTCGCGCGTACCCTGAGGTACTGGCGCTATGCTTGCTACGCCATCAGTAACTTCGCTCGTGAGAACGAGGTTGGCATGAGCAGTTACTGCTCCTGAATTAGGTGAAGGCATAGTTGCCGTCTTAGCCTCGAGGCTAATAGCCTTGGCAAAGTAGGCCGGCATTTTGCCTTTGTCTTCGTGTGATAGGCGAGCCTGTGGTCTAGCTGCACCTAAAGCTTCACACGAAGCTTTCTGTTTTGGCCTCCACATCTACTTTGGAAGAGGAAATTTAGGTTCGCAGGGAACCTGACTAGCCTCATGCAAGGCTGAGAGGATTGGGAGGAGCTCGTTCAGTTACTTGCCCGGCTAAGGCTAATTTCTGCTCCGAAACCTTAGCCATCGAGATCTTCCTATGTTTTCGTGTATGAAGCACTAGACTACCTTCAGAGAGCAGCTCTTCGAATTTTTCTTGGTCGAAATGAATGACCAAGTTTTTGAAAGTAACAGGCTTAGGATTCTGACCTTCGCATTGCGATACTATCTCCTTGTTGCGCCAGAAGATTGATTTCCCCAGCAGAGTCGCCATCTTATTTTTCATTGATTTGGGTAAGGAAAACATACAAAAAGTGTTCGAGGAGCGAAATTAGAAGTATTTCTTTATAGAAAGCAAAGTAAATTTACATGTAGACATCCTCTGAGATTTCTGGGAAATGAGTAATTTGTCACATACATTGCATTTATGTTGTCACTTTACCATACTTGTTTGCTAATAAATGATATTAATAATTGTCTTTTTCTTTGCTAAATGTAGGCCCAAATGCTCAAAGAAATAAATGAGGAACAAGCCCAAAAGCCCACTTTATTCTGAATTAATTCAGAATAAACTCGAAGTGAAGAAATCTGGGCTATCAAAGAGTTGAGAAAATCCCTCATTGAATCGAGGAATCGGAGCCAAGAAAATCAAATGTTGATTCAGTCAGTGGTTGAAGAAGAAACAAGAAAATCAACCAGATATGCGAGAAGCCCTTCACCCCAGGAAGCTCCCCCCTTTTGGTGTGGCTACCTGGCCACACCTTTGCCGCAGAATTGCGGCCCAAGCCGCAATTCTGCGGCCAACTTAAGTTAGTTGGGGGAGCGTTTGCTCCCCCAACGTTCCCAGGATCCTGATTTGTTGGTTTTTGGCTATAAATGCCTCTTTCAACAAGGCAAAAAGCAGCGAAGACTAGGATTAAACTTTGCTTTTATTTTCTTAGGATCTAGGTTCATTGTTAGTTAGAACACAAGTTGTAACTCTGTTGTTTACTTTGTAGTTCAGTTTAAAAAGCTTGTGAGAGAGAGAGGACTGAGAGCTTGTAATCAAAGATTGAAGTGACAGCAATTCAAGAGCAAGCCATCTTTTCTCCACTCGTGATTCGGTATGTTGCGCATGTTTATTTTTGCTTTGTCATTTTTCATGAATAACTAAAGGGTTTTCTGGGCTAGCTATCTACTCTCTCTTGTTTTCTTCTCCTCTGTTTTTTTTAAAGAAAAAGTCCCGATGACTCATATGCATGCCTCCCTTACAAGCCTTTCTTTTTGAAAGTGTTCTTGAAGGCACATGAGGATGGGCATAGATAGGTTAATTCACTATTCTCTCTTGATCTTCTTGTGAATCATTTTTAATTCATTCTTGCTTCTTCGCGCTTTATGTTTTAATATCTGATTCCAACTATTTCTTGAAGATAAAGAACTCAACCCCTCTACATCTTATGTGCTTTACTCAAAGCTCTCTAAAAAGAATCAACTTTAAGTCTTGCAAATGAACCCGAGGGACTTAATATTTTAAGAGAAGAATGAACAAGTGAGTAGGAAGATAGTAAGTCCAGATTTGATTTCATATTATAAAACAACATCACAACTCTTAAAGCTTTTTACAAATCACTTTCTCCAAATCCTTTTCTGAAAGTTGAAATTTCTCTTTTTCATCTCTTTTCCTTCCATTATCTTTTTCTTAAAAAACTAACACACTTCTTTGTTTCTATTTACTTCACCGAAACGCTTCTATCGCATCCCTCCTTGTGGACTCGACCCGTTAGCCACAAGCTACACGGTACATTCTTAACTTCATTGGTTGTTTCATTAGTTTTAGCAATCAATTTTTGGCGCCGTTGCCGGGGAGGGAACGGTGTAGTTGTTTTAACAACTCTTGTGTGTTTGTTTCAGGGACATTGAAGTTCAAGATCTAGCATTCAAGCTTTGCCAAGAAGACTTGAAAATTCTGTGCCCCTACTCTCGAAAGTAGGAAACAGAATTTCAAGAAATTGCTTTGCAAATCTGAAATTTTTTTGGGACTACTAAAAACTTTGTTTTGCAGGACATATTGCTTGCAAAATTTCTAGTTTTTTATGTCATATTTGTGCTAGTTTGTTATCAGCATCCCTATTTTAATCCAACAGTAATTTGAATGATTGTGAATTATTTAAAAAACGTTTAGACTTGCATTTTAGGCATTTGTCTAATTACGTTTTCTTTACGATTACTGTTGAAGAGAGCTGGAGACGAGGTATGTATGCATAGCATATAGTTTAGGAAACATTCTTGGGTGTTATTGCTTTTGAATGCTACTTTCCTATATCTTGCACATTTGCACTAATCAATTCTAAGGGCAAAACCCTAATCAAGATAAGGTGGGGAAGTCATTACCCTTCCTTAGCCCACAAACCATCTCCAAGTACGCACAACCTAAGCCTAATTAAAATTTGATAGACGTTGGCCTTAGGGACATCTCAAACTCAATAGGAGATTATCCTAAAGAGGGAAAGTGTTGGAAATTGACTCCCGTAAAATCAGTGTCAAGAAAAGGGATTGAGGGCGGAAAGCCCGAAGTGCGGTGGTTATTTAATTAAGGAACGTCTTTTGACGGAAAACCTCCTACCAAACTTGCCCTGACCTGGCTGATTAGCTTGTAGTCAAGGTCTACATTCTACCTCTTGTGGACAATCAACCAGTTAGGAGTTGTCTAGGTCAAGGATACCTTAGACTAGGCCTGGTTGATTTTTTTTGTTGACTACTGTTTGAACTTGTTGTGATTGTGATTGTGATTGTGTATGCAAGTGTGGTCGAGAGACCCTAATTCATCTAGGTCGACTAGAAACACATCACCACCTAAGTTTGAACCAAGATCAGATCCGGTAATGGCTCAATCCACATCACTACAGGATAGGTTCTACCCATTAGGACCTCACTTCCATCATGCATCTCACTTCCATCGGTTGGTGAATACAATTTTGAGCTCAAGCCTCAATTCATCAACACACTCCCCAAATTTCATGGTCTAGAGTCCGAAGATGCCTACTTCTTCATAAGAGAATTTGAGGAAGTATGTCTTATGATGAAAATCCCACACCTTGTAGATGATGCTATTAGGTTAAGATTTATCCCGTTTGCACTTAAGGACCTAGCAAAAAAGTGGCTCTACAGCTTAGCAGCCGGTTCCATCACATCTTGGGATGGTTTCATCAAGGTTTTCTTAAAAAATTCTATCCTATCCATAAAACCGCTCTCATTAGGAAGACGATCATGCAATTTAAGCAAGAGCCTAGTGAACCGTTCTGGAGGTACTTTGAACGCTTTAAGGACCTCCTTGTCCAATGTCCACATCATGGAATAGAGAAATGGCGACAATGCCAAATTCTCTATGACGGTTTAGACTATTCCACCAAACCCTCTTAGAAAGTATGTGCCAAGGGGGTTTCTTGCAGAAAGATGAAGATGAAGGATGGGATTTGTATGAAAACTTAGCTGAGAAGACCATCCAATGGGAATCCGCTAGTGAGACCTCTAAGAATCCTAACTCCATCTCTTCAAAAGGAGGTCTCCATTCCCTAGAATCTTCCATTGCTAATGAGGCTAAGTTAGCTAATTTAGTTAGAAGACTGGAAGCTCTAGAAATGAAAGAACCTAGTCCAGTCAATCAAGTCAGCCCGAACCAATTTCCACCCCCGGGCTGCACTTACTGTCATGCCCTGAATCATGTTTTTGAGGAGTGCCTAGTATTTCAGGCTCAGCAATCCTATCATGAACCGATGAATGCGGCCTTCTCAAGGCCGAACAATAACCCTTACGCCCCAACGTACAATCCCGGCTGAAGAAATCACCCGAATTTCTCATGGAGCCAAAACAACAATAATCATGCTAGCCACTTCCATCATGGTAACAATTCTTCCAATCATCAACCCAACTTCTCCAATTTCCATAATAATTCTCCCACCATCCACCAAGCTTTCCAAGTTATCAACAGAACTTTCCTAACCAAGCTCCACAATCCTCCGTCCAGAATCCTCAATTGGAAAGAAGAATGACTGACTTTGAGAGAAACATGGAGAGATATATGAAAAACCAAGACTCTCTCATGCAAACCATTCAGAGGCTAGAAGTTTAAATGAGTCAACTAGCCAACCCACAAAATGAGAGACAAAAGGGTACCCTGCCTAGTCAGCCAGTCACCAATCCGAGGAATTCCCAGCAAGCTCATTTGGCTGAGGATCCTTCATTCAATCAATGTAATGTTGTGCATACATTGAGGTCAGGAAAGAGAGTTGATAACCAAGTGTCAACACCACCCAATCCAATTCAGCACAACCATAATCAAGCTTCCACTTCATCCAATCCAAATTCTTCCAATTCTAACGAGTCTGAAAAAGACAAGTCAGCCAGCCAGGTGCACCAGCCTATAGTACCGTTTCCGAATAGGCTGAAAAATAATAAGCAGAACCCGCACATGGACAAGATAATAGAGATGTTTAATCAAGTGAAAATAAATGTGCCACTTCTTGATGCCATCCAACAAGTTCCTTCCTATGCTAAGTTTCTTAAGGACATGTGCACCAAGAAGAGAAAGACTAATGTTCCAAAGAAAGTCTTCTTAGCCACTAATATTAGTGAGCTATTTTCGGGTCCTATCCCTGTTAAGTACAAAGATCCAGGTAGCCCCACCATTGCCTGCACAATAGGACAAGCCGAGATTAGTCGTGCACTTCTTGACTTGGGAGCAAGTATCAACTTGCTTCCATTCTCTGTTTATCAACAACTCGGGTTGGGAGACCTTAGTCCAACTCGAGTCACCATCCAACTGGCCGACCGTTCTGTTAAAGTTCCAAAAGGGGAAATTAACGATGTCCTGATCCGGGTAGGAGAGTTCATATACCCTGTCGATTTCATAGTTTTGGAGACACAACCTGTGTCCAACTCCAATCATAGGGCTCAAACTCCGATCATCCTAGGTCGACCATTCCTTGCCACTGCTAATGCCATCATCAATTGCAGGAATAGGTCTATGAGGTTAACCTTTGGAGACATGACTAGAGAAGTCAATGTCTTCAATCTAGGAAAATAACCCCGTGACATCGAGGACCAAACTTTTGAAGTAAACCAAATTGAGAACTTGACAAGTGAACACGGGGAAGAAGCAGAATCAGAAATGGAGATTGACTTCGAGTTAGAGTCTGATGACTTTAATCTCGATCAGGTGGTAGATTCTGCCGTGAATTGGGCTTCAAACCCAATTTCACCTACAATGGAGCCAACAGATTTGACTAGTCCTTCTAGTGAGCCTGCCTCTTCCTTAGAATTGAAAGCCCTTCCTGCGCATCTCAAGTACGCCTATCTAGGTGAACAAGAGACCTTTCCCATCATCATTGCATCTCATTTAAATGATGGGGAAGAAAAAGATTTGAAAGATATTCTAAGAAAACATAAGGAAGCCATCGGGTGGACTATGACTAATATCAAGGGATTAAGTCTAACCATCGTTCAACACCGCATACATCTCAATGAAGACGCCACACCCAAGAGAGACCCGTAGCGTAGGTTAAACCCTATAATGCAAGAGGCTGTTCATGCTGAAATTATAAAACTCTTAGACAATGGGATAATTTATCCCATTTCGCATAGCCAATGGGTCAGTCCTGTCCACGCGGTCCCAAAGAAATCTGGTTTCACCGTAGTGGAAAACGAGAACAAAGCGTTGGTTCAAACTCGACTTCCCACGAAGATTAGAGTTTGCATTGACTATAGGAAACTGAATGCTGCAACTCGTAAGGACCATTTTCCACTTCCCTTCATTGATCAGATGCTTGAATGTTTGGCGGGTCACGAGTACTACTGCTTCTTGGATGGTTACTCGGGCTATAACCAGATCCCTATCGCTCCTGAGGACCAAGAGAAGACTACGTTCACATGTCCATTTGGGACATTTGCTTATCGTCGAATGCCATTCGGCTTATGCAATGCCCCAGCAATGTTTCAACGTTGCATGTTGAGTCTTTTCTCTGATATGGTAGAGCGCTTCTTAGAAATCTTCATGGATGATTTCTCCATCTACGGAGATTCATTCACTCAATGTCTCCACCATCTAGAACTCGTCCGCCAACGTTGTGCTGAGAAACATTTGACACTAAACTAGGAGAAATGCCACTTCATTGTGAAACATGGAATGTCTTGGGTCATGAAATATCCAAGAAAGGAATAGAAGTGGATAGAGCCAAAATCGAGGTTATTGCTAAGCTTCCCATGCCCAAATGCGTTAAGGACATCAGATCCTTCTTAGGACACGCTGGATTCTACCAGAGATTTATCAAGGATTTTAGCAAAATTGCTAGGCCCTTGACTAATCTGTTAGCTAAGGATGTGTCCTTCACTTTCGATGCTGACTGCATAGCTTCTTGGGAGAAGCTTAAAAGAGAGCTGATTTCTGCACCAATCTATTTGTACCGGATTAGTCTAAGCCGTTTGAGATTATGTGCGATGCTTCTGATTTTGCCATAGGCGCTGTCCTAGGACAACGTATTGATAGCAAGCAGCACGTGATCTACTACTCTAGTAGGACTCTCAATGACGCTCAACTGAACTACAGTACGACCGAGAAGGAATTCTTGGCAGTAGTGTTTGCCTTAGAGAAGTTTCGTCCCTACCTACTAGGGTCCAAAACCACCATCTTCACCGATCATTCTGTACTTAGGTATCTCATGATGAAGAAGGATGCCAAGGCCCGACTCATTCGTTGGATCCTCCTTCTTCAAGAATTTGATCTCAAAATTCGAGACAAGAAAGGTGTAGAAAATGTCGTTGCTGACCATCTCTCACGGATTCCCAATTCTCCATGCAACGAATTACCCATCAATAAGGATTTTCCTGATGAACATCTCTTAGCTATCTCTAGGGAACCTTGGTTTGCTGATATAGTGAATTACTTAGTCACAAACCAAACCCCATCTCATTGGTCCAAGAATGATGTGTACCGGTTCTTATCCCAAGTCTGGTATTTCTTTTGGGAGGACCCGTATCTTTTCAAGTACTGTTCCGACCAAATTATTAGGAGATGCATTCCCGATGAGGAGGTTAGGAGTGTTCTGTCATTTTGTCACGAACTTGCATGCGGTGGACACTTTGGTCCCCGCAAGATAGCTGAAAAGGTGTTATAAAGTGGGTTTTATTGGCCTACTCTGTTCAAGGATGCCTATGAATATTGCAAGACGTGCCCTAGATGCTAAATGGTAGGTAGGATCTCACCTCGAAATATGATGCCCCTCAACCCAATTCTAGAAATAGAACTCTTTGATGTTTGGGGCATCGACTTTATGGGTCCATTTCCTAACTCATTTGGGAACCTATACATATTGGGTGGACTACGTGTCCAAATGGGTAGAAGCCATTCCTTGTAAAACTAATGATAACAAAGTTGTCATAAAGTTTTTGAGAGAGAACATTTTTTCCCGCTTCGGAACCTCTCGTGCTATCATAAGTGATAATGGCACCCACTTTTGCAATAGATCTTTTGAAGCCCTTATGCGAAAGTATGCCATAACTCATAAGCTGTCCACACCATATCATCCTCAAACCAGTGGGCAAGTTGAGGTTTCAAATAGACAAGTCAAACTTATATTGGAGAAAACTGTGAACCAAAACCGGAAAGATTGGTCCTTGAAACTTGTAGATGCTCTATGGGCCTACAGGACCGCTTTCAAGACGATTTTAGGAATGTCTCCCTATAGGTTAGTCTATGGCAAACCTTGTCACTTGCCCGTTGAGTTAGAGCACCGAGCCTTATGGGCAATCAAGCAGTTGAATTTCGATTTGACTAAGGCCGGTGACCTTCAGAAATTACAAATTTCCGAATTGGAGGAATTGAGAAATGAGGCCTATGAAAATGCTAGGATCACTAAAGATAGAGTGAAGATTTTCCATGACAAGCACATCATAAGAAAAACCTTTGTCCCTGGTCAAAAAGTCTTACTCTACAATTCTAGGCTTCATCTTTTCCCAGGAAAATTGAAATCACGATGGACTGGGCCATTCATTGTAAAGACCGTGTTTCCACACGGCGCAGTTGAGATCAGTGACCCCAAGAATGGAAATGACTTTAAGGTAAATGGTCAACGCCTTAAACCTTTCTTGGAATCGGTGCCGGTAGATGAAACGGTAACGGTAATGGGTCTTTTTGACCCAGTGTATCAGTAACTTTCCTCATTTCCATTTTATTTCATGCAATTATACATTTCTTTCATACATTGGGGACAATGCATGAGATAAGTATGGGGGAGGGTTCTAACATAGCTGATAAAAAAAAAGAAAAGAAAAAAGAAAAAAAGAGAAAAAAATGGATATATAAAAAAAAAAATTTTTGAAAAAGGGTAGACAATATTTTGATATATTTTTTGTAAGTATTTAAGTCAATTTTAAGGAATAGGAGAATCATAATTAGGATTTCTTTCACTTGGTCAAAATAAGATAACTTGTTTGATTTTTAGGGTTAGGAAGAAAATCTGGGAAGGTAATTTAGTCTTGATATTTACCTTGATGACATATGCACACAAAATACACTTACACACTTAGGGTTTGAAAACAGAGACTCTTATGCCTTATAAAAAAAAGAGTCTAATCATTGAGTAGCTAGGTGCTTTGGCCTAAGCAAGCCTTAGTATTTATGTAAAAGATAATTAGACAAGTTTGAAAAAAATAAAAAAGTATTCTCTGATTAAGCTGGGTACTTATGGCTCAGGAAGCATAAATATTCACGCCTAAAAGGGGTACCTCGTATAAATATTGTGTATCCTCTGATTAAGCTGGGTATTTATGCCTCAGGAAGCATAAGTATTCACGCCTAAAAGGGTTACATAGTATAAATAAAAACCTTGGTTTCGTGGCCTTATCTGCTCGGGTGTTTAGGTCCTTAGGGGTGTTTTCTCACCTGGTGCCCTAAAACTGTCTGGTTTGGGTGTCACCGACTGAAAGCTCGTTACATGGGCAGATTAGAAAGCCTAATGAAATGGAGGAATAAAAGTTCACAATAAAATAAATAAATATGAGGCATAGGAGTTAATGTTGAAGAACCCTTAGTAAACTTCACAGTCACGATGGTGCATGCGACTCAGGGTAAATTAATAGACTAGATGAGAAGTACAGTGTAATACCCCGTTCCCGGAATACGTACTTAGTTGCGTATTCAGATTTTCCGATCGTATTTTTTCGATTTGTTTCCTGTATTTGTTTTGCTTTATGAATTCCTTATATGATTGTTTTGTCTTGGATTTGGATTCGTGGACTCGGAGTCAGTCCCAGTCCGAACCAGGAACTCGATTATAGTATATTATTTGATTTGGTCTTTCCGGTGATTAGATTTGACCGATTTCAATTTTAAATATCATTTTCCATTATTATATATTTTCTATGATTTTCTAGATTTTTCTGGAATTAAAATGAATTTCTTCAAAACCGGTGTCGGCCAGTGTCGCTGACCGCTTCCCGAATTTTTAATTCACAAACCACTTGGAATTTCTCGAAGAGTCTTTAGACGATTTTTCTTAGAGTAATATTTCCTACCTAAATACTTTTTCTGAAGATTTTACGAATTTATGGATCTTCCACCGGAGTCGGTTGATAACCGATTCCAGGATTTTTAATTCACACACAACTAGGAATTTCTAGATGGTCCTTTAGACTTTAATTCTTAGAATCACATTTCTTATTTAAATATTTTTTCTGAGGATTTATTGATTTTATGGAAATTCCACCGGAGTCGGTATCGGCCAGTATCGCTGGTTGATTTCGGGACTATCGGGATTGAATTTCCAAATTCCGCTTTCACTTTATCTCTTAGAATCATATTTTCTTCTTTAATACATTTTCTGGGATTTTTCGGAATTTATCAAAATCCGGCCGACCCGGGGTAGACCGGTATCGGCGATTGGCTTCTGGATTTTTAATTTGAAAACGGGATTTTATTTCTGAAAACCGATTTCATATTATCCCTCAGGACGACGTTTTCTACCTCCGGGTATTTTTGGGGATTTTTCGGAGACAGTCGATTTTTTAACCTTATTATTATATTATTATTTTTTCTAAATCTTTCTTTCTTTCTTTTCCTTTCTTTTCCTTCTTTTCCCACCGACTCCACCTCACCCCCCTCATTTAATTCCCCTCTCCCTCATTAATTCCTCTCCCATCATACTCTCTCTCTTTTCCTTTTCTTTTTCTTTTCCTTTTTCTTTTCTTTCTCCTTCCTTTCCCTCCATTTTCTTTTCTCCTCTCTCTTCTTTTTCTTCATCTGGCGACCACCACCGCCGGCCCGCCGGCGAACCCTCCAACCCCGGCGAGCCACCTCCTTCTTCTCTTCCTTCTTTTCTTTTCCTTTTCTTCTACCTTTTCTTCTTTCTTTTTCTTTCTTTTTCTTTCTTTTTCCTTTCCCTTTTGGGGTGGCCGGCGCCACCCCTTCTCCGGCGGCGCCCGGCGCCGCCCTGGGCGTCGCTGCGGTCGCCTGGCCGCGGCCAAGTCCGGCCAGGCCACGGCCTGGCAGCGCCAGGCCGTGCCTAGAGGGGGCTGCTGCCCCCCACTCTGTTCTCTCCCTCTCTTCTCTCTGATGGACCGCCGGCGGCCAGGACCGCCGCCGGCGGCCACTGTTCGTGGAGGGGAGGCGCAGCCTCCCCTCTCTCTTTCTCCGTTGGCCACGCCGGCGGCCAGGACCGCCGCCGGCGGCCACTGTGCTGAGGGGGGCAAGGCCCCCCTCTTTCTCTGCTGGAGGGGGCACAGCCCCCTCCCTTCTCTGTGAGGGGGCGCTGCCCCCGCTGCCCCCTCCTTTTCTGCCGGCGGCCGGCGCCGCCCGGCGCCGCCCTGGCCGGCGGCCGACTGAGCGCCCCCAGGGGGGGCGCTGTGTGCTGGAGCAAGGGGGCAACAGCCCCCCCTTCTCTGTTTCTCTCCCCTGTTCTCTCTCTCTTTCTCTTTCTCTCTCTATCCTGCTCTCTCTTTCTCTCTCCTCTCTTTCTCACTCTAGCTCTCTCTCTCTCTCAACCGCACACTCTCTCTCTCCTAATTCTCTCTCTCTCTCATCATCTCTTTCTCTCTCTAAAATCTCACTTTCTCTCTCTAAATAGACTCTCTCTAGAAATCCCTTTCCCTCTCTAGACTTTCTCTCTCTACACTTTCTCTCTCCAAAAATCCCATTTTCTCTCTCTAGACTTTCTCTCTCTAAACCTCTCTTTCTCTCTCCTCTTCACTCTACATATTTATATCAGGTTTTGTGGCGCATCCCAAGCTTCCGAGGATTTCAGATATTTCGGTATATTGGTGACTCAGGCGAGTGTTCTCACTCGCTAACCTCTTGCTTCTCATTCCATTGATTATGATAGTATTTTCGCTCTAGTATTCATGTATTGTATTTCATGCTTTATATCTTTTATTGCTTTATGCTATGCGTGGCCGACCCTTCGTGGTCGTTGGACTTGTTGGACTTTGGGTCATTGCTTTTACATTACCACTTGGCATTATTTTAGACCTGTCAGCATGTTCTACCATTTATCATATGTATATCACCTGACCATCTAGTGTATATCACCTGACCATCTAGTGTATTATCACCTGACCACCTGGCATGCTACCACTTGATAAGACCTTGTTATATTATGACTTACCCAGACTATTATCAACCCTTTGATATGCATGATTGTTTACTAAATATCATCACCCTGTCATGCTATCACTTTACACCAAGCATGATATATTTGACTTGTGATTATCATCTTTACGGGAACTTGACTTATTATCCTGTATCATGATCAGTGACTTGTTTTCCTGCTTTACATGCAGTGACCTGACTATATGTATTTGTGTACTCCTGATTTCTGATCATGTCCATTTCCTGTTTTTCCCGTAAAGTGATAATTAAACTAATGAATCCTAAAATGGACCAACTTGTATTGGGTCGGGGGAAACATGCGGATATCGATATGTGTTCGTGTTTACAGTGGTATTAGGTTGTGCACTATATATCCGGTCTGACCTGAGGTACTCCAGGGGACCGAGGGGAGAGCTGGCTCCCTTATTCCTGGCTTCATTATTATAAGGGCATACATAAGTCCCTCCTGTTTAGCCTTGCGGCTGGCTTCCGTTTCCATGCAACGGAACAATCCTGGACCGTGGTCCCGGGCATGCACGGGACCCACTGTAAACATAGTTCGTTGATTCAACCGCTGTTTCCAATAACAACCTCGACTTGCTTATATATGGATGTATGTGAGTTGGCCGTACACCGAGACACATACCGAGATATATGGGCAAGACGAGTAATAATAAAGTGTCATAATAACCGGCTCTTTAAGTTGTAAGTAGAGGTATGTGGAATGGGACGCATACCAAAGCCTGCATCTTAAATAGCTATGAATCCGTGATGTGCCTTACCGTATTTGCTTTTCCCGGACTTTATATCGGATTTCATGTTTATGAGTATTATGTTATAATTACCTGGTAGCTCGGATTGGTTTTATTCTGATTTCCTGTTTTATGATTCTCATGCCATGTCTATTCTTACCTGCTCTATCCTATCTGCCTCCTGAGTATTTCCTACTTGATATATGCATTATTGTGCTCACCCTGCTTCACCACTTGGTTTTGCTTCTACACTCGCCTGGGGAGTATTATTTGACTCCCCTGGATTCTCACGTCCAGATCTTGGAGCTAGGAGCGTATGATCAGAGTGGCGCAGCGTGGATCTCCAGCCGACCGTCCAGAGCCACATCCTTCCAGGTCCCCTGTATGCCTCTCGAGTTTCCTCTTAGCAAACTCGTGAGTGTCCTTTTCTTTTCATACTTGTACATCTTTGTATACTTGTATGCGAGCTCCTTTTTATACTGTTCATTTATGTATATTCCTTGTATTCTCGCATTTGCGCATATTAGTGATATGATATTCATGTAATATTGTAATCACTCTGGTGATAATTCTGTAATTGTATATATGTGTTGGAATGTATAATGCACCATTTGCTTCCGTACTCTGATTCTTGTTTGTACTGATGCTTAGCGTATATACGGGAGGGTAGTTCTGACCTACGTATATACGTTGCAGTGACGTCCCCGTATTCGTGGAATCGGGCGTTACATACAGTTTGACTCCTTACTTTAATTGACAACATGTTTTGAATGGAGACTAAGTTTAGGAATGAAAATTTTGATATTCCTATAACTTATAGATTACTTAAACTCTCACAAATATACTTCAAATATTTTCGCCTTCCATAAAAAAATAAAAAAATAAAAAAAATGCTTTTCGAAAATACTAACCTTTTCTCTTCCTTTTTGGATTTTGTGGGTGTAATCCGCTGAAAACCCTCACGAGATAAAACTCGTCCTCTAGGGGTGACCTAGAGGTTTAACGGCTTGTTGCACATGCTCAATGCAATCGAGTGACCTGCGAAAGTGGTCTCATAATTAATTCGGGTTAGTTTAATGTTTTGCTCGAGGGCGAGCAAAAGATAAGTGTGGGGGTGTGATTTGTCACATACATTGCATTTATGTTGCCACTTTACCATACTTGTTTGCTAATAAATGATATTAATAATTGTCTTTTTCTTTGCTAAATGTAGGCCCAAATGCTCAAAAAAATAAATGAGGAACAAGCCCAAAAGCCCACTTTATTCTGAATTAATTCAGAATAAACTCGAAGTGAAGAAATCTGGGCTATCAAAGAGTTGAGAAAATCCCTCCTTGAATCAAGGAATCGGAGCCAAGAAAATCAAATGCTGATTCAGTCAGTGGTTGAAGAAGCAACAAGAAAATCAACCAGATATGCGAGAAGCCCTTCACCCCAGGAAGCTCCCCCCTTTTGGTGTGGCTACCTGGCCACACCTTTGCCGCAGAATTGCGGCCCAAGCCGCAATTCTGCGGCCAACTGAAGTCAGTTGGGGAGCATTTGCTCCCCCAACGTTCCCGGGATCCTGATTTGTTGGTTTTTGGCTATAAATACCTCTTTCAGGAAGGCAAAAAGCAGCGAAGACTAGGATTAAACTTTGCTTTTATTTTCTTAAGATCTAGGTTCATTGTTAGTTAGAACACAAGTTGTAACTCTGTTGTTTACTTTGTAGTTCAGTTTAAAAAGCTTGTGAGAGAGAGGACTGAGAGCTTGTAATCAAAGATTGAAGTGACAGCAATTCAAGAGCAAGCCATCTTTTCTCCACTCGTGTTTCGGTATGTTGCGCATGTTTATTTTTGCTTTGTCGTTTTTCATGAATAACTAAAGGATTTTCTGGGCTAGCTATCTACTTTCTCTTGTTTTCTTCTCCTCTGTTTTTTTTTTAAAGAAAAAGTCCCGATGACTCATATGCATGCCTCCCTTACAAGCCTTTCTTTTTGAAAGTGTTCTTGAAGGCACATGAGGATGGGCATAGATAGTTGAATTCACTATTCTCTCTTGATCTTCTTGTGAATCATTTTTAATTCGTTCTTGCTTCTTCGCGCTTTATGTTTTAATATCTGATTCCAACTATTTCTTGAAGATAAAGAACTCAACCCCTCTACATCTTATGTGCTTTACTCAAAGCTCTCTAAAAAGAATCAACTTTAAGTCTTGCAAATGAACCTGAGGGACTTAATATTTTAAGAGAAGAATGAACAAGTGAGTAGGAAGATAGTAAGCCCAGATTTGATTTCATATTATAAAACAACATCACAACTCTTAAAGCTTTTTACAAATCACTTTCTTCAAATCCTTTTCTGAAAGTTGAAATTTCTCTTTTTCATCTCTTTTCCTTCCATTCTCTTTTTCTTAAAAAACTAACACACTTCTTTGTTTCTATTTACTTCACCGAAACGCTTCAATCGCATCCCTCCTCGTGGACTCGACCCGTTAGCCACAAGCTACACGGTACATTCTTAACTTCATTGGTTGTTTCATTTGTTTTAGCAATCAATGAGCCAGTAGGAATCTGATCAGCGCACGATCACTTTATCCCTTTGACGATGCGATCGGTCAGATGATCAAACTGCCTCCTAATAGGACTCCTTTCTTGCTTGGTTCGGGGAATCAGAGAACAGAGGATCAGTAAAGCCCTCTTGTTAGGGATTCTGCTTCTCGAGCCAATCTCCTCACTATCCTTGCTTGTCTCTCCTCTCTCCTCCCCCTTAGCCTTCGTGTGCTCTTGGTAGGCTATTTATAGGGAGAATAGAAGTATAATAGCCCTAAAATTCTGGAAGCAGATTGAGTCAATCTATTTTACATTTGAAAAATAGCCTCATCACGAGGCTAGAAACAGCTTCTGCGAAGCTAGGAATAGCATGTAGGGCTAATCCCTTGACCCGCGCCGCTAAATGAGGGATACTCCCTTTGATCCTCTCAAGGTAATTAAGAGAACTCCCCTGATCTTCTCACTTGATTGGGAGAGTCAAAAGATCATGACAAGCAACTGCCAAATTTGATTTCAATTAAAATGATCTCATCTGGAGATTTGATTGGTCAAAGGTGACCATAAAAGACCCGCAGCGGGGCTAATCCAATAAGCTCATAGCGGAGCTAAGGGAAGCTTCTGGCGAAGCTAGGAGTAAGCTCACAGTGAAGCTATAAGCTGGACTTTTGTGACTCCGCAGAGCGTCCAGTGAAGCTGTTAGCTAGCTTTCTGCGGAGTTATGGAAAACTCCAGGACGAAGCTGTAAGTTAGCCCATGGCAGAGCTATGATGGAATTCTTGTGGAGCTAAGCAAACGTAGACTCTCGTGCGATTGCTTATCCGTTGGGCTCATGTGAAACTAAGTATCGAGCTAACTTAGTGTCTCTAGGCCTGCTCAGATCTTCTTCAAAGGTAACTTTGACTTACTATCTACTTTACTGGATTAGTAATGTCCATGTTGCTGCCTTGCCTCTTGTCATCAGCCTATCTTTGACTTATCTTTTGTAGATGTTAATAAGTTAGACGTTGTTCAGACGGCTGAAGATGAATGCGAGAGTTTCATCTTTTTCAAATGTCAACAATGGAATCTCTAAGAAAGGTATAACAGTGGATAGAGCCAAGATTGAGGTTATTGCTAAGCTCCCCATGCCCAAATGCTTGAAGGATATTCGATCCTTCTCAAGACACGCCTGTTTCTGATGAATATTTATCAAGGACTTTAGCAAGATTGCAAGACCCTTGACTAATCTGTTAGCTAAGAATGTGTCGTTCACTTTTGATGAAGAATGTATAAATTCTTTGGAGAAGCTTAAGAAAGATCTTATTTCTGCACCAATCATATCTGCACCGGATTGGTCTAAGTCGTTCAAAATCATGTGAGATGCTTTTAATTTTTCCATAGGTGTTGTCTTAGGGCAGCGCTTGATAACAAGCAGCACGGGATTTACTACTCTAGTAGGACTTTCAACGATGCTCAAATGAACTACATTACAACTGAGAAGGAATTCTTAATAGTAGTGCTTACTTTAGAGAAATTTTGTCCCAACCTACTGGGGTCTAAAATCACAATTTTCACTGATCATTCTAATAAGGTACCTCCATGATGAAGAAGGATGCCAAGCCCTAACTCATTCATTGGATCCTCCTTCTTCAAGAATTCAATCATGAGATTCGAGATAAGAAAGGCATAGATAATATCGTAGCTGACCATCTCTCGCATATTCCAAACTCTCCATGTAACGAATTGCCCATAAATGATGACTTTCCTGATGAAAAACTCTTAGCTATCTTTAGGGAACCTTGGTTTGCTAATAAGTGAATTACTTAGTCACAAACCAAACTCAATCTCATTGGTCTTAAAATGATATATACCAGTTCTTGTCTCAAGTCTGGTATTTTTTTGGGAGGAACCATATCTTTTTAAATATTGTTCTGACCAAATTATTAGGAGATCATTCTCGTTGAGAAAATTAAGAGTGCTTTATCTTTCTGTCACGAACTTGCTTGCGGTGAACACTTTAGTCTCCGTAAGGCTGCTGAAAAGGTGCTTCAAAGTGGGTTTTATTAGCCTACTTGTTCAAAGATGCTTATGAATTTTGCAAGACGTGCCCTAGATGCCAAATGGTAGGAAGGATCTCGAAACGAGATATGATGCCCCTCAACCTAATTCTAAAAATAGAACTCTTTAATGTAAGGGGCATCGACTTTATGGGTCCATTTCCTAAGTCATTTGGAATCCAATACATATTGGTTGCTGTGGACTATGTGCCCAAGTGGGTAGAAGCCATTCCAAGTAAGACTAATGATAACAAAGTTGTTATAAGTTTTTGAAAGGGAATTTTTTCTCACGCCTCGGAACCCCTCGTGCTATTATCAGTGATAATGATACTCACTTTTGCAATAGATCCTTTGAAGCTCTAATGGGAAAGTATGCCATAACTTACAAGTTGTCCACTCCTTAGCATCCTCAAACCAGTGGGCAGATTGAGGTCTCCAATAGACAAATCAAGCTTATTTTAGAGAAGATTGTGAACCAAAATCAGAAAGATTGGTCCACCAAACTTGTAAATGCCCTATAAGCATATAGGACTGCTTTCAAGATGATTCTAAGAATGTCTGCTTATACCTTAGTCTTTGAGAAGGCTTCCCACCTACCCGTTGAGTTAGAGCACTGGGCCTTATGGGCAATCAAACATCTAAATTTTGATTTGAATAAGGTCAAATGACCTTCAAAAATTACAAATTTCTAAATTAGAAGAGTTGAGAAATGAGGCCTATGAAAATGCTAAGATCATAAAAGATAGAGTTAAGATTTTTTATGATAAACATATCATACTGAAAACATTTGTCCTTAGACAAAAAGTCTTACTCTATAATTCTAGGCTTCATCTTTTTTCAAGAAATCTAAAATAAAGATGGACTGGGCCATTCATTGTTAAATTCATATTTTCACATGGTGCTGTAGAGATCAGTGACGCCAAGAATGGAATGACTATAAGGCAAATAGTCAACGCCTTTAAACCTTCCTTAGAATCGATGCCAGTAAATAAAATGGCTATGGATCTTTTCGACCCAGTATATCGGTAACTTTATCACTTTTGCATTCCATTTCATGCATGTATACATTTCTTTCATACATTGGGGACAATGCATGAGATAGGTGTGGGGGAGGAGTCTAACATGATTAACATTGCCTAAAAAGGGAAAGAATTTTGGTTTAAAAAAATTAAAAAAAACTTTTTGAAAAAAAGAATAGTATTTGACGTATTTTTTTGAAAAAAAAGAATAATATTTGAAAAAAAGAATAGTATTTGACGTATTTTTTTTGTAAGAAATGAAGTCAATTTTAAGAAATAGGAGAATCATTATTAGAATTTCTTATACTTATTCGAAATAAGATGACTTGTTTGATTTCTAGGGTTAGGAAAAATTTGGAACAGTAATTTAGTCTTGATCTTTACCCTAATGAAATATGCACACTAGATACACTTACACACTTCAAAAACAAAAATTCTTATGCCTAATTAAAAAATAGAAAAAGTAAAATATATATAATCCATCAAAAATTCTCTGATTAAGCTGGGTATGTGTGCCTCATAAACCATAAGTATGTATACCTAAAAGCGGTTCATTGATCGTACACATATTTTTAATTCTTTTCATTACACTCCTACATTTATCGTGTAATAAATCTGCTAATTTTCTTATCTTAAATTTCTATTTTGTAGAAGATAATAATGAAGAGAAAAAGGATTATACAAAAAAATACTAGTTAAAATTAGATTTAACTAATTCTATTTGGTTAGCTGAGGATGATCACAGATCTAGTTAGAACAAATCAAGGATTGGGGCAAATTTTCAGCTGAAGATCAGAGCAAATCAGAAAGATAACACCAAATGAAAATCGCTAAAATTCAGAGTTATATAAATCCATTTTGGTTAGCTAAAAATCAACAAAGGATAATGTCAAATATAGAGTCTAAATTCAAAATTTAAAGGTAAAATGGATAGAAAGAAGAATCAACGGATGAGATGATTCAATTTTTACTGGATACATTTTAGATTTGAATTAAAACTTTTGCTACAAATCTCAAATCTGATGATTCAGGACGATCCAGAAAGAAAATCTAAAGTTCTACAACTCTTACGTTGATCATTATTTCTAATTCGGTCATTTGATCAGTTATAGTCAGCAATCAAAATGCCAATAAGCTGCAGATTAGAACTGAATATCCGCATCAAATCAATTTTAGAATAAGGGGAGGATTCAAATTCAGAAATAGCCAGCTCTCCCAATCTTTTAACTCATTTTCTTATCCATTTCTATGCTATAAATACTCCACACATCAGAGGCAGAGAGAACGACCATGCAAAGAGTAGAACTTAGGCTATTTTGTTGTTTGTAACTTGGTTTTTTATTTTCTTTTATGTAATTTTTGTTTTATTTATGTAACTTAGAGGAGAGGAGAGTTTCATGGAGGAATAAGAGCAAGCTTGTACTGAGGGTGACACTGGTGTAAGTAATCTTTTCTTTCATTATTATTTGAATTGAATCGAAGTTTTCTTTTCTTTCTATTCTTGCTTTTGTTTGGTTCCCTCTTCTTTATTTGTGAATCCAAATGACTTCGATAGTCTAAAAGTTGCTTTGCCCTTGCAAGTGCCGTTGATGGCTTATGGTGATGGATATCCATTTCTATGGTAGTGAAGCTTGCCCCTTCATTTCATAATGTAAATCGGAAATGAGGAAGATCCTATTTGTCATACTTCGCTCGCTTTCAAATAAAGGTACATCGTCGATACAGGTCAAAGGTAAGCAGGCACCGAAGAGGTAAGTAAGTTTTTTTTAGGTTTTAACTTTCTTTTCTTTTAATTTTAGTTTAGATCACCAACACCAAACCTTTTATCACTCTTTTTCAATTTCTTTGTATATATCCATTTCTATTTTCTCCACCTTGTCTATCTATCACATTCTTCCTAACTTAACTTTAACCTATTTTCATTTTTCTTTTAAAGAACTAAAAGAAGATCTTTAATCATTCTTTGTAACCTAAAAGAGAACTTACTAAAAAGCTTTCATCACTAGTCCCTCCTTGTGGATCACGACCAACATAGCCACTTGCTATAGCGGTAGTATTGAGAACTTGCACATTCTATTCTTAAAGTTCTGAAATTCTATATTTTCCTGTGTGCAGGTTATAACTCAATCAAATTTTGGCGCTGTTGCCGGGGAGAGTTAGTAAGTAATTCTCTTTTTAAGTTTACATTTTTTGGTTAACTTTCTTCTTTGTTCTTAGTATGCAGTGATAAATATCAAGGAAATTTTTGCTGCAGTGGACATATAAGTGGCCTTGGACTCTGCTCAAGAAAGCAGAGCCAAGAAGCCCAGATTTGCTACATTCCACTAGCCATCTGAGTGAACTACTAACCTGTATTTTTGCAGTTTAGCTGAATTGCAAAGCTAAATTTTTGTAGCTATTTATTTCCTTGCTTGTCTCACTGTACATACTTTCTGACCTCAACAATAAAATGATGTTTGTTAAATATTAAAAATGGTTTAGACTTGCCTTTAGGCATGTATCTAATTCGTTTACATTTTACTTTAGTGTTGAAGAGTGTTAGAGCAAAGGTACGTGTGCATAGCATGTAGTATAGGAACATTTTTTGATTGTTTATATTGCTTAAGTGTTGCTTTTCATGTACATATTTCACTAAATTGATTTAAGGACTTGTCCTATAAACAAGATAAGGTGGGGAATTCATTACCCTCCTTAGCCCACAAACAATCTCCTCACTCACTAACTCAAACCTAACTAAAACTGAGTAGACATTGACCCTAGGGACATCTCAGACTCATATAGGAGACTGACTGAGGGGAAAGTTGATTAGAATTTGACTCTTGCCAAATCAGTGTCTAAGGTTAGGGTTGAGAGGCGAAACCCCGAAGGTTGGTGGTTTGGCATAATTAGGCCCATTGCTTGGCACGGATACCTCCCACTGATCTTTCCCCTACCTTGCTAATTAACTTGTGGTCAGATTCTGTAATATACCCCTTATGGACAGTTTAACCAGTTAGGAGTCATCTAGGTTTAAAGTCTACCCTAACTTAGGTTAGATTCTTTTTCTTTTTATTTGTTTGCTTATTTGTTTGTTTTTCTTTGTTTGTGTTTGACATTTCTTGTGTGATATTACTTATAACAATAATTTTTCTTATTTTAATGGTAATCCATGTTATACCCCAACCTCTTTTTTAGATATTACCAACCCGGCATATCATAACTTTAACCAAATTTGTGTGCCAGATTGGTCTTGTTCGAATCAATACATGCCCTTGTCCTAATATTATGAACAAGACTGAAATATTCATCACTACTCCTCACAGAGTCAATGGGGATGCAACTCCCCTGAGTCATATTGTCAACCACCTTACCAACATCTAGCTTCATATACTCCTTCTCCCGAACAATCATTAGAAGAATCAATTGAATAGGAAAAGAGGATGAAAGCCTTAGATGAGCTTGAGCGACGAATTCAAATTTTAGAAGACTCAAAATCCTGACAAAATTTTCAAATCACAGATCCTTTCTGTTTTTCAAGGAGAATATGCCAACTTAGAAAAGAGTATGGAAATCATGATTCAATCCCAAAATGATCCACTCGATATTATAGAAGCAAGACTTAGTAGATTGAAAAACATGCGTAGGAATAAAAAAAACTCTCCCTGCCCAATCTTTGACTATTCCCGACACTTCTAGCCATATTGATAAAAATCGAGAATCATGGTATCTTGAAGACTTTGACCAAGATTTAATTTCACCATAATGCCTTGAACTTGACCAATATCAACCCATTGACGAATTGACAAGTTTTCATTTTTATAAGATTGAATTTGAACATGAATGTGAACACGATCCCCAACTTTGTAATTCAATTTCCATCTTCGAATCTATGTTGACTCCGGTATTCTTACCCAATTTGGACTAATTTTTTGAGCCAAAATTTATTCCCGTACCCATAGATCTAGAAATGGAATCACCAATTTTGGATAGTCATATTCCATTGATGGGAAGAATGTGAATTTTAATTCTTAGACTTGGACTCAATGATTAGAGTGAAACTAGCACTTTAAAAATGTGTATTTTATGAAATCAATGAAAAATTTATATGTGCTAATGTTCCCTCGATACTTCCGTTATAGCATTGGCTCAATGGGTCGAATCCGTAGGAATGAGAGGCGATAGAAGCATTAAAAGTTCTTATTCACGTCGATTGTTAACAATTCTTCTTTATTAAAAAATGAGGAAAAAAATAAAAGAAAAAAAATTAAGAAAGTGATAAATGAAGAAGGCGATAAAACGGTGATATGAAAATAAAAAGAAATAGTTTTGAAAACAAAAAAAAATGGAACAAAGATGAACTAAGAAGTCGGTAAAAATAATGAAGAAAATGATAAAAGGGTCTGAAATTGATTTTTTAAATAAGATAAAAGAAAACTCATGGCTACTAACTACTAATTGCTCCACTAATCATGCTAACCTCTTAATGATAGTTGTCTCACATGGATTCTTGGCCATCACTAATCCTTGGCTTCAAGAGACGATACAAAGCATGGCTCACAAGATTGTTCTTCTACATTCAAACAACACATACATACCACATAACAAGTTGCAAGCTATTATTAGATCATCAAAACCAGTTTGAGGTGAGCATGAAATAAAGTTAGCATTTGTCAATTATCAAGTTAGTGGGTTAGATGTTAGAAATGTTAGAATGTTAGAATCCATCATCATGAGCCATCAATGGCTCTTGCAAGAGCAAGGCCTTGTAGAGGCTACTAGATTCATGTAGATTATCAAGTAAGTGGTTAGATGGTTAGTGGTTAGTAGTTAGATTGCCATGAGAAGAAGAAATTAGTCAAGCATCATGTAAAAGATGGAGAAGATTATAATAGAGAAGAATAGAGACACCTTTATATAGATTGTCACTATCTATTACATCAATCTCTCTTTCTCTCTCTGAATCTCTTAACCCTAATACATGGTCTAAAAAGAAATTAAAATACAAAAGAAAAGAAGAAGAATACCTACACTACACTACACTACACTAAAAGATAAAAAACCTAGCCTATTTCAATCTGCTTGCGTTTTGGGCCTCCGCAGAGATATTTATAGGCGAAAAGGGCGTCTAGAAGATTAGACGAGGCCACATGTTGACGCATGGCTCGCCTATAGCCACGTTTCTGTGGCCAAACCAGGGACTTAAGTCCCTAATTTTGGCAAGCGTATTCCCGTCGCTTCTAGGACCTTCTTAGTATACTTGGATTCATATATATTCGTCCGGAATTTTGTCTGATGCCCGCAAGGGTCTAAGTTCAATGCCTCTACTAGAAACTCCCTTGCTTGGCCTCAATATCTGAAAATGGGTTTAATTAAGCTCTTATTACCTTTTTATCCTCCTTGTCTTGATTATCTGCAAGAGAGACCAAAATACAATTTAGACTGATATTTTATTCATAAATCAGTAGGAAAATGCGATATAATAATGCGGAACTGTAGACTAATCACACCCCCACAGTTATCTTTTTCTCGTCCCGAACAAAACAAGAAAAGAAAAACTATACTACAAATGTTATAACACTACTTTTGCAGGTGACGCGATTGCACTGAGTGTGCGCAACAAGCCGTTAAACTTCTAGGTTTCCCCTAGAAGAGGAGTATTGTCTCCTGAGGATTGCACCCATAAAATCCATAAAGAAAGAAAATAAATGTTAGTATTTTGAAAACACATTTTGAAAGAGAGACAAGTTTTCAAAATATTTTTGCAAAAATATAAGCGATCTAAGGTCATAAGTCCACTAAAAATTATTCTTCCTTAACTTACTCTATATGCAAGATCTTGTCTTCAATTAAATTAAAAATTAAAATTAGATTGAATTTTTTACCCTTCATAAAACCTAGATATTATGCACTTTGTGATAGTGAAGATTTCTAGGATTTCAACTCCAACCATCAAGCCATTTATTTATATATATATATATTTCCTTTTTTTCTCTTCTTATTTTTCTTCTTCTTTTTTTCTTTCCTTAGTTTTCTTAGGCTTTCTAGCTTACCCGGGTAGTGAGCCTTTAACAGATGACTCCCAAACTAGATGGTTTTAGGGAATAAGATTAGAAAACGACCCTTGGGTTTAAGGACTCGAGTAAACAAGGCCACAAAACTAAGGGAGATTATTTGTTACTTATGACCACCTTTAGGCGTGAATAATCATGCTTCTTGACGTATAGTTATCTAGCTTATTAAGTGATTTTTTTCATATATACCATATATTTTTCTCTTTTATTTATTTTTGTTTTTGTGGCATTTTAGGTCTTTGTTTCCATCACAAAAATGTGCAAGTGTGAAGTGCATACTATCTATGGCAAAAAATTCAAGATAAAGTTATCTTTCCAATTTATCTTACTTAGCCTATAATCTTAATCAAGATCTATTATTTCGACTAGGTTTAAGATGTCATAATTAAGGCTTCCTTAATTTCTAAGATCACCTTAATTTTCTTAAAAATAGATCAAAACTTTGACTCTTCTTTCAAAAAGTTTTTTAAAGAAAGGAAAAATTCCTATACAAAAAGAAAAAATTCTAAGAATATCCTAAAAGAACTGAAAAAGAAAGAAAATCTAAAAAACTCTACGTTGGTAAACCCTCCCCCACACTTATCTCATGCATTGTCCTCAATGCATCGTGAATGTATGTATGCATGAAACAAATAGAGTTGGAAGGAAAAATCACCTCAAGGTGGTGGTTCCGATGGTGGTCTGATTGGTCCACGAAATGTGGCCAATCCAATTTGCGTGGAGCTCGAAGGAACCCACCAGAGACCTCTATAATACAACCTACTAAAATGATATATAAATGAATGATTTTTATTAATAATTTTACCCCATCTAATTTTTAAATTTTTAAAATAATTTCAGAGTCAATTTTTTCTACACTTTTGTTCCAAAATGGAGTATGAAAAGATGGAATAATTGATTTGGGCTTAGGAAGTACATGAACTAATATCGACTCAGGAAATTGACTTAAGTCAAGTAAAGGCTTAGGAGTCCAAATTAGTTCAGAAATCTGGTCCACATCAAGAAATTGAAATCCTATTCCACATTCATTTTCCCACAATGGAATGTGACTTTCTAAGATTGGTGATTTAAGTTCAATAATGACTAGTGTGGAAGTTAAAACTGACTCTAAAATGTTGCTCAAGTTTGCTAACAAACTAGGAGTCAATATTGATTCAGAAATTTGAAGTAGATCACAAATTTGAGGATTGAAGTCACATTCTTATCTGAGTTCAATTTATAAAAATGAGAACTTGCCAATTTGTCAATAAAACTTTCAACAGTATGAAATTGGTTAAGTTCAATATGATGATTATAAAGGATTAGCAATTCAATTTCATGATGGATTGGTACAGGATCCAATGTTGACTCAGGAAAAGGCCCAAAATCAGGTAAAAACACCTCAGTCATTATTGAATTAGTAACTGAAATTGAATTACTAAGTTGAGATTCAGGATTATATTCATGCTCAAGTTCAATTTTAGGTAAAGGATAACTTGCCAAAATATCAATGGGATTTTCAAAATTTGAAGTTTTATCAAGTTCAAATGAGTGTATTGAAATTGAATCTTGGTTTCTAAAATAATAAGAGTCCTGAGTCAAATCAATAGAGAGATATCTGAATTAGTCAAAGGTTGATAATAGAGAGTTTTCTTATTCCTATAAATATTAACCAATTGACTCAATTGCGTTTCCAACCTATTGGTAGACTGGGTAAAAGATTTTTGAAATTATAGAACGGATTCTTACAAGATTTCTATGCGCTTTTCTAGATATGATTTTTCTTCATGTTGATGTTCTAGAAAGGGAGTGTAGGAATCTTGGATTTGAAAAATTTGTGAAGAGTGTGAGTCCAACATGTTTTGAGATTGTCGCTTTGACTCACGCAAGATTTCCTCAGCCAACTCCAAGACAGGTGTTTGATCATTTGAAGAGGTGGAACTGAGTAAGACTCTTAATAAGATTATTGAATTGGAGAGGCCAACATGTTCTGAAATTGCTGCTTGGCCTCTTGCAGGTCAGCTTTTATACTCTTTTCTAGCTCGGACTTTCTTCAATTGGTGGTTCTAGAAAAGGAGTATAGGAAGCAAAATCTGGAAATTGTGAAAATTGTGGACAAGGCATTTGAAAATTTAACTCGGGGGAGGTGAATCCCCATTAACTCTGTGAAGAGTTAAAATTATTTTAGAAATTATGGTCATAAGATTGGGGTTATGAGTTGTATTGATTCAAATAAGTTCAACCAGGTATATTTTGTTGGTTCTTATTGTAAAATGCCGGGTTGAAATTATTCAAATCAAATGGGGTCAGTGTGAAATATGGATTCAAATTAGGATTGAAAGAATTGTTGTTGAAATCCATTTCACAAACAATCACAAACAAGAAAGAAAAAACATTAAAAAAAGAAAAAAAATTAAAACCAAGCCTGTATTAAGGTTGACCTAGACCTAGACGACTCCTAACTGGGCGATTACCCGGGGGAGGTTTTTGTATGAATCGACCACAAGCTAATCGGCCAGTAGGGGCAGAATATGGTGGGAGGTATCGTGCGTAAGCAACGGGCTTAATTATGCCAAATCAGGGTATCTTCGAGGCGTGACCTCTTAATCCCCAATCTTAGACATTGATTTCACAAGGGTAAGATTTAAAATAAGTCCCACCCTTGGTCAATCTCTTAATGAGTCTGAGATGTCCCTGAGGGCCAACATCTATCGATTTTTATTAGGGCTTGGGTTGTGTGAGTAGGGATGTGATTTTTAGTCTAAGGAAGGGTGATGAAATCCCCACCTTATCTTGTATTGGGTTATGCCCTTAAGTTCAATTCGTGCATGTGTGTAATATAGACAAGAATAAAATACAAAGCGAGTAAATCACCCACGTGTTTATCCTATGCTATATGCAATGCCAAATGTACACCTCAGTCCAGATCACAACAAGAGAACAAAATACGATTTATTTGAATTTAATTTGACACGTGCCTAAATGCAAATGTCAAAACTGTTTTAAAAGCGTTCAAATATCATAATTTAGTTTTTTAGTTTATTATAGTTTGTAGGCAATCAATGCAGAAAATTGGCAGCAGAATATAGCAATATATGCAACTTGAAAAGTCCTTGCAAAAGATGAAGTCCAAGTGCCACAAAATTGCCACATTTTCGCGGTTTTTCTTGAGTGTTGGCTGCACATTTATGGAAGCAGGGTTCCTGCTTTCTAGAGCGGGGATATGCAAACAAAAGGTGAGTTCTACAATGTTCAGTTCAGCAAATATTAACCTGCACACCAAAATAGAGAAGAAAATGTTAACAAAAACGTGAGTCCATTCCCATCCTCGGCAACGGCGCCAAAATTTGTTCGGCACGAAACTAGCACTTTAAAATGTGTATTTTATGAAATCAATAAAAATGTATATGTGCTAATGTTCCCTCAATACTTCCGTTATAGCATTGGCTTAACGGGTCGAATCCGCCGGGACGGGAGGCGATAGAAGCATTAACAGTTGTTATTCACGCCGATTGTTAACAATTTTTCTTTGTTAAAGAATGAGAAAAAGAAAATAAAAGAAAAGAAATTCAGAAAGTGATAGATGAAGAAGGTGATGAAACGGAGATATGAAAATAAAGAGAAATGATTTTGAAAACAAAAAGAAGATGGAGCAAAGATGAACTAAGAAGTTTGTGAAGACATTGAAGAAAATGATAAAAGGGTCTGAAATTGATTTTTTAAACAAGATAAAAGAAACTCATGGCTACTAACTACTAATTACTCCACTAACCATTCTAAACTCTTAGTGATAGTTGTCTCACATATATCCTTGGCGATCACTAATCATTGGCTTCAAGCGACAATACAAAGCATGACTCATAAGATTATTCTTCTATATTTAAACAACACATCCATATCACATAACAAGTTGCAAGCTACTATTGGATCATCAAAATTAGTTAGAGGTGAGCATGAAATAAAGTTAGCATTTTCATGTTAGCAAATTAGCGGGTTAGATGTTAGAAATGTTAGAATGTTAGAATCCATCATCATGAGCCATCAATGGCTCTTGCAAGAGCAAGGCCTTATAGTGGCTACTAAATTCATGTGGATTATCAAGTAAGTGGTAGATGGTTAGTGATTAGTAGTTAGATTGTCATGAGAAAAAGAAATTAGCTGAGCATCATGTAGAAAATGGAGAAGATTACAATGGAGAGGAAAAGAGACGACTTTACATAGATTGTCACCATTTATTACAACAATCTCTCTCCCTCTGTCTGAATCTCTCAGCCCTAATACATAATCTAAAAAGAAATAAAAATATAAAGAAAAGAAGAAGAACGCCTACACTATACTACACTAAAAGATAGAAAATCTAGCCTATATTCAATCTGCTTGTGTTTTGGGCCTCTGCAGAGGTATTTATAAGAGAAAAGGACTTCGGGAAGATGAGATGAGGCCACGAGTTGAAAATTGACGCGTGGCTCGCCTATGTGGCCGCGAAAATGCAGCGGCCAAACCAGGGACTTTAAGTCCCTGGTTTTGGCATTCGTGTTCCCATCACTTCTAGGGCCTTCTTGGTATACTTAGATTCAGGTATATTCGTTCGGATATTCGTCTAACACCCACAAGGGTCTAGCTTCAATGCATTTTCTAGAAACTCCCTTGCTTGGCCTCCAAAAAAATGTGGATTTAATTACCCAAAAATAGGTTTAATTAAGCTCTTATTATCCTTTTGTCCTCCTTGTCTTGATTATCTACAAGAGAGACCAAAACACGATTTAGACCGATATTTTATTCATAAATCAGTGGAGAAATGCGATATAATAATGCAAAACTGTAGACTAATCACTCAACTCTTGAACCAAAACTAATACTCGAACCCAAAGTTGATTTTCCCGAGTTAGTATTGGTTCCTGAACCTATCATTCTTGAGTCCAAGCCACCATTCCACCAAGTCACATCCTTTTGTTGGACATAGATATAGATCATGATGACTCCATGATGATTTTTCAAGACTGGTCATTTAAAGGGAATAAGTTTCAAAATAGAATCTTTCATAATCCTATTCATATTGGGGACTGTAAATGTGTAAATAGAAAAGAGGCCAATAAAGGTGGTTTTCGTGAATCACCACATTATCTTGATTGGGTAGCAACGCTTGACCCAATCAGACCACCACCGGAACCACCACCATAAGGTAATATTTTTCTTCTCTTTCTTCTTCTTCATACATCTATGCATTAATTCACACATTGTGGACAATGCATGAGATAGTTGTGGGGGAGGGTTCTAACATAACTTATGTTTTCTTTTTTTAATTTTTTAACATTTTCTTTACTTTTAAAAACTTTTTAAAAATAGAAACAATATTTTGACATATTTTTCATAAGAAATTAACTCAATTTTAAGGAATAGGAGAATCATAATTAGGATTTCTTATACTTGGTCAAAATAAAATTATTTGTTTGATTTCTAAAGTTAGGAAGAAAATTTAGAAAAGTAATTTAATCTTGATTTTTACCTTAATGATATATGCATGCTTTACACACTTACACACTTACGGTTCAAAAACAAAGATTCTTATATCTTATTAAAAAAGAAAAATAAAAATAAAAATAAAAAATCTATATATATAGAAAAATCTTCTGATTAAGCTGGGTATTTGTGCCTCATAAAACATAAGTATACACGTCTAAAGGCGGTTCATATAATAAAATCCTTAGTTTTGTGGCCTTATTTGCTCGAGTCCTTAAGTCCTTGGGATGTTTTCTCACCCGGTGCCCTAAGACCATTTGGTTTGAAAGTCACCGATTAAAGGCTCGTTACATAGGCAGATCAGAAAGCCTAATAGAACTAAGGAATAATATCACAAAAAAAATAAGGCATAAGAGGTAGAGTAAAAGAACCCCAAGTTAAAATTTAACAGTCATAAAGGTGCATATGACTAAGGGTTGAATAATAGATTAGATGAGAAATACAGTTTGACTCCATGCCTTGGTTGATAACAAGTTTTTGAATTAAGACTAAGCTTAAGAATGAAAAGTTTGATTTTCCTATAACTTATAGATTACTTAGTTCTTACAATAATACTTCAAATATTATTCTTTTTCAAAATGTATTTTCAAAGTACTAACACTTTGTTTCTCTTTCTTTATGGATTTTGTGGGTATAATCTACTGAAAACCTTCACGAGACAAAACTCGTCCTCTAGAGGAAACCTAGAGGTTAACGGCTTGTTACACAAGCTCAGTGCAATCGCCTAACCTGTGAAAGTGGTCTAATAATCTTTAATTTAGTTTTATTGTTTTGCTCGAGGACGAGCAAAAGATAGGTATGGGGGTGTGATCGTACACATATTTTGCATTCTTTTCATTACACTTCTACATTTATCGTGTAATAAATCTGCTAATTTTCTTGTCTTAAATGTCTATTTTGTAGAGGATAATCATGAAGCAAGAGAATTAAACCAAATAAATATGTGTTAAAATTAAATTTAACTAGATCTATTTGGTTAGCTAAGGATGATCCTAGATCTAGTTAGAACAAATCAAGGATTGAGGCAAATGTTCAGCTAAAGATCGGATCAAATCAAAAAGATAACACCAAATAAAAATCGATAAAATTCGGATAAAGATCAACCGAGGATAATGTCAAATACAGAGTCCAAATTCAAAATTCAAAGGGATAAATGGATAGAGAGAAGATCAAGGGATGAGTGAAGCAATTTTGACTCAGAATCTGATAGGATATATTTTAACATTTGAATCATTACTTTTACTACCGAATCTTAAATCTGATGACTCAAGATGATCCAGAAAGAAGACCTAAAGGGCTACAATGCTTAAGTTGATCATTATTTCTAATTCGATCATTTAACAAGTTATATTCAGTAATCAACATGCCAACAAGCTGTAAATCAGAACTGAATATCCACATCAAATCAAGTTTAAAATAAAGGGAGGATTCAAATATAGAAAAAGGTACCCCTTCTTATCTTTTAACTCATTCTCTTATCCATTTCAATGCTATAAATACTTTACATATCAGAGGCAGATGGAACGACCAAGCGGAGAGTAGAACTTAGGCTATTTTGTAGTTTGTAACTTAGGTTTTTTTTATTTTCTTTTATGTAATTTTTATTTTATTTATGTAACTAAGAGGAGAGAAGAGTTTCATGGAGGAAAAAGAGCAAACTTGTACTGAGGGTGACACCGGTGTAAGTAATCTTTTCTTTCATTATTATTTGAATCAAATCGAAGTTTTCTTTTCTTTTCTATTATTGTTTTTGTTTTCTTCCCTCCTCTTTGTTTGTGAATCCAAATGACTCTGATAGCCCGAAGTTGCCTTGCCCTTGCAAATGTCGTTGATGGCTTATGGTGATAGATATCCATTTCTATGGTAGTGTAGCTTGCCCCTTCATTTCATAGTGCAAATCAGGAATAGGGAAGATCCTATTTGTCATACTTCGCTCGCTTTCAAACAAAGGTACATCATCGATACAGGTCAAAGATAAGCAGGCGCCGAAGAGGCAAGCAAGTTTTTTTTAGGTTTTAACTTTCTTTTCTTTTAATTGTAGTTTAGATCACCAACACCAACCCTTTTATCACACTTTTTCAATTTCTTTGCATATATCCATTTCTATTTTCTCCATCTTATCTATCTACCACTTTCTTCCTAACTTAACTTTAACCTATTTTAATTTTCTTTTAAAGAACTAAAAGAAGATCTTTAATCATTCTTTGTAACCTAAAAGAGAACTTACTAAAAAGCTTCCATCGCTAGTGCCTCCTTGTGGATCATGATCCGCATAGCCACTTTCTAGGTAGTATTAAGAACTTGCACATTCTAATCTTAAAGTTCTAACATTCTGTATTTTTTGTGCGCGGGTTACAACTCAATCATTCATATAATAAAATACTTAGTTTTGTGGCCTTATTTGCTCGAGTCCTTAAGTTCTTGGGGTATTTTCTCACCCACTGTCCTAAGACTGTTTGGTTTGGAAGTCACCGATTAAAGACTTGTTACATGGGCAGATTAGAAAGCCTAATAGAACTAAGGAATAATATCACCAAAAAAATAAAAAATAAAAACTAAGGTATAAGAGTTAAAAAACCCTTAGTCAAAATTTTACAGTCACGAAGGTGCATATGATTTAGAGTAAAGTAATAGACTATATGAGAAATACAATTTAACTCCATACTTTTGATTGATAACACTTTTTTGAATAGAGACAAAGTTTAGGACTGAAAAATTCGATTCTCCTATGACTTATAGGTTACTCAAATTCTTAGAGTAATACCTCACATATTCTCTCTCTCTTTTCAAAATGCTTTTCAAAAATTCTAACAATTTTTTTTTAAGGATTTTGCGGGTGCAATCTACTGAAAACCCTCAGAGACAAAACTCGTCCTGTAGAGGTAACCTAGAGGTTTAACGGCTTGTTGCACATGCTCTGTGCAATCGAGCGACCAGGGAAAGTGGTTGGTCAAAATAATTTCTTAGGATTATTTTTTATGTTTTGCTCGAGGGCGAGTAAAAAATAAGTGTGGGGGTGTGATTGGTTACATATATTGAATATATAATGTCATATTTTCATAATTATTGCTAATAAATTATGTATTTAGTCTTATATTCTTCTTTATAAAATGCATGCCCATTGCTAAATTAAAGGGAAGAGAAATGAGCCTAAAAACCCATCAAAATTTTGATTTAATTCAGAATTAATTCAAATCAGAAGATCACAACAGATCAGGGCAAAGTAGAGAAGATAAAATAAGGTGAAAACTAGTTAAAACAAATCCTCACAAATCAATTGACTAAAGCCAAATATCAAAGGAGGTTTCATCAAAACCAGGGAGCAGCACCCCCGGGTGTGGCCACCTGGCCACACCGAAGCCTCAAAAACGCGGCCAAATACGCACTTTCGTGACTTTGCTGAGTTGATTAGGGAACGTTTTATTCCCCTATCTTCGTACACTCTCTCCCATTTGGTTTTTTCTTATAATTTCTGCATTTTACCGACAATGAGGGATCAAAGACTAGTTTAATTTTTTCTCTTTATTTTTAGGGCTTAGGATCTTTTTTAGATAGTTAATGAAAAGCTATATCTTAGTTTTAAATTTGTAGTTCACTCTAGAAACAAAGTGAGAAAGAGAAAGAATGATTGAAATCTAAAGTTGAAGTGACATCAATAAAGATTCGACGGACTTCTTTTCTTCTCCAACTCACGGGTATGTTGAATTTCAAGTTGATATTTTCTTTTTTAGTAATGCGCAGCTAAATCTCTTCTTTTTGAGCTCACTAATCCCTCCTCTCTGTATTGATTCTTAATCAGTATTAATGAAAAGACCCAAATGAATCATATGAATTCCTTAAACTAAGCCATGCTTATTGTGAGTGTTCTTGAAGGCACATGAGGATGGGATTGGATTTTGAACTTAATCTTAAAATTTATCATAAAAAGAAATTGTTTTTGTTTCATGCTTGCTTCCTTTCTTTGATGGTTTAATATTCAACTCAAAAAAAGATTTCAAAACTAAAGTTAGATTTCTAAAATAAATCATCTTATGTGTTTTACTTGATCTCTCTTAAATACAAAGCTAAACTTTTTACTTATGATCTCATTGAGGCACTTAAACTTTCAAGAAAAGAATTTGGTGTTGGGTAAAGATTAGTGAGCCCATATCTTTTTCGTATTTTAAAACAAACAATTAATCACTCTTCAAGCCTTTTTAAAGATCACCTTTTCTAAAGTCTTCTCTAAGTTTTTAATTTTTCTTTAAATAATCTCTCTACTCTCCATTATCTTTTCAACATAAAACTAAAAAAACACCAACACTAATCCTTGTTTTAAAACAACACATCAAAACGCTTTCTTCGCATTTCTCCTCGTGGACACGACCCGTTAGCCCAAAACTACACGGTAATTCTCATTGCATTTAGATGCAATCAACTTCCTTTATTACATGAGCCGTACTTGATCCAGTAATAGGGGTTGTTATAACTGAGATTCAAGGCTCCTCTGCAGTTGGAATACTGGCTTGAGCTCTATGTTTAGCCATTGAGATGATGCTGGACGTGGGCCTTGAGCTCCGCATTTGGACGCTGCTGTAGTGTTGAAACGCAGGCGTCGAACCCTGCGTTTTGATACTGCAGTGATGTGGAAACGCGGGCCTCGACCCTCGCGTCTTGGCTTTGCAGTGATGCTGAGATGCAGGCTCCATCTCTGAGTTTGTAACGCGGGCTTGAGCCCTGCGTTTAGCAGTTGAAGTAATGCTGGACGCGGACATTGAGCTTCGCATTTGGGCGCCGCAGTGGCATTGAAATGCGAGCCTCCAACTCTATGTTTCCTTATTGATGTGGTATTAGACACGCGCCTCGAGCTTTGCATTTGTGACGCGGGGTTCAAGCTCTGACGCGTGCTGCAAGTTTTGTGCCGAGCACTGAAGTGGTACTGAGACGCAAGCTTTGAGCTCTGCGTCTTGGCATTGCAGTGGTGTTGAGACGCGGGCTTCAAACCTGCGTCTTGGCTTTGCACGAGTGGATTTGATTAGCATCACGTCTGAAGCATGGACTCTTTTATCTAATGACTTGTCTTCAATAATTTTTAGACAGTTTACAGCTATGCTCGTCAGATTCTCTTTTAACAAATTGGATGAGAGCACATTATCTGCATGGTCATCATTTATCTCAAACAGATGCTAAATTGCTTCACTTAGGCACATTAAAAAGAGCATAGAACATGCTTCAAAAGACAATTGCACTCCTTATCACCGTGTGATGCCAAGCTTATCTCTTAATTATATTAATATGATTAACTTTTATTAAATAATTAACAATAAAAATTGCTGCAACGGATGGTTGACAAATACTGCGCTCCTCTATCTTTTCTATAATCTTCTCTGAAGGTCTCTCTATTGATGTAAGTCCAACTTGAAGCCAAATCGTTTTCATTCTTGTAAGTTGCTAGTTTTGTCCTAATGTTATGTACAAAATATGCTTGTTCACCACTCAACATTAGTTCGTCCTTGACATCTATATAGGCTGGCTCGATGCTTACAGTCTCAATTATTGTGTCCATCCATGGGCATGGAAAAATAATCAAGGAATTTAAAAGGAAATATTAATAGGAAAGAACCAGTTAATATTATGATCTTTTTTTTTAACATTAGAATATCCAGATTTGAAACTGTACAACTCACGCCCACTAGTTTACCAGTGGACCGGGTCTCGCTAGCATTGATATTATGATATATAAGATTATTCTAAAATAGATAAGTTTGTGTCTAAGCAGTAATTCTTGCTTAAAAGCTTGATAAATTAGGTTTTCTATTTGCACCGGACTACTGTGTATTTCAAGGAGAAAAAATGAAAATAATAATCATAGTGTTGTAAAACTCTGAAAATATAACACCAAAATAAAGAATTCTAGAGACAGAGTAGAAGTAGAAGTTCTTATTGATTTCTCACGTGTATATTGAAATGAATCAGGAATGGCCTATTTATTGAAAAACTTTAGGGTACTATGCAGCCACTATGTATGCTTGTGTCATCGCTTGCACCAGCGTATAATAAAATCATTAATGATGCATAGTAAAGGTAGGTAGCCATCATTTCATAACACTCCCCCTTGGCTATCAACCGTACATGATGTCTCATTAAAAACCTTACTAGAAAAACCCAGTGGGATAAAACCATAGCAAAGGGAAAAAGAGTACATCATCTCTGTATACTTGTTCTATACTACCTCGTTAAAAACCTTACCAGGAAACCCTATGGGACATAACCATAGTAAGGAAAAAAGAGTGCAGCAATGTAAGCTCCCCCTCAAGTTGATATAAGTAGTTCTTCTTCATAAGTCTCGCATATGACGTATCCCAATATCATGAATAAGCTTTCTGAGAGTTGTAATGGGAAGTGACTTTGTAAAGAGATCTGCCACATTATCACTAGATTGGATATATTGAATATTAATTTTCTCATACTTTTCAAGCTCTTGGCTGAATGAGAAGGACTTCGGGGGTATATGCTTGGTATGGTCACTTTTGATGAATCCATCCTTCATTTGAGCGACGCATGCAGCATTGTCTTCAATCAGTACTGTTGGATCTCTGTTGACTGGTAATCCACAAGTTTCTTAAATGTGTTGAGTTACAGACCTTAGCCATACACATTCTCGACTTGCTTCTGAAATCACCTAGAGGGGGGGTGAATAGGTGATGTAGCTAATCTATGAACTAAATGCAGAATTTAATAACATAATGCAATGAGCACTCAAGTGTGATCAACAAGTGATGCACACACAACCAAGCCAAGCAAATATGATGTACAATATGAATAGAAATGCAAGGCACAAAGTAAAGAGAGATAGAGAGAGAGCCAATGGATCAAGCGCAAACAACAAGATATGTTCCGAGGTTCGAGCACCCAGCTCTACATCCCCGCCTTCGCCACACGAAGGATTTCCAATCCACTAGCTTGTCCACAAAGGACTCCCACCGAGGGAACCTCTACCGAGGATTTGGGGCAATCACAATTACAAGGAGTACCCAACTCCTCTCCTTACAAACACAACCTCCTCCTTGAGGCACAACTCCAAATCAACAATCACCTCACAACTTGAGGGATTTTCACAAACCAAACAAGGATCACCTCATAACTTTGAGGGATACAACACAATAGCCAAACTTCCTCAACACAATGAGGGAAAGGCATAAAGCCAAGCTAAAGATAGGGTTTACAACTTAGTGGTTTCAAACAACAACCACAAAACAATCTCTTTTTCCCACACAAAATCCTATAGAGAAGATAGTAGATTTTAGCTCAAGTGTGGAGAAAACCAAGGGATTTGAAACCAGCAACTCAAAGAAAATCTTTGGGAAACAAATGAAACAAAGATAGCGAAGTTCAATTCAAAAGCTTTTCCCAAAACCCTTTTCTTTGATTTTTCAAACCCTAAAGAAAACACCAAAAAGATTGTTCAATTTGAATCCAAAAACCTATTTTGGTTGCAGCAAAAACACCAGAGAGAATGGAAAAATTCGCACAAAAAATCTTAGAGGAAAACTCTTGCAAATGGGGTTTATATAGGCAGATTTGGAAACTAGCCGTTGGCAGCTATTTTTGCCAGATTTGCCCTGTCGGTCGACCGGCCGGTCGACCGCCCAACGGTCAAATTTTGACCCGTTGGCACTACCGGTCGACCGCCCGGTCGACCCAAACAAACAGAGAGCAGACTGCTCTCAGAACGGTCGACCGCTCGGTCGACCGGCTATAGGTGTAGCCAGCGTGCACGTTTCTGTGCACGTCGGTCGACCGCACGGTCGACCAGCTACTTGGTGTGGTCGACCGCACCCAGCCTGGCTGACAGCAAACAGCTTAGAAAAACTGTGGTAAAAATATTTCCATAAATCTATTTAAGTCTTGTAAAAATCCCCAAAAATAGTTTTGTCAATTTGCATTGATATATAAACATGTGATAAAAGTTTTGACTCAAATATCAAGCAATTAAAACTATTTTTGTGTCTTTTCATTTTTATCAAAAACCAAAACTAAACATGTGCATAAATCAATTTAGAAACTACAAGGTTTGGTTTTTGTCTAAAACTCATCCAATTACAAAAAGTATGAAACACATGAATATCATGTTGAAATATCAAGTTTAAGTATCATGATTAAATAAAATATCATGTTTTTGTATTTGATTCCAAAATATGTTTTGTTAGAATTACCAAAAATAAAACACATGAAATAGAATATCAAACTAAGTTTGTTTAAATAGTTGAAGCATGCATGTATATAGAACAAATCTAATATACATTAAACCATGTAAACTTGATTTGATATAAACTCTTTTCATGTAAACCAAGATCGGTTAAACCAAAAATGAAAACCAATATTCAAAACATGAAACGTGTGTGTTGTGAACTTGAGCTTATTATACTATACTAATCTTTACAATTAGGATCTAAAACACAAACTCTAAACTATGGATACCTAAGTCCTGTTGTAGAGCGCAATCTCCAAGCCGACTCGATCCAAAACGTGATTCACCAAGCTTGACTCCAATGAGTGCTAGATATCATCTTTGATGCTTAGGTTCTTGAATCACCATGTGAATGCTTCCAAACCATCTTGTTGAAGCTTTCACCAACTAATATCTTGATTAATGATCTGTAACTAATATCACAAGATTATCAGTGCATATAACTACATGAGTTAATCATCATCAAAACTAGAGTGGAAGGCCTTTGGGCCAACAATCTCCCCCTTTTTGATGATGACAAAACTCATGGAGTTATATATGCATGGATTAAAGTTAAGCTTCAAAGAAGCTCCCCCTTAACTCATGCATCACAATAAACATATAAGATATGCAATGAATGTTCTTAAACATGTTTATATGTGTTTAAAACAATATCAAAACATGCTCTTGATACCAATAAAACAATACTAATAAAATAAAACATTATCAAAACATGCTCTTGCTCTTGATACCAAAATTGAAAATTAAAAAAAACATTTGCAATAAGACATTACTAAAACATGTTCTTGCTCTTGATACCAATAACCAATCATATTGAAACCATCATATTATTACTAATGAAAACCTAATGAAAACCAATCAAAACATATGCATAAATCAACCATGCATATAAACTACAAATTCTTCTCCCCCTTTTTGTCAATCATCAACAAAGGGGTAAAAACAAATATAATGAAAACAAATACTTCTCCCCCTAAATGTTCAAAACAAAGAAGCAATAAATTATTCCAAGGGGTAAAACTAAAGTCAATATGATATCAAAGTAAAATAACAAACTTTGAGAAATGCCAAATCCTATTTGAAATAAAACAAGGCATTGAAACAAAATAACATTTTATATCAAAATGAAAACATGTAATGTAAATTTGATACCAATAGATAATTAAAAAAAATTGATACCAATTTAAGGAAAAAAATAACATCTTGATACCAAAAGAAGATATTTTTTATTATAAGCATATGATATCAATTACATTAATATTGATGTGTAATTGTATTTCATCATAAAGTTAGGGAGTGGGAAACAAAAATAATGGTAAACCAAATACCAATTGAAATATAAAATACGAGTTTTCTCCCCCTTTATGAAATACCAAAAGAAAATATGCATAAGCTTGAAATAAGATACCAATTGAAAATTAAATCAATTGAAACATGATATTCATTGAAAATTCAAGCTTAGCAATCTTAAAATTATGATAAAGCTTGTATATGGATATCAATTGAAAAACTCAAGCTTAACATAACCAAAATTTGTGCTTCAAGATATAGGGAAATAATAAGCACAAATAAATCATCTATATATGTATGTAAGAAATAGATACCAATTGAAATTGATACTATGTGAAGTGTGAGCATACATATATGAAACAAAACATATATGAGTATACAAAAAAATGTCAAGATTGATACCAAATGAAGGAATTAATGATACCAATTGAAATAACAATAAGATCAAGTGTATGACTCATATCAACTACCACCCATTTCATGATCAAGTCTAAAATGATTTTCAATATAAAGCATACATGAGCATGATCTCCCATCCAACCGCCCATAGATGGTAGGGGTTTTCAAAAATAGATTTAGAAATATAGTTAGTTTGAAAATCTCTACCAAATTGAAGAATACAAACTAGTTTATGAAAGTTTTTTTTTTGAAAAACTAGAATGAAATCCTTCAAGAAAAGGAATAAACAAGATTTTTCATGAAACATGAAAATCACATGTTCAATAAACACTCAAAAACCATCCATATGGCTATTACACTAAACACTATGTATGACACCAAAGTGTAGCCGAATTCCCCGTGAAGGGCTCTGGACTAACTCCTCTAGATTCCCCGTAAATAAGGGTTGAGGTGCCGCGTTGGCTCTCTTGGTTGAATACAAGTGTTAGTAAATAATCCCAATCAATATATATACTCATGAAAACTAAATCATGATACCAATTTGAAAATTAAATCATGAGAAAACATCAAGTAAGTTGAGTGTACAAGTGTTGTGAAAAACATATCATCATGAATATGGACAATCAAGCTCAATATAGAAATCATCAAAATTTGAAATATAGGTGAATCATGAAATTGATTGAAATCATCATAAATCATGAGAATCACAATCATCACAATGATTTAAGCTTCAAGGCATATGTATGTCATGTACAAACTAAAGTATACATACATATCCCAAACATAATGAGTCACAAGATAATATGCATGAAGGCACGTGGCTCAAGGATGTATATGTATATATGATAGTTTGGACAAGATGGACATATACATGAAGTCAACCAAAATATGTGAATACAAGTCAAATGCATGAATCATCAAAACTAGACTATACTAGTACATCTAATGAATACAAATGAGCGTTCAAGCACAAGCATGTAATAGGTCTATTTGAAGCTCACTAGTTGTACAAGTATAAATTCTAGTCTTAATGAAAACAATCACTCAAGCAAGTAGTCAACACATGAAGCATAAAAACAAGTCAAAGATTAACATGAAAAATACAATCATGATAATCAAAACATGGAATATTAAAAACAGTCACAAAAATCCACATGATCATTATGATAAAGACATGTGCATTAGATCTATGATCAACATGATAGCTAAAACATAAGGAGAACACAAAATATGGGTCCATATTAAACATAGGTGTCTCAAGAACTAATCATGTAAAGCATAAGTCTAATAAACATGGTAATTATCATACTAATCATGAAACTATAAACATGCTATAAATGATGACAAGAAAAGCATGCAAATGTAAATAGGAGTTAGAGAATGATACCAAAACCGATGAAGGTGCATCTCTAGTTCTCCAAAACACGGTGGTCCTCCCACCAAATCTCCTTGAGTGTGAAGCATCCAAATGATTCTCTTTTAGGCTTAGAACGCATCCACCTCAAGGCACCCAAAACTCTCACGTGATGCGAGAGCCTCCACCTACATCAAAAATCAAAGAGGTGGATCTTGGTACCCATTTCCTTGTGGGTCCACGAGGGTTAGTATCTCTCCTAACCCAAGCAAAATTAGTTGCTAAATTTTCAATATATAATCTATCATAGCAAAATCTAGCAAGATGGCCTTTTCAACCACAATGTGTACATGTGTACACATGAGCATACGTGTTATGATTGTGTCCGTGATGAGCATGTGTATGCCGTGTTGGGTGTGCATGCAAGGATGGAACTTGTTTCTTATGAACCAAGGATTCCAATCGTGTATGATTTAAAGCACATTGGCTCAAAGTGGAGCCCAAACAATCAACACTTTACTTCCAAACCTTTATATCATTTTCTATGCTAGAAGACAAAGTGGAGCATGCTATAGGTGTGCAAGAAGTAGAAGCTACACTAGCATGGGAAACATGAATATCAATATAATTTTGCAAAGATTTATTTTTATTCAAAACCAAATCCAATTCTTTTGAAATGAAATCAATTTCATTTTTCAAAGTAATATTTTCTTTAAAAACAAGATCTAATTTTGAAGATAAAACCTTATTGTTCTCCAAAATATCATCACAATCATTTTTGCCTTTTAAAACTTCAATTTCATTTAAGGCAAGGTCTAGTTGAGATCTTAGTGACTCACGTTCACTAGCAATCTCTCCCTTCTCTTGCAAAACGGTTTCAAAAGTAGAGCATAAATCCATTAATTCTTCTTTTAAAACAATATTATTCTTTTTCAAACATTCATGTTTTTCCAAGAATTTTTCAAGCTTAGAGGCAAGTTCAACATTTAAATTTTGAACCTCAAAACATCCATGACAATATGAACTAGAGCTATCATCTAGTTGAGAATCCGATTGTACCTCATGGGAGTCATTCCCATGGACCATAAGGCAATGATCTTCAGACTTGTCTCTCCTAGATCTCCTCATCTTGTTGATAATCACGGGTAGCTCGGGAGACGTCAGAATGCTCCAAACTGCAAAAGCAGAATCATATCGATCAAACACATGTAAAAGATGTTCATCAAGGGATGCTCTAAGTGCCCTAAGTGCAAGTGCATTGGCCTTCTTATGCTTGCTACTATTTGGGAGGGTTTCTATAGTGATGGCTTGATAAGCTAGATGTCCTAGGCTTTTTATATGCCTAATCATGTCAACCTTCCAAGAATCAAGTCTAAAATGGTCAAACATAGGAGGGCTAGCCAAGAGTGCAAACTAGTATGAGTGCAAATGAAAATGCAAGTGAAGATTAGCAAACCAAGATCTTACTCCTAGGTGGTTAAACCTAAATATCAGGAGCACTAGCTCTGATACCAATTGAAATCACCTAGAGGGGGTGAATAGGTGATGTAGCTAATCTATGAACTAAATGCGGAATTTAATAACTTAATGCAATGAGCACTCAAGTGTGATCAACAAGTGATGCACACACAACCAAGCCAAGCAAATATGATGTACAATATGAATAGAAATGCAAGGCACAAAGTAAAGAGAGATAGAGAGAGCCAATGGATCAAGTGCAAACAACAAGATATGTTCCGAGGTTCGAGCACCCAGCTCTACATCCCCGCCTTCGCCACACGAAGGATTTCCAATCCACTAGCTTGTCCACAAAGGACTCCCACCGAGGGAACCTCTACCGAGGATTTGGGGCAATCACAATTACAAGGAGTACCCAACTCCTCTCCTTACAAACACAACCTCCTCCTTGAGGCACAACTCCAAGCCAATCAACAATCACCTCACAACTTGAGGGATTTTCACAAACCAAACAAGGATCACCTCATAACTTTGAGGGATACAACCCAATAGCCAAACTTCCTCAACACAATGAGGGAAAGGCACAAAGCCAAGCTAAAGATAGGGTTTACAACTTAGTGGTTTCAAACAACAACCACAAAACAATCTCTTTTTCCCACACAAAATCCTATAGAGAAGATAGTAGATTTTAGCTCAAGTGTGGAGAAAACCAAGGGATTTGAAACCAGCAACTCAAAGAAAATCTTTGGGAAACAAATGAAACAAAGATAGAGAAGTTCAATACAAAAGCTTTTCCCAAAACCCTTTTCTTTGATTTTTCAAACCCTAAAGAAAACACCAAAAAGATTGTTCAATTTGAATCCAAAAACCTATTTTGATTGCAGCAAAAACACCAGAGAGAATGGGAAAATTCGCACAAAAAATCTTAGAGAAAAACTCTTGCAAATGGGGTTTATGTAGGCAGATTTGGAAACTAGCCGTTGGCAGCTATTTTTGCCAGATTTGCCCTGTCGGTCGACCGGCCGGTCGACCGCCCAACGGTCAAATTTTGACCCGTTGGCACTACCGGTCGACCGCCCGGTCGACCCAAACAAACAGAGAGCAGACTGCTCTCAGAACGGTCGACCGCTCGGTCGACCGGCTATAGGTGTAGCCAGCGTGCATGTTTCTGTGCACGTCGGTCGACCGCACGGTCGACCGGCTACTTGGTGCGATCAACCGTGCGGTCGACCGACCCAGCCTGGCTGACAGCAAACAGCTTAGGAAAACTATGGTAAAAATATTTTCATAAATCTATTTAAGTCTTGTAAAAATCCCCAAAAATAGTTTTGTCAATTTGCATTGATATATAAACATGTGATAAAAGTTTTGACTCAAATATCAAGCAATTAAAACTATTTTTGTGTCTTTTTATTTTTACCAAAAACCAAAACTAAACATGTGCATAAATCAATTTAGAAACTACAAGGTTTGGTTTTTGTCTAAAACTCATCCAAATACAAAAAGTATGAAACACATGAATATCATGTTGAAATATCAAGTTTAAGTATCATGATTAAATAAAATATCATGTTTTTGTATTTGATTCCAAAATATGTTTTGTTAGAATTACCAAAACATAAAACACATGAAATAGAATATCAAACTAAGTTTGTTTAAATAGTTGAAGCATGCATGTATATAGAACAAATCTAATATACATTAAACCATGTAAACTTGATTTGATATAAACTCTTTTCATGTAAACCAAGATCGGTTAAACCAAAAATGAAAACCAATATTCAAAACATGAAACGTGTGTGTTGTGAACTTGAGCTTATTATACTATACTAATCTTTACAATTAGGATCTAAAACACAAACTCTAAACTATGGATACCTAAGTCTTCTTGTAGAGCGCAATCTCCAAGCCGACTCGATCCAAAACGTGATTCACCAAGCTTGACTCCAATGAGTGCTAGATATCATCTTTGATGCTTAGGTTCTTGAATCACCATGTGAATGCTTCCAAACCATCTTGTTGAAGCTTTCACCAACTAATATCTTGATTAATGATCTGTAACTAAAATTACAAGATTATTAGTACATATAACTACATGAGTTAATCATCATCAAAACTAGAGTGGAAGGCCTTTGGGCCAACAGCTTCATGGAGTGCTATGACTTCAGCATGATTAGAAAAAGTGACAATAAGTGTCTACTTTTGTGAACGCCAAGAGATCGCTGTACCTCCACATGTGAACATATATCCTATTTGAGACCTGGCTTTATGTGGATCTGACAAGTAACCTGCACTGTATAACCAGTTATTTCTTGTTTTGATTCTATGAAATAAAACAAACCAAAATTAGTTGTTCCTCGAAGATAACGAAATATATGTTTAATATCATTCTAATGTCTCCGTGTAGGAGATGAGCTAAATCTTGCTAATAAATTAGTAGCAAATGCTATATCTGGTCGGATACAATTAGTTAAATACATAAGAGTTCCAATTGCACTTAGGTATGGTACTTCAGGACCAAGAACCTCTTCATTATTTTTGCGAGGGCGAATTGGATCTTTTCCACATTCAATGATCTAACAACCATTGGAGTGCTTAAAGAATTTGCTTTATCCATACTAAAGCGTTTTAAGACATTTTTAATATAATTTGATTGATACAAAAGTATTCCACTTAGAAAGTACTCAATCTATAAACCAATATAATATTTGATTTTTTCAAGGTCTTTCATTTTAAATTCATTCTTTAAATACATCATTGCTTCTAGGACTTCTTTATGAGTCCCAATGATGTTTAAACATTAACATATATAGCAATAATAATGAATCCGAATATTGTTTTCTTTATAAAAACACATAGGCATATAGGATTATTCACATATCCTTCTTTTAACAAATACTCTCTTAAGCGATTATACCACATGCGCCCTGATTGTTTTAACCCATATAACAATCTTTGTAATTTGATCGAATATAATTCTTTGCGTTTTGAACTTAATGCTTCAAGTATTTTAAATCCTTCAAGGATTTTCATATAAATATCGCTATCAAGCGACCCATATAAATAAGCTGTAACAACATCCATAAGACGCATTTCTAAATTTTTAAAAACTGCTAGACTGATTAAATATCTAAACGTAATTGCATCCATTACTGGAGAATACGTTTCTTCATAATTAATTTCAGGTCTTTGTGAAAAATCTTGAGCAACAAGTCGAGCTTTATACCTCACAATCTCATTTTTCTCGTTGCGTTTTCACACAAAAACCCATTTGTATCCTACTGGTTTAACGGCTTCAGGCGTGAGAATAATAGGTCCAAATACTTTACGCTTATTAAACGAATTCAATTCAACCCATATAGCATCTTTCCATTTTGTCCAATCATTTCTATTTTGACATTTAGTGACGGATCTTGGTTCAGGATCCTCACTTCTGTTAACAATATCACATGCTATAGAATAGGAAAATATTTAAACCATATTTTCTATCTCATTGCGATTCCATAATCCTCCTGTACTGACATAATTAATAGAGATCTCATGATTTACTATATCTTTAGGATTTTTCATCTCTTGATTTGTTTTATTTTGTGTTTCTTCTGGAACACATTCTTGAACATTAGGGTTATCATGCTTATCTGCTCCTTTTCTTTTTTGAGGATTTTTATCTTTGGAACCGATTGGCCTACCACGCTTCAGGCGTGTCTTAGACTCATTAGTGACTGCATTCTCAGATTGTCCTTTTGGGATTTCAATCAGAGCAGGAGCATTTACAGCTGGTATGTATGATTTAGTCACTCTTTTCATATTAGTGAACGCATCTAGTAATTAATTTGCTATTTCTTGTAAATGTATAATCTTTTGTATTTCTGACTCACATTGTTTTGTGTGAGGATCAATATGCAATAAGGATGGTTCACTCCATGTAATCTCCTTCTCTAGTTGTTTCTTTTCTCCCCCTAATACTGGGAAAATTGACTTATTGAAATGGCAAATGGCAAACCAAGCCGTAAAAGCATCACCGATTTTTGGCTCAAGATATCTTATAATAGAAAGAGATTCATAGCTGACATATATTCCAAGTCTTCTTTGAGGACCCATCTTTGTACGTTGTGGGTGAGCAATCGGTACATATACTGCACAACTAAAAATTTTAAGATGAGAAATATTTGGTTTTTGACCAAATGCTAATTGTAAAGCGGAGTATTCATGATATGCACTTGTTCTGATGTGAATTAATGCTGCAGCATGTAAAATTACATGACCCCATATAGAAATAGGAAGTTTAGTTCTCATTATTAATGGTCTAGTAATAAGTTGAAGGTGCTTAATCAATTACTCAGCCAAATCATTTTGTGTATATACACGGACAACAGGATGTTCAACAGCTATTCCAATTGATATATATTAATCATTAAAAACCTGAGATGTAAACTCACCAGCATTATCAAGTCTAACTTTCTTGATTGTATAATCAAGAAATTGTGCTTGTAATCTAATTATCTGAGTAAGAAATCTCGCAAATGCGACATTACGAGTTGATAATAAACAAACGTGTTACCATCTACTAGAGGCATCTATCAACACCACAAAATATCAAAATGGTCCACACAGTGGGTGTGTAGGCCAACATATATCACCTTGGATACGTTCAAGAAATGTAGGTGATTCTATTTTTATTTTGGCTGGTGATGGTCTCATGATTAATTTTCCTAGAGAACAAGCCTCACATGGAATTTTACTAACTTGAAGAATCTGCTGGCCCTTTAATGTATGTCCATGTGATTTCTCAATAATTTTTTGCATCATCATTAAACCAGGATGACCTAATCGATCATGCCACAGAGTTAATGTCTCTGTATCTTCTTTAACTACCATATGTGACTTTATCACATTTATATATTTATGTAATGCAATCCTGAGGAAAGCTTTGGTAGTTTTTCTAATATGCACTTCTTTCCTGATACATAAGTAGTAAGATATATATACTTCATATTTCCTTTAGTTGCAGACTGAGTATCATATCTATGAAGATATATATCATTAAAACTCAACAAATTTCTTTTAGATTTTGGTGAAAATAAAGCATCTTTTATGAAAAGTTTTGTTCCATTTGGCAATATGAAGCTGGCTTTACCAGTTCCTTCAATCATGTCTACAGGACCTGATATTGTATTGATGATTGCCTTTGTAAGTTTTAAATCAGAGAAGTACCTTTTATTTTTGAGAATAGTGTGTGTTGTACCACTATCCGGTACGCAAATATCTCCAGTTTTAGTCTTGACTTCATCGTTAGAATAATCCATATCAAACTTCTTGCAAAATAAATAATTTAGTGAGAATAAAAATTGAAATATATTATTATAAGTGAAATATTTCATTCAAATATAAACTTGATAATTACAAATAACAAAACATAGTAATACAATCATATGTCTAATTATCACAAGTATCCATTGAATTGCGATGGGTTGAAAGATTAACAAAATCATCAGCAAAATCTAAAGCATCAAGATGAGTTGAATCATCCATAAGGTCATCATTTTCAGTGAAGTTCACTTCCTTCTCTTTTCCTTTCAAGGATGCCTTGTAAAGCTTACAAAGGTACTTCGGTGTTCGGCACACTCGAGACCAGCCCTTTGGAGCCACATTTATAACAGGAATCTTAAGGATTCTAAAGAGAACTTTCACGAATATCTTTTCCTTTTTCATGTCTTTCTACATGGTGCTTCTTGTGGATCACGTTATTTTGTAAAGGGTTGTAAAAATCACTACGATCGCGTCCCCGGCCACGACCACGATCATGATTATATCTCGTCCCTAATTTTTAGAAAATGCAGCATTTGTTTCTAGAAATGCTGCTAAACCAGTAGGACGAGGATGGTGATTTTTGATCAAAATTTCATTATTCTTCTCTGCCACAAGAAGAGATGAAATTAGTTCAGATATTTTTTAAAACCACGCAACCTATATTGTTTTTGCAGTATTATATTAGATGAATGAAATGTGGAGTAAGTCTTCTCAGTATTTCTTCATCTGTGATATCCACCCCACAGAATTTTAATTGGGACACTATTCTGAGCATTACAGAGTTATAATCACTGACTTTCTTGAAGTCTTGGAAGCGCATAGTGTTTCATTCATCACGCATGGTAGGGAGCACAACTTCCTTTTAATGATCAAATCTTTCTTTGAGATTTTTCTATAAGACACTTGGGTCTCTTACAGTGAGATATTCACATTTTAAGCATTCATCAAGATGTTTGCGGATAAAGATCGCCGTCTTTGCCTTATCTTGCGAAGATGTAGAGTTTGTTTCTTTAATCGTTTTAGTGAGACCATTGACTCGAGATGCATTTCAATATCAATAACCAAAGACATATAATTCCTTCCCGTGATATCAAGTGGAATGATCTCAAGCTTTGCAAAGTTTGACATGGTGATAACTATAACAAAATATAAAAATAATTAGAATCACAACATTTTATTTCATAATAAAATAGAAAAACTTACATGTCAATCATAATAGCTACAAGCAAAAGAGGGAAGGTGAACATTAAAATTAAAAGGTGCAGGTAAAATTCACTTGGATCCATATCTACAAGAAAAATAATAGAAGTATTGATGATGATAACGACAATAATAAACTTCAAATCTAGACTAAGAATCTTGCAAAAATCTCAAACACAAAGCTTCTAGAGATGATGAAAAATTTTGAGAATGAAGAGGGATTGAGAAGTGAGTTATGTGGTTTAGAATTCACCAATTTATAGGGTGAAAACTAGCTGTTTATAACCGTTGGGGAAGAGAGAAAAGCAATTTAGATTTTATACAATTAAATATTGTAATTAAGAAAAAGATAAAATAAATGCATTGTACTATATATATTTATGAGCTACAATATAGGTACGCCACTCTACTTGGTGGGCGTTTTGCAGAAATAATTAATAAATCAATAATTATTGAAATAAATATTGGCACACCATGCTACTCGGTAAACGTTTCAGTAGTTATTTATACAGATATAAATAACAGAATAATAAAATATACAATATTAGTAGCTTGGGGTTTAATCCACGCAAGCATCAAATTAGAGATTAGTAAAGATATCATAATCACATCACTTTACTATAAATAGGTGAATGAGCCTCCTTTCATTATAGTAGTGGTGTTATATAAACCTAATTAGTATAATAATTAAGTTTTCGTAATCACATCACATTTCTATAAATAGGTGGTAGAGCCTCCTTTCATTATAGTAGTGGTGTTATACGAGTATTATAAGTATAGTAACTTGTCATTTTTTTACCTTGAGATAGTAGAGGTAGAGACTGAGACTTGTGATATGACTTTTCCTTGAGCAATGGAAGTAGAGGCTCTTGGGAAGACTTTTACCTTAAGTTAATGGTGGAGGCAGAGACTTGTGTGGTAGAACTTTTTCCCTGAACTGACGGAGGTAGAGGCTGGAGATAGAACTAGAGTGATCGTGCTGATAACATGTTGTAAAACTCTGAAAAATATAACACCAAAACAGAGAATTCTAAAGATAGAGTAGAAGTAGGAATTCTTATTGATTTATGAAGTGTACATTAAAATGAATCAGGAAGGGACTATTTATAAAAAAAATTTGGGATACTATGCAGTCACTATCCATACTTGCGTCATCGCTTGCATCAGCGCATAGTAAAATCATTAATGATGCATAGTACAGGTAGGCAGCCATCGTTTCATAACAAATAGATGTTTATATAAACTAGTAAAATGCTCAGGCACGTTGTGCACGTGAATTTGAAAATATTTTTTATTCGAGATTCTTTATTATTTTTTCGTACATAACATTGTCATGTGGTCCAACACGAAAGATGTCGTTCCCAACTACGATTGGGTTCCTGTCTTATTGTTGCACTCGCCAATTTTGTCCCATCTTATGCACGAAAGGTGCTCGTTAACGTCCACCTCAATAATTTGGCATAAGATCTGTGAGTTCTAATTTTCTATTTATGTTTTTTTGTGACTTATTCCCACTTATCTTAGCGAAAAAATACATTTTAACTAGAATATAAAACCTTAACAAAATTGATACATAATTAAACACTCAAATTTGCAAGAAAAATCCTCTTAAAATGCAAATCGGAGTACACTTTTTTCAACTAGATGACTATTGGATAGAACTAGTCATAATACGAGAGATGTTGGAATTCACTCTCTGTTAGGAAAGCACGAAATGCATATACAAAAAATGCTACTCTAATTACAAATACTTAATTTAACTCGGGAGTTAGTCCAACTTGTCATTCTCTTGTAAATAATATTTATTAGATATTTACAGTAACAACTTTACCTAGTGCAGAATTACTGAGGCACCATCTATATTTTCAGCTATCTAGTAAAGAATTAAAAAGAATAAAGCCAGCAACTCATTATTGTAGTGGTCAATTTCTAACCTATGTCAGGATTAAGACACATGTCCCTGTTTTCCATTAATATTGAATTATGAGAAAACTTTACAAAGAGTTGTAGTAGAAAATTAAAAGTAAAAAAAATTACAAGAATCTTCTACTGAGATTTCTGGAAAATGTGCTAAGGGAAGTCTGGTCGACGCGCGACCACTCTGTTTCATTGATGATGCGAATGACTGAATCTTCGAGTTTTCTGTTTAAGGATTTTCTTCTCGTATGATTTTGGGAATCCTTTGAGAAAAGAAGATCGTCTCGGCAGTGCTCTCTTATTGCTATTGTAGCTTTCAGAAGAATAAACCTCCGGTGTTTAGCCGATTGTCAATGGCTTCAGAGTCAGCCAAAAGATGATGATCCTGGAAGAAAAAATCATTCTTCGACATCAGTACCCAGAGCTGACTGTGAACATGGTGAGGCTGAGTTCCACGCTAAGTAAGTCCAAGGGGAAACAACTGGCTGTCAGCTCAGTGGAGTAAGATGCTGATCGATCTCCAAGTTTGAAGGATGTTCTGGTCAAACCTGAAGGGGTCACCGACATACTCGGATCCGTACAAGAGCAATCATTCCAGTCGACTACAATCTGTTGGCTAGGGAGTTTAAAAGTGAACGATAAGCATTCCGCCATCATCGAATCCTAATCTTCGAATTCCAGTTCGGGGACAACCACCTTTGCTTACATGGTGGGGACTTCCGAAGAGATGGCCAAGCAATTCGAAGAGCAGGCCCGGGTCCAGCATGAGCAATTCGATATGATTCGAGCTCAACAAGAATTTATTAATGTAACGCCCCGATTCCACGAATACGGGGACGTCACTGCAACGCATATACGTAGGTCAAAAGGTGCCCCCACGTATATACGCTAAGCATAAGTACAACAAGTATCAGAGTACAACACAGAGCGTGGTATAATCATATGCCAACTTACAAAATATAAATACAAAGTTATACAAGTTATGATAAGCAAAATCACTTTACAAGTGTCCATTATCACAACCCAAGTCCAAAATGAAACAAGATACAACCAAAAATACAAAATGCTCACGTAACGGATGGAGGTCCCGTGAACCAAAAGGGAGAGTCGGGTACAATGGAACTAGAACTGGTCCGCCTGGTCAGAAAGATAGGCCCGGTCCTCCGTGGAAGGCTCCACTTCGTTCCAAGCCTCAGAATCTGAATATGCGGATCCAAAGGGTCAAGACATAATACAACAAATAAAAGATAGCCAAGTGACAAGGGTCATAAATAGAGATAATGAAATAGTACTAAGTAACAATGCATGACAAGAGATGTAAACTAAGAAGGATAAAGTCATATGCCATAAATCTACAATTAATGTCTTATTATTATTACTTGTCTTACTGTGATATCTAGCTATGTGACCCAGCGTCCCAGAGCACATAGATCCATATCCTAGTATGACAAGGTTGTTATTGGAAACAGCGGTTGTATCGACGAACTATGTTTACAGTGGGTCCCGTGCATACCCGGGACCACGGCCCAGGATTGTTCCGTTGCTTGAAGACGGAACCTGCCGCAAGGCTAAACAGGAGGGACTTATGTATGCCCTTGTCATGACAGTAAACAGGAAAGGGAGCAAGCACTCCCCTCGGTCCCCCGGAGTACCACGGGTTAGACCGGAAACATGATTGTACAATATACCTAAAACCACTGTAAACACGAACACATATCGATATTCCGCATATTTCCCCCTGACCCATGTGTAAGTTGGTGCTTTTTATGTAAAAGTCAAGTGCATCATGCTTTGTTTTAAGAGATGGCATGATAAGTGGTGATATTGCTATTTAACATGTCATGAAGCTATAATATGCAATAACAAGTCATGAGGAAATATGAGATACATCCATTCTATAATAAGTCATGTAGTGCCAGTATTGAAGCATGAACAAGTAAGATATAATACACATGTAATAAGCATGAGAACCAATTTCAGAACAGAAATTAACTATGACACACAGCCAGAGTTAGTCGACTAGGGGTAAGGATTAGTCGACTAATAGGGGCCTCTAGTCGACTAGGAGTCTGGGTTAGTCGACTAAGTATGGGATACAGAGAGTTGGAATTCTGTTTCTGGAAGGGTTAGTCGACTAGGGGAGGAGGGTTAGTCGACTAATAGGTGAGCTCTAGTCGACTAACAGATACTTAAGTCGACTAGGTCTACTGATACAGAAAATTGGGTTTCTGGTCCAGGATGGATTAGTCGACTAGGGGGATTCAGGAGTCGACTAATGTGGGTTCCAGAGAGTTTATTAGTCGACTAATACTTGGGGCAAGTCGACTAATACTGTGTTTTCTGAAAAAAACTAAGTTTTAGCTAAGTGTTCTAGTCGACTAGCTCCTAGGGTTAGTCGACTAATCGTGGTAAAACAGTGACAGGACAGAATTTCTGGAGGAGTGTTTGATGGCTAAATTCATGGTTTTAGGTCACCTAAGTGTGCAATGGGGGTAGATACAAGTACTCTAGGGCTAATACAAGTCTTGGTGAGTGAATTACTCACTTGGAAGGTTGGATTTGAGTTTTGATGGCCTAGAAATGGAATTTTTATAGTACAAGTGTGCAAGGATTTCCATCACAAGTATATAATGAGTTATCTAGGTCTTGGTGAGTAAAGATACTCACTAGGATAGGTTAAATTGTGACTTGATCCAATGGAGGAGATGATTGCTTCACTCCACACTTGTTGTTGAAGCTTGAGATGAAGAAGTGTTCTTGGAGTTGCCTTGGGGAGTAGAGGTTGAAGTTGGAGTCCTTGTTGAAGCCTTAGAAGAAACCCTAGAGATCATGAGGTGGAGGTGAAGGGATTGGGTGTTCTCTTGGAGCTAGGGTTTGTGCTTGATGAAGAAGGAGATGGAGAAAGAGTTCTTCCCTTGAAGAAGAAATGAGAAAAAGGGAAATTTGCAAATGTATAGAAATTTATATGTTGGGATTTCTTGTAAAGGGAGTGGAATTAAAGTGAAAGAGAAGGGCTTTCTTGCAAAAGAAGGGGGGTGAGGTGTCCCTCCCATTGACACTTGGCCGGCCATGGGAAGGAGAGAGAGTGAGTGGGGTTAGGTGAAGTGTGTGAGTGGGAAATGAGGTGGAAATGAGGTGGAAAAGGAATTTTGCAATTTTTGAAAAAAATGCCCGAAATCCAAGTATCTCGGAATGGTCTGAAAATTTTACCAAAAATCAAGAAAAATATTTGAAGACCAATGGTGAAATTCGTTTGAAGAAATACTGTGTAGATTTTTAATTAAAAATCTCGGAATCAGTTATTTACCGACTCCGAAAGAATTTTCATAAATTTATAAAAATCTCAGAAAAAGAGTATAAGTAGGAAATATGATTCTAAGCAATAAAGTCTAAAGGACTTTCTAGAAATTCCTAACAGTTTGGAAGATAAAAATTCGGAAATCGGTCAGCGGTACTAGCCGACACCGGTTTTTGAAGAAATCCATTTTAATTCCAGAAAATTCCAGAAAATCACATAAAATCTAAAATAGTGGGAAACGATATTTGAAATTAAAATCGGTCAAATACGGAAGGTAAACCGGAAAATACGGTCGAAAGACTGAATACGTAACTAAGCACGTATTCCGGGAAAGGGGTATTACAATCTACCCACCTTACAAAAATTTCGTCCTCGAAATTTCATAAGGTGAAAGATAACAGGAAGAGCAATAGATAGATACGGATACAAGGAAGGATAACTGGAAGGAAGGGTAGAAGGAAAAAGTCATACCAAATCAGGATGTGAAAAGTTGAGGATAATGCTCCCGGATAACGTCCTCTCGCTCCCAAGTGGCCTCTCCTGGCGCATGCCTGCTCCAAGACACCAATACCAATGGAATAGCTCTGTTCTTCAGTGTCTTGACACTCCTATCCAGAATGGCCATCGGCTGCTCTTGGTATGATAGATCCGGTTGTAGCTCCAGCTCTGAATGATCCAGAATATGGCTGTCATCCCTGACATACTTCCTCAACTGAGACACGTGGAAGACATTATGCACCCCGTCCAAAGACGGCGGTAACGCCAATCTATAGGACACATCTCCCACACGATCCAGGATCTCGAATGGGCCAATATACCTTGGACTTAGCTTCCCACGAGCACCGAACCGGATCACTCCCTTGGTAGGTGATATCCTCAAGAATACGTGATCTCCAACCTGGAATTCCAATGGCCTCCTCCGAGTGTTTGCCCAACTCTTCTGTCTACTCTGAGCAGCCCTGAGATGATCTCTGATAACCCTGACTTTCTCTGTCGTCTGCATCAGGATCTCTGGTCCCAAAAGACTCCTCTCACCGACTTCATCCCAACAAATCGGCGATCTGCACTTCCTTCCATACAATGCCTCAAAGGGTGCCATCTTAATACTTGCCTGATAACTGTTGTTATAAGAAAACTCAGCCAAGTGAAGATGGTCCTCCCATGATCCTCCAAAATCAATCATGCAAGCCCTCAACATATCTTCAAGGATCTGGATAGTCCTCTCAGATTGTCCGTCTGTCTGAGGATGATAAGAAGTACTGAATTTCAGACGAGTTCCCAGACTTGCTTGGAGACTCTCCCAGAAATGAGATCTGAATCTGGTGTCTCTATCTGATACTATACTAACTGGAACTCCATGCAGACGAACTATCTCCTTCACATACTTATCTGCCAGAACCTCTGTCGACTGACCTACCCTGAATGGTATGAAGTGAGCTGACTTGGTGAGGCGATCAACTATTACCCACACCGCATTATTACCCTTGGGACTCCGAGGCAATGCCGTCACAAAATCCATGGTGATGTGCTCCCACTTCCATTCGGGTATCGGCAAAGGTTGCAGAAGTCCAGCTGGTCTCTGGTGCTCGATCTTTATCTGCTGGCAGACCAAACACTTGGCAACAAACTGGGCTATCTCTCTCTTCATAGCATTCCACCAAAAGTGCTTCTTCAGGTCCTGGTACATCTTGTTTCCCCCAGGGTGTATAGAATAAGCTGAACTGTGTGCTTCCTCCAAAATCTTCTGTCTGACTTCTCCCTGGGGAACACAAAGTCTATCTCCAAAATACAATGCACCATCTGGACGAATACAGATATCAGTCCTCAATCTAGACTCCGCCTGAGTTCTGAATGTCTGCAATCTGGGGTCCTCCTTCTGGGCCTCCTTGATCTCCTCTATCAATGATGACTGGATCTGTAAAGCCATGAACTGCCCGGCCTTATCACCTCCTTGCACCAACATCAAATCCAATCTGATGAACTCCTGAATCAACTCCCTCTGTTGCGTGAGGTGGACTAGCACTCTGTTCTCTGGCATCCTGCTCAGTGCATCTGGAACGGTATTGACTTTGTCTGGATGATACTGCAAGTCAATATCGTAGTCCGCCATAAGCTCCAACCATCTCCTCTGCCTCATATTCAACTCCTTCTGTGAGAAAATATACTTGAGGCTCTTGTGATCTGTGTATATCAACACTTTGTCTCCCAGAAGGTAGTGTCTCCAGATCTTCAAAGCAAATATCACAGCTGCCAACTCCAAGTCATGAGTTGGGTAATTCCTCTCATGAGGCTTCAATTGCCTAGATGCATATGCTATAACATGATCATGTTGCATAAGCACACACCCCAGGCCTTTACCTGATGCATCACAGAAAATGACCATCCCTCCTCTTCCTGAAGGAGTCCTCAAGATCGGAGCTGAAATAAGCCTCTGCTTCAACTGCTCAAATGCTGCACCACATTCCTCTGTCCATATGTATCTCTCCCCCTTTCTGGTGAGCCTGGTCAACGGAGCTGCAAGTCTAGAGAAATCCTGGACAAAGCGCCTGTAATACCCGGCTAGTCCAAGAAAGCTCTTTATCTCAGTCACCGTCTTCGGAACTGGCCAATTCTTCACTGCCTGGACTTTACTAGGATCAACTGAAATTCCTTCTGCTGAAACTATGTGTCCAAGGAAAGCTATGCTGTCCAACCAGAATTCACACTTGCTCCTCTTGGCATGAAGCTGCTCCTGCTGAAGGGTCTGCAACACAATTCTCAAGTGCTCTGCATGCTCCTTATAACTCCTTGAATAGATCAGGATGTCATCTATGAATACAACTACAAACTGATCCAGGTAAGGAGAGAACACTCGGTTCATCAAGTCCATGAAAACTGCAGGGGCATTTGTGACTCCGAAAGGCATAACTAGAAACTCATAGTGGCCATATCGGGTCCTGAATGCCGTCTTCGGAACATCCTCCTTCTTCACCCTCAGCTGATGGTAACCCGACTGCAAATCTAATTTAGAAAATACACGGGCTCCATGAAGCTGATCAAACAAATCATCAATCCTGGGCAAGGGATACTTGTTCTTGATGGTGACTTTGTTCAATTCCCTGTAATCAATACAAAGTCTCTTACCACCATCCTTCTTATTCGCCAATAGCACTGGAGCGCCCCATGGTGAAGTGCTTGGTCGAATCAGTCCCTTGTCTGAATATTCCTGCAGTTGCTTCTTCAAGATCTCCAACTCCGTCGGTGCCATCCTGTACGGAGCCTTAGATATAGGAGCTGTCCCTGGAACTGTATCAATGGAGAACTCCACTATCCTCTCCGGTGGAAGTCCTGAAATCTCAGCAAAGACTTCTGGAAATTCATCCCATACTGGCACTCCCTTCTGAACCTCCGAAGTGGTCATCTGAATCTTCTTCTTAGCAGGCTTCACCTCTCCACTAAACTGGAACTCCGGCTGATGAGGGATTCTGAAATTGATCCTCCTCCCTCTACAGTCGATCACAGCATAGTACTGACTGAGCCAGGTCATGCCTAAGATTACGTCGTACCCTTTGGTGTCTAGTACGAGCATATCTATGGCCAAGATCTTCTCACAAAGTTCCACTGGACAATCAGCACAAACTCTAGAAGATACAACTACCCCATTCCCTGTACTTATCTCCCATTTGCGGTCTAAAGCCTTAACAGGTATAGAATGTAAAGCCACAAAATGATCGGAGATATAACAGTGGGATGCACCTGAATCGAAAAGAGCGAGAACAGGTATTGAATGAACTCTGATGTTACCTGTAATCACCTCCTCTGAAGCCTCAGCCTCCTCTGCTGTCAGGTTGTAGGCCTGACCTCTACCACGCCCTGCTGCTGTCCTGGCTCCTCTCTGCACTGGGCGAGCAACACGCGGTGGAGGAAGGGGAAGAGCTCTCCTCATCACTGGTCCCTGGTGCCTCTGCCCAACTGGCCCTGGTAGTGCCCTCTGTCCATTCTGCCCCTGAGGTGCCGGCAAGGTTTGGTTAGCAAACCCCATTCTCCTGTGTGGACAGGTCTCCACGGCATGGTCTCGTTCTCCACACACCAAACACAATCCGTTCGCCCTCCGGCAATTTTGCTGAGAGTGTCCTGGCTTCTGGCAGAAGTTGCAGATAAGACCTGATCGAGCCATCTGGTAAGGAACTGCTCTGAATGGCTGCCTAGCCTGGACCTTCGCTGCTCTGGACGGTCCTCCTCTACCCACCGGTACAAACGGCCTCTTCATGGCCTGGTTCTTTGTCTGATCCTCCTGCTTCTTCTCTAATCCACGCTCCACCTCTCGAGCGATGGTGAGAACCTCAGAATAGGTCTTCAGCCGCTGGGGCATCAAGAGGACTTGTAAGTCCACCTGCAGACCTTGCTGGAACCGGCTTGCCCTCTTCTCCTCATCTGCCACCATGTACGGGGCGAAGCGACTCAGCCTGAGAAATTCTGCAGCATACTCATCCACAGATCTATCCCCCTGTTGAAGCCTGATGAACTGCTCCTCCATGTCCTTCTGAGCAGTGGCGGGGAAGAAACGACTGTAGAAGCTCTTGGAGAAGGTATCCCAGGAGACAGGCTTCTCCAATCTGGCCTCTTCGGCCAACCACCAAGTCCGGGCTATGTCCTTCAGCTGAATCTTGGCAACCTCCACCTGGCTCTCCTTAGGCACTCGGGCGACGTTCAGCAAATCAGTGGTGTCCGTCAACCATTGTTCAGCATCCAATGGTTTCTCGACTCCCGTGAAGATGGCCGGTTGTAACCGCCGGAAGTCTGACACGTTCCCAGGTCTCTGCTCCTTCGGGGCTGCTAACTCTTGCCTGAGGAGCTCAGTCTGCTGCTGCTGGTTCTCCATCATGGTCTGAATGACCTTCAGGATATCAGCACTCTCCCCTCCTACGGGTCCATTCGGTACTTGCCCGACGTTGCTACGACCCGATCGCCTCTCCATACCGAAAGGGATAAGGTCTGGAATTGGAAACAAAGGGAAGGAGTTTAGGATACGAGGAATGAATCAAGGACGAAGTCAAGAAAGACTACATAACTTTGTACATTGTAGTTGGCATTAGCAAATCACTAGAATTTGCCACTTGGTTGTACTTTTAGGTTTGAGAGCCTAGGCTCTGATACCAACCTGTAACGCCCCGATTCCACGAATACGGGGACGTCACTGCAACGCATATACGTAGGTCAAAAGGTGCCCCCACGTATATACGCTAAGCATAAGTACAACAAGTATCAGAGTACAACACAGAGCGTGGTATAATCATATGCCAACTTACAAAATATAAATACAAAGTTATACAAGTTATGATAAGCAAAATCACTTTACAAGTGTCCATTATCACAACCCAAGTCCAAAATGAAACAAGATACAACCAAAAATACAAAATGCTCACGTAACGGATGGAGGTCCCGTGAACCAAAAGGGAGAGTCGGGTACAATGGAACTAGAACTGGTCCGCCTGGTCAGAAAGATAGGCCCGGTCCTCCGTGGAAGGCTCCACTTCGTTCCAAGCCTCAGAATCTGAATATGCGGATCCAAAGGGTCAAGATATAATACAACAAATAAAAGATAGCCAAGTGACAAGGGTCATAAATAGAGATAATGAAATAGTACTAAGTAACAATGCATGACAAGAGATGTAAACTAAGAAGGATAAAGTCATATGCCATAAATCTACAATTAATGTCTTATTATTATTACTTGTCTTACTGTGATATCTAGCTATGTGACCCAGCGTCCCAGAGCACATAGATCCATATCCTAGTATGACAAGGTTGTTATTGGAAACAGCGGTTGTATCGACGAACTATGTTTACAGTGGGTCCCGTGCATACCCGGGACCACGGCCCAGGATTGTTCCGTTGCTTGAAGACGGAACCTGCCGCAAGGCTAAACAGGAGGGACTTATGTATGCCCTTGTCATGACAGTAAACAGGAAAGGGAGCAAGCACTCCCCTCGGTCCCCCGGAGTACCACGGGTTAGACCGGAAACATGATTGTACAATATACCTAAAACCACTGTAAACACGAACACATATCGATATTCCGCATATTTCCCCCTGACCCATGTGTAAGTTGGTGCTTTTTATGTAAAAGTCAAGTGCATCATGCTTTGTTTTAAGAGATGGCATGATAAGTGGTGATATTGCTATTTAACATGTCATGAAGCTATAATATGCAATAACAAGTCATGAGGAAATATGAGATACATCCATTCTATAATAAGTCATGTAGTGCCAGTATTGAAGCATGAACAAGTAAGATATAATACACATGTAATAAGCATGAGAACCAATTTCAGAACAGAAATTAACTATGACACCAGCCAGAGTTAGTCGACTAGGGGTAAGGATTAGTCGACTAATAGGGGTCTCTAGTCGACTAGGAGTCTGGGTTAGTCGACTAAGTATGGGATACAGAGAGTTGGAATTCTGTTTCTAGAAGGGTTAGTCGACTAGGGGAGGAGGGTTAGTCGACTAATAGGTGAGCTCTAGTCGACTAACAGATACTTAAGTCGACTAGGTCTACTGATACAGAAAATTGGGTTTCTGGTCCAGGATGGATTAGTCGACTAGGGGGATTCAGGAGTCGACTAATGTGGGTTCCAGAGAGTTTATTAGTCGACTAATACTTGGGGCAAGTCGACTAATACTGTGTTTTCTGAAAAAAACTAAGTTTTAGCTAAGTGTTCTAGTCGACTAGCTCCTAGGGTTAGTCGACTAATCGTGGTAAAACAGTGACAGGACAGAATTTCTGGAGGAGTGTTTGATGGCTAAATTCATGGTTTTAGGTCACCTAAGTGTGCAATGGGGGTAGATACAAGTACTCTAGGGCTAATACAAGTCTTGGTGAGTGAATTACTCACTTGGAAGGTTGGATTTGAGTTTTGATGGCCTAGAAATGGAATTTTTATAGTACAAGTGTGCAAGGATTTCCATCACAAGTATATAATGAGTTATCTAGGTCTTGGTGAGTAAAGATACTCACTAGGATAGGTTAAATTGTGACTTGATCCAATGGAGGAGATGATTGCTTCACTCCACACTTGTTGTTGAAGCTTGAGATGAAGAAGTGTTCTTGGAGTTGCCTTGGGGAGTAGAGGTTGAAGTTGGAGTCCTTGTTGAAGCCTTAGAAGAAACCCTAGAGATCTTGAGGTGGAGGTGAAGGGATTGGGTGTTCTCTTGGAGCTAGGGTTTGTGCTTGATGAAGAAGGAGATGGAGAAAGAGTTCTTCCCTTGAAGAAGAAATGAGAAAAAGGGAAATTTGCAAATGTATAGAAATTTATATGTTGGGATTTCTTGTAAAGGGAGTGGAATTAAAGTGAAAGAGAAGGGCTTTCTTGCAAAAGAAGGGGGGTGAGGTGTCCCTCCCATTGACACTTGGCCGGCCATGGGAAGGAGAGAGAGTGAGTGGGGTTAGGTGAAGTGTGTGAGTGGGAAATGAGGTGGAAATGAGGTGGAAAAGGAATTTTGCAATTTTTGAAAAAAATGCCCGAAATCCAAGTATCTCAGAATGGTCTGAAAATTTTACCAAAAATCAAGAAAAATATTTGAAGACCAATGGTGAAATTCGTTTGAAGAAATACTGTGTAGATTTTTAATTAAAAATCCCGGAATCAGTTATTTACCGACTCCGAAAGAATTTTCATAAATTTATAAAAATCTCAGAAAAAGAGTATAAGTAGGAAATATGATTCTAAGCAATAAAGTCTAAAGGACTTTCTAGAAATTCCTAACAGTTTGGAAGATAAAAATTCGGAAATCGGTCAGCGGTACTGGCCGACACCGGTTTTTGAAGAAATCCATTTTAATTCCAGAAAATTCCAGAAAATCACATAAAATCTAAAATAGTGGGAAACGATATTTGAAATTAAAATCGGTCAAATACGGAAGGTAAACCGGAAAATACGGTCAAAAGACTGAATACGTAACTAAGCACGTATTCCGGGAAAGGGGTATTACAATTAACATACTTAAGCAGATGCTATCACAACTGCTTAAGGATAAAAATAAGCTGAAGGCTAAGACTTCTTCTGAGAATTTCAAGGGCAATTGGAAGGAAGGAGAGAGCTCATCCTCTGTGAACACCGAGAATAAAGAGCATTCTGACTCTGAGCCACCCAAGTCTTCATCTGAAGAAGAGGATAACTCAGAGAATAAGAGCACTCATTTCAAATGGATGAGTAAATTAGAGCAATGCCTTGAGGAACTTGCCAACCAAAATAGACTCCAATAAGTGGGGATAATCTGACCCTATCCAGCAGAATGGGATACGCTCCCTACCCTCCAAATTCAGGGCACTGACCCTTCACACTTTTGATGGTAAAGGGTAAAGGTTCAATGAACCAACACATATACTATTTCAAATCCCAAACTAGGAATGTAGTATTGAACGATTCCATTTTTGATCGTTTATTCGTTGACACTCATAAAGGAATCGCCTTTGAATGTTCATTAAACTTCCAACCGGCCCAATTAAACCACGGGTCGACCTCGAGAAGTTAATTCTGGCTTATTTCTTTGAAGATGATTCAAAAATCTCAGTGCCGACTCTCCTTGCAGCCAAGCAGAAGAAAGAAGAGTCTATCAAAACCTTCGTTGAGAGATTTTGGAGAATGGCACTCTGTTGTCCTAGCGACATGACCTAGTCCACACTGGTCGAAACATGCCATCAGAATATGCAAATATCCCTACTCACTCAAATGGGGGTGGCAGAATGTCACACTTAGAGGCAGTTGGTGTTACAATGCGAACAAGCAGAAGAGATTATCGCTCAGATCAGAACTGAAGAAAAAGATAGCAAGTTGCGACCCAACAAGTCAATGCGACGTGCACCAGAATCATCTTCTCAATTGAGAAGATGGGATACTCTGGTGACAGAAGTCAAATCACCTCCAATGACCCAATCAGTCAGAGGAGGTATGGCTTTCACTCAACCACATGGAAATAAAATGTACTCCTTCAAGGATGAGCACGTGGTCTATTTATTTAAGTTACTCCAAAAGAGTAATAGACTCAAGCTTCAGGAGTTATGCACCCTAAAGAGGTAGGAAAGACAGAAGATTCCAACTATTGTATATATCACAGGATGCTAGGACAACCTACCAAGAACTTTTACATCTTTAAAGATGTCCTCCAGGCTCTTATCGATGTGGAGGTATTAAAGCTTCATCCAGAACCAAAGAGGGTGACCATAAATATGACAACTATGTCATCGATTCAATTTGGATGAAATCTTCTACTAGCACCAATCGGAGTGGTTCCCATCCCAAAAGGGGAATTAAGAGTGATCAATGCTAATCCTCACAACCAGAGGGAGAAAGGTCTTATTCCAGTCCCTACCCCTAGAGGAGAGACAATGTGGGTCCACCCTGACATTGTTGAAAGCCAGCAGTGGACAACTGTTACGAGTAGAAAGTCCAGAGGCAAGGCTAAGACATCCTCCAGCAATGTGATGAGCATCTCTACAAGAGAGACGAGGAAAATGTCGCTTCCTTTACTAGTTTGGGAGATGAGCAATCCGCCTTTGTTACTGACATAGGAGACCTCCCACGTCGAAGACTCAATTCGACAAGCAGTACCTGAAATAGTATAGCGAGCCGGTAGCAAATTCCCTACAGCCAGTTGTGGCAATCGAGCTGTCCACGAGGCCATCCATGGAAAAGCAAAAGGACCTTCGGTATGTCAAAGCTCTTCCGAAAAAAGGTGTGAGAGCATCAACTCCCTTTCGTTTTGATGTCTTGACTCAACTATCCAACATCCCTGATCGAATCACTCTCTATAAGCTCCTGATGCTTTTCAAGTCTACAAGAGCACTCTAAGAGAAGCAGTAGCAGATACAGAGGATTTTGTAACCCAAATTCCTACTACATGTCAAGAAGAAAATGACAACCATTGCCACCATGTCTCGAAGCAGTTTTCCTGCATCATCTTCACCCTAGAAGATAGCAAGTCAAAGGAAAGCATGACAGACCCCTCAACTGCATAGGGTATATCAGATCATCTGAAGTGAACCGTATTCATGTTTATCCAGGATGGATTAAGCATTATGCACTGCAGGGTCATGCAACATTTGGGGATCCTCACCCATCGGTTGAGCGCCACATAGACAACCATCTATAGTTTCAACACCAATGGTGTATGTCCGATGGAAAAAATCAAGCTCAGGTGTCAGATTGGGGATCTAACATAAGAGGTGACATGCTATATCATTGGCGCTGACACCTTATACAATCTGCTGCTGGGACGACCTTGGATTCATCGTAATGTCATCGTCCTGTCCACTCTTTATCAAGTAATGAAATACGTTGATGGAGATGGAAAAATTAGAACATTGACTGATGAAAGGCATCCATTCAAAAGAGTTATTTTACAGATTCCCTCCTTTATCAGGATTCTCTTGACACCGATGAGAATCTATACCCAAAAGAACTCGACTCTGGTAACGAAGCAGATACGGAGCCAGAAGAAGACGAATGTCTCTGGAAAATAAACCCTCTTGTAACGAGCATTGGTAAGGTCAGTTCTGATACCACTGCTAATGTTGAAGACGAATGATTCATTCATAAAGATTTAGATTTGGCTTAATTCTCCGCGTTTGTTTCAGATTCTATAACGTCAGACACTAGCACAGAGGTAGACAGTGATCCTAGGTTAGCAATGAATGCTTTGACATCATTGCACACAGCAACAAAATCTCTCATGGTATGCAAAAAGATTGAAAGCACATACGACGCCCTCTTTGAAGTACCAACCAGGTAAAAAGATCAAAAGCCAATTTTATTCGGGCAGATCGAGGCAGAGCCTGTAGCTTATGAAGGCGTGTTTGGTAAGTTGCAAAACGTTTGCAAAATGCAAAAAGTTTTGCAACTTTACATTTACAGTTGTTTGGTTTCGTTTGCAAAATGCAAATTGCAAAACACTTTTGCAATTCTTTTTTTCCTACTTACAGTTGCTACAGTTAAATTTGTGGTCATTTAAATCTCGCTTTTACACTCATATTTTCCACTTGCAGTTGCTATTTCCACTTGCAGTTGCTACAGTTAATTTTGTGGTCATGTAACTCTCATTTGTAGTACACTTACGGTTCAAAACAGTTACTTGATAATCAATATATAATTAAATATAATTAAATATTTAATATTTTAATAGTATTCAATTTCTTATTTAATTATTTAATTATTTTATATTTTTAATCTTTAACTCTTTTATTGTTTTAATATTTAATATTTTACTATTTTAATTTAATAATTTAATTTAATATTTTATTATTTTATTAATACTTATTCCATTTTTTATTATTTTATTTAGAGTTAATATTTTATTAATATAAGAATATTATACTTTAATATAAAATTATTATATATTTAATTATTTATTTTTAATATAAAAAATTACTTTATTAATATCATAATATATTTTATTATTATATTAATATTTTATTATGTTAATATTGTAATAATAATTTAGTATAATAATACTATAATGATAATTTATTATTAAATTATAATTATATTTTACTTTATTAATTTTATATTTATATAATATTACAATAATATTATAATAAAATTTATATTATAATAATTTTCAAGTATTTTTAATATTATAATATTATAACTATATTTTATTATTGTTGTAACATTTTTTTAATATTTATATTTTATTAGTATTCTTAAAATTTTATTAATGTTCTTTAGATTTTCTTAAAATTTTATATTATTTATTTAGTTAATATTTTAGTAATATTTTACTATTTATACTAATATTTTATTAATATTATTATTTAAATAAAATATTAATATTATTAATTTTTTATCTCAAATTTATTAATACAATTTAATTTGCAATAGTAGATTTAATTTAATAGTATTTATAATATTTAAATCACTGCTACAGTTAATTTTGTGGTCAACTTTTCCACTTACACTTTTACATTACCAACCAAACACCGTAAAACACAATAGACTTTACCATTTACACTTTCACTTTATCAACCAAACACCGTAAAACACAATATACTTTTCCATTTACACTTCACTTTATCAACCAAACACCGTAAAACACAATATATTTTCTCTGCTACAGTTCACTTTTTCCATTCTCATTTTACGACTTACGACTTGCGACGTTTTGCAACGAAACAAACAGGGAGTAATTTTGAGTCTTCATAATTCGTCCATTATGGACAAAAGTATGTCACATAATGGAAAGAATGGGAGTATGATTTCACAAAGGAATCAGGCCTTAATTTCAGCAAAAAAAAAAGATCACTATTTCATTTATTTATACCGAAAGGCAAAAATTCTGACTATTATCACAAGTCCCAAAGGGGACTTAATTATGTATCTACGCTAGTCTCGTCAGATCCCGAATCTAAAAAAGAGATCTATCATTATAGCTCATCAGCAAAGTCATCATGGGACTCACACGTCAGCGTCAACGATATCTTCAGAAGTTTCTAAGTGAATATGGTATCAACTAGTAACGTTGAAGAAGACGGAGAAGATATTTTTTAATCTAAAGAATTACTCCAGTCGGACATTGGTTCATGAATTAAACACTTAAATACTCTTTGGGATACGCGCTTTGAACAACGCAAACTGCCCACTGAGGATAAAGTGACTTAGATAAATCTTAGAGATGAAGTTTACCCCAAGCCCATCTTCATAAGTGAGAGATTGTCACCTTTCGAGAAAGAAGACCTAATACATCTAATACGAGAGTTGATTGGTCACATATATTGCATATTTATTGTCACATTACCATGTTTATTATCTAAATAAATCATATTAATAAGTCTTATTTTTCTTTACAAAATGCTGGCCCATTGCTAAAGTATAGGAAAGAGAAACGAGCCCAAAATCCCATCAAATTCTGATTTAATTCAGAATTAATTCAAAATCAGGAAATCAAGACAGGTCTTAGACAATCAGATTTAACATTTTTTTAAAACATCTCTTGAACTTATTTTTATTTCATACTTGAAATACTTGATGATTTAACATTCAATTCAAGACGATTTCTTAAAGAAAAGAGTTAACTTTTTCACACTATCTTATTTGCTTTGCTTAAAACTTTCTAAACTCAAACTTAAATTTTTGCCTATGATCAAGTTAAGGCACTAAGAATTTCAAGAGAAGAACACATCGTTGAGTAATTAGATAGTGAGCCTAGATCTTCTTCTTATATTAAATCGCCAACTGCCCTTGCCAGTGTACTATTGAACTGATTACAGAAGCAGAGACTGAACACAGGTCTTGTAGACACAAAGGTCATGTTGTCTTGGAGACGCGGACCTCGTCTAAAGTAGAAACGCGACTTTAAGTTATTGAGAGACGCGGATCTAAATTGTTAAGAGACGCGACTCTGGATTGCTAAGAGACGCGACTCTGGATTCACATGGAGGACACTGTTTCAAATTGTTTGAGAGATGATGCATTGATTCACTTGGAGGGCACGACTCTGAATTGTTGAAGGGACGCAACTCTGAATTGTTGGGAGGACGCGGTCCTAAATTAAGGAGAGACGCGACCCTGAGTTTTTTAATTTGCTAGAGGGAACATAGCCCTCAGTTCGCAGAAGGACATGAATTTTAAGATGCGGCCTTGAAATGTTAAGATGCGGTCCTCATTCTGTTGAGGGAATGCAACTTTTGGTTTGTGAAGGGATACGAACTTCAAAACATAGCCCTTGAAGTATCGCATGGAGTTTATAGAGACACGAAGATCTCACTGGATCTTTCAAGGTAAAGTTGGCATTGACGATTGGGGATGCGTGTCGTTGAGACTTCCCAGAGCAAAAATCTACGTGTTTTAATCTGAGCGAATTAATGCTATTAATTGGTCTTTAAGAATAGTTTTGATTTTTGTGCCGTTAATTAATGGCCATTTAACGAGCCTATTGGCCTCTTAACAGTTGTTCGTCTTGACTGTTTTCTCCTTCATGGGCAGGTACTCTGAAGAACCTTTAGAGCTCTTGGACTGTCGTCTTCTTTAAACCTACATCCTGAAGAACTTTCAAAGTTCTTTGAACGAACCCAAAGCCATGATGCTTTCTTGCAATCTTCTTCAAAGATTATCACTGTTAAGTGATTTCAAAATCAAAAAGCATCCCCTCAGGTGCTGTCATGGTCGTGTCTTGACAGATGATGTCCTTCCTATAAAGAACTTTTCTTCAGGTAGAAAATAACCTTTGCCATAATAAGGTTTTGTTTCCTTGTGGCTCTGTCATCACCAATCATAAAGAGACTGTCTCTTAATCTCTTCCTAAAGCTTTTGAAATTATTTCTTGAAGTTTAAATAGTTGACTTGAAATCCAAGCATCCATGTTCTAACTCTTGATCTCTCCTTTAAACTTCTGAAACAGTCGACTATCCATGCGTCTATTCTCTGCAAATGCAATCTTTGTGTTAACTGATGAAACACGAGCTTGTAGGTCCCTGAGTCTCAAGGTCTTTAGACGCGAGCGTGGTGAACTCTGTATTTTGAGGCCTTAAATGGGGGGTTTTGTTTATAAGACTCACGTCTGGAGTTCATGACTTAGAAAATTTTTAAGATTGCTCTTTTGAGATCTTTAGAGGCGAATGTGGCGAATTCTGCGTCTTGAGGCCGTTAAACGCCCTTTTGACATTTTTAGACGCGAGTGTGGCAAACTCTGCGTCTTGAGGCCTTAAACGCGGGTCTCTCATATAATACTTATGTCTGGAAATCATGACTTAGAAAACTTTAAGGTGCGTCTGCGCCTTTAATATATGCCCCGCGTTTTAATCATCAGTCGCGAGTCTAATATTGGGCTTGCCTTTGGATTCATATTTTCTATCTTTGCAGAGCATGGTAAACTCTACGTCCTGGAGCTTTAAATGTGAGATTCGCGTATAAGACTCACGTCTGGAGTTCATGACTTTAGACCTACGTCTGTGCTTTGGATTCACATTTTCTGTCTTTGTAGAAATTTAACCTTTGGGTTTTTTCCTTCTTGCTATTCGTGGCCAAATCATTGGTGCTGGTTCTAGTGCCCTTGCCTCATCCATTAAGGTAGACATAAAATGACCAGTTCGTTCGACTGGCGACCACTTGAGGATCCAAAACTTCTGTCCAAGGGTGAGAAAGATTTGCGTGTTTCTTGATACACATCAAGGCATTATTGAACATGATGCACTAGTAAGGTCTCGGATCCTTCCTGATCACAACGAGCATGGCACATTTGAAGGTCACGGGAAAGAGAACGGTACCACTAAGGTCTCAGATCCTCCTTTCACAAATATTGTTCAAAAAAGTGACAATAACAAAAAAAACCATGTTCATTGGATGACTTTCTGAAGGCAGAGCTTCCCATTAAGCAAAGAATTATAGCCTTGTGAAGACCTTCGCACCAGTTCGTTAGGTTTAATCAGAATGCTCCCTTATATTTCGACCTCGAGAAACACCATTGTTCTCAAGAGGAGAGGAGGTTGATCTACTGTTCCGACCACAGTCAAGAATACGAACTTATTGTATCTTCAATATTTTAAGGAGTGAGTGCAACCTTTCACTGAGCAAGAGAAACTTTTTTGTACTCCTTTATTGTAACACTCAATCTTTTTGGAAAAGAGAGCATTTTGTATCACTATTATATTTTTGAATATCAATAAAAGTGACATTTTTCTACCTTCTTATTTGCCTTGACTTCCTTTTTGCATTAAAAATTAGACAATCGAAAGCAATTATCTTTGATTTGCTAGAAGTGTGATATTCTAACTTAGCATGTCAAAGTTGAAAATTTCAATTTAAGGAATTTAAAAAAGGTTATTGTCAGAGGTGTGATATTAATTTGACATGAGTGGAATAGATTTTATGAACTTGCTATTCTATGGATAAGAATAACAAGCAAAGTTTTCACTCCGCAGACGATTGTGATTAAGTCTTCATCAGGGATTTAGTATTAATGTAATTAAGGCTCAGCTGGGGATTAGAGAGAACACTGTTAAAGGTGTGATATCAATCTAATAGTAATTTTAAGTTGACCTGCCATTCTATTGACGAGAATAATAGTAAGACTAAATACGCTGGAGATCTAAGTATTTCTTTACCATCAGAGGTGTGATATTAACTTAACAGATTAGATTGAAACTTGTCAGAGGTATGATTTTAACTTGACATGGATGTGAGTTAGAGGTGTATAACTTAGCTCCATAGGAATTTCAGTTTTATTAGTAAAACTAAAGATACCACTGTCATAGGTGTAGTGTAGAACTTAACAATAAAGGTAATGCTAGAGGTGTAATTTTAAACTTAGCATTGGGCATCTCGACTTCCGATATGGAAGTTCGAGGGAAAGTTATTGTCACAGGTGCAGAGTTAAACTTTACAATGAACCAGATGCTAGAGGTGTGATGTTGAACTTATCATCACTCATCTCAACTTTGATATGAAAGCCCGAGGGAAGTGACTGTCAGAGGTTTAGTGTTAAACTTGGCAGCAACTTGATCACTGTTATAGGTGTGGTATTAAACTTAACAGTAAATTATCGGAGGTGTACTGTTAACTTAACAAGAGTTGATTTGCGACGTGAGCAATTTTGAGGACTTGCCATTCTATTGTGGAGAACTGACAAGTGAAGTTTGGGTTGTCAAAGGTGTAGTGTTAACATGACAATTTTTAAGATATGTGACTCCATATAAGGGAGCCATCAAGTAGAAGTTCATACTCGCTAAGGTGTATTGAAACTTTTCACTGTTAAAGGTGTAGTATTGACTTAACAGTGATTGAGTTTGTGAACCTACCACTCAATGAGAGAGAATTGATAAGGGACTTTGGTGGGAGATAGAATGAATTGTTAGAGGTGTGACGAACTCTGTTGGGGATTAAAAAAAATGGCTTGTCAGAGGTTTACTGTTAATATGACAAATTTGTACTCATTTCACTAGAAAAATGGCTACAGGTATTTTTGTGGTCCTACCATTCCACAAAAGAGAATTGGTGAGAGATTTTGGAGGGGAAGGTGGGACCAAGTCCCTTAGAATTTTTAGTAAACCCTTAACTATCAATAGATTTGGTATGTTTTTACCAACTACTGTTTGAGTTGGGCTACCCATGCTATTCCCCTCAGCAAGATGAGTTATCGAGGACTTATGTTGGGCTTAAAAGTCAACATTTTCCTTTATTCTTAGCCATCAGAGGTGTCAGATTTTGATAACCTTTAAAGAAGAGTGACAAAACTAATACTCAGTTAGTTTGCCTCTATCAAGTCAATTTTGTCGAGAAGTTTCTGTTGAACTTAAATGCCAATTACATCCTTTATCTTGTAGCGGTCGGAGGCATCAGATGTTCATAGATAAACTAGAAAAGAGTAACAAGGCTAAAACTGAAGTTTCGCACTTTGTCTTTTCTTTGATGTTTACATCATGCATTATGATGTAACCAATGTTCGGTCGGCTCGGCAATGATCGACCGTAATGTGATCCATTAAATGAAGAAGCTTTTCTTTGGCGCTCTTTCAAACATCTTGAATTTGGAAGTTTTGATCAGAGGTATGTTAACCTGATCATGAGAAGAATCTTGTTAAGGATAGCAATTTTTCAAGAATCTGCCGTTGATCGACATCATGAGTGTATCGTCGTCTGGGGTTATGACGTGATATGCTCCATTTGAGTAGACTGACTTTACTACAAATGGTCCTTCTTATTTGGACTAGAATTTTCCTTTTGTCTTATGTGTCATCACCATGGTCTTCTGACAGCTAAGATAAGGTTACCTTTCTTGAAAGTCTGCTCCTTGACTTTCTTGTTGAAGGCTCTAAAAATTCAAGCTTGATAAAGCTTGATTTGTTGCTGAGCTTGCAGGCGTTTATCGTCCAAATCTTCTAGCTCCTGGAGTCACAGTCGACGCTTCTCCTTATTTGTTATCTCCATTGTTAAGGCAACACATAGAGATAGGATCTGAATTTCTAGTGGGAATATGGCTTAACACCCGTATACCAAAGAGAACGGTGTAGCTTTTGTTTGGGTTTTAACTATTGTGCGATAAACCCATAACCATTCACCTAACTTATCATTCTAGTCGCGTTGGCTCTTCGAGATAAATTTCTTGAGAAGTTTTCCAATGGTCTTATTGAAAGCTTCTGTAAAGCCGTTAGCGGCTGGATAGTATGTCATTGAAGATACACTCTGAATCCTGAACTTGTTGCAGAATCTTTAGAATGCTTGGCTGATGAACTGAGGTCCATTATCATGAACAATCTGTCGTGGTACGCCAAAGCGTTAGACCACGTGATGTTTGATAAACTTGATCACGTCTAATGTCTTTTCCTCCCTTAAGGCAATAGCCACCACTCAATTGGAGAAGTAATCGATTATGGCTAAGATAAATCAATACTCTTTGGATGAAGGTGGGCTGATAGGACTAACCACATCAATTCCCCACATTTCAAATGGCCCGGAAGAAGTTGTAGGGCGAAGATGTCCTGGTGCCTAGTGAATGAAATCACCATGGATCTGACAGGCGTGGCATTACTTAATATAAGTGATGGCGTCATGGATCATCTTTGGCCAATAATATCAGAATTCTGAATTATACCAGAATTTGATAGGCTTTTGGGCTCGTTTCTCTTTCCTATCCTTTAGCAATGCGCCTGCATTTTATAAAGAAAAATAGAACTTATTAATATGATTTATTTAGATAATAAACATAATACTATGATAATATATATGCAATATATGTGACCGATCACACCCCCACACTTATCTTTTGCTCGCCCTCGAGCAAAACATCAAAACTAATTTAATCAATTATTAGACCACTTTCGCGGGTCACTCGATTGTAATGAGTATGTGTAACAAGCCATTAAACCTCTAGGTTACCCCTAGAGGACTAATTTTATCTCGTGAGGGTTTTTAGTGGATTGCACCCACAAAATCCATAAAGAGAGAGAAATAAAATGTTAGTATTTTTGAAATGCATTTTGAAAAGAGAAAATATTTGTAGTATATTTGAAAGATTCAAGTAATCTATAAGTTATTGGTATATCAAATTTTTCATTATTAAACTTAGTCTCTATTCAAAAACATGTCATCAATCAAAGTAAGGAGTCAAATTGTATTTCTCATCTAGTCTATTATTTTATCCTGAGTCATATGCACCTTCATGACTGTGAAGTTTGACTAAGAGTTCTTTAACATTAACTCCTATATCTTATTTATATTTATATATGGTGGTATTTATTCTTTAATTCCATTAGGCTTTCTAATTTGCACATGTAGCGAGCCTTTAGCCGGTGACACGCAAACTGGACAGTCATAGGGTACCAGGTGAGAAAACACCCATAAGGACTTAAATGCTCGAGCAGACAAGGCCGCAAAACCAAGGGTTTTTATTTATAAAATGTACCCCTTTTAGGCATGAATACTTATGCTTCATGAGGCACAAATACCCAGCTTAATCAGAGGATATATATATATATATATATATATATATATATATATATATATATATATATATATATATATATATATATATATATTTCAAACTTATCTAATTATCTTTTGCATAAATACCAAGGCTTTCTTAGGCCAAAGCACCTAATTAATCAATAATTAGATTTGTTAATTTTTCATAGATATACATATATATATATATATCTATATTTTCTTTTATAAGGCATAAGAGTCTTTGTTTTTGAACCTTAAGTGTGTAAGTGTATAAAGTGTGCATATTTCATTAAGGTAAAGATCAAGAATAAATTACTTTTATAAATTTTCTTCCTAACCTTAAAAATCAAACAAATCATCTTATTTTGACTAAGTGTAAAAAATCCTAATTATGATTTTCCTATTCCTTAAATTGACTTAATTTCTTACAAAAAATATATCAGAATATTGTTCTTACCTTTCAAAAAATTATATATATATATTTCTTTGTTTTCTTCTCTCTCTTTTTTAGTTATATTAGTTATGTTAGAGCCCTTCCCCACACTTATCTCATGCATTGTCCCCAATGTACGAAAGAAATGTATAGATGAACGAAATGGAATGTAAAAGAGGTGCATATATTATACAAAAATATGTACAACATCATGTTTCTCCCACACCTAGATCTTTTTCGGTCTCATCCCTCTAGCTTTTTTCCCATCATTCTAATGGGTCCTCTTTATAGGGCATAGCAGGGAAGCTAATTTTTTTGTCATTTAGCTCTCTTCCTTCTCAGTCTCATCTTCTTTAAGTTTATCTTCCTCATATTTCTACATTCATTATTCAAAAATTTATCACCATCACACTTTTCTGTTGGAGCTTTCTCACTACGAATGCCTTTGAATTCTAACTCAGTTTCATACATCTCCTCAAAATTTAGGTCAACACTTTTTCTTGGAGGTGTGTAATTAACCAAAATATCCTTGGTTGGCTCATCCAAACACATGAGTTCTACGAAGAGGTTTTCAAAGAGTATGTCCAACAGAGGTTCTTGAATTATATTCTCATGCGATATATTATTGGTTGGCTTATCGAACGTGAAGATATTCAAATCAAATTTCCCTTTTCTAAAGGGTACTCTAAAATTAGGATCTCCGACATATGCCTTCTCATTAAGATAATCACATTTATTCTTAAATAATTCATTAAGAAACAGAGAGTCATTCTTTATACCTTCACTTTCTTTATGACAATTATTTTCAACAAAGTTTACCCCAAGTGCTTGGTCCTTATCTTATGAGGTTGTTTTTCTACGTTGAAGGCATTGACTTCTTTAGTCATGTCCCTAAAAGTTAATCTCATAGGCCCATTCCTACAATTGATAATAGCATTAAAAGTAGCAAAGAATGGGCGCCCTAGGATAACATGAGTTTGAGCCCTAAAATTGGACACAGGTTGTGTCTCAAGAACTATGAAATCAACTGGGTAGATAAACTCCCCGACCCAGATAAGAACATCATTAATTTCTTATTTTGGAACTTTCACAGAATGGTTAGCCAGTTGGATTGTGACTCGAGTTGGACTAAGATCGCCTAACCCGAGTTGTTGATAAACTGAGAATGGAAGCAGGTTGATACTTGTTCCCAAACCAAGAAGTGCATGACTAATCTCGGCTTGTCCTATAGTGCAGGTAATGGTGGGACAACCCGGATCCTTGTACTTGACAGGGATTGGACCCGATAGTAACTCACTAATGTTAGTGGCTAACAAGACTTTCTTGGGTACATTAGTCTTTCTCTTCTTAGTACACATGTCCTTAAGAAATTTTCTATATGATGGGACTTGTTGGATGGCATCAAGGAGTGGTATATTTATCTTCACTTGGTTGAAGATCTCAATTATTTTATCCATGTGTGGATTCTGCTTGTTATTTTTTAGCCTATTAGAAAATGGTACTATAGGCTTGTACACCTGACTGGTTGACTTATCTATTTCAGATTCATCAGATTTAGAAGGATTGGGACTAGATGATGTGGATGCTGGAGTGTGATTGTGCTGACTGGGATTGGGTGGTATTGACACTTGGTTATCAATTTTCTTTCCTGACCTCAATGTATGAACAACATTACATTGATTCAATGATTGATCCTCAGCCAAATGAGCTTGTTGAGAATTCTTAGGATTCATATTTAGTTGACTGGGTAGGGTAACCTTTTGCCTCTCATTCTGTAGATTGGCTAATTGGCTCATTTGACCCTCTAGACTCTGTATTGTTTGCATGAGGGAATCTTAGTTCTTCATATACCTTTTCATATTTCTCTCAAAGTCAGTCATTCTCCTTTTAAGCTGAGGATTCTGAAAGGAGGGTTGTGAAGCTTGGTTGGAAAAATTTTATTGATAATGTGAAAAATTATTAGAATTGTGAGGATGATTTGGAAAGTTGGGTTGATGATTAAAAGAACTATTAGAATGATGAAAGTGGCTTGCATGGTTTGACCATGGGTGGTCATTGTTTTGTTAGCTCCATGAGAAATTTGGGTGATTTCTCAAGCCAGAATTGTATGTTGGTGTGTAAGGATTATTTTCGGCCTTAATAAGGCCACATTCATTAGTTCTGAAAAGTGTTGTTGAGCTTGAAACACACGACACTCCTCAAACACATGATTCATGCCTTGATAGTACGTATAACCCAGAGATGGAAATTGGTTTGGGCTGACTTGATTGACTGGACTTGGTTTCTTAGTTTCTAAAGCTTTCAGTCTTCTCGTTAGGTTAGCTAACTTAGTCTCCTTAGCTATGGATGATTCAATTGAATGGAGACCTCCTTTTGAAGAGATGGAGTTTGGGTTCCTAGAGTTTTCACTAGTTGGTTCCCATTGGATGGTCTTTTCAGCTAGATTCTCATATAAATCCCATCCTTCATTCTCATCCTTCTACAAGAATCCCCCTTGGTACATGTTTTCTAAGTGGGTCTTGGTTGAGTAGTCTAAACCGTCATAAAGAATTTGCCATTGTCGCCATTTCTCTATTCCATGATGAGGACATTGGACAATGAGGTTTTTAAAACATTCAAAGTACCTCCAAAACGGTTCACTAGGTTCTTACTTGAACTGCATGATGTTTTTCTAACGAGAGCGGTCTTATAAATTAGATAAAATTTCTTTAAGAAGACTTTGTTGAAATCATCCCAGGATGTGATAGAGCCGGCCCCTAAGCTGTAGAGCCATTTCTTGGCTAAGTCCTTAAGAGCAAATGGGACAAATCTCAACCTAATAGCATCATCTGTAAGGTGTGAGATTTTCATCATTAAGCATACTTCCTCAAATACTCTTATGAAGAAATAAGCATCTTAAGATTCTAAGCCATGTAACTTAGGGAGTGTATTAATGAACTGTGACATAAACTCAAAGTTTTGTTCACCAACTGATGAAAGTTGGATGCAGGATGGAAGTGAGGTTCTAATCGGTTAGAACCTATCCTGTAAAGATGTCGGTTGAGCCATAACTAAATCTGGTCTTGGTTCGAACTTGGGTGGTGATATGTTTCTAGTTAACCTAGATGAATTAGGGTCTCTTGACCACACTTGCATACACAAACACAATCACAAATAAGTTCACTAATAGTCAACAAGAGAAAATAACCAAGCCTATTCTAAGGCAACCTTGATCTAGACAACTCCTAACTAGTTGCTTGTCCACATGAGGTATAATGCAGACTTTGATTACAAGCTAATCAGCCAGGTCAGGACAAGATTGTTAGGTGGTATCCGCGCTAAACTACCAGCCTTCGGGGTTTCGCCCCTCCATCCCTTTCCTAGACACTAATTTGGCAGGAGTCAAATTCTAACACCTTCTTGAAAAACACCTTGAGGGAGGGTGAATAGGTGTAATTGCTAATCTAACAATCCTTTTAAAAATATGATGGATGAATGATGCAACGATCTCTCAAAACAAGACTAAGAGCCGAATACCCCGTGAGAGGTTCTGAACTCCTTCCTCCTGATTCCCCTTGAATGGGTTAGAGGTGCGCAATGCAACCTTGTTGTATGAGAATTGATCGAACAAAGGATGAGTAAAATGCAATGGTGAAATGCACACAAGATATATCACAAGTAGAGACAATAACACAAAAAAACTAGATCTCAAGCATGTAATTGAAAGCAATAGAGTGCAAGAGAAATTTAAAGCAAAAATGGACACAAGGCAATCGCAAACACAAGATATTTGTTTTGAGGTTCGAGCCATCACTCTACTCCCCGCCTTCACCTCCGTGAAGGGTTTCCACTATCCACCGAGGACGTTTACAATGGTCTACCGAAGACCCGAGCACCGAGCTCCACCAAGTACAATAACCTCTACCGAAGAGGTGTCTCCACAAGAACAAGAAGAGGAACAAGTAACCAAAGTGATCACAACAAGATCACTAAACTCTTTACAATGTCTCACTCTTTTACAACTTCCTTATAGAATGAGTAAGGGATTTTTGGCTCTATGAAGTGTAGTGTGAAAAACTCAGTTGTAGAATGATCTTTGCTAACAAATACAACTGAAAACAAGCTTAAGAAAGAGTTGGAGATGAAGAGCTTAAACACTTTTCTTTTCTTTTTGAAAACTATGAAAACTTGAGGATTTTTCTTGGTGTTTTGCAAGAGACCCATCTCCTCTATTTATAGGGAGAGGAAAGGGTTAAAATTAATTTATTTTAACCTTATTTGACCTGAAAAAGTTCTCCAAACCTCAGAAAAAGGTCTGCAAAAATATATCAAAAAACAGATTTCAGAATTGCACAAAAGAGGAAAGAGTCATTGGGCTTTTGCAGGCCTGGCGGTCGACCGGGCCGGTCGGCCGCCAGCTCTGCTGGCAAAGAGCCGTTGGGCTCGGGTCGACCGTCCTCAAAGAGAAAACACAGTTTTCTTCGGGCGGTCGACCGGGCGGTCGACCCAGAAAACCCGAGAGCAACTGCTTTCAGTCGGTCAACCCGGGTGGTCGGCCGACAGACATGCACAAACGTGCACGTCATGACACTAGCGCCGGTCGACCGTGCCGGTCGGCCGGTCAAGCCTGAAACAGAAAAATAGCAGAATTTTTGAACTTGGGAAATTTTTGTAAAAATATTTTGAAGTAAAGAAAACTAAGTAATATGCTGGAAAGAGTATACATACATGATCTAAACATGATATTTATATTTGTAAAACTTAGGGTCATGTATATATATACTAAGGCATGAAATAAAAGTTTTGACCATGAAAAACTTGAATACAAAAACGTGTGTGTGTGTATCCTAGAGCCAATTTCTAAAACTCAAACTTTAACAATCTATTTCTTACTTGGTTCTAAGAACTACAAGTGCTTCAAGAGGACTTTCCACCATATGATCTTCAAAGTTTGATTCTTGAGCCCATGAGTTGACATGAGTCCAAAACACTTTCCTTTAGGGAGGAACCCTTCTAGTTGAGTTAGAACCCTGAAACACACTTAAACAACAAACATTATTAGTACAAATAACTAATATGTTTTGTAATCATCAAAACACACTAAACACGGGTGATTGTAACCTTGGGCCAACAATCTCCCCCTTTTTGATGATGACAAAACATATAAGTTATTTAAACAAAAGTGGAAGAAGAGCTTGGAAAGCTCCCCCTCAAATAATGCTATGTATTAAGAATGACTATAAGACATTGAAAACACGTAGTTTTGTCAAAAACTCAAATACATCAAAATACACCATAAACAAACAAAACTCTTTTTCAATTTCTCCCCCTTTTTGTCATACATCAAAAAGGTTTAAACAAAGTAAACAAAATATTAAAGAGAGATTTATCTTCAAGAATCCATAATGCAAACATTCAACTCACCACAAATAAAAGAAAATCTAGCATAATCTAGAGGTTTAGTAAAAATATCAGCAAGTTGAAAATCGGTAGAAACATAGTCTATATCAATATCACCTTTCTCATAATGATCTCTAAGAAAGTGATACCTAATGTCAATGTGTTTGGTTTTACTATGTTGATTTGCATTCTTCGTCATGTGAATAGTACTAGTATTATCACAAAATATCTTAACATAATCAAAGTGTAAATCATAGTCGAGGAGAGTATGTTTCATCCAAAGAACTTGTGCACAACAAGCTCCGGCGGCAACATACTCCGCCTCGGCGGTTGAAAGGGCTACCGAATTTTGCTTTTTGGAAGACCAAGTTACAAGACAATTACCTAGGAATTGACATGTTCCACTTGTGCTCTTCCTATCTACCCTACAACCCGCGTAGTCAGCATCCGAGAAACTCGTCATTGAAAATTGGCCGGTTTTCGGATACCACAAACCCATTTCAATAGTGCCCTTAGGGTATCTAATTATGCGTTTAACTGCAATTATATGAGACTCTTTAGGACAAGATTGAAAATGTGCACAAAGACAAACGGAAAACATAATATCCGGCCTACTAGCCGTCAAATACAATAAACTACCAATCATGCTACGATAAAGCTTAATGTCTATACTTTTACCTTGTTCATCCTTGTCAAACTTGGTAGTTGTTCCCATGGGAGTTTTGCTAACTCTAGATCCTTCAAGCCCAAAGCGTTTGATTAGTTCCTTTGTGTACTTGGCTTGATTGATGAAGATCCCATCCTTCCTTTGCTTGATTTGGAGTCCAAGGAAATAGTTGAGCTCCCCATCATAGACATTTCAAATTCTTCCTTCATGCATGATTCAAAAGCTTGGCAAAGAGATTCATTAGTAGACCCAAAAATAATATCATCTACATAAATTTGCACAATAAGAATATCATTTTCTACATGTTTTGTGAACAATGTTGTATCAATATTTCCTTTCTTAAAACCATTTGAAATTAAAAATGAAGAAAGTCTTTCATACCAAGCCCTAGGGGCTTGTTTTAAACCATAAAGAGCTTTATCTAATTTAAATACAAAATCCGGATGTGTAGGATCAACAAACCCGGGGGGTTGTTCAACATACACCTCCTCTTTAATAAAACCATTTAGAAAAGCACTTTTAACATCAATTTGAAATAATTTAAAATCTTTATATGAGGCAAATGCTAGTGTCATCCGTATGGCTTCAAGACGTGCTACGGGTGTAAAGGTTTCTTCAAAATCGATCCCTTCGATTTGAGTGTAACCTTGGGCAACTAACCTAGCTTTATTCCTAACAACGTTACCCGATTCATCCAACTTGTTCATAAAGATCCACTTAGTACCAATTGTTGGTCTATCGTGGGGCCTAGGAACAAGGTGCCAAACTTGGTTGCGCTCAAATTGATTGAGTTCCTCTTGCATGGCTAGCAACCAATATGAATCGGCCTCAGCTTTGAGGACGTTCTTGGGTTCAACATGAGAAATAAATGCATAATGACCACAAAAGTCATGAAGTTTAGAGCGAGTGGTTACCCCTTTTGATACTTCACCTATGACGAGGTCCTTGAGTTGATGAGGATTGTATCTCCAATCCTTTGGAAGTTGTTGAGTAGGCTCCACTTCATTTGTGTGAATTTTATTTCCTTGGACCTCTTCTACTTTAGCTTCACTTCCTTCATCATCCTTTGGCTTGTCTCCCATAGTAGTTGTATCCTCCAAGGTCACTTTCTCCAAACCTTCATCCAAAGCATCTATTTCTACAACATTCTTAACAAACAAGTTAGATTCTTCAAACTTAACATGTATAGATTCCTCAATAGTCAAAGATGATTTATTGAAGATTCTATAAGCCTTACTTGTATTAAAATAACCAATGAAAATTGCCTCATAAGCTTTAGCATCAAATTTTCCTAAATTATCTTTTGTATTTAAAACAAAACATTTGCATCCAAAAACCTTGAAATATGAAACAATTGGTTTTCTAGAAAAGTACATTTCAAAAGAAGTCTTTGAAGTATTTTTACATAAGAAAACACGATTTGATATATAGCATGATGTATTAACGGCCTCGGCCCACAAATAATGTGGTAGACCGTATTCACTAAGCATTGTCCTAGCCATCTCTTGTAAAGTTCGATTTTTCCGTTCAACTACTCCATTTTGTTGTGGAGTTCTAGGACAAGAAAGTTCATGCTTTATTCCATGTTCTTCACAAAAAGTGGTAAAGGGTAGGTTAATGAACTCACCTCCTCTATCACTTCTTATCCTTAAAATTGAAACATCTTTTTCTTTTTCAACTCTTTTCTTAAAAGATTGGAAATATGAAAATGCTTGATTTTTGTGTTCAAGAAAGAAAACCCAAGTAAACCGTGAAAAGTCATCAACCAAAACAAATGCAAATCTATTCCCACTTAGACTTTTGGTTTGTATAGGGCCAAATAGATCCATATGGATTAACTCCAAAGGACGTGATGTCATGATATCCTTAATTGACTTGAAAGAAGACTTAGTTTGTTTCCCAAATTGACATGCGTCACAAACTCGGTCCATTTTAAAATTCAAGTAAGGAATACCTTTCACCATTTCCTTTGTGTTTAATCTAGATATATGGTCAAAAGAAATATGGCCTAATCTTCTATGCCACAACCAAAAGTCATCATCGAGGGCTTTTAAACAAGTAATATTTCAAGACATATTGGACATATCTATCATATAAACATTACTTTCACGAAAACCGAAAAACACACAAGTATTAGAAATTCTATCAATTACTTTACAAACCACATTATCAAAAACAACATCAAAACCTTTATCACAAAGTTGACTAACACTCAAGAGGTTATGCTTGAGGCCATCAACTAAAACTATATTTTTAATTAAAGGGGATGTACCGAGTTTTACATTACCAATACCGATGATTTTACCCTTGGCATCATCTCCGAAGGTGACGGTGCCACCTTCATGGTATCTTGATAGGGTTGCAAAGTTGTTGATGTCCCAAGTCATGTGCCTTGAGCAACCACTATCAAGATACCACAATCCTCTACGTCGTTGGGCTTTGAAAAGTACCTTGCTTGTGCTTTCATTTGCCATGAAGCACATGTTGGCGGTATTAATTTCCTCCTCGGATTCGCTCTCGGAATCCCAAGTGGCCTTCAAAGCTTTCTTCTTGTTAGACTTCTTGGAGGTGGAGGGCTTCACTTTGTCCGGACACTCCGCAACAATGTGTCCCGGTTTTTGGCAATTGAAGCATATAATTTTTCTTTCTTCTTTGCCTCCTTTCTATCTCCTTCTTCCTTGGAATTTAGCCTTATTGTACATCCTCCGAACATTCTTGACAAGAAGTGAGAGCTCTTCGTCATCTTCTTCTTCATCATCTTCGTCGGAGTATGATGATTGACTTTTGAAGGCTATGGCTTTCTTCTTGGAAGGAGCCATTTCTTCTCTTGCCTTTCTCTCCATCTCATGGGTTTTGAGGTTCCCAATGAGACCTATAAGCTCCATCTCCTCCTAGTCGTTGAGTTCCTTCAAGGTAGTAGCTTTTACTTCCCAACAAGGTGGAAGAGCCCGGATGATCTTTCTAACTCTTTGATCGTTGTCGATAGCATCACCTAGAGAAGAAAGTCCATTAGTGATCTTTGTAAATTTTGTAACCATATCATCTATGGTTTCATTTTCTTGCATGCAAAAGTTTTCATATTGGGACCGAAGAAGGTCTATCTTAGCCCTCTTCACTTGTGAGGTCCCCTCATGTGTAACTAGCAAGTGTGTCCAAATTTCATATGCGGACTTGCAATGAATAACTCTAGCTATATCATCATCATTAAGGGCTTGAAGTAGTGCATAGTGAGCCCTAGCATTGGCATCAAATTCCTTAGTCTCAATTTCGAACCAAGTAGATTCATCACCGGGGGGTTCACTAAAAGGTTTGGTCACGGCCTTTGCAACTCGACTTCCTAGAGATTGCAAGAAAACAGTCATCTTAACCTTCCATATGGGAAAGTTAAGTCCATCAAACTTAGGAGGGGTTTTAATTCCATCGGCCATTTTTACTAAGTGAGAATGAATGAAATGATTAGCAATATTAGGATCTCTCTAAGGTTGTTAAGCCCAAAGCCTAGAGTCCAAGCTCTGATACCAATTGAAAAACACCTAGAGGGGGGGTGAATAGGTGTAATTGCTAATCTAACAATCCTTTTAAAAATATGATGATGAATGATGCAACGATCTCTCAAAACAAGACTAAGAGCAGAATACCCCGTGAGAGGTTCTGAACTCCATCCTCCTAATTCCCCTTGAATGGGTTAGAGGTGCGCAATGCAACCCTGTTGTATGAGAATTGATCGAACAAAGGATGAGTAAAATGCAATGGTGAAATGCACACAAGATATATCACAAGTAGAGACAATAACACAAAAAACTAGATCTCAAGCAAGTCATTGAAAGCAATAGAGTGCAAGAGAAATTTAAAGCAAAAATGGACACAAGGCAATCGCAAACACAAGATATTTGTTTCGAGGTTCGAGCCACCGCTCTACTCCCCGCCTTCGCCTCCGTGAAGGGTTTCCACTATCCACCGAGGACGTTTACAATGGTCTACCGAAGACCCGAGCACCGAGCTCTTCTAAGTACAATAACCTTTACCGAAGAGATGTCTCCACAAGAACAAGAAGAGGAACAAGTAACCAAAGTGATCACAACAAGATCACTAAACTTTTTACAATGTCTCACTCTTTTACAACTTCCTTATAGAATGAGTAAGGGATTTTTGGCTCTATGAAGTGTAGTGAGAAAAACTCAGTTGTAGAATGATCTTTGCTAACAAATACAACTGAAAACAAGCTCAAGAAAGAGTTGGAGATGAAGAGCTTAAACACTTTTCTTTTCTTTTTGAAAACTATGAAAACTTGAGGATTTTTCTTGGTGTTTTGCAAGAGACCCATCTCCTCTATTTATAGGGAGAGGAAAGGGTTAAAATTAATTTATTTTCACCTTATTTGACCTGAAAAAGTTCTCCAAAACCTCAGAAAAAGGTATGCAAAAACAGATCAAAAAACAGATTTCAGAATTGCACAAAAGTGGAAAGAGCCGTTGGGCTTTTGCAGGCCTGGCGGTTGACCGGGCCGGTCGGCCGCCAGCTCTGCTGGCAAAGAGCCGTTGGGCTCGGGTCGACCGTCCTCAAAGAGAAAACACAGTTTTCTTCGGGCGGTCGACCGGGCGGTCGACCCAAAAAACCCGAAAGCAACTGCTTTCAGTCGGTCGACCCGGGCGGTCGGCCGACAGACGTGCACAAACGTGCACGTCCTGACACTGGCGCCGGTCGACCGTGCCGGTCGGTCGGTCAAGCCTGAAACAGAAAAACAGCCGAATTTTTGAACTTGGGAAATTTTTGTAAAAATTTGAAGTATAGAAAACTAAGTAATATGCTAGAAAGAGTATACATACATGATCTAAACATGATATTTATATTTGTAAAACTTAGGGTCATGTATATATATGCTAAGGCATGAAACAAAAGTTTTGACCATGAAAAACTTGAATACAAAAACGTGTGTGTGTATCCTAGAGCCAATTTCCAAAACTCAAACTTTAACAATCTATTTCTTACATTGGTTCTAAGAGCTACAAGTGCTTCAAGAGGGCCTTCCACCATATGATCTTCAAAGCTTGATTCTTGAGCCCAATTTGAGTTGACTTGAGTCCAAAACACTTTCCTTTAGGGAGGAACCCTTCTAGTTGAGTTAGAACCCTGAAACACACTTAAACAACAAACATTATTAGTACAAATAAGTAATATGTTTTGTAATCATCAAAACACACTAAACACGGGTGATTGTAACCTTGAGCTAACCCTTCTCCCTTAGGATAATCTCCTAGTGAGTTCGAGATGTCCCTAAGGCCAACGTCTATCAGATTTTACTTAGGCTTAGGTTCTACGTATTTGGAGATAGTTTATGGGCTAAGGATGTTTTCCATTGATTTGCAAAGGGGAAAACTTAAATAAAAGGTTGAGGAGCTAAATTACAAGTTTTCTAAAAGATTACAAGTAGATCTCCTTAGAGATTCTGGAGAAGTGTGCCTATAGGAGTCTGGTCAGTGTGCGACCACTTTGTCTCTTTGACAATGAGAGCGATGAGATTCCCTTCTCGCCTGGTTTTGGGAATCAGAGAACAGAAGGTTGCTAGAATCCTCCTGCTACTTCTCAGAATCGTCTTCAATTAGGAATTCCTTCTCGCCTAGTTCTGGAGATTCCTTGAGAAGAAGGTGTTAGGGTATCAACATCCTGATTAGAGAAGTAATTCTCAAAAGGTCTTTGAATTCTTGTGCGCACGGTGCGTCGTGAAGAAATCTCTGCTTGTGGAGTCCTCTCTCTCTCTCTTTGCCGGGGGTCTCTTGCGCGTATGCCTGGTGGTCAGGAGATCTGTTACGCCTCTCCCTCTCCTTGAGCCTCTGGTGGGCTATTTATAAGGAGAGCAAGGGTATAATTGTCCCTTGAAAATATAGAAACAGATTGAATCAAATCTGTTTAAATCTGGAAAGTAGCCTTTCTGCGAGGCTAGGATCAATTTCTGCGAAGCTAGAAATAGCAGGTCGGTTGATCCTCCGGATCCGTTTTGATTCTTTCCATTTAGTTGAAGGATCTCTCCTGATCTTCTTACTCGTTTTAGGAGAGTCAAGAGATTGTGGCAATCAACTGCCAAATTTGATCTCAGATTTGATCTTGATTGGATTTGATCTTGATCCTGATTAGATCTGATCTCATCTGGAGATTTAATTGGTCAAAGGTTGACCATGACAGACCAGCAGCGGCGCTGCCCGCTTTGAACTCATAGCGAAGTCAGAAGAAGGCTCTTCGACGGAGCTAGATGTCATCTGTGGCGAAGCTACCATATATCCTTTCTGCGCAGTTGTGTCTGGCTTCAGGCGGAGCTAACTCTCTTTGTGTAGTTGCGCTTTAGCAGTTCAGGTGAAGCTATAAGTTAGCTTCCTGGTGGAGCTTTGAATGGCTTCAAGGAGAAGTTGGATGATCTTAGCCTCTCAGACGAAGCTATCCCTTTGGGCTCATGTGATGCTAAATGCTAGCATCTTAGACCTACTGAGGTCTATTCAGAGATAATCCGAGCTCACTGCCTGCTTGTTGGATCAGTGGAGTCCAAGTTGCTTTCTTGTCCCTCAGAGATGGGTGAAAACTGGTCGTCAGCTTGTCTGTCACTTGTCTTTTGTAAATGTCAACAAGTTTAGACATTGTTCGGGCCAGTAAGAATCTTGTCTTTTTTAAGTATCAACAAAAGAAGGGTAATGACTTCCCCAGCTTATCTTGATTTGGATTTTGCCCTTAGAATTTATTGTGCAAAGTGTGCAAGATATAGAAAAGTAACATTCAAAAGCAAATATCACCCAAGAATGTTTCCTCAACTATATGCTATGCATACGTACCTTATCTCCAACTATCTTCAACAGTAATTACAAAATAAACGTAATTAGACAAATGCCTAGAATGCAAGTCTAAATGTTTTTTAAGCAATTAACAATCACTCAGATTACTACTGAATTAAAATAGGGACTGTGAATATCAGACATAGAAAGAATAATAGCATACAAAAACTTTATTTTTGCAAGCAATATGTCCTGCAAAAAAGAGTTTTAATAGTCCAACAAAAATTTTAACATTTGCAACTCAATTTCTTAAAATTATGCTTCCTACTTTTGAGAGTAGGGGCACAGAATAGCAAGTCTTCTCCGGCAAATCTTGAATGCTAAATCTAAAACTTTATGTCCCTGAAATAAGACACCAAACTTTTTAGAAAACAATTACACCGTTTCCTCCCCGGCAACGGCGCCAAAAATTGATTGTGAAATGTAAGTGATAAGAATTGTCGTGTAGCTTTGAGCTAACGGGTCATATCCACAAGGAGGAATGCGATAGAAGTTTTTTGGTGTTTTTTTTAAGTAACAAAGTATGGAGTTGGTGTTTTTCTTTTTTTCTTTTTAGTTGAAAAGTGAATGGAGAGAAGGGAAGTAATTAAAAGAAAAATTGAAAATTAGAGAAGGATTTGGAAAAGGTGAACTTTAAAAAGTGTTGAAAATTATTTGATTGTTTTAATATAGGAAACAAATCTGGGCTCACTATTTTACTACTCAACGATGTGTTCTACTCTTGAAATTCTAAATGCCTCTACTTGATCATAAGTAAAAACTTAAGTTTTAGTTTCGGAAGTCTTAAGCAAACCAAATAAGATTGTTTGGAAAAGTTTAATTTTTTTCCTTAAGAAATTCTCTTGAACTGATTGTTAAATCATCAAGTTTTAATTCAAGTATTAAATAAAAGCAAGTTTAAGTGATATTTTAAAAGAAGTAGAAGTTTAGAAATCCCAACCCATCCTCATGTGCCTTCAAGAACACTTTCAAAGAAGAAAGGCTTAGTTTAGGCATGCAAATGATTCTATTAGGTCTTTTACATCAAAGCCATTCAAAAACAATAGGGATCGAAGAGAGGGACGATAGTGAGCCCAAAAATAAGTTTAGCTACTCATGAATAATACAAAACTAGACATGAAAATAAAATAAGACATACCCGTGAATTAGAGTAGAAGAGGAGAAAACTTGATCCTTTATTGATGTCACTTCAATTTTCAGATTACAATTACTCAATTCTTCTTTCTCACTGGTATTTGGACTAAACTACAAATTAAAGAACAGAGATACAGCTTCTCTATATTATCTAACAAAGAATTTAAACCCTAAAAATAAAGAAAAAACTTAAACTAACTTCCGGTTCCCTTTTCTATATGAAACCCTACCTTTTAAAGGCAAAACCTTAGAGAGAAAGGAGTGAGGAGATAAGGGGAGCAAACGCTCCCCTTATCTCCACCAACAAGCCGCGGATCCGCGGTTTTGGCCACGGATCCACGATCAGGATGTGGTCAAGTGGCCACATCCTAGTGGAGATATGGTTGGCGTGGGCTGGCTCCCTTTTGTCTTGCTGATTCACTGTTTCAGCTACTGAATTTGACGAAACAATCTTTGATTGTTGGCTTTAACTACTTGATTTGGAATCATTCATTTCAATCAGTTTTCAACCTCTCTAATTTGCCAAGATCTGCCCTGATTTCCTGATTTCAAATTTTTTCTGAATTACATTAGAATTTGATGGGCTTTTGGGCTCGTTTCTCTTTCCTATCCTTTAGCAATAGGCTTGCATTTTATAAAGAAAAATAGAACTTATTAATATGATTTATTTATATAATAACATGATAATGTGATAATATATATGCAATATATGTGACCAATCACCAGTCTTCGGAGTCGATCCACAAGTTTTGGATCAGGTAGGTGAGCTCCGCGCATACCGTCATAAGCCTCTTTGAGTGTTTCCTATGCCTCTTTATGTGATAAACAGCAGAGGAGGATTTCATCATGCGACCGAAATACAGTGTTCTTGTGATCCCATTGTAGTAGAATTTAGGGGCTTCCTTCTAGTGACAGTCACCTCTTTAGGGTCATTGGGCAATATATCGTAGAAGGTATAGTCGCTGTATGAGAATCGCCAATCCCTGGGCTCCAGACCTGCTAAAGTCACAAGAGCTTTTTGACTTCAAGTTGGAGATTGATCATCTTCCAAGACGAATCTTGGACAGTACATGCTATAGCTGTAGAAGAGTACTTTCTTTGCCGCTCCGACTAGAAGGGCTAAGGAACCGGCTAGAGATGCCAGTGCATCTGCATGCGCATTTTGCTGGCATGGTACATGATCAATGTAGAAGCTCAGAACCTCTTCTCTATGTGGATGGTTACATTGTGATAGGGTACTAAGTTTTTATGTCTAACTTTTTACTCTCTGCGAACCTGATTAACGATGAGTTTTAAATCACCATGCGCTTTGAGATTTTTGACGCCAATCTCATCAGCGACTTGCATCTCGATCAAGAGAGCATTGTATTTCACTACATTGTTAGAACACAGCTCAATTAATGAGCATGCACGAGGGATTTTGTAGTTCTATAGGGAGACAAGTACTACCCCCACTCCTGCTATGATTTTTCTCGAGGACCCGTTCTTGATGCGCCGTCAAAGAAAAGTTGCCACACTTTTCCTTCGAAAGACGTCTGGGTCAAACAAATTTCAGCGACCTCATCTGAGAGATCTTCATAAAGTTTGGTCATTCTTAGATCTGAATGCTCAGCCAAGATGTTTGCACTGCCTCTTCCTTCACATTTTTTGTGGCAGGAATTGCATCTCATATTGGGAGAGCAATATGACCCATTTTACCAATCGACTATTCAGTGATGATGGCTTCATCATAAGCAATCTTAAATGATTGAGTTTTGATATGACATGTATGATTTGGGCCACCAGGTAGTGTCGCATCTTCTGGATGGCGAACACCAACGCCAAGTATTCTTTTTCGATCGGATTGTATCGATGTTTAGCTCCGATCATTATTCTACTCAGATGACAGATTGCATGCTCATGTCTCTGATCATTATTCTAGGCTAGCAAAGCTCCTAGAGACTGATTCATACCTCGAACGTATATCAAGAAAAGTTCTATTGACACTAGAGTTGTAAGGACAGATGGATGCGTGAAATACCGCTTGATTTCCTCGAACGCTTGTTGGCAAGCATCGTCCCAGATGAATGAAACATCTTTCCTCATCAATTTGGTGAAGGGTTAGCATTGTCCTAAGAGATTTGAGATAAATCTCTGAATATAGGTTAGTCGCCCTTGCAATCCTCTAAGCTTTAAGATTCTGATTGCTAAAATAAATGAAACAACCAATGAAGTTAAGAATGTACCGTGTAGCTTGTGGCTAACGGGTCGAGTCCACGAGGAGGGATGCGATAGAAGCGTTTCGGTGCAGTAAATAGAAACAATGAAGTGTGTTAGTTTTTTTTTTTAGGAAAAGAGAATGGAAGGAAAAGAGATGAAAAAGAGAAATTTCAGCTTTCAGAAAAGGATTTGGAGAAAGTGATTTGTAAAAAGCTTTAAGAGTTGTGATGTTGTTTTGTAATATGAAATCAAATCTGGGCTTACTATCTTCCTACTCAATTGTCATTTTTCTCTTAAAATATTAAGTCCCTCGAGTTCATTTGCAAAACTTAAAGTTGATTCTTTTTAGAGAGCTTTGAGTAAAGCACATAAGATGTTAGAAGATGTTGAGTCTTTTTCTTTTAAGAAATCAGAGAATCGGATGTTAAAAAATCAAGCGCGAAGAGCAAGCATTAATTAAAAACGATTCGAGCGATGTTCAAGAAAGAGTTGTGGATTCAACTATCTAAACCCATCCTCATGTGCCTTCAAGAACACTTTCACAAAGAAAGGCTTTAAAGAGAGGCATTCATATGAGTCATAGGGTCTTTTTCTTTTAAAAACAGAGGAGAAGAAAACAAGAGAGAGTAGATAGCTAGCCCAGAAAACCTTTTAGTTATTCATGGAAAACAACAAAGCAAGAATAAACATGCGCAACATACCGAAAACACGAGTGGAGAAAAGATGGCTTGCTCTTGTATTGCTGTCACTTCAATCTTTGATTACAAGCTCTCAGTCCTCTCTCTCACAAGCTTTTTAAACAGAACTACAAAGTAAACAACAGAGTTACAACTTTTGTTCTAACTAACAATGAACCTAGATCCTAAGAAAATAAAAACAAAGTTTAATCCTAGTCTTCGCTGCTTTTTGCTCTGCTGAAAGCCCTTTTTATAGCCAAAACCTGTAGAGATAGGATCCCGGGATCGTTGGGGGAGCAAACGCTCCCCCAACTGACTTCAGTTGGCCGCGGAAACGCGGCTTGGGCCGCGTTTCCGCGGCACTGTTGTGGCCAGTTGGCCACACCAAGAGGGGGAGGCTTCTATGTTTGAAGGGGATCTCGGATCTTCAGCTGGTTTCTTTGTTGCTGCTTCGACCGTGGACTGAATCAGCTTTTGATTTCCTTAGCTTTGATTCCTCGATTCAAGGAGGGATTTTCTCAACCCCTTGATAGCCCAGATTTCTTCACTTCGAATTTAATCTGAATTAATTCAGAATAAAGTGGGCTTTTGGGCTTGTTACTCTTTTATTTCTTTGAGCATTTGGGCCTGTATTTAGCAAAGGAAAAAGACACTTATTAATATCATTTATTAGCATACAAGTGTGGTAAAGTGACAACATAAATGCAATGTATGTGACAAATCACACCCCCACACTTATCTTTTGCTCGCCCTCGAGCAAAAACATTAGACTAACTAGAATCAATTATTAGACCACTTTCGCAGGTCACTCGATTGCACTGAGCATGTGCAACAAGCCGTTAAACCTCTAGGTCACCCCTAGAGGACGAGTTTTGTCTCGTGAGGGTTTTCAGCGGATTACACCCACAAAATCCAAAAGAGAAAAGAAAGGGTTAGTATTTTCGAAAAAGCAAATTTTTTTTTTTAATTTTATTTTTTTATTTATTTTTTTATGGAAGGAGAAAATATTTGAAGTATATTTGTGAGAGTTTAAGTAATCTATAAGTTATAGGAATATCAAAATGTTCATTCCTAAACTTAGTCTCCATTCAAAAACATGTAAATTCTTCATGGATGATTTCTCCATCTACGGAGATTCATTCACGCAATGTCTCCACCATCTAGAACTCGTCCTCCAACGTTGTGCTGAAAAACATTTGACACTAAACTGGGAGAAATGCCACTTCATGGTGAAACATGGAATTGTCTTGGGTCATGAAGGGTATACCTTGCTTGAAGTTTGAGAAAGACTGCATTTGTGGTGCGTGCCAACTTGGGAAACAAACCAAGTCTTCCTTCAAACCAATCAAGGATATAATGTCAACTAGACCATTAGAATTAATTCATATGGATCTTTTTGGACCTACTAAAATTAAGAGTTTAAATGGTAGTAGATATGCATATGTTTTGGTTGATGATTTTTCCCGTTTTACTTGGGTTTTCTTTTTAGAACACAAAGATCAAACTTTTTCTCATTTTAAGATTTTTTGAAAAAGAGTTGAAAAAGAAAAGAGTTTTTCGATTTTGAGAATAAGGAGTGATAGAGGTGGTGAGTTTGTTAACCAACTCTTCATGACTTATTGTGATGAAAAGGGAATTAAGCATGAAATGTCTTATCCTAGAACTCCACAACAAAATGGAGTTGTAGAAAGGAAAAATAGAACACTTCAAGAGATGACTAGGACAATGATAAGTGAGTATGGCCTCCCTCAGTATCTATGGGCCGAGGCTGTAAACACCGCATGCTATATATCAAATCGTATTTATTTGTGTAAAAATTCTTCCAAAATATCTTTTGAAATGTATCATTCTAGAATACCTAATGTTGCATATTTCAAAGTTTTTGGATGCAAGTGTTTTGTTTTGAACACTAAAGATAACTTGGGTAAATTTGATGCTAAGGCTTATGAAGCAATCTTTGTTGGATATTCTACAACTAGTAAAGCTTATAGAATATTCAATAGATCTTCACTTACCATTGAAGAATCCATGCATGTTAAATTTGAAGAATCTAATGTGTTTGTTGAGAATGTTGTAGAGATTGAACCATTAAGTGATAACATGGAGAGACTATCCTTGAAGGACTCACCCGCTCAAGAAGAAAAGCCAGAATCAATTAGTGATGTTCAAGGGGATAAAGAGGAAAGCTCACAACCGCTTCCTAAAGCTTGGAGATATGCTACAAATCATCCCAAGGAGCTCATCTTAGGTGATGCATCTAAAGGGGTAACAACTCGCTCCAAACTCCATGACCTATGTGGTAACTTTGCTTTCATTTCTCATTTTGAACCCAAAAGTATCCTCGAAGCCGAGGCGGACTCATATTGGTTGCTAGCCATGCAAGAGGAACTCAATCAATTTGAGCGCAACCAAGTTTGGCACCTTGTTCCTAGGCCCCACGATAGACCAATAATTGGTACTAAGTGGATCTTTAGAAACAAGATGGATGAGTCTGGAAATGTGATTAGGAATAAGGCTAGATTAGTGGCCCAAGGTTACACTCAAGTTGAGGGAATTGACTTTGAGGAGACCTTTGCACCCGTAGCACGGCTTGAAGCCATACGGATGACACTAGCTTTTGCATCTTTCAAAAATTTTAAACTTTTTCAAATGGATGTGAAAAGTGCATTTTTGAATGGTTTTATAAATGAAGAAGTTTATATTACTCAACCTCCCGGTTTTGTTGATCATGTTCATCCCGATTTTGTGTTTAAACTTGATAAAGCTTTGTATGGATTGAAACAAGCTCCAAGAGCTTGGTATGAAAGGCTTTCTAGTTTTCTCATTTCAAATGATTTTATTAAAGGCAAAGTAGATACAACACTATTCTCTAAGCATGTTGATAATGACATTTTAATTGTGCAAATTTATGTTGATGATATAATTTTTGGTTCTGTTAATGAGTTTTTATGCAACAAATTTGAAAAGGTTATGCAATGTGAATTTGAAATGTCCTCAATGGGTGAGCTTAATTTCTTTTTTGGACTCCAAATCAAGGAATTGCAAGATGAGAACTTCATATGCCAAGCCAAATATGCAAAGGAACTCATAAAGAAGTTTGGACTTGAAGACTCTAATGTTTGCAACACTCCCATGGCAACTACAACCAAGCTTGATAAGGATTACCAAGGTAAAAATATTGATATTAAATTGTATAGAAGCATGATAGGTAGTCTTTTGTATTTGACGGCAAGTAGGCCGGATATCATGTTTAGTGTGTGTCTTTGTGCTAGATTTCAATCGTGTCCCAAAGAGTCCCATCTTATTGCGGTAAAACGCATTATTCGTTATATTAAGGGAACAATTGGAATGGGTCTATGGTATCCGAAAACTGGAGATTTCTCAATGACGAGTTATTCGGATGCCGACTATGCGGGTTGTAGAGTTGATAGAAAGAGTACTAGTGGGACATGTCAATTTCTTGGTAATTGTCTTCTTTCAAGGTCCTTTAGGAAACAAAATTCCGTAGCTCTCTTAACCGGCGAGGCGGAGTATGTTGTCGTGGGGGCTTGTTGTGCACAAGTCCTTTGGATGAAACATACTCTCCTGGATTATGATTTGCATTATAACCATATAAAAATATTTTGTGATATTACTAGTACTATACATATGACAAAAAATGCAAATCAACATAGTAAGACCAAGCACATTGAGATTAGATATCACTTTCTTAGAGATCATTTTGAGAAAGGAGATATAGATATTGATTGTGTTTCTACGGATTTGCAACTAGCCGATATTTTCACTAAACCACTTGATTTTGCTAGATTTTCCTTCATTTGTGGTGAACTTAATGTTTGTGTTATTGAATAAAAATGTTTTCATAACCCTTTTTGATGTATGACAAAAAGGGGGAGAATGAGTTTTTATGATAGAATTATGAGTTCATATGGTTTTTGTTCCATATGAGTTTATACATGTTTAATTAGTTTTCATAAATTTTTTTGAGTTTTAGTGTTTTGCAAGCATATTTTGATTTTAATCATATGGTTTTTGGTTTGATGGTTTTTGCTTGCACCTTACATTGTTTCTATGATAGCATAATTTGAGGGGGAGCTTACTCCTCCTCTATAGTTTTGCTTATAGCCTATTTGTTTTGTCATCATCAAAAAGGGGGAGATTGTTGGCCCATAAGGTTACACTCTCCATTTGTTTAGAGTTTTGATGATAATAAAACAAATAAGAGCTATATGATACTAATTACTTTATTAAGATAAGTTTCAGGTTTGTACTATATTTGTGGCCATTGCTTAGCTATTGCAAGAAATTCTAGGTTCTTAAAGCAAGGAAGGCTTTGTGCACATCAAGGAAGAAACATAGAAGAGAAGGCTCCAGCAAGGCATTGCATGGCTCAAGACGTCAAGATTGCTCAAGATAATTTATTAGATTTGTTTTTAGTTTAGAGTTTTGTTAAAGAATAGTGAATAGGTTTGAAGCTCTATCACACACGTTTTTGCGCACATCTTGTTTCCAAACATATTTCCTATAATATGTACAAAAATAGTTTGTATACAATCTTCAGCCTACAAACTCATTTTTATCCATTATATATATCCCTATTCAAAACTATTTTGCTAAAATTAGACTTCTCCTCAAAATTCCATCTTTATTTTGATTTTTGACCTGAGCCGGTCGACCGCAAGGGTCGACCGACCCACTGTCAGGTCAAGCCGGTCGGCCGACCCAGTCGACCGGAGTTCTGGCAGCAGTGCGTATCAATGTGCACGTTTCACGGTCGACCTGGACGATCGACCGAGACACACCTACCTGAAAGACTCTGCTCTCTGTTTGTTTGGGTCGACCGCCCGGTCGACCGTCAGCCTGCAACGGCTATTTTTTTGAACTAGCGGTCGACCGAGCGGTCGACCCAGCTAGCCGTTTGAACAGTAACGGCTATTTTTCTGAGCTGATTTATTTTTGTCCTTTTCTCACTTAAGTGTGTTTAAGTGACATGTTTTGGTTTTAATACTTTCTGATTAGCCTTAAATATAATTTATCTCTAAACCCTAGCCCTCTCCTATAAATAGGGGTGTTGGGGAGAGGTTCATTACTAATCTTGACTAGAAAAATTATCAAAATTTCCACAAGTTTAAGGCATTCAAAAAGACTTGGTTTCTTGGTTTTTATGCTGAAATTCTCTCTCATTTTCTAAAGTGTTTTCAAGAATTCTCTGATTTCTTTTTCTTTTCTCCTTACACACAAGAGCTTCATTCCTACTCATTGTTCTCTAAGGACCTTTGTAAGGGAAGAGAATTTTGAAAGAGAAAGTTTGTGGTCTTTTGACTACCAAGAGAGAACTCGTACTTGAGATTATGGAGTTGGGTACTCCGGTTTATTTGTGACATCTTTGTGATAGTGGAAGTGGTTGGAATCCTTCTGGGGAAGGCGGGGAAGTAGAGCTGGGTGCTCGAACCTCGATAACAATTCTTGGTGTTTGCGTTTGGTTTACTTTTCCTCATTCTTGCTCTACTTTCATTGCTATTGTTACTTGCATTTGATTGTCATTACTATAATCACTTGTTGTCATTCATCTTGTAAATCATTGTCCCATACAACAAGGTTGCATTGCGCACTTCCAACTCATTTCAAGAGGAATCAGGAGGAATGAGTTCAGAACCCTTTGCGGGGCATTCGGCTCTTAGTCATGTTTTGGGCGATTGTTGCATAATAGTTTTAAATTGTGCATTGATTAGCATTATCACCTATTCACCCCCCCCCCCTCTAGGTGATTTTCATGATCAGTTTCAGACATTGTTCTTATTGGCAAATAGTGTTTGAGAGACCAGGCTTTGTTACTTGCACGTGACTGCATTTGTAGGCAAAGAATCCAAATCTCAATAGCTGCAGATACCTGTAAGTGGTATTTTTAAAGTTTTGGCACACTTAGTTTTGAATCTCTTGGCAGTTGGTGAAAGTAGGATAAAGAACAATTTCAGTTCTATAAAGTAGTATGGTTTCCCACACATAGTCCTAAGATGGCTGGCTATATGCCTTCTTAGATCCCTACATTACAACCTATTCAAAAGAGATTTTCTGGTATTAATTGGAGCATCTGATACGGCTACATGCCTATTATGTGGATCAGATCAACACTTATTCTTCATATGCCCTTTGCTTATTTGTGGACTTTGTGTAGACTCAAATTGGGAATTCTTGGTACAATTGGTTCATTGCAGGAAGAAACTAAGTTGATTCAGTCAAAGTTTAAACGCAACAAAATCTGCTGCGTTGGCCAAGCAAACTCTTTCAGCTGAAGTATGGCATATTTGGAAGGAGAGGAACAGTAGAGTTTTTCAACTACAAGAACAACACAAAATATTTGTATTCAGAAGACTGTATGAGGATATTAGGTTGTTGATGAGAACCTGTCATTTGAAAATACTTAGGGCTGAGCAGAATCTTCTTGCAAACCGAGCATCCTGTGATCAGACTCTTTGTCTGATATCAGACTCTTTGTCTGATATTTGACACTATATTTGGTAGTAAAGGGTGGTCTCAAAACTTAATGATTATCAGCTACATCTGTGACTTCATAGGTTGGTCCCATTTATGAGCTTGTAGCTTGTATTTCTCTAGTTAGAACTATTGTATCTTGCAAGCTTTGGGTCAATCCATAGAAACTTACTTGTAGTACTATAGTAGAGGGTGACGATTAAGATCCTCTCCCCTCGCTATAATACTCCAAGAATATTTCCTAGAGTAGCCTAGTCTGTTTATATGTACTCTTGTTTATGATATTAATGAAATCTTTTTACCTTACAATACACACACACACACACGCACACACTTTGAAGCTTACTTGGGATACTTAGTGGAGGGCGTCGGCTAGGATTCTCTCCCCTCCTATAGTTACTCAAGATTTGCATCTAAGAGTAGCCTAATCTAACTATACTTGTACTATTGTTTTCAGTATCAATGAAATTACTTCCTTTTCATATATATATATATATATATATATATATATATATATGTATGTATGTATATATACACACACTCTTGTCCCTGATTAGCTAACTTTTGCAATTTAATTTCTTTCTCAAGAGTGTTGAATTTTGAATGTTTAGCATCTCCCATCACATTACTACTGCACCAAAAGCCTAAAATTGTTGTAGATGTTGAAGGTTATTCATTTATAATTTAACAAGTCTTTGCAAATTGAGCGTCTTATTTGTGAGCCGAAACATGAGCGATATTTTTTTGTTGTAAATCCACTTTTTAAATGCGCAACAAGTGAGAATTAAAGCTGGATTGCTCTGATCTTATATCAAATTGTTCCTGTCACTACACTGAAACACTAAGTTATGATGAGAATTAAGGGTTACATATTTATAATTTAATTTTCTCAGTTTGATTGCTGCTAGCATCGAACTTGGAACTTCTACTTGAAAGAAAGTGCATTATGAATGGGCTAACTCTACGTTATTGGGTTAGGTTTCTATTCTTTTTTTTTAATTCATGTGGCACGACACTCAGGCATGCAAGATTTGCTGTCATAAATCTTGTGGTGGGGCACAATAAAAATGATTTCTGTTCCTTTCTAATTATTTATACTTGCAATTTTAATGTTTGTCTCAAGTATGATTTTTGTACTTTCTATTTATTATTCGGCTAATAAGGCAACGGACAATTAAAAACATAACAGGTCCATTATTTATAGCACAATTTTTTTTTAATGAATCCACAATGTGATACAACAGAAAAAGAACATAGAACGTACTTCAGAAAATAGTTGCACTCCTTAATCACCGTGTGATGCCAAGCTTATCTCTTAATTATATTAATATGATTAACTTTTATTAAATAATTAACAAAAAAAATTGCTGCAACGGACGGCTGACAAATACAGAGTTCCTCTGGCTTTCCTATAATCTTCTCTGAAACTCTCTCTATTGATGTAAGTCTAACTTGAAGCCAAATCTTTTTCGTTCTTGTAAATTGCTAGTATTGTGATAATGTTATGGACAAAATTTGCTTGTTCACCACTCAACATTAGTTCGTCCTTGACGTCTATATAGGATGGCTCGATGCTTATAGTCTCAATTATTGTGTCCATCCATGGGCATGCGAAAAGAATCAAGGAATTTAAAAGGAAATCTTAATAGGAAAAAAACGGTTAATATTAGAATATCCAGATTTGAAACTGTACAACTCATGCCCACTAGTCTAGCAGTGGACCTGGTCTCACTAGCATTGATATTATGATATAAGATTGTTCTAAAATAGATAAGTTTCGTCTAAGCATTAATTCTTGCTTAAAAGCTTGTCGTGGTTCAGCACCAAAGATGCTCTTCCCGACTACAATTGGGCTCCTGTCTTATTGTTGCACTTGCCAATTTTGTAACAATTTTGTCCTGCTCGTTAAGGTACACGAACCTGCATTATTAGGCTTCTGACGTTAAAAATGCAGGGCAACGATTCTTTTACCTCTGAAAATTGAACCAGTCTTTGGTAATACATTATTGACCTACAGTGATAACTCAGCCCCTATAAATTGAGCCCCAAACCCTCGGAAATAATTCACACTCAAAACTCAAACGAGGCCTTACAAAGCTCTCAGTTTACTGCAGGATGTTTTATCATAAGATCATCCGAGCCTCAATATTCCTGATCATCCTTGGTAAGATAGGTACATATGTATGTTTCTTCAAGTTTTATGTATCATTTACTAACACTGTGATTGGGTCAGCAGCTGTTGCCGCAGCTTCGGCCGTTGCGGACACCGGCGCTGAGCTGAACAACCTGACAGTGGACTTCAGCGAGTCGCTCGATGCCTCGACACTAACCAAGGAAAATTATGGAAACTTCTTAACCAGACTATGCAATAAATTAGGCCAGCTTCCTGGAGCCTTCCTCATAAGCGGCACTGTCGTGTTGCCTAAACAAACCGAGCCACCACTTCGATGGTTCAACCTCACACTACGAGGTCAGGGGGGCAAACAGACTACGATCAGGTTTCGCGGGGACAACCTCTATTTTATTGGTTACCTGATGTAGAATTCTGTAAACTGGATAGAGCTCGGGAGGCAAGGCGACAAACACTACATTACGGAGACAGACACTACATTTACGGGGTTCAAAGAAAACTACAATGACTTGAAAAATATGGCTGGCATAGCAAGTCTCGACCAGGTATCACTTACAAAGCACACACTCAACAATGCTATAACAGTGCTTGCAGAGTCCACGAATTATAAAAAGAGGGCGAAAGCGGTGATCGTGGTGATTCAGATGGTCTCCAAAGCCTGCAGATTCCTTCAGATTGACGAGCATTTGGCGACCAACATCTGAAATGCTAATAATTTTCTCTACAGTTGGATGGAGCTTCTTGTAGATAATTGGGAGACTCATTCTACCATGGCGTTGCTTGCTCACAAGTTTCCTACTTGCAATGTGTACAAGCCTCAGAATATAAATGGTGAAGTACTTAGTACAGCAGATGATTTGCGCAAAATACTCGGGGTCATGCTAAGGTCTAAAAAAGTCTGAGGAGAACCCGTGAAAAAATATGGAGAAGATGATGACAAACTGCGCCCAAAATACGTTGAACCCGCGGTAACTTAACTAGTCTCTTCTATTATTTGATTAAATAATTAAATATTCACTAAATAATTAGTTTCGCAAGTAAATTTCTTTCACAGGATGTTCAAGATGCTTGAAATGTTATGTCTCATTCCAACGAAGCTGCGGATCGATGGTGCCTTCATTTGCAAACGCTCGTTATATGTATTATTAAATAAACTTCGGTTGTATTAATTGCTGAAGTGTATTATGGCTATATGCATGTGTGCGCTAGAAATGCCTATGTATGGAGCTTCTAAGTATCAATAATTTGGCATAAGATCTGTGAGTCCAAATTTTCTATTTATGTTTCTCTGTGACTGATTCCCGCTTATCTTAGCGAAAAAAACACATTTTAACTAGAATATAAAACCTTAACAAAACTGATACATAATTAAACACTCAAATTAGCAAGAAAAGTGCTTTGAAAATGCAAATCGGAGTATACTTTTTTTTCAACCAGATGACTATTGGATAGAACTACTCATATTACGAGAGATGTTGGAATTCACTCCCTGTTAGCAAAGCACGAAACACATATACAAAAAATGCTACTCTAATTACAAATACTTAATTTAACTCGGGAGTTAGTCTAACTTGTCATTCTCTTGTAATTAATATTTATTAGATATTTACAGTAACAACTCTACCTAGTGCAGAATTACTGAGGCACCATATATGTTTTTCACCAATCTAGTAAAGAATTAAAAAGAATAAAGCCAGCAACTCATTATTGTAGTGGTCAATTTCTGACCTACGTCAGGATTAAGACACGTGTCCATGTTTTCCATTAATGTTGAATTATGAGAAAACTTTACAAAAAGTTGCAGTAGAAAATTACAAGTAAAAAAATTACAAGAATCTTCTACTGAGATTTCTGAAAAGTGTGCCGATGGAAGTTTGGTCGACGCGTGACCACTCTATTTCATTGATGATGTGAGTGATTGAGTCTTCGAGTTTTTTGTCTAAGGATTTCCTTCTAGTATGATTTCGGGAATCCTTTGAGAAAAGAAGATAGTGAAGGCATTGGCACCTTGAAAGAGAAGCAAAGTTCTTTGAAGAAGCTTGAAAGCTTTCAATCTCCAAAAATCCAAGCCAAAAGGAAAAGTCAGAGCCAACCCTCAGCATGCCTTGTAGTGAGCTATTTATATCTTTGATGGAGTGTAACTGCTCCCCTAAAATTTAGCAGTTAACTTCGAGGAAGCCAAAGCACACATAATTACACAGATTCAAAAATACGTGTTTTAGTGCATGGTTTTACCCCGATCAAAATTTTGACGTCGTTGCCAGGAATGGGAATGGTTTAAGCTCACATTGTTGTTAACATTTCTTTTTCGTTTCTGGTGTCCAGGTCATTCTTACAGAAACTATATATTATAGAAGACCCCCTTGCTTGTAGCTCCCTGCTCTAGAAAGCAGGGAGGCTACTTATTTTAAATTGCCGCGAGGGCTCTAAACATCACGAAAATGTCGCACAATTTAGGGCTTTGGTTCTCATCTTTTGTAGGAAACTTTCAATTGCTATATTATGTTGTAGTCTAGTGCTATTTTTTGTAATTCTGCCTGAACATTGCAATAAACTAAGAATTAGAATTTGATATTTGGACGCTTTTAATACAGTTTAGACAATTGCATTTAGGCATGTGTCTATTTCATTCCAATATATTATATTTTATTCAGTTGTTGTGATCTGGACAGAGATATATATATGGCATTTCATATAGCATAAGATATACATGGGTAATTTACTCACTTTGTGTGTTATTCTTATCTATATTGCAGATTTGCATGAATCAGACTTAAGGGTATAACCTAATATAAGACAAGGTGGGAAAAGTCATTACCCTTACTTAGCCCAAAAATCACCTCCCCACTCACACAACCCAAGCCTAAATAAAAAATGATATACGTTCGTCCCTAAGGACATCTCGGACTCAATAAGAGATTGACCAAAGGTGAAACTTGTGAGAACCATACTCTTGCCAAATTGATGTCTATGTTTGGAGATTAAGATGTTAAGCCTCGAAGATCCAACGGTTTGATGTAATTAAAACCTGTTGCTTATGCACTAATACCTCCCGCAGAATTTTGCCCCTATCTAGCCGATTAGCTCGTAGTCGGGTTCATACAACAATCTCTCCTGAGTAATCGACCAGTTAGGAGTGGTCTAAATCTAGGTCAACTTTAGTATGAGCTTGGTTTTGATTTTTCTTTCTTTTTGTTGGTTTGTTTGTTTTTTCTTTTTTGTTTGTGTTTGTTTGTGAAATAGAACTCAACAACAACAATTTTTTCTAATAAGAATTCGTATTTCACACCGACCTCATTTGACTCGGATAACTCCAACCTGGCTTTATTTATATAACACAAACCAATCGAATAGGCTGGATTAGATTTATCTGACTCAATATGACCCATATCCTCAATCTTATAACTAAAAGTTTTAAAATAATTTAAATTTTTATAGAGTCAATAGAGATTCACCTCCCCCTTGTTAAATTTACAATCATCTTGTTCACAATTTTCACAATATTCATTCGTCAATTTTGCTTCCTATACTCCTTGTCCAAAACCACCAATTGAAGAAAAATATGAATTAGCAAAGAGTATAGAAGTTATACAAGCCATGCTTGAGTCCCAACAAAACAAGCTCGACTCACAATCCTCAAAGTCTTTTCCATATCATGCTTCTTACACTCCTTTTCTACAATAGCCTATCGAAGAAAAATCTGAGTTAAGAAAGAGTATAGAAGTTATGCAGGAGGCCGAACGAAAACTTTAGAAAATATTGGCCTCCCTAATTTCACAATATTTTCAAAATTCATACTCAGTTTCACTTCTTTAAAATGATCAATCATCAGTCTTGGACACATGTAGAACTCTTACGTGAGTTCGAGCGATAATCTCAAAACTTATTGGACTCACAAACTTCACAATTTTTTTAAAGCCTAGATTCCTACACTCCCTTTTTAGAACAACCATTTGATAAAAAAATCTGAATTAGAAAAAGTATAAAAATCTTGAATTAGACCTCACAATAATTACAAAAATCTTTTACCCAGTCTATCGATAGGTTAGAAGCATAATTGAGTCAATTGGTCAATATTCATAGGAATAAGGAAACTCGCTCTTATCAATTTTTGACCAATCCAGATATCTCTAATTCTATTAATCTTGACCAAGAATCATGTTATTTTGGAAACCAAGATTTAATTTCAGCACATCCATTTGAACTTGACCAACATCAAAATTTTGAGAGCCATATTGATATTTTTGCAAGTTATCCATTTTCTGAAATTGAACTTGTGCATGAATGTGATCTTGAACCTAAAATTGATAATTCAGTTTTACTTCTTAATTAAATGTTGACTCCAATATCTTTATCTCACTTCAAGTATTTTTCCAACTCAGCTTTGAATTCTGTGCCTAAACATCATGAAATTGAATGATCCATCTTTTATGATCATCATATTAAACTTGACCAATACTATACTTTTGAAAGTCTCATTAACAAATTGGCAAGTTCTCATTTTTATGAAATTGTACTCAATCAAGAATATGACCCAAATCCTCAAATTTGTGATCAAATTCAAATCTCTAAATCAATATTGACTTCTACTTTGCTTTGAGCAACATTTTAGAGTTAGTTTTGATTCTCATACCTGTCATTCTTGAACTTGAATAACCAACCTTAGAAAGTCACATTTAATTGTGAGAAAATAAATGTGACTAGAGTTTCAGCTTCTTGATTTGGACCCGCTTCCTGAACCAATTTTTACTCCAATACCTTCAATTGACTTAGTTAATTTCTTGAGTTGATTATAGTTCCTGTCTTTCCTGAGTTTAAATCAATCATTCTATCATTTCAGACTCCATTCTGGGACAAATGTGTTGATAATAATGACTCTGAAATTATTTTTAAAATTTAAAAATTAGATGGGGTAAAATTCCTAATAAAAATCATTCATGTTTACATCATAATAATGGGTCATATTAGAGAGGTCACTGGTGGGTTCCTGCGAACTCCACATAATTCTGATTGGGCTGCATTTCGAGCACCAATCAGATCACCACCGGAACCACCACGTTGAGATGATTTTTTCTTCCCTCTTTGTTTGTTTCATGCATACATACTTTCACGATGTACTGAGGATGATGCATGAGACAAGGGTGGGGGAGGGTTTACTAATATAAAGTTTTTAAATTTTCTTTTTTTTCACTTCTTTTAGGATATTCTTAGAATTTTTCCTTTTGTATAAGATTTTTTTCCCTTTCTTTAAAAACTTTTTGAAACAAGAGACAAAGTTTTGATCTAATTTTAAGAAAATTTAGAATGATCTTAGAAACTAAAAAAAACCTTAATTATAACATCTTAAACCTAGTTGAAATAATGAATGTTTTAAAATTATAGGAGAAGTAAGAGAGATTAGAGAGAAAATTTTATCCTAAATTTTTTGCCTTAGATATTAACCACTTCAACACTTACACATTTTTGAGATGGAAATAAAAACCTAAAATGCCATGAGACAAAGTTAAATAAAAAATATAGTATATATGAATAAAAAATTACATGTTAAAACCGGATAACTACATGATTACTCACGCCTAACGGTGGTCAAAAGAAATAATTTCACTTAGTTTTGTGGCCTTATTTACTCGAGCCCTTAAACCCGAGAGATATTTTCTAATCCGGTGCCCTAAAATTGTCTAGTCTAAGAGTCATCGCTTAAAGACTCACTACCCAGGTAAATTAGAAAGCCTAAAAAAAACCTAAGAGAAGATATATATATATATATATATATATATATATATATATATATATATATATATATATATATATATATGGCTTGATGGTTAATGTTGAAATGCCAAAAATTTATACTATCTCAAAGTGTATATTATCTAGGTTTTATGAATGATAAATTATTCTATCTAATTTTGAATTCTTACCTTAATTAAAGACAAGATCTTGCATATAAACTAAGTTTAAGGAAAAATAATTTTTTGTGGGCTTATGACCTTGATCATTTAAATTTTTGCAAAAAAAATTTGAAAACTTGTCTCTCTTTCAAAATGCGTTTTTAAAACACTAACTTTTCTTTCTTTCTTATTGGATTTTGTGGGTGTAATCCGCTGAAAACCCTCAGAAGACAAAACTCCTCCTTTATGAATAATATGGAGGTTTAACGGCTTGTTGCACACGCTCATTGCAATCGTTTCACCTGCGAAAGTGGTGTAATAACATTCTTAGTTTAATTTTTTTTCTTATTTTGCTCTGGATGATCAAAAGATAAGTGTGGGAGTGTGATTAGTTTATGATTCTATATCATTAAATCGTATTTTTCTACCAATTTATAAATAAAATGACGCTTCTCACACGTGTTTTGGTCTATTTTGCAGATAATCAAGAGTCTAGGGGAAAACGAGTAATAAGAACCTAATTAAACCCAATTTTAAGTAATTAAATCTCATTTCATGGAGGCCAAGTTAGAGAGCATTTAGAAGACATATTGGATCCAAAAATTGGGGGCGAATCTGAAGAAACCTAGATCCAATTTACCCAAAATCAGAGATAATTAGAAGATTCTAACAGCTGGGCGAACCCACATGACAAAATCAGGGACCGGAGTCCCTCGTATTACAGTTGAAATGCAGCTTTTGTCGCATTTTCATGGCACTATTGTGGGCTCGTGCATCGATCTTCAATGCATGGCTTCGTCTCGTTACCCAAAGCTTGCCTTTTCTTATGAATACTGTATTTTTAGACCTGAGACTGGGGGAAAGTGAGTAGGTTAGGGTTTCTCTTTAGTGTAGGTTAGTATAGATTTTCTTCTTATTTTATTTTGTATTTTCATTTTTTTTAAGAGCATGTAGCAGGGCTGAGTTGATTCTGGAGAGAGAGAAAGATTGATGTAATAGAGAGTGATAATCAATGTGAAGGTGTCTCTTTTCTCCTCTATTGTAATCTTCTCCATCTTCTATGTCACGACCCTATAACCATAATACACGATTAGGGTATGCAATGTGATCCAGCGATGTATTATTATTAATGCGCTAAGCATCAATTGACTAAAGTTATTATAGTTTTCAGTGTTACTACACAAGTACAATATATCACAAAAGTCTGCATTATTACATTAAGAAAAACAAAGTACATAAGCATAATATCCTCACAACTAGAACTGGATGAAACACTAGCCCTCAAGTTCTGCTACGTGCTCGAAGTACTCCTGGTCTTGAGGTGTTTCTGAACCTGAATCTGACCAAGCAAACTCAGGATCCTCAATAAGCGACCTAGTGAGTGGTATAAAAAGGGGAAATGATGCAATAACATGTACATATATTGCACTCAAGATATCTCTAATATCATAACATACATTACATTGGAAGATATGAAATAAATATGGATGAGTGTGATATATGGTAACTGTTAAACATTTACATGCTTACTATATTTTATATAAGTAAGTTATCATCAAAATTATATTATTGAAAATTGTTATTTGAAATTGATAGATGGAGATGGGTTCAATGCTTTAGTTGGGTCCCGTACATACCCAGAACCACGACCCCAGACACATGGCGCTGAACGAAGCCCGAACCGCTAGGTACTCAGTAATAGTAACAGTAGTAATATCAGATGGATGCCAGTCATCCTGGGAACCCTGCAGTGAAACTCTAATTTCGGTTGGGCAACCTATATCTTAGGTCCACCCAAAATGCTGATACTGTCTCCCCTGTCAATTTCTCCATTAGTGAAAGTATTTATATGTCAGTTTTACCTAACTAACTGGACTCAATCAATATCAATTTGTAAATCCAAGTATACATAGCAACAGTATTTTTCAGTAATGTTTGTAACACAAATTCTTTTACTTCATATGATATACATGTATAGCTATTCAAATATTATAAGATAATATAATTTAATATTTGAGATGATTTATCTAATTTTCTGAAATTTTTTGTATTAATAATTATTTTTAATCCATTTTCTTAAAAAATTATTTAATAATTTCACAATAATATATTCAAAATATATAATTATTCATCTACAACATATAAAATGGTTACATATAGGAAATAAATATTATGGGGTAAAAACATATCAGTAAAAATTATTCCATGAATATTACAATTTTTTAACTATTTTACATGCTTGAAATTCTAAATTAACAATTAAACAATTGCTTTTAAATAAATAAATGGTTAAATAATAAAATTTTGTAGTGAAAAAAAACACTCATGTAGAAATAGTTGAAAATACTCACCTGAGATCATCACAGATCCGAATATAGAATTTCTAAATTAACTCGATAATCTACATTCAATTTAAATAATAATTATAAAAATTATTTAATTTTGAGCTATTCTAAGTGATATACTACAATATTAATTTTACTTTAGTTTCTGATTTTACAAAAAAAAATCTGGAATTTTTATGATTTTTCTCGAATTTTTTGAACTAATTAATAATTTATACCGGGTTTGTTGCTATAGTAACGGGTCTGCTATAGTATTGGGTCTGGGTTTGAGTCTGAGCTTGGGTTTGCTACAATATTATTGCTACAGTAATATTTTTGAATTTTATTTTATTTTATTTATTTTTTCTTTTTCTTTCTTTCTCTTTTCTTTTCTGATGTTTTTTTTTTATATGGGGGCAGGTGTAACAGACCCAAACCCGCGTCTATAAAATAGTTTCGGGCTTCCCCTGGGTCTGGCAGGGCGAGAGCAGTGGCTCTCTATTTTTTTGCTTAGAAATGCATCTATAAAAATAATTAAAAATTATAATAATTAACGGCATGTCTAAGGAGTTCTACAAATTTTTTTGGGATTTTTTCATACGTTTACATGGTGAAATTAAAGCTATTAATTAACGTGCTCAAGCTGTTCGATGAAATGCCTAAACGAAAATAAAATCTCCTAATTTGAGATTTACTTACCGGAAACACTTCCCCTCTGTCTGAAAAATCCCCTCCATGTCTAGCAAAGGTCCAATCTACTTCTAATTGGGTTGGAAGAGGTGATATGAAAGTAGGAGTAGAGAGTAGGGCTTTCTCTTCTTTGATTTTCTAGGATTTTATAAGGAGAAGATGAATATATAATTCCCCTCACCGGTTAACTCACCCTGAAATTCGTGCCTTAAGGTCGAGAAAGTTGTAGAGAGTGAAAACATGTGGGAGAGAAGATGGAGGAGAAGTTAGAGAGAGTGGGAGAAAGTAGGGGGAGTTGAAGTTGTTGTTGTAGTAGGGGTTAAAAAAAGGCAAAAGTTGACACCACAATAAGTGTGGCTCCTTGGTAAAGTCATTGGGCTCTTAGGCTTGGGTGCTTGGGTTTAAATTTTGGTCTTAACAAAAATATTGCACTTTTTATTTTCATTTTATTTTTTAAGTGACAAGCCATCTAACATAGGTTTAAGCCTAAACCTAATTCATTTCAATTCATTCTTTTTTTCTTTCTTTTATTAGACAATTGTTAACCACTTTAATACTATAATATAAAATTTGTACATAGTATCTTCTATGGTATTTGTGAACATGGATATTACGTCATACCCACCTAACAAAAATTTCATCCTTGAAATTAAATTCAGGAAGTAGAAAAATACCTATCAGGGAAAATGATGAGGATAATGGTCGCGAATGGTGTTTTCTCGTTCCCATGTCGCTTCTCTAGTAGAACACCTGACCCCTAAGACACTAAAACAAGTGGAATGCTCTTATTCTTCAGGACTTTAGTACTCCTATCTAGAATAGCCATAGGTCTCTCAGTGTAGGTCATGTCTGGCCTGAGCTCTAACTCTGAATGGTCCAAAACATGACTGTCATATCGGATATACTTTTTCAACTGAGATACATGAAAGATCTCATACACACCATCCAAAGATGGGGGTAATGCCAGATGGTATGCGATCTCTCCTACTTACTCCAAAATCTCAAACGGACTGATAAACCTTGGACTTAGCTTCCCTCGGCTACCAAATCTGATTACTCCTTTCGTTAGAGATATCTTCAAGAATATAAAATCTCTAACTTCAACTCTAGTTGTCTTCTATCCAAGTCTGCCCATTGCTTCTGTCTGTCTTGAGCTGCTTTGAGATGCTTCCAGATGATTTTAACCTTCTCCACTGTCTGTTGGATCACCTCTAGTCCTAACAACCTCCTTTTATTAATGTTGTCTAGCACAAAGGAGACCTGCATTTTCTACCATACAACGCTTCAAATGGTTCCATCTTAATGCTGGACTGGTAACTGTTGTTGTAGGTAAACTCTGCTAAATACAGATGATCTTCTCATGACCCCATGAAGTTTAGCACGCAAGCTCTCAACATGTGCTCAAGAACTTGGATCATCTGCTCTGATTGTCCATCAGTCTGCGGATAATATGCAGTGCTAAACTTCAGTCGTGTCCCCAAGCTCTCTTAAAGACTTCTCCAAAAGTGAGATAGAAATCTGGTATCTCGGTCGGTCACGATGCTGACTAGCACACCATGCAGTTGGACCACCTTCTGCGGATACTTCTCTGCTAATAACTCTGTTGACTGCCCCAGTCTGAATAGGATGAAGTAAGCTAACTTCATGAGGCGGTCAACTGTAACCCATATTGCATTGTTTCGTTTAGGACTGCGGGGCAGTGCAGTGAAGAATTCCGTAGTGATGTGCTCCCAATTTCACTCTAGAATCGATAAAGGTTGAAAGAGTTTAGCTGTCCTCTGATGTTCTGCCTTCACTTACTAGCACACCAGATACTTTGCTACATAAGGAGCAATGTCTCTCTTCATTCCGTGCCACCAGAATCGCTGCTTCAGGTCTTGGCACATCTTCGTCCCTCATGGATGTATGGAATATGCTGAGTTATGAGCTTCAGACAAAACTTCTTGTCGAACCTCTTCTTTTGATACACAAATTCTGTCACCAAAATGGAGGGTCCCATCTCCATGGAACTGCATATCCGTCCTCAGTCCAACCTCCACCTGATTTCTGAATTCTTGTATCTTAGGGTCCCCACTTTGAGCCTTCTTGAACTTTTCTAATAAGGTTGACTGAAATTTCAAAGTCATCAACTGTCCGGAAGCATTGGTTCTCCGTGTCGCCACCAGTGCCATCTGTCTCATCTGCTCAAGGAATTTTTTAGCTGAATAATCTACATCACCATACAAGCTCCAGGCTTCCTGCTCAAAGAATCAGGTTGTACATTAACCTTCCCAGGGTGATATTGTAGATCAATGTCGTAATCGGCCATCAACTCTATCCACCGCCTTTGCCGCATGCTCAGCTCCTTTTCAGTGAAGATATACTTCAAACTCTTATGGTCAGTGTAAATCAGTACTTGATCGCCCAACAAATAGTGTCTCCAAATCTTCAAGGCGAAAATTACTGCTACATCTCTAGGTCATGTGTAAGATAATTCTTCTCATGTGGCTTTAATTATCTGGACGCATAGGTTATCACATGTTCATGCTGCATTAGTACATAACCCCGTTCTCATCCCGATGCATCGCTGTACATGACCATACCTCCAGTCCCATTTGGCATCTTCAAGATTGGAGCTGAAATCAATTTATTTTTCAACTCTTCAGAAGCATTGGCACACTCTGCTGTCCATACATAATTTTCCCCTTTTCAGATAAGCTTGGTCTGAGGTCTGACAATTTTTTAAAAGTCCTGTATGAACCTCCGGTAATATCCAGCTAAACAAAGAAAACTCCTAATTTCGGCTGTCGACTTTTGAATGGGCTAATCTTTTACCGCCTGAACCTTACTGAGATTCACTGAGATGCCTTCTCCTGAAACAATATGTCCCAAAAATGCCATGCACTTCAACTGGAACTCAAACTTACTTAGTTTCTCATAGAGCTTCTCATGCGGAAAGGTCTGCAACACAATCCTTAAGTATTCTGCATGCTCTTCTTCATTCTTAGAATAAATCAGAATATCATTAAGGAATATAACCACAAATTTATCTAGGAATGGAGAGAAGACCCTAATCATCAAGTCCATGAAAATTACTGGAGCATTGGTCGCTCCAAATGGCATCACTAGAAATTCATAATGACCATAATGAGTCCTAAAGGCCGTCTTCAGAATTCCACCTTCTTTAACTTTAACTGATGATATTCAGACCAGAGATCTAACTTTGAGAATACCTTAGCTCCACTAAGTTGATCGAACAAGTCATCTATCATGGGCAAAGGATATTTGTTCTTGATACTGACCTTGTTCAATTCACGATAATCAATGCACATCCTCCTACTACCATCCTTCTTCTTCACCAACAACACCAGAGCTCCCCATGGTGAAATACTGGGTCTGATAAGTTCCTTATCCAAGTACTCCTGCAGCTATTTCTTCAATTCCTCTAGCTCCACAGTGCCATCCGATATAGTGCCTTAGAAATTGGGGTCATATTTGGAATGAATTCTATGGCAAACTCCATGTCTCGATCTGGCGGAAGTCCTAGTAAATCTTCTGGGAACATATTAAGGAATTCTTTAACTATAGGTATAGCTCCTGAGCCTCGATAGTGGCATAATTCCCTTGTTGCTCCTGCCTGGACGCCTTCGATTTTCCAAAAAATTGGAACTCAAGCAGGTACAGAATTCTGAATATCATACTCTTGCTTCGACAAGCAATCATCACATGATATTTGCTAAACCATGGTCTGCCTAATATCATGTCATATCGACTAGTGTCTATCACAAACATGTCTACACTTAACTTTCTCTCACAGACTTCTAAATGGCATGATTTACATACCCTATTTGTGGTTATAATCCCATTCCTAGTACTAATCTTCCACTGAGTGTCTATGTCATCATAATGTATAGAATGCATCTTGACAAATCTGTTGGCCCAAAGGTTGCACTCTCCGGTTTATGTGTTTTGATGATAACAAAACATTTAAAAGCTATTTGGTATTAATAAAGCTTCTAGTATGAATTTTAGGTTAGTACAAGTCTTGATGGCTCAAGAAGTCTCAAGCATGTTACAAGATTTATGGCTCAAGAGGACTCACTCATAGCATAAGAGACTCTAGCTCATTTTATGCTCAGCAACCCGGTTCAGAGACGCCTACCTGTGGATCATTGTGTTATTAGTTTGTTAAAGAATAATATATAGTATTGAAGCTCAAATACCCTACACACACAAAATTGCCCGTGTATTCAAAAGATTATTTTTAACTCTTGATAAAATAATTTAAGTCCTATTTCAGTATATGCATATTTAGCTTATTGTATTATACAAAGCCTTTACCTAAATCCCTTTGAAAATAACATATCTTCAAATCAGATTTCTAGCCTATTTCATGCTTATGACCTGTTACGGTCAACCAGGCAGTTGACCGGCTTTGTTACAAGTCAGAACGATCGACTGAGCGATCGACTGTAGTCCTGACCTATTGATTGTTACACAAATGTGCATATTTTACCACATTATTCCCATGCATTTTAGCAAAAAAATATATGATTTTTACTCATCTTCTCTATATTTTTACAGGTCTACACTCAAATGGAGAGAAAGCCCAATAATCACTTTAATTAGAAATAATTAAAGGTATTAATTCCAAGCCCAAGATAAAGCCCAAATCTAAATCCAGAATCCAGAGAGATCCGCGTAACAACTCAAGATTCTAGAAGCCCACGTGGATAACAACTTCGCAACCAACCTGCAACAGAATTCTGTTGCCCAACAACCTAAGGATTGCCGCAATTTGGCGGCAAAGTTCCAGAATCTGCGGCCAGATCCAGGTTGTTGCATCTCAGATTTTGCGCCAACAACCTGGATCTCGAAGCTTCTCTCTGAGCCTATAAATACTGCACCTGGACCTGCGAGCAAAAAGTTGGAATGGAGAAGAGAGGAGAAATTGTTAGTTGTTGTAATTTTCATAGGTTTTTCTCTAGGTTTTAGTTCTTTAGTCCCTCTTCTTCTTCCCTAGAAATCATTGCAAGAGAGAGTTGTAAGAGAGAGAGAGAGCTTGTACCTCAAGGAGTGACAACTTGAAGCAATGCAAGGATTCATCCATTCTCTTCATCTCTACTTGAGCTTGGTTCTAGTTTAATTGCTTTCTTTACTTGCTTTCTTTACTTTCTTGCAATTTACATCATGCTTTGCTTTTCTCCATTAATGGCTTGTAGCTAAATTTTCTACCATGTACTAGCTAACCACTAGCCTTGCCATCTTCACTAACTCATGGGTGATTGCTTTATTTTATCTTGCAAGTTGGATGGTCTTCTCTTCTCCAACGAGTTAAACCACCCGTCATCCAAGTGAGAAAGTAATTAGATCAACACGCAAGACAAATCCATGCCGATGAACCAACATGAGGCACGCATTCATTATCACGGAGTTTGGTAAGCTTTGGCAAGGTAGTAAGGTAAGCTAGTCATGGTTTGCTTCTTCAAGTTCACTTTCTTTTTAGTTGTTAGTCCAAAGCCAATCTTGATCTTGATTTCTTTTTCCACTTTCCATCATGAACAAAGCCACCACTTCTTTTACTTCTTTCTCCAAGATTGTTTTATTCTTTTAAAGAACGGAGAAGACACTTCGTTTACATTTCTTCACTACGATTCGTAACGCTTCCATCGCTAGCTCTCCCTGAGAATCGACTCGGTATAGCTCTATGCTATAGCGGAGACAAGAAAGGATATATTGAACTTGATAAATACAATATTTTCTTCCTCCACATTTACATACACCTTTCTCGTCCAATCAAAATGGCGCCGTTGCCGGGGAGAGCAACGGATTTTCTTTAAAGTGAAAAAGTAAACGAATCTTCTTCTCTGTTGCAGGTTACAGGTTGAAGAAACAGGAAACTTTGCATTGCAGTGACATATAAGTGGACCTGGGCCTCTGCTCTCGAAAGCAGAGACCAGGATCCCTCAGTTTTGCCGCAATTTCTGGGCCTTTGCCGCAAAATTGCGGCAACTCTGAGATCACTACTGACCAAATTTCTGCAGGGCTTGCTTCTCTGCAAAACATATCTGCTGCAGTGCTTAATTTCTTGTATTCTTCACCATACTCCTGCTTATTATAATAACAGTAAAAAATTGGTTGAAACGTTAAAAATTGATTAGACATTTGCATTTCTAGGCACGTGTCTTTCAATTCCTTTAATTTTATTGTTGAAGAGTGCTGGAGGCAAGGTACGTTTCGCATTGCATGTAGACTAGGAATCATCTCTTGCTTGATTTTCATGCTTTGAGTGTATCCTAGTTATATATCTTGTACACTTGCACAAATCAATTCTAAGGGCATGCCCATAAATAAGATAAGGTGGGGATTTTATCACCTCTTCCTTAGCCCAAAAACCATTTTCCCACGCACTCACTAACCCAAGCCTAATTTAATAAAAAAACATAGACGTTGGCCCTAGGGACATCTCGGACTCATCTAGGAGATTATCCTAAAGGGGAAAAGTGTTAGAATTTTACTCTTGCAAAATCAGTGTCTAGGAAAGGGATTGAGGGCCGAAAGCCCGAAGGTTGCTGGTTACTTAATTAAGGAACGTCTCTGACGAAAAACCTCCCACCAACCTTGCCCTTCCCTGGCTGATCAGCTTGTGGTCAAAGTCTACACTAAACCTCCCGTGGACGGTCTAATCAGTTAGGAGTCATCTAGGTCATTGGTCTACCTTAACTTGGGTTAAGAAATTTTTCTTTTTGTTTGTTTATTTGTTTGTTTCTTTTTGTTTGTGATTTTTTGTGTGATATGGCTTATATTAACAATTCTTTCCATCCTAATAATAATCCATATTTCACACAGACTCCATCATATTCGAATAATTCCAACCCGGCGTTTTACAATATGCACCAACCACATACGTCGGGTTGGCCTTATCCGAATCAGTATGACCCATACCCCCCATCTAATAACTATAATTTCCAAAATAATTTCAACTCTTCACCGAGTCATTGGGGATCACGTACCCCGAGCATAATTTTTAACCTCCTTGTCCACCATATTCACCTTGTCCACAGTATTCATTTCCTGATTCAGCTTCATATCCTCCTTTTTCTGAGCCACCAATTGAGGAAAACTCTGAGTTGCTTAGGAGTTTAGAAGCCAATCTTCGGAGGGCCGAGTAACAACTTCAAGAAACATTTGCCCCTCCAATTCCACATTATTTTCAAGAATCTTACTCAGTTCCACCTTATTATAATGAACAACCATCTGCTTGGGGAACGAGTAAGGAATTCTTGATTGAGTCCAAACAACACTCACAAAATCCTATGGACTCACAATTTTACCATCACTTTCAAGACAACACTTCATCTTTTCATCAAAATAATGAAATCATCAATTATGAAAAGATGCTTGAAGACATGACTAATGCTCAAAATGCTAGAAATCGTGACATAGATTTGATGATCCAAACTCTTCATTCTCATCCTATTTCTAATGTCACTAGCCACTCGGTTAAAACCAATGAGTCATGTAGTCTTGGAAATCCTGATTCATTTTCAGCACAATCACCTGAACTTGTCCAAACTCCAAATCCCATTGACATTTTGGCAAGTTTTCCTTTTCCTGAAATTGAACTTGTGCATGAATGTGATCTTGAACCCCAACTTAGTGATTCAATTCTTTTTCATGATTCAATAATGACTCCGGTATCTTTACCTGACTTCAATCTTTTCCGGAGTCAACATTGGACCCTGTACCAATTCATAGAAAAATTGAATCACCCATCTTTGAGGATCATGTTGAACTTGACCAACTTTACAATTTTGAAAATTCCATTGATAAATTGGCAAGTTCACATTTTTGTGGAATTGAACTACATGAGGAATATGATCTTGAACCCCAACTTCGTGATTCACTTCTTTTTTCTGATTCAATAATGATTCCGGTAACTTTACCTGACTTCAATCTTTTCCCGGAGTCGACATTGGATCCTATCCCAATTCATAATGAAGTTGAATCACCCATCTTTGAGGATCATATTAAACTTGACCAATTCTACACTTCTGAAGATACTATTGACAAATTGGCAAGTTCTTCGTGTATTGAACTACATATGGAATGTGACCTAGATTCTCACATCTGTGATCCAGTTCAAATCCCTGAATCATTATTGACTCCTGTTATATTACCCAATTTGAGTAACATTCTAGAGTCAGTTTTGATTCCCATCCCTCCTGAATTTGAATCACCCATTTTAGATAGTCACATTCCATCATGGGGAAATGATTGTGGACTTGAGCTTCATTTTCTTGACTTGGACCTAATTCCTGAAATCATTTCGATTCTTGAACCTTTACTTGACATTAGTCATTTTCCTGAGTCGTTTTAGTTCCTGTTCTTCCTGAGTCCAAGTCAACCGTTCTATCATTTCATACACCATTCTGGGACAAGGTGGTTAACAAATTTGACTCAGAAATTACTTATGGAAAATGGAAATTAGATGGGGTCATGTACTTAATAAAAATCTTTCATGGATTTATCTTTTTAGTGGGTCATATTCATGATATTTTTGGTGGGTTCCTCAAAACCCAGAGAAAAGATGATTGGGCCATGTTTCGTGGACCAATCCGACCACCACCGGAACCACAACCTTGAGGTGATTTTTCTTTCCCTCTCCATTTTGTTTCATGCATACATATATCACGATGCATTGAGGACAATGCATGAAATAAGTGTGGGGGAGGGTTTACTAACATAGAGTTTTTAGATTTTCTTTCTTTTACACTTCTTTTAGAAAATTAAATAAAAAATAAAATTAAAAAAAAACTTTTTGAAATAAGAGACAAAGTTTAGATCTATTTTTAAGAAAATTAAGATGTATCTTAGAAATTAAGAAAGCCTTAATTATGACATCTTAAACCTAGTTGAAATAATAGATCTTGTTTGAAATTATAGGCTAAGTAAGTAAAATTGGGGAGATATTCTTATCTTGAATTTTTTGCCTTAGATAAGTATGCACTTAACACTTACACATTTTTGGGATGGAAACAAAGACCAAAATGCCATATAAATAAAAAAAGAAAAAAGAAAAATATATATATAATAAAACATCACCTATTAAGCTGGATAATTGTGCCTCAAGAAGCATGATTATTCACGCCTAACGGTGGTAAAGGAAATAAATAATCCCCCTTAGTTTTGTGGCCTTTTTCACTCGAGTCCTTAAACCCGAGGGATGTTTTCTCATCTGGTGCCCTAGGACCATCTGGTTTGGGAGTCATCGGTTATAGGCTCGCTACATGGGTGAACTAGAAAGCCTAAGAAAACTAAGGGAAGACAAAAAAAGAAAAAGAAAAAAGAATATATATAAATAAATGGCTTGATGGTTAGAGTTGAAATCCCAGAAATCTTCACTGTCACGGTGTGCATACTATCTAGGTTTTATGAAAGATAAAATATTCAATCCAATTTTGAATTCTTACCTTAATTGAAGACAAGATCTTGCATAGAGACTAAGTTTAAGGAAGAATGATTATAGGTGGACTTATGACCTAAGATCACTTATATTTTTGCAAAATTAGTTTGAAAACATGTCTCTCTTTCAAAATGCGTTTTCAAAATACTAATATTTGTCTTCTTTCTTTATGGATTTTGTGGGTGTAATCCGCTGAAAACTCTCAGGAGACAACACTCCTCCTCTAGGGTAACCTAGAGGTTTAACGGCTTGTTGCACACGCTCAGTGCAATCGCGTCACCTGCGAAAGTGGTGTAATAAAATTGGTAGTATAGTTTTTCTTTTCTTTGTTTTGCTCGGGACGAGCAAAAGAATAAGTGTGGGGGTGTGATTGTTACACAAATGTGCATATTTTACCACATTATTCCCATGCATTTTAGCAAATAAATATATGATTTTTACTCATCTTCTCTATATTTTTACAGATCTACACTCAAATGGAGAGAAAGCCCAATAATCACTTTAATTAGCAATAATTAAAGGGATTAATTCCAAGCCCAACATAAAGCCCAAATCTAAATCCAGAATCCAGAGAGATCCGCGTAACAACTCAAGATTCTAGAAGCCCACGTGGATAACAACTTCGCAACCAACCTGCAACAGAATTCTGTTGCCCAACAACCTAAGGATTGCCGCAATTTGGCGGCAAAGTTCCAGAATCTGCGGCCACATCCAGGTTGTTGGATCTCAGATTTTGCGCCAACAACCTGGATCTCGAAGCTTCTCTCTGAGCCTATAAATACTGCACCTGGACCTGCGAGCAAAAAGTTGGAATTGAGAAGAGAGGAGAAATTGTTAGTTGTTGTAATTTTCATAGGTTTTTCTCTAGGTTTTAGTTCTTTAGTCCCTCTTCTTCTTCCCTAGAAATCATTGCAAGAGAGAGTTGTAAGAGAGAGAGAGCTTGTACCTCAAGGAGTGACAACTTGAAGCAATGCAAGGATTCATCCATTCTCTTCATCTCTACTTGAGCTTGGTTCTAGTTTAATTGCTTTCTTTACTTGCTTTCTTTACTTTCTTGCAATTTACTTCATGCTTTGCTTTTCTTCATTAATGGCTTATAGCTAAATTTTCTACCATGTACTAGCTAACCACTAGCCTTGCCATCTTCACTAACTCATGGGTGATTGCTTTATTTTATCTTGCAAGTTGGATGGTCTTCTCTTCTCCGACGAGTTAAACCACCCGTCATCCAAGTGAGAAAGTAATTAGATCAACACGCAAGATAAATCCATGCCAATGAACCAACATGAGGCACGCATTCATTATCACGGAGTTTGGTAAGCTTTGGCAAGGTAGTAAGGTAAGCTAGTCATGGTTTGCTTCTTCAAGTTCACTTTCTTTTTAGTTGTTAGTCCAAAGCCAATCTTGATCTTGATTTCTTTTTCCACTTTCCATCATGAAAAAAGCCACCACTTCTTTTACTTCTTTCTCCAAGATTGTTTTATTCTTTTAAAGAACGGAGAAGACACTTCGTTTACATTTCTTCACTACGATTCGTAACGCTTCCATTGCTAGCTCTCCCTGAGAATCGACTAGGTATAGCTCCATGCTATAGCGGAGACAAGAAAGGATATATTGAACTTGATAAATACAATATTTTCTTCCTCCACATTTACATACACCTTTCTTGTCCAATCACCTATGTGAAATAACACCTACAAGGGGGGTGAATAGGTGTAAGGCTAGTCTAATGACAAATACTACGGAATTAAAAACTAATACAACACACTTAGCGTAACCAAAGAGTGAAGTCGAATTTTCGGTGAAGGGCTCAGGACTATCTCCTCTAAATTCCTCTAAATAAGAGTTAAGGTGCTATGTAAAGCTCTCTTGGTTGAGCATAAGTATGGGCACACACAATCAACACAAGCATATATATAATATGAAAATATGATGCAACACATATTGTAAGAGAGAGGAGAGAGAGTTAGAGATAGTGGATGAAACGCCAACACTGAGATATGTTTCGAGGTTCGATCACCCAGCTCTACGTCCCCGCCTTCACACAGAAGGATTTTCACTAACTCGTCCACACAGGACTTCCCACGTAGGGAACCTCCACTGAGGATTTGGGCAAATACAACTTGGGAGTACACAACTCCTCTCTCGATAAATACAACCCTCACTAGAGGCAAGGCACAACACAAATCACTTTTACACTTAGAGGGATAGGCACTTAGTCAAACAACAAATCAACCTCTCACTAGAGGGATTAGGATCAAAGCCAATACCAATAACAATCACCTCACACTTGAGGGATTCTAACTCAATCTCCACAATCACCTCTCATTAGAGGGATACAAACACTGTTGAAGCCTACAAAGTTGAACAATTTTGATGATGGACAAGCATTTATGATTACTCAACCTCAATTGAAGCCAGTTGAAGCTTATGGGTATTTTTGGATATTTTTTGTGTAATTTTAGAATATTGTGAAAAGCCTTGAACACTTACACAAATACCTTTATAAGTCGACTTGACATCCTAGTATAGTCGACTGCCCTCCCTATAGTCAACTTGAGAAAACCCTAGTCGACTAAGATCTTCTAAAACAATTGACCCAACTTTCTGTTTGTTCTCTGGCATGAAACTTAGTCGACTTTCCCTCTAACTATAGTCGACTAACAAATAACCTAGTCGACTATAACATTTCCTAAGTCGACTAATCTCCCCTACAAAAATTTCCCTACTCTCTGTTTCTTGTCTGGCATCACACTTAGTCAACTTCCCAAAATATATAGTCAACTAATCCCTTATCTAGTCGACTAACTATGCCTATATAGTCGACTACATTCAGTTGGAAATTCAGTTTTCCAGAAACTAAGTATCTGTATCAGCCAATATATAATCGACTTACCCCATATATTAGTCGACTAATATTTGAAAATTTTTTTCTTCTAGTCGACTAATCTCTTATCCTAGTCGACTAATGACAGTAGATAACTGTTGTGCAGTTGGTGAATTCTGGTGTGTTAACCAACATTTCAAAATTCAAATTTGGCCTGATAACTACTCTAACTTACTATGGATTTCACCTATAAATAGGGGTATTGTCCTAGGGTCAAATCACCAATTAAAATCCCAAGTTTTCAGCCTAAAACTCTCTCCAAAAATTCTGTTTTCTGAAAACCTATTCCACTTTTAGTTTCTTCACCAAATTCCAAACTCTATTGTGAAGATTTTTGAAATTCCTCCTATAAGAAACCTTGTCCACAAGCACATTCAAATTCAAGGCTTATAGGATCAGTTGCAATCATTCAAAGAGGATTATTGTACAAGGGTGTCTTCTTGGAGTAGAAGAAAGTTGTACAAGGTGTTTGTTCTCTTGGTGTAAAGAGGAGTTGTGCACATTTGGCAAAGGGTGTTTTGTTAAGTGGTGTACAAGGTATTGGTTGTGGGTGTACACAAATCAGGAAAGGAAAATCTCAAGCGGTTTGCTTGGGGACTGGATGTAGGTCACAAGGACCGAACTAGGATAACTCTCTTGTCTTTGCGTTTGCATTTTCTGAGTTTATCTTGTGAATTTTTTATTTCTTGCAAGTAGTTTCAATTAAATTTTTATAAACACTATTCACCCCTCCTCTAGTGTTTGTGTTGCTTTGATTATAGATCCTACATTTGGTATCAGAGCAGGTTCAAGGCAACAACCATACGAGGATGGCAACAGAGTTCCCTTCGTCACAATTCAAAGAAGGACATTCTACACAATGTCCACCGCTATTTGACGGATCCAACTACAACTTTTGGAAGTGTAGAATGAAGATCTACTTGCAATCGCTCAACTACGAACTTTGGAACATCGGAGAAGCATCGTACATGATTGAGGCTAACCTGCACACAAAATACGGAATTATAGAACTTAAGGAAGGAATGTGCAAGTGCTCAATTCTTCCGCTATAGCAAGTGGCTATGTGGGTTGTGATCCACAAGGAGGGTTTGCGATGGAAGCTTTACGTGTCTGTATTGAAATCGTTATGAAAATAAGTGAAAGTTCTTCTCTATTTTAAAGTTATAAAAATGAAAAGGAAAGTTATAATTAAAGTTAAGAAGAAAGCAAGAGGTGAAGAAGGTGGAAAATCAGAAAACAATAAAAGCGACTATGTACAATGAAGTGGAGAAGAAAGAGTTGGAGGAGGTGGTGATCTATACTAAAGAAAAAGAAAAGAAAGAAAGAAAAGTGAAGGAATACTTACCTAGGTTGAGTGATGACTTACCTGGAAACCTCTTTGCAAGTTCTACCTTTATGCTTCGGAGGCGTTCAACGCATAGATCATAAACTCGAGCTCGGTCCCCGTGCACATTATATCATCAAGCATAAGAAGAACGAAGTGATGCGGAGCTTGGAAGAGGAGAACGTCTTCATGAACTATTGCTGGCTCTCACGTAGCTTAGTTATACTTGCTTTGGAATTCACTTGTACACTCAACAACAACAACCATGGTAAGGTAGAAGAGGAAGACGAAACAAAGGAAAATACAAACATAAAAGAACTTTTACCTTTATTAATTGCAGAGACAATGGAAGAAAGGAGTAGGGTACATCGTCGGTGTCACTCTTAACATCAGCCCCTCTCTCTTACATACATGAATCTTCTTCTACCCTAAGTTTACATACAAGTTACATAGAAAGAAAGGAAAAACCTAAACTACAAAGAATTAAAGCTAGGCTAAATCCTAATCTGCATTCGTGTCCCTTTTTCAGCGAAAGTACAGGCCTTTTATAGGCAAATACCCAACAACCAGAATCCCGGGGAGGTTGGGGGAGCAAACGCTCCCCGTAACTCCCCAAGATTGTCGCGGAAACGCGGCCCAAGCCGCGTTTCCGCGGCCAGGGTATGGCCAGATGGCCACACCCTGTTGGTGGGTCTCTCCGGGGGTTTCTTCTGGCTTTATCCTTTGTTGGTTTTGTCGTTTGAGCTCCGGATTCTGACGAAATGACCTTGGATTCTTAGCTTTAACCGATCGATTCTGAGAGGATTCTTCTCATCCGGTTTCAACCTCCTGATTTTGCCCTGATTTTGTGTGTGCGAATTAATTCTGATTTAATTCAGAATTCTGGTGGGCTTTTGGGCTCATTTCTCTTCATCTCCTTAAGGATTGGGCCTGCAAATAAATTAAACAAATAATTAGGACAATGCAGGCTTTTATTCTAAAATAAGTATGGAAATGTGACATTAAATATGCAATATTAGTGACCAATCAATATGTCAGTGAACATGATCAACAGGACGAGGTTGTTACCCTCTAACAATATTTTTTCTAGCAGTTAGATAACATGAACATGATGGTGATCAGATAAATGGTCACAAATATCATCCAGGTGAGCCTTAGTGGCAAAGTTTAACGATATCATGTAGTAATCTTAAAGGTTTATTATTAAGAACAAATGAACTTAATTGCATACAGGAATACATAAATATATTACAAATAATACATGGAGGTAATTCATGAACAATAAAATTTCTAAATACTAGAAAATTAGCTTAATCATTTAAATCACCTTAATAACATAATTAAATAACTAGATAAAATCCTTCATCACAAGAATTCTTGTTAACTGAAGGAGGAAAAAGCACTCACCTGAGCTAGATCACAATCCAAAGCACTGTAATCCTAGAATCCCGGTAAATCTACACAAATTATTTCAATAGCAATTGTTAGGATCTTTTATTTATTTAATCTTGATTAATTAGCTTAAGATTGGGGATATAATCTTTTAAATTACATGAAATTAATAAGTTTAATTTATCAAATTTTAAATTCTCTTTTATTGGGTTTTAAAAAAACTTTTTAACATTAAATTTTTTAACGGGCTCGAATTTACCACTTAACAAACCTGACTTTAAAGGGGGTAATTTGATTTAATTTATTTTGCTATTCTTCTAAAAATTTTATCATGACAAGTAGAAGTAGTGTAGATTGTTATTTATATTTTTCTATAATTTTTTGATATTATTAACTAATTATTTTAATTATTTTTCTGTTGGTTTACAAATATGGATTTTTCTGTTGGGTCGGATTTTATTGTGTGGGAGTGGATCCAGAAGGGGCAGCCCATACAGAACTGGGCTAAAAACAAGCTTGTGGGCATCAACCAAAATAAAAGAATTCTTTTTCTGTTTTGGGAGCTCTTGCACAGGGGCTGCCCCTGTGCAGCCCTGCCTGCACCTTAGCGGGCTGGCCTGGGCCCAGGCGGGCCAGGACCAGCCCAGCCCTGGGCTGGCCAGGGCGAGCTCGGGAGGGCCAGGGCTAGGCTAGACCCGGTGTGGCCTGACCGAGCTAGGCCCTACACAGACCCAAGCGGGTCTGTGCAGTGCTGAGCTGCCTCGGCCTTGGTCGATAGTAGCGACAGAATATTTTTTTATTTTTTTAAATGTTAAAATTTCTTCCTTTTTTATTTTTTCGTTAATAATGTATTACCACATGCATTTTTTTTGAATTTTTAGAATTGAGTTTTGATGTATTGATATATTAGCCTATGTGTCTAACTTAGATCGTTGAAATTAAGTTCTAAAAATTTTCTTTTTGGAATAAAAATTTTTAATATGCAAACAATTTATTAGATCCAAACCAATTCTTCATTTTTTTTCCTTTTAATATTCCAATTGGGGTAATAATTTATGACTTTTATATATTTTTAATAAACAAAGGTGATATTTTTAATGAAAGGAAATGATTCATGGAAAGAGTTAAACATTATAAATTACTTAAATTCAAGTTCCACAATTTAAATTTTTTTTATTAGAGCTTAGACAAGAATTCTAGATGAAAAATTTATTGGAATATAAATCTAATCATGAAACATTAAATCAAATTTTAATTCATAAAGGTTTGATTTTTACTTACTTGAGTTGATTCTACTTGCTTTCTCCTCAATCCATGTACCTCGAAGCCCTTTTCGTTCACGATCCGCTTGAGGAGAAGGAAGAGATGAAAGTGGGAAGATTTTAGATTAGGGTTTTCTCTTGAGGTAGAAGAGAAAGAAAGGGTTTAGGTCTTTATATAGGTTATTAGAGATTTTAGAAACCTGAATTCCAATTAGGTTTAGATTGCTTAATTTAGCAGTTTAGAAAAGAATTGAAGATTGCTAAAAAAATCTCAAAGAGATTAAGTTTAGATTTGGAAATTATAGATTGTCTAGCTTATTAGGTTCAAATTTAATTTTGAGTACTTTTAGATTACACACCAATGTGGCATAATGGTTTACTCTCTCCTCTTCCTTGCTGGGGACCCGAGTTCGATCCCCAGCGCCTGCATATAAGTTATCATTTTTTTTATTATTCTTATTATAAAACTCATATAGTGTATTACATGCCCTGTAGGCATGAAACACGTACTAAGATGAGTTCGAAGGCGCATGTATCCTGTCAGAGTATTGCCCTCCGACTCTGGTTGCCGAAGTCGAATTATTTCTTACCTCCATTGTTGTATTTGGAGGGTGGATAAGAGAAACCTTTTATTACTTCTTCGAGCTGGATGTATTGTTGGGCTCGCGTAAGGACTTTCTTCATATGTGTGACATTGTATTTTAGCAGATGTTTGTGCAAGCGATGAATAATCTGCAGCCCGTAGATGAAGGCTAGGGCGGCAACAATGTCACTGCAGATGTGAACTCTGGTAAGCTGGTTCTAGAAATAGTTCATGTAGCCCTTGAGGCTATCACCTGATATCATCCTGACCGTCAGCATGTGGCTGTTGTTCTTCTTGATTTCCTAAAAGGAGGCATACTAGGTGAAGAATGCTCAGACATCTCTTTGAAGTTGCAGAGGGAGAGTGGAGGAAGCGAGTAGAACTAGTCAGATGTTATACCCTTCGAACTGGTCAGGAAGACGTGGCACATGAAACGATCATTAGGGGAGCGGACCGCATCACGTCTTGATAGTGCCAGAGATGTTTCGTCTGGTCGCTCATGAAGGGATTGATCGTCAGAGTAATGAATTTCTTGAGAAATTCACAAGTTAGAATGTCTATCGAGGGGGGTTTGGATGACCTTGTTGTAGTGACATTGGGCTCTATGAAGTGATCTAGCATAGCTTCCTCGATTCGTCAGAGGACGAATACTTATTTACTCCGTAGGCCGGGTATCTCCTAAGCCTTCTTCTGAGGAGAACTGTGCCAACTGATTTCCCCATCAGAATCTTTATCTGGTTAAGGAAAGGATCTTTGATGCTTCTAGGAGTCTTGAAGCGTCGCGATCTAGACATGGAGTTGTTCGTTTGTTTGTTCTAACGCTTCTCATGCTCGAAAACATTTTCTCGGTCAAGGGCGGCCTGCTCACGGGCCCTCCTAGCATTCTCGTGATCAAGAACCGCCTACTCTCGCTCGAGATTCATCTGCGCCTGTCACTCTTTCATCCGCGCTTTCATTTTAGCAATCATCTGGAGGAGCTAGACTTCAGGGAGTGGAGCTGGATAAGCATCGTTGGTTGCCCCCCTGCGGGATAGAGGACACGGAGTCTCGACATCCAACTGGAATTCGCAGCGATGTCCTTGGCGATGGAAACAGGTTTGGCGCAAGAATCAAACCCATTGTGAATGATAGCTTGTTTCTTTGAAGGCATTTTGGCTAGAAAATTTACCGGAAGGTGAGGTTACTTTGTGTGTATAGTCAGAGGCTCTCAATGAAAGCACCAATTTATGGTGACTAAAAAAATCCCAAAATAAGACCTCAACCACAAACATAAAAAAAGGTGATAAAGGAGAGACAAAATCACAAAGATAGTTTTTTACATGGAAAACTCGAGAATGGAAAAAAAAACCACAGGGAGAAGAGAGGATGTGGTAATCTTTAAGAGAAGGATTATAGTGTTGTTACAAGTGATCGGGTGTTTGATTATTTTTTCCTCCCCTCTTGTTGGAGGAGAAGGGGTATTTATACAAGTTGAGAGATGATATCGAGGTTGCTGGTATCTCGGGTGGTTGTAACCGTGCAATTTTTGTGGTTGTAATTGTACGATTATGTATTTACTCATATCTGCTCCAATCATGGAGTGTAACCGCCTCCCACTTGTAAATGTGGATCTGATTTGATAAAATGTTGTTTATTTCCTAAAGTGCCTCTCTGTCGTGAGACAAGTGTCATGATTTCAAGGGAGGCTGAAATGGCCACTACAATTCTAAACTAATTAAGTTCTTGTGTTCAGAGCAAATACAGCTTAGAGGAAACACCTATTAGAAACCATGACCTTTTTTCTGAGAGAATACAAACCACGACTGTAACACTTGCCTTAAACTAATCACTTTTTCCTAACTTATAAAATGCTTTAGGGAGGTGATGTGGATACAAGTATTCATGTAAGATACTTAAACTATACACCATACTATACACGTTAGTATGTAGTTATATGTATGTATGTATATGAAATGAAATACACCCACATGCATGTTGACTTTGCTACCATACCCCCACCATGCTTGTGGGTACTAGTACCACATGAAGTGGGGAGGGATGGAACCTTGTCTATAGGTGTAAGATATAGGTGTAGAGGGATGGTGTTAGGGGGGCACTGGTCATGATATTATTGAAGAGATTGGAGTATAAATAGGAGTGGGATGAAGAGAAAAATCACTTTTGGCGACACCCTCTCTCTCTTCATTCAAACCCACAAAACTTCTCTCTCTCCTTTTTGCTGCCAGTCAAAACAGCAGCAGCAGCCAAAAGAACAGCAGCGGCAGCAGCCAAAACAGCAGCAGCAGCCCAAAAATAGCCCATTTTCTGCAGCCATACACACACACTCTCCCTCCCTCTCATTCCCTCACAAAACTTCCCTTACTTCCTTTATACGAGAAAAGGGCTTCCTTTACCTATTTTTCCTCCTCCAAAGACCAATAGAACAAGGTATAGTGGTGATCTACCATCACCATAAAAAGGAAATCCTTGAAGATAAGGTTGATCTAGGACTTGCGAGTTAGGAGGGCGATATTGGTTAAAATGTAAGCAAAGCTTTAAGATTTCTACCCCTTTTATACTCTTTTAACTAAAAACTAATTATGATATTGTTGTGGACTTGTAGACTGCAATATAGCAAGAGACCAAGCTTGATAAGGAAATACTCTCTTCAATGGTGAGTAGAACATCCGAACCCTAGTAAAATAGTAGGAGTGTAAAGCTTGAAATAAAGGGAAATTTCTAAGTTATAAATGAACATGAAATTGAAGGATAATTCAAGCGTATAAATTATAGATTTTATGTGAACATAATCTTTGCAATCATGTAGTAGTTATGTGCATGTATGATTAACATTGTATATGATTGTGTGTATACATAGTAGTCCACCACATGCTTTTGAGAGAAATAGTTCTATAGATAAATATGATACTTGATGCTATGCATATATTTATGGCTACACATATATTAAGATAACACGATATGTTTGTTATCTTGAAAAGACTTGCATATTGATAATTTAGCTAGTAGTTACTGATGCATGTTAATGACTTCTATGATTTTGACATGTTGTAAAGTAGGAACTATGAAATTATTATGTTGTCATTGCTATATGAGTCCTTCACGTTGTTATTACATGAAGGACGTGATTATTGCATATTTGGAGGAAGAGACCGGGTTGAACCAGAGGTGACGGAAGGGGAGAATGCACTATAATGTATAGGAGGAAGGGACCGGGTTGAACCGGTTGTGATCGAAGGGGGATTATTGCGTTGAATAACGTATAAGAGGAAGGGACCGGGCTAAACCGGAGGAGAGCGAAGGGGGAGCCCAATGTTATGATTAACAAGTATGTTAATATGGTTAAGATAGAAATTACATGTTGAAATTATATATAAATCTTAAAACTAGACTCTGTAATAGTCGACGTCCAGGCATTTTCAACAGGGTTAGTCGACTAGCCCTTGGGGCTAAGTTGACTATAGATGGGATAAATTGATATTTAAGTCTCGGGACAACAACCTTAGTCGACCATATATAATAGGTTAGTCGACTAGCCTCAGTTACAGGAAATTAACAGAGAGTAGACATATTTTTTTAGCCATGATTAGTCGACTATAGATGGTGAATAATCGACTAGAGTCTATAGTAGTCGACTACACCAGAAAGAGTAGTCAACTAGAATTGGTTAAGTGACAAACAGAGAGCACCTATGTTTTTAATCCAGAGTTAGTTGACGACAGTTTAATTGTAAGTCGACTATTACCAAGTATAGTCGACTATACAAGATAGATTAGTCGACTAGGTAAGTTATTGGCAGCCAACAAAGAGTTAACACTTTTAATAAGAAGCGACTCCAGTCGACTATAGCTTCTATATAAGTCGACTTAAAGTGTAATTAGTTAACTATAAGTATGAGTAAGTCGACTAATCAGGACCTGTTATTGTGTTTTGGTCAGGACTTCAGTAAATACACAGAAATTTGAAAAAATGGTATAAAAATACAATTACTAACCTGATGATAAATTTCAAATAGACCTACATAATGGGCATGCATAGAATACTGTTTTACTCACTGAGCTGTCGAGCTTACTCTGTTTTTACTATCACCTTCAGGTTTGGACAAAGGTAAGGGATCCGCTTAATGGCAATACATGCGGGATAGATGTCAACGGAGACATTTTCACCTTTTAACATGTTCTTGTGATATGTATATTATTTTAGAAAACTATGCAAAATTTCTATTTGGATGTTGCCATGAACTTGTAAATATTAAAATGCTTGGTGCTGACTCAAATCCTATAGAATATTGTGCAATAGTAATGTATTGGACTATGTTTTCTTATGAGTTGTCAGATCAATATTTTGAAAAATGCCAAATCATTTTAAGATCATACATGCTATCAAAGTGGATAATGATGTAAAGTATAGATGAGTCTGATGTTAGCCCAATTGAAGTATTATATCGTGATGGGTCTTACGCTTCGATAATCTGTGATGATTGTAATCTGAATGGAAATTATTAACTGGGACCATTACAGTTGGTATCAAAGCTAAGGTTTATAGGTAGAAGGAGAAGGTTAAGTCAGAGGTAGGGGCAATAGAATTGTTAGGCTTATATGTATGGATATGTGATTGTAGTTAGGAACTGGGTTTTATGTGACGGAGTAACCGTGAGTCAAGCGGTAATTGATTATTTCCTCACATCAGAATCGAGGTGCCCGCACATTCCGATTCGGGTGAGTTGGCCGAAGGTGTGGGCTCTCAGTAACAGCTTCTAGTGGTATGGTACACTGGGACGAGGGAATGCATTAAATTATCTATTAAACCTATGTTATTCTAAAACATGAGACTTATGGGTAGACTAAGGATAAGTGTAAGTGCAAGTGTGTGTATATATATATTGCTTCTTTCTTATTATAGCAGTATGTTGAGAGTATTTTATGGGAATGAGATTGATATGACTCTTTGTTTGCATGTAGATGGGGACTCTGACATATATTGGCCAGTCTCTAGCTCGGGTAGTTCAAGTGTGAGTTGGGCAGTAGGTTCTATGGATTGGGGATATGAGTCTGATGAGACTGACCCAGAGGACATATTTGCAGCCCCAGACCACATAGACTATTAGGAGGTTGAGTTTCAGGTGTCTAATGAGGCTGAACTAGCCATTGATAATACGGAGAGTTCAGTTGGGGATTCACTTGAAGTAGTGGAGATGGAGGATACTAGTACAATAAAGGAAGAAACCCGAAGAGGATTCACTTATGGAGGTGTCTCTTGGGATGAAACATGGGAAGACGACATGGACCTCGATGATGATCTGGATGACTGTTGCTGAACAGGAGATGAATTACCGGTGGAAGACTCCGAGGAAGACATGGATGATAGTGAGGATAATAGCAGTACTAGCAGCGACTCGAGTGGGAGACTCTACCCTATGAAGGATGAACCTATGAACAATTACTTTTGATATGTATATGTACGTGTAAGCCTAGTGTGCTAGTTGATAGATATCTTAAGAGTTTGTTGTATGTGCCCTGGCACATCTTAAATGCATGCACATGGGTTAGTTTGGATATCCAAAGGGTAGATATATCAGTGTAATATCTTTGTATCCATTTTAGGATGTACATATAAATATATATATAGCAAGTTGCTTGTTTGCAAAGTGATAATGAGTATTGTATTAGAGTGTTTGCATGACACTAAAGTTTTATCTAAAATTGTTTCCATATATGTAAGGTATGTTGACTAGACGTCCCTATCTTATAGGAGGGACGCATGGATCTCAATCAACTACCACCCAATGAGTCTTTATCGCTCGGTATGTCACACTATAGTATGATGGGAGTGCACACCCCATAGACAACAATGAAGATACTAAAGTCCAGATATGAGGTCATGGAACTCCAGGGGCGATACCGGAGTGGCTCACTCAGTTAATGACAAGAGCAAATAATAATAACTCCCACCGAGCATTAGAATAATTTCAGAAAATGAAACCGCCTGTATTTGAAAGGGAGGTGGATCCCTTACAAGCTGAAGCATGACTTCTCCAGATAGAGAAGATCCTAGATGTAATGAGCTACACCGATGAGAAGAGAGTATTTTTCTCTTCCTTTATGTTTCAAAAAGAAGCAGAACTTTGGTGGAGGGAGGTGAAGAATAGTGTGAAAAGTACAAGAGAATCAATCACCTGGGAATTTTTAGTGAATAAATTCACTAAAAAATATATCCCAGAGACAGCCAGAGACAAGATGGTATCAGAATTCTTAGAATTACGACAAGACCTAATGAATGTGTCCCAATATGACCAGAAGTTTGCCCAATTATCTAGGTATGTTGATGCCTTGGTGAAGAGTGAAGCAGAAAGGACAAAGAGGTTTGTGAAGGGCCTGAGATTAGAAATTCGAGGCAGATTGATTCCTCTACAATTGAAGAATTATCTCAAAGCTATGGAAAGAGCCTTGGAGGTAGAAATGGATATGCAAGAGGGTCATGAAGGCTGGGTGAAGGAAATTCCTAACTCAAAGCGCCCCCTATGTCAAGGACCATCAATGACGGTGGCATGAGGATCCACTAGTAGCAAGGGATTTAGATTTAATGCCACTCTTCAAAGAGGAGGATGGGCAAGAGGCAAAGGAACATGGTTAAGAAACAAAGATACTTTCTCGAAAGTACAGGCTACCTCTGTGTCCCACCCAAGAATCTCGGAGGCCCCTTGGTGCCAGAAGTGCAGAGCAAACCATTTTGGAAACTACCTCCAAGATAGGGCTTGCTATAATTGTGGAGGAGTAGGGCATTTAAAGAAAAATTGCCTGACGAGGCGCGGAAGCCAAGAGCAGAGTAGGGAAAGTGGGAGGCCAACTACGAGAATGGACCCTCCCAGGGGGCCAACCAGTAACTTTATACTGCCCAGTAATGCTCCACGACCTGCTGCAACTCAGTCATCCGTCCAACAACCATGGGTTCAAGGAAGAACTTTTACATTAACCCATCGAGAAGCAATGGCCTCAAATGCAGTAGTGGAAGGTATGGTCTCCTTATCAGGACATATTGCCCATGCATTGTTTGATCCTGCATCCACTCATTCATTCATATCTAGTGCTTTTGCTTATAAATTGAATCAAGTATCAGAACCCCTAGGATTTCAATTGGTTGTATCCACACCCATATGGGTAAATATAATAACTAGCACTAGATATATGAATTGTGAAGTAATGATTGGGGAGATGAAAATATCTATTGATTTGATTAAGCTTTCTCTGGTGTTTTCGCAGCAAACAAAAGAAGTTTTTGGGCTTTATTTGAACAATCTATTTGGTGTTTTTGCTAGGGTTTGGAAAATCAAGAAGAGGTTTTTTATTGGGAAAGATTTTGATCCAACTTCTTCATCTCTATTTCTAGTTTTTCCCAAAAGATTTTCTTTGTGATTTTGATTTCCATTCCTTTGGTTTTCTCCACACTTAAGCAAAAATCTACTATCTCATTCTATAGAATCTTTGTGTGGGAAAAGAGATTGTTTTGTGGTTGTTGTTTAAATCACTAAGTTGTAAACCCAATCTTTGCTTTGTGCCATTTTCCTCATTGTGTTGAGGAGGTTGTGCTATTTGGGTTGTATCCCTCAAGTGGTGAGGTGATTCTTGTAAGCTTTGTGCAAATCCCTCAAGTTGTGAGGTGATTGTTTGTTTGGCTTGGAATTGTGCCTCAAGGAGGAGGTTGTGTTTGTAAGGAGAGGAGTTGGGTACTCCTTGTATTGTGATTGCCCCAAATCCTCAGTGGAGGTTCCCTTTGTGGGAGTCCTTTATGGACAAGCTAGTGGACTTAAAATCCTTCTGGGTGAAGGCGGGGATGTAGAGCTGGGTGCTCGAACCTCGAAACATATCCTATTGTTTGCGCTTGATCCATTGGCTCTCTCTCTCTCTCTTTACATTGTGCCTTGCATCATTCTATATTCTGCATTCATATTTATATGCTTGGCCTGGTTGTGTGCTTCTCTCATTGCACTTGAGTGTTGGATTGCAATTAGTTTTGAAATTCTGCATTAAGTTCATTAGATTAGCATAATCACCTATTCACCCCCCTCTAGGTGATTTTCAACTCTCTCTCCCTCTCATTCCCTAAAAAAACTTACCTTACTTCCTTTATACGAGAAAAGGGCTTTCTTTACCTATTTTCCCTCCTCCAAAAACTAATAGAATAAGGTATAATGGTGACCTACCATCACTATAAAAAGGAAATCCTTGAAGATAAGGTTGATCTAGGACTTGCGAGTTAGGAGGGCGATATTGGTTGAAAGATAAGCAAAACTTTAATATTTCCACCCCTCTTATGCTCTTTTAACTAAGAATTAATTATGATATTATTGTGGACTTCTAGACTCCAATATAGCGGGAGACCAAGCTTGATAAGGAAATACTTTCTTCAATGGTGAGTAGAACATCCGAACTCTAGTAAAATAGTAGGAGTGTAAAGCTTGAAAAAAAGGGGAATTTCTAAGTTATAAATGAACATGAAATTGAAGGATAATTCATACGTATAAATTATAGATTTTATGTGTACATAATCTTTGCAATCATTTAGTAGTTATGTTCATGTATGTTTAACATTGTATATGATTGTGTGTATACATTGTAGTTTACCACATGCTTTTGAGAGAAATAGTTCTATGGATAAATATGATACTTGATGCTTTGCATATATTTATGGCTACGCATATATTAAGATAACATGATATGTGGTTATCTTGAAAAGACTTGCATATTGATAATTTAGCTAGTAGTTACTCATGCATGTTAATGACTTCCATGATATTGACATGTTGTAAAGTAGAAACTATGAAATTAATATATTGTCATTGCTCTATAAGTCCTTGCATGTTGTTATTACATGAAGGACGTGATTATTGCATATTTAGAGGAAGAGACCGGGTTGAGCTGGAGGTGACCGAAGGGGAGAATAAGTGGTAATGTATAGTAGGAAGGGACCGGGTTGAACTGGTGGTGATCTAAAGGGGAATTATTGCGTTGAATAACGTATAGGAGGAAGGGACCGGGTGATCGGGGTAAAACCGCACACAAAAAGTATATGTTTTGAAAGTGATATTTAAAGTGTGTGTGCTTTGGCTTCCTCGATACTTCCGTTATTGCATAGAGGCTAAAACGAGTCGAATCCACAAGGACGGGAGGCGATAGAAGCTTTACCGGTTGATTCACGTCTTTGTTAAAAAGTTCTTCTAAGTTTTAAAGAATCAAAAGAAAAGAAAAGAAAGAATGGAAAGAGAAGTGTACGGTGAAAACAAGGAAGTGGGAAACATAGAAAAGAATGGTTTTTGTAGTTTTGTTTGTATGTCTAAAACAAAGTGAAAAAGAAAGAAAACTCATGGCTACTAACTACTAATGACTCCACCAACACGCTAACCTCTTAGTGATAGTTGCCTCACATGTATCATTGGCCAACACTAGTCCTTGGTTCAAGAGCTACTCAAAGCATGACCCATATGTAACTCAACACAACCCAACTCAACACAACAAGTACAAGCTACACTTAAACCATCAATACTATAGGAAAGTAAGCATGGAGTAAAGTAATGTTAGCTTGTTAGTGGTTAGGAAATTAGAGTGTTAGATCCATCATCATGAGCCATCAATGGCTCTTGCAAGAGCAAGGACAAACCGAGGCTATTAGATTCATGTGGATTATCATAAAAGAAGTTAGACTAGTTGGTGGTTGGTAGTTAGTTCCATGAGAGAAAAGTTAGCTACACATGTAAAAGAGATTTAGAGAGAAGAAAACATAGAGAGGTAAAGAGAGCACCTTTCATAGATAGTCACCTTCTATTACAAGCACTCTTGCATTCCAAGCATGTGCCACTCTCTTTCTCTATTACATGAACTACAAAATAGAAAATACAATGGAGGAAGAAGATTAACCTAAACTAAACTACCCTAAATTACAACATAGAATAAAACTACTCCTAACTCTGTATATCCCCTTTCTGAAAACCCCAGGGGGGTTGATTGGTCGCTAATATTGCATATTTAATATCATATTTCCATACTTATTTTAGAATAAAACTTTGTATTGTCTTAATTAATTGCTTAATTTATTTGCAGGCCCATTCTTTAAGGAGATGAAGAGAAATGAGCCCAAAGCCCACCAAAATTCTGAATTAAATCAGAGTTAATTCACACTCAATAAATCAGGACAAAATCAAGAGGTTGAAAACTGGTTGAGAAGAATCCTCTCAGAATCGATCGGTTGAAGCAAAGATTAACGGAAGCAAGTTTGGTTCACATTCTGACTGGATACATTTTAGTATTCGAATCATAACGTTCGCTACAAAATCTCAATTCTGATGATTCAAGATGATCCATAAAGAAGACTGACAGAGCTACAACTCTTATGTTGATCATTATTTCTAATTCTATCATTTGATAAGTGATATTCAGCAATCAATACGCCAACAAACTGCAGATCAGAACTGAATATCCACCTCAAATCAAGTTTGAAGATAAGGGGAGTTCAAAAATTGCCAGATTTACTTATCTTCATACTCCTCTACCCTCTCCATTTCTCCTATAAATACCTGCACTCAAAGGCAAAAGGGACGGCCAAGGCAGATTAGGATTTAGCCTAGTTTTAATTCTTTGTAGTTTAGGTTTTTCTTTTCTTCGTATGTAATTTGTATGTAAATTAGGGTAGAAGAAGATTCATGTAAGTAAGAGAGAGGGGCTAATGTTGAGAGTGACACCGACGATGTACCCTGCTCCTTTCTTTCATTATCTCAGCAAGTAATAAAGGTAAATGCTTTGTTTGTTTTCTATTCTGCTTTACTTTACATTTGTTTTGCTTTCGTCTTCCTCTTCTACTTTACCTTGGTTGTTGTTGTTGAGTGTATAAGTGAATTCCAAAGCAAGTATAACTAAGCTACGTGAGAGCCAGTGATAGTTCATGAAGACGTTCTCCTCTTCCAAGCTCTGCATCACTTCGTTCTTCTTATGCTTGACGATATAATGTGCACGGGGACGGAGCTCGAGTTTATGATCTATGCGTTGAACGCCTCCGAAGCAAAAAGGTAGAACTTCCAAAATGTTTCCAAGTAAGTCATCAATCAACCTAGGTAAGTATCTCTTCACTTTTCTTTCTTTCTTTTCTTTCTTAGTTTAGATCACCAACCACTTCTTCCAAATCGTTTTCATTCTTCTTTCCACTTCATTGTACATAGTCGCTTTTCATCATTTTCTGTTTTTCCACCTTCTTCATCTCTCGCTTTCTTCTTAACTTTAACCATTAACTTTCTTTTTTCTTTTTATAACTTAAAAACAGAGAAGAACCTTCGCTTTTATTCTTAACGATTTCAATAAAGAACCGTAAAGCTTCCATCGCAAACCCTCCTTGTGGATCACGACCCGCATAGCCACTTGCTATAGCGGAAGAATTGTGCACTTGCACATTTCATTCTTAAGCTCTATAATCTCGTATTTTTGTGTGCAGGTTTAGCATAAATCAAATTTTGGCGCCGTTGCCGGGGAGGGTAAAACGGTTTTTATTGAAATCTGAATTTTTATTGCAATTTTTTTAGAACTAAACGAATTTTCTTCTCTGTTGTAGGTTACAGGGCAATAAAAGCAGGAAATTAATATTGCTGTGACATACAAGTGGCCTTGGGCCTCTGCTATAGAAAGCAGAGACCCATTGCCCTCTGAATTGCCGCGTTTCCACGGCAAAAAACGCGGATCCGCGGCAAGGAAGAGCTGACTACTAACAGCTTTTTGCAGGGCTGCTTAGTTTACAAATTCTAGTTTGCTGCAATTATTTATTTCTTATATGCCATCACAAAAACCTGCTAATAATCAACAGTAAAACATTTGTTGCAAAAGTTAAAAAATTGATTAGACGTTTGGATTTTAGGCACGCGTTTTTTTCAATTCATTTATTTTTACTGTTGAAGAGTGCTGGAGCAAGGTATGTTTGCATTGCATCTTGAATAGGACTATCTCTTGGTTGATTTATATCGCTTAGAGTGCATCTTATTTATCTTGTGCACTTGCACAAAATTATTTTAAGGGCAATAACCCCTAACAAGATAAGGTGGGGATTTAATCACCCTTCCTTAGCCCAAAAATCAGATTCCAAGTACTCACTAACCCAAGTCTAACTAAAATTGAGTAGACATTGGCCCTAGGGACATCTCGGACTCAATTAGGAGATTATCCTAAGGGGAAAAATGTTGGAATCTAACTCCTGCAAAATCAGTGTCTAGGAAAGGGATTGAGGGCCGAAAGCCCGAAGGTTAGTGGTTATTTAATTAAGGAACGTCTTTAATAGAAAACCTCCCACCAACCTTGCCCTGACCTGGCTGATTAGCTTGTGATTAAAGTCTACATTAGACATCCCGTGGACAGTCTAACCAGTTAGGAGTCGTCTAGGTCCTAAGTCTACCCTAACTTAGGCTAGAATTTTTCTTTTTTATTTGTTTATTTGTTTGTTTTTCTTTGTTTGTATTCTATTGTGTGATATGGACTATAATAATAATTTTTTCAACTACAATAATAATCAATATTACACACCGACTTCATTTTCGGATATTACCAACCCGGCATATCATAACTTTGACCAACCTAGTGTGCCTGATTGGTCTTATCCGAATCAATATGACCCATACCCCCCATCTAATAACTATAATTTCCATAATGATTTCAACTCTTCACCGAGTCAGTGGGGATTCACCTCCCCCGAGCATAATTTCCAACCACCTTGCCCTCCTTCTCCACCCAGTCCACATTATGTTCAAGATTCATACTCAGTTCCACCCGTCCAAAATAGGAAACTATCAATTATGGAAATGAGTATGCATGAGTCCAAAAACAAATCCCAAAATCTGATGGACTCACAATTTCACTACCACTTCCAAGACAATTCTTCATCTTTTCAACAAAACAATGAACCTATCAACTATGAAAAGATGCTTGAAGCCATGACTCAGGCTCAAAACACTCGTAATCGTGACATAGATATGATGGTCGAATCTCTACGTTCCCACCGTCCTGATGTCACTAACTATTCTGTTAGAGCTGAAGAGTCATGTAGTTTTGAAAATCAAGATTCCATTTCAGAACAACCATGTGAACTTACCCAAACTCCAAATGATATTGATAGTTTGGCCAGTTTTCCTTTTCCTGAAATAGAACTTGAAAATGATTATGATCCTAAACCCCAACTTAGTGATTCAATTCCATTTCCTGATTCGATTATGACTCCGGTATCTTCACCTGACTTCAATCTTTTCCCGGAGTCAACATTGGATCCTGTGCAATTCATAAAGAAATTGAATCACCCATCTTTGAGGATCATGTTGAACTTGACCAACTTTACAATTTTGAAAATCCCATGGATAAATTGGCAAGTTCTCAATTTTTTGATATTGAACTCAATGAGATATGTGACCTAGATTCTCAAATCTGTGATCCAGTTCAACTTTCAGAATCAATATTGACTCCTGTTGTGTTACCAAACTTGAGTAATATTTTAGAGTCAGTTTCGATTCCTCCACCTAGCATTCCTGAACTGGAATCACCCACATTAAGTCACATTCCATTGTTAGAAAATACCTGTGGACTAGAGTTTCAACTTCTTGACTTGGACCCGCTTCTTGAACCAATTTCGACTCCTGAACCGTTACTTGACTTAAGTCACCTTCCTGATTCGGTATTAGTTCATATCCTTCATGAGTCCAAGTCAACCGTTCTATCATTTCACACTCCATTCTTGGACGAGGTGGTTGACAAATTTGACTCCGAAAGTAGTTATGGAATATGGAAATTAGATGGGGTTAAATACTTAATAAAAATCCTTCATGGATATATCTTTTTAATGGGTTATATTAAAGATAGTGCTAGTGGGTTCCTTCGAGACCCAAGAAAAGTTGATTGGGCCGCGTTTCGTGGACCAATCAGACCACCACCGGAACCACCACCTTAAGGTAACACTTTCCTTCCTTGTCGTCTTTTTCATGCATCTATGCATTAATTCATACATTGAGGACAATGCATGAGATAGGTGTGGGGGAGGGTCTAACATAACTTTTCTTTTTCTTTAAAATATAAAAAAAATATTAACATTTTTCTTTACATTTAAAAACTTTTTGAAAAATAGAAACAATATTTTGACTTATTTTTGTAAGAAATTAAGTTAATTTTAAGGAATAGGAAAATCCAAATTAGGATTTCTTATACTTGGAAAAAATAAGATTATTTGTTTGATTTTTAGGGTTAGGAAGAAAATTTGTCAAAGTAATTTGGTCTTGATCTTTACCTTGATGAAATATGCACACTTCATACACTTACACACTTAGGGTTCAAAACAAAGATTCTTATGCCTTATATAAAAAAAAAAAGATAAACAAATCTAATTATTGATTAGCTAGGTGCTGCGGCCTAAGAAAGCCTTAGTATTTATGCAAAAGATAATTAGATGAGTTTGAGAAAAAAATAAGTCTAATTATTGATTAGCTAGGTGCTTTGGCCTAAGCAAGCCTTAGTATTTATGCGAAAGATGATTAGATAAGTTTGAAAAGAAAAATCCTCTGATTAAGCTGGGTATTTGTGCCTAATAAAGCACAAGTATTCACGCCTAAAAGAGGTTCATATAATAAAATCCTTAGTTTTGTGGCCTTGTTTGCTCGAGTCCTTAAGTCATAGGGGTGTCTTCTCACCCGGTGCCCTAAGACCGTTTGGTTTGGGAGTCATCGATTAGAGGCTCGTTATATGGGCAGATTAGAAAGCCTAATAAAACTAAGGAATAATACCACCAAAAAAAATTATATATATATAAATAAATAAGGCATAAGAGTTAGAGTAAATGAACCCTTAGTCAAAATTTTCATAATCACAAGTGCATATGACTTAGGGTAAAGTAATAGACTAGATGAGAAGTAAAATTTGACTCCTTACTTTAATTGATAACAAATTTTTTAATAGAGACTAAGTTTAGGGATGAAAAATTCGGTTTTTCTATAACTTATAGATTGCTTAGATCTTACAATCATATTTCAAATATTTTTCTCTTTCAAAATGCTTTTCGAAAATACGAACTCTTTATTTCTCTTTCTTTATGGATTTTGTCGGTGTAATCCGCTGAAAACCCTCACGAGACAAAACTCATCCTCTAGGGGGAACCTAGAGGTTTAACGGCTTGTTGCACATGCTCAGTGCAATCGCGCGACCTGTGAAAGTGGTCTAATAATCCTTAGTATAGTTTAGTTATTTTGCTCGAGGACGAGCAAAAGATAGGTATGGGGGTGTGATTGGTCTCTAATATTGCATATTTAATATCATATTTCCATACTTATTTTAGAATAAAACTTTGCATTGTCTTAATTAATTGCTTAATTTATTTGCAGGCCCATTCTTTAAGGAGATGAAGAGAAATTAGCCCAAAGCCCACCAAAATTCTGAATTAAATCAGAGTTAATTCACACTCAATAAATCAGGGCAAAATCAAGAGGTTGAAAACTGGTTGAGAAGAATCCTCTCAGAATCGATCGGTTGAAGCAAAGATTAACGGAAGCAAGTTTGGTTCAGATTCTGACTGGATACATTTTAGTATTCAAATCATAACTTTTGCTACAAAATCTTAATTCTAATGATTCAAGATGATCCAGAAAGCAGACTGACAGAGCTACAACTCTTATGTTGATCATTATTTCTAATTCTATCATTTGATAAGTGATATTCAGCAATCAATACACTAAGAAACTGAAGATCAGAACTGAATATCCACCTCAAATCAAGTTTGAAGATAAGGGGAGTTCAAAAATTGCCAGATTTACTTATCTTCATACTCCTCTACCCTCTCCATTTCTCCTATAAATACCTGCGCTCAAAGGCAAAAGGGACGGCCAAGGCAGATTAGGATTTAGCCTAGTTTTAATTCTTTGTAGTTTAGGTTTTTCTTTTCTTCGTATGTAATTTGTATGTAACTTAGGGTAGAAGAAGATTCATGTAAGTAAGAGAGAGGGGCTGATGTTGAGAGTGACACCGACGATGTACCCTACTCCTTTCTTTCATTGTCTCAGCAAGTAATAAAGGTAAATGCTTTGTTTGTTTTCTATTCTGCTTTACTTTACATTTGTTTTGCTTTCATCTTCCTCTTCTCTTTACCTTGGTTGTTGTTGTTGAGTGTACAAGTGAATTCCAAAGCAAGTATTACTAAGCTACGTGAGAGCCAGTGATAGTTCATGAAGACGTTCTCCTCTTTCAAGCTCCGCATCACTTCGTTCTTCTTATGCTTGACGATATAATGTGCATGGGGACCGAGCTCGAGTTTATGACCTATGCGTTGAACGCCTCCGAAGAAAAAGGTAGAACTTGCAAAAATGTTTCCAAGTAAGTCATCAATCAACCTAGGTAAGTATCTCTTCACTTTTCTTTCTTTCTTTTCTTTCTTAGTTTAGATCACCAACCACTTCTTCCAAATCGTTTTCATTCTTCTTTCCACTTCATTGTACATAGTCGCTTTTCATCGTTTTCTATTTTTCCACCTTCTTCATCTCTCACTTTCTTCTTAACTTTAACCATTAACTTTCTTTTTTCTTTTTTATAACTTAAAAACAGAGAAGAACCTTCGCTTTTATTCTTAACGATTTCAATAAAGAACCGTAAAGCTTCCATCGCAAACCCTCCTTGTGGATCACGACCCGCATAGCCACTTGCTATAGCGGAAGAATTGAGCACTTGCACATTTCATTCTTAAGTTCTATAATCTCGTATTTTTGTGTGCAGGTTTAGCATCAATCAGGGGTATTTATAGGCACCAGGAAAGAGGGGGGCCAGCTAGAAATAGCTGGCCAGAAGCGTGGGCGCAGCCGTGCCCACATGGCCGCGGAAACGCAGCTCTAGCCGCATTTCCGCGGCCATGTGATGGCCGCGCGCGGTCCCGTCTGTCCCCTGTCAGGTTCTGAGCCCGGTTTTGGTTTTGCAGCCCCTGGTTTTGACGAATCATCTCCTATAGGTCAATGACTATTCATGTAGGCCTTTAATCACCCATTAAATGGTGATTTAGGGTTTTCTTCTTCATTGGACACCATGAAACTAGGATCAAGTAAGCAAGGTATTATTAGCAGAATTTATTATCAAATAAATGTGAGAATGTGATGAAAATTATGCAAAATTAGAGACTAATCACACCCCCACACTTATCTTTTGCTCACCCCGAGAAAAAATAAAAACTAAGAAAATTATTACACCACTTTCGCAGGTGAGGCGATTGTACTGAGCATGTGCAATAAGCCGTTAAACCTCTAAGTTTCCCCTAGAGGAGGAGTTTTGTCTCCTGAGGATTTTCTACGGATTACACCCACAAAATCCATAAAGAAAGAAATCAAATGTTAGTATTTTGAAAATGCTTTTTGAAATACAGAAAAGTGTTTTAAGTATTGTAATGAAAATATAAGTGATCCAAGGTCAGAAGTTAACCAGAAATTGTTCTTTCTTAAACTAAGTCAAAATGCAAAAAATCTTGTCATAAATTAAATGTAAGAGCTTAAAATTGAATTTACTCTTTGATCCTTCATAAAATTCTTAGAAAAATATGCACTTTGTGAACTGTGAAGATTTTTGGGATATCGACTCTGACTTTCATGCCATTTACTTATATTATTATATATATATTTTTATTTTTATTTCTATTTTTTTCTTCCCTTAGTTTTCTTAGGCTTTCTTATTTACCCGGGTAGTGAGCCTTTAGTCGGTGACTCCCAAACCAGATAATCTTAGGGCACCAGATGAGAAAACATCCCTCGGACTTAATGACTCGAGTAAATAAGGCCACAAAACTAAAGGGGTTATTTTATTTTTTTATCCACCATTTTAGGTGTGAATAATCATGCTTCCTGAGACATAATTACCCAACTTCAATAAGTGATTTTTATTTATCATAATTTATTTTTATTTTTATTTTTATTTATTTTTTTAATATCTATTTTTTTAATGACATTTTCAGTCTTTGTTTTAATCCCAAAAATTGTATAAGTGTGGAGTGCATAAATCTAAGGCAAAAAAATTCAAGATCAAATTATCTTTTCAATTTTAGTTTCTTATCCTAAAATTTAAACAAGATCTATTATTTTGACTTGGTTTAAAATTTCATAATTTTAGGTCTTCCTAATTCTTAAGATAATCTTAGTTTTCTTTAAAAATGGATCAAAACTATTTCCCTTTCTTCAAAAAGTTTTGTAAAAAGAAAAGTTTTTATAAAAGAGATATTTTTTTAAGTAAAAAGAAGTGTAAAAGAAAGAAAATATAAAACTAACTATGTTAGTAAACCCACCCCCACACTTATCTCATGCATGGTCCTCAATGCATCGTGAATGTGTAAATACATGAAACAAATGGAGAGGGAAGGAGATTACCTCAAGGGGGTGGCTCTGGTGGTGGTTTGATTGGGCCAAGCGTTGCGACCCAATCAAGATATCGTGGATCGTCTAGAAATCCACCAAGGACCACTCTAATATGACCCCAGAAAAGAATGATGGATTGAATGATCTTATTGAAAAATTTATCCCCATCTAATTTCCAATTGTCAAAAATAATTACTGAGTCATTTTTGTCAACATTCTTGTCCAACAATGAAGTGTGATTTTGGGAGATGATCAATTTAGACTCAAATGGAACAGGAGTAAAAACCGATACCGACTCAGGAATTTGACTTAGATCAAGTCGAGAGTCAACAATGAGAGTCGAAATTGGTCCAAAAATAGGGTCCAAACTAAAGAATTGATGTTCACACTCGTTCCCCATTAATGAAGTGTGATCGTGAGAGATTGGTGATTCCATTTCACGGTGTACTGGTACAGGATTCAATGTTGACTCCGGAATAGAGAAAAAATCTGGTAAAGATACCGGGGTCATTATTGAATCAAAAAGTGAAATGGAATCACTAACATGAGGTTCAGGATCACTTTCAAGTTCAAGTTCAATTTCAGGAAAATGATAACTTGCTAAAATGTCAAGGTGGTTCTTAAAATTATGTGCAAGTTCAGGTTGGTATGATGAAATTGAAGCTGGATTTTCAAAATGACATGATTCTTGGGTCCAATCAGTAGAGCTAGGGATATAAGGATCGGTCAAAAGTTGACAAGGAAGACTTTCCTCGCTCTCATTGATCAATTCGCTCATAAGTAAGTCTAACCTACTAATAGGCTGGGTAACCGAATTTGGATTTGGAATCCTGTCTTCCATACTCTTGGTAATTGAGTCTTCTTGAAAATATGAGTATGGAAGTCGATTTTGAAAATTATGGTCAAATTGTGAGTCCATCAGATTTTGTGATTGCTGCTCGGACTCACGCAAGGGTTCCATGCTCAAGTCCAGTATTGATAGTTGTTCATTTTGAATTGGTGAGACTGGAAAAGATGAGGACTCTTGAAAATTTGGTTGAGATGACGAGTCCAACATGTTTTGCATTCTATCACAAAAAATTTCCAAACGCTTTTCTAGCTCAGATTCTTCTTCAATTGGATGCTTTAGAAAAGGAGAATGTGGAGTTTGATATGGGAAGGATTTTGAATGGAGCAAATTTTGCATTTGTTGTAGGGACTCTTCCATACTCCTTCCAATGATGATTTTTCTTCAATTGGTGGTTCAGGAAAAGGAGTATATGAATCAAAATTGGAAAATGAATATTGTGGAAATTGTGGACAAGATGATTGAAAATTTGACTCGGGGTAAGTGAATCCCCATGAACTCTGTGAAGAGATGAAATTATTTTGAAAATTATGATCATATGGTTGGGGATATGGGTCATATTGATTCGGATAATCCCAACCTGGCATAAATGGTTAGTTCATGTGGTACATAGCTGGGTTAGAGTTATCCGAGTCAAATGAGGTCGGAGTGAAATATGGATTTATATCATGATTGAAAGAATTATTGTTGTTAAAATCCATTTCACAGTTTACAAAAAAGAAAAAAATTGAACAAACAAACAAACAAACAAAGAAAAAGAAAAAGAAACCAAGCCTATGCTAGGGTTGACTTAGACCTAGACGACTCGTAACTGGTTAGACTGTCCACGGGGGATCTATTGTCGGAAGCTGACCACAAGTTAATCGGCCAGGTAGGGGCAAGATCAGTGGGAGGTATCCGTGCTGGAGCAACGGGCCTAATTATTCCAACCACTGTTCTTCGAGGTTTCGCCTCTCAATCCCCAACCTTAGACACCGATTTGACAAGAGTCAACTTCTAACAACTTCTCTCTTAGATCAATCTCCTAAATGAGTCCGAGATGTCCGTAGGGGCAAACGTCTAGCAAGTTTTATTTAGGCTTGGGTTGTGTAAGTGGGGAGGTGATTTTTGAGCCAAGGGAGGGTAATAATTTCCCCACCTTATGTTGTTTTAGATTTTGCCCTTAAGTTAAATTTGTGCAAGTGTGCAATATAGATAAGATGAACACAAAAGAGCGAGTAAATCACTGAAGTGTTTGTCCTAACTATATGCTATGCAATATGTACACCTCCTATCAATATCACAACAACACAAGAATAAAATATAGTATATTGGAATGAAAATTGACATGGAAATGTCTAAATCGTTTTAAAGCATCCAATTATCGTATTTTAATTCTTAAAATTATTTACAGTGTACAAGTAATATAAACAAAAATTAGCAGAGTATATGAATGTAAAAGTTACCCGAACACACTTGAGCAAGTGTGGACTTCTGCAATGCTAAAATTTAACCTGCACACCAAAAACAAAGAAGAAAAGTTAACAAACTTGTGAAATCAAACCGTTCCCATCCCCGACAACGGCGCCAAAATTTGATCGGGGTAAAACCGCGCGCAAAAAGTATATGTTTTGAAAGTGATATTTAAAGTGTGTGTGCTTTGGCTTCCTCGATACTTCCGTTATAGCATAGAGGCTAAAACGAGTCGAATCCACACGGACGGGAGGCGATAGAATCTTTACCGGTTGATTCACGTGTTTGTTAAAAAGTTCTTCTAAGTTTTAAAGAATCAAAGGAAAAGAAAAGAAAGAATGGAAAGAGAAGTGTACGGTGAAAACAAGGAAGTGGGAAACATAGAAAAGAATGGTTTTTGTAGTTTTGTTTGTATGTCTAAAACAAAGTGAAAAAAAAAAGAAAACTCATGGCTACTAACTACTAATGACTCCACCAACACGCTAACCTCTTAGCGATAGTTACCTCACATGTATTATTGGCCATCACTAGTCCTTGATTCAAGAGCTACTCAAAGCATGACCCATATGTAACTCATCACAACCCAACTCAACACAACAAGTACAAGATACACTTAAATCATCAATACTATAGGAAAGTATGCATGGAGTAAAGTAATGTTAGCTTGTTAGTGGTTAGGAAATTAGAGTGTTAGATCCATCATCATGAGCCATCAATGGCTCTTGCAAGAGCAAGGCCAAACCGAGGCTATTAGATTCATGTGGATTATCATAAAAGAAGTTAGACTAGTTGGTGGTTAGTAGTTAGTGCCATGAGAGAAAAGTTAGCTACACATGTAAAAGAGATTTAGAGAGAAGAAAACATAGAGAGGTAAAGAGAGCACCTTCCATAGATTGTCACCTTCTATTACAAGCACTCTTGCATTCCAAGCATGTACCACTCTCTTTCCCTATTACAAGATCTACAAAATGGAAAATACAATGGAGGAAGAAAAACTAACCTAAACTAAACTACCCTAAATTACAACATGGAATAAAAACTACTCCTAACTCTGTATATCCCCTTTATGAAAACCCCAGGGGGGTATTTATAGGCACCAGGAAAGAGGGCGGCCAGCTGGAAACAGCTGGCCAGAAGCACGGGCGCAGCTGCGTCCACTCTGGCCGCGTTTCCACGGCCATGTGATGGCTGCGCACGCAGCGCTTCGAGCCGCGCGCGATCCCGTCTGTCCCCTGTCAGGTTCTGAGCCCGGTTTTAGTTTTGCAGCCCCTGGTTTTGACGAATCAGCTCCTATAGGTCAATGACTATTCATGTAGGCCTTTAATCACCCATTAAATGGTGATTTAGGGTCTTCTTCTTCATTGCACACCATGAACCTAGGATCAAGTAAGCAAGGTATTATTAGCAGAATTTATTATCAAATAAATGTGAGAATGTGATGAAAATTATGCAAAATTAGAGACTAATCACCGGGCTAAACCGGAGGAGACCGAAGGGGGAGCCCAATGTTATGATTAACAAGTATGTTAATGTGGCTAAGATAGAAATTACATGTTGAAATTATATATAAATCTTAAAACTAGGCTATGTAATAGTCGACTTATCCAGGCATTTTCAATAGGGTTAGTCGACTAGCCCTTGGGACTAAGTCAACTATAGATGGGAAAAATTGATATGTAAGTCTCGAGACAACAACCTTAGTCGACCATATATAAGTGGTTAGTCGACTAACCTCAGTTACAGGAAATAAACAGAGAGTAGACATCTTCTTTTGGCCATGATTAGTCAATTATCGATGGTGAATAGTCGACTAGAGTCTGTAGTAGTTGACTACACCAGAAAGGGTAGTCGACTAGAATTGGTTAAGTGACAAACAGAGAGCACCTATGTTTTTGATCCAGAATTACTCGACTATAATTTAATTGTAAGTCGACTATTACCAAGTATAATTGACTATACCAGATAAATTAGTCGACTAGGTAAGTTATAGGCAGCCAATAGAGAGTTAACACCTTTAATAAGATGAGACCCCAGTCGACTATAGCTTCTGTATCAGTCAACTTAAAGTGTAATTAGTCGACTATAGGTATAAGTAAGTCAAATCAGGACTTATTACTGTGTTTTGGTCAGGACTTCAGTAAATACCCAAAAATGTGTAAAAATGGTATAAAAATATAATTGCTAACCTAATGATAAATTCCAAATAGACCTACATAATGGACATGCATATAAATACTGTTTTACTCACTGAGCTGTCGAGCTCACTCTGTTTTTACTATCACTTTCAAGTTTGGACAAAGGCAAGGGACCCGTTTAATGGCAATACATGCGGGATAGATGTCAACAGAGACATTTTCACCTTTTAGCATGTTCTTGTGATATGTATATTGTTTTAGAAAACTATACAAAATTTCTATTTGGATGTTGCTATGAAATTGTAAATATTAAAATGCTTGGTACTAGACTCAAATCCTGTAGAATATTGTAGAATAGTAATGTATTAGACTATGTTTTCTTATGAGTAGTCAGATCAATGTTTTGAAAAATGCCAAATCATGTTAAGATCATACATGCTATCAAAGTGGATAATGATGTAAAGTATAGATGAGTCTGATGTTAGCCGAAATGAAGTATTATATCATGATGGGTCCCACGCTTGGATAATCTGTGATGATTGTAATCTGAATGGAAATTATTAACTGGGACCGTTACAACGACTGTTATGTCTTGGTTACAATAAAGAGGGATATCCTATCTTGGACATCATTTGCAAGAATTGCTTGTTATAATTGCCACTATCTTGTAAGCTTTGATTTCAGGTCATTAGTAATGAATAAAAAATAACAACTAGTAAATATTGTTGGCCCAAGGTTACAATCACCCTTGTTTAAGTGTATTTTGATGATTACAAAACATATTAGTTATTTGTACTAATAACATTTGTTGTTTAAGTGTGTTTCAGGTTTATTATCATACTAGAAGTACTCTCACTCAAATAAAAAGTTTTTGGACTCAAATACAAGCTTTTGGACTCAAGACATTTCAATTTGGGCTCAAGTTGCAATATTGAAGATCATATGAAGAAGCCAATTGAAGACCTTGAAGTCTTTTAGAGTTTGTAAGTTTTAGAATGTTAAAGTTTGAATGTAGGAAATTTGGCTCTAGGATTTGCACACACATTTGTTTCAAAATATTTCCTATGTTTTGAAAAAGATTATTTCTAAGTTTTATGCCTTAGTTTATATATACATGTACCAAAGCCTTATACCTTGAAAATCTTGTTTAAAACATGTGTATAAACTATTTTCCGCATAATACTTAGCTATATGTTATAAACCATTTTTCTGCAAACTATTTCCCAAAAATTTCCAACTCAAAACAGCCCAGTTTTTTGTGTTTCAGGCAACATCGGTCGACCGGCCCGGTCGACAGGCGCTGTGTCAGGACATGCACTGTTTGTGCATGTCTGTCGGTCGACCGGACCGGTCGACCGGCGGAGAGCTTCTGCTCTCGGGAAATTTCGGTCGACCGGATCGGTCGACCGGAAGAAGGAAACTGTGTTTCCTCCTTTTTGGTCGGTAGACCGGACCGGTCGACCGGGAGCCAACGGCTAGTTCCAGCTAGGCTGGCGGTCGACCGGACCGGTCGGCCGACAGGCCTGCAAATTGCCAACGGCTCTTTCCTCTTTGGGATTTTCTGAAAAACTGTTTTCTTTTTCTGTTTTAGCAGATTTTTGGAGAGTTGTTGGGGAGCTTTTGCAGGTTGTTTTAGGTAAAAAGAAAATATTTTTAACTTATTTTCAACCCTATAAATAGAGGAGAAACCTCTCCTTCATACTACCAAGAAAATACCTCAAGTTTTGTTATTTTTCAAAAGAGAAAAGAAAATTGTTTAAGCTTTCAATTCATACTCATTTCAAGCTTGTTTTTCAGTTGTGTTTGATTTTCTATATCACTCTACAACTAAAGTTTTTCTCACCACACTTCATAGAGCCAAAAATCCTATACTCAATCTATAGTGAAGTTGTAATTGAAGTGAGAGTGTTTGTAAAAGAGTTTGAGAAATAGTGTAGTGATCAAGTTGTGATCACTTGTTCTTGTAATTCATTCTTGTGGAGCAACCTCTTCGGTAGAGGTCCTTTGTACTCGGTGGAGCTCGGTGCTCGGTCTTCGGTAGACCCAATTGTAAAGGCATCCTCGGTGGATAGTGGAAACCCTTCACGGAGGTGAAGGCGGGGACTAGAGCAAGTGTGCTCGAACCTCGAAACAAATCATCTTGTTTGCGATTGCCTTTGCGTTATTCTTGCTTTCAATTTCTCTTATATTGTCTTGAATTATTTGCTTGTGAACTAACCCTCTACTTGTGCAATCTTGTATTGTTTACTTTACTTGCTATACTTGTTGTATTGTGTGCATTTCATTCTCATCATCATACTTGGAATTGTTCGATCACACCTCAATACAACACGGTTGCATTGCGCACCTCTAACCCATTTTAAGGGGAATTGGGAGGACGGAGTTCAGAACCTTTAAGGGGTATTCGGATCCTAGTCGTGTTTTTGAGAGATCGTTGCATCACTCACTTAACTAAAATTAAAAAGAGCATTACATTAGCATTTACACCTATTCACCCCCCCTCTAGGTGTTTTTCAATTGGTATCAGAGCTTGGACTCTAGGATTTGGTTTAACAACCTTAGAGAAGATCCACATTTGCTAATCATTTCATTCACATTCATTTAGTAAAAATGGCCGATGGAATTAAAACCCCACCTAAGTTTGATGGACTTAACTTTCCCATATGGAAAGTTAAGATGACCGTATTTTTGCAATCTCTAGGTAGCCGAGTTGCAAAAGCCGTGACTAAGTCCTTTAGTGTACCCCCCGGTGACGAATCCACTTGGTCCGAAATAGAGACTAAGGAATTCGATGCCAATGCCAAAGCTCACTATGCACTTCTACAAGCCCTTAATGATGATGATATTGCTAGGGTTATTCATTGCAAATCCGCATATGAGATTTGGTCACATTTGATAGTCACACACGAAGGGACATCACAAGTAAAGAAGGCTAAGATTGACCTTCTTCGGTCCCAATATGAAACATTTAGCATGCAAGATAATGAAACCATAGATGATATGGCTACAAGGTTTACCAAGATTACTAATGGACTCTCTTCTTTAGGTGAAGATATCAACAATGATCAAAGAGTAAGGAAGATCATCCGAGCTCTTCCTACTTCATGGGAGGTAAAAGCGACAACCTTGAAGGAACTCAACGACAATGAAGAGATGGAGCTCATAGGTCTCATTGGGAACCTCAAAACCCATGAGATGGAAAAGAAAGCAAGGGAGGACATGGCTCCTTCCAAAAAGAAGACGGTCGCGTTCAAGAGTCATGCCACACACTCCGATGAAGACGATGGGGAAGAAGATGATGAGGAGCTCTCACTCCTTGTAAAGAACGTCCGGAGAATGTACAACAAGGCGAAGTTCCAAGGTAGGAGAAGATGGCAAGGAGGCAAAGAAGAAAGGAAGATTGTGTGCTTCAATTGCCAAAGACCGGGACACATAGTTGCGGAGTGTCCGGACAAAGCAAAGCCCTCCACATCAAAGAAGCCATACAAGAAGAAGGCTATGAAGGCAACTTGGGATTCGGAGACCGAATCCGAGGAAGAAATAGACACCGCCAACATGTGCTTCATGGCTAATGACGGCACAAGCAAGGTAACCTCTTCCCCTTCTCATGATGATGAACTTTCTATGGATGAGTTAGAAGAAGCCTTTGTTGAGTTGTCTCAAAACTATGATTTCTTAAAGAAAAAGTACTTGAAAATGAAAAAGGAAAATGAATCTTTAAGTCACCAAGTTTTTACTCTTATAAAGGAAAAAGATGATTTAGTTTCCACTTTGACCACTACTAAAAATGACTTTGAAAAATATAAGACTTCTTGCAAGGGTAAGGCCCCACTAATTGATTCTAATGAAGTTTCCATGCTTAAGGAAAGATTAGACTCATTAAGTGTTGTTTTGAAAAATTATGAATTTGATAAGAAAAGGATTGAGGCTATGTTTCCTAAGAAACAAGCCCCAAAGAAAAATGCTCATAATGCTCATGCTCATGTTCATGTCCATGCTACACAACCTAAACAACATGGCAAACCCCAAAAGCATGCTCACACTACTACACACACACATCATGCATTCATGTATAGAAAAGTGTACTCATGTTCACATTGTGGGCGGAAAGGACACTTAGCTAATTTTTGTTATGATAGACTAAGTGCATCACATCATAATGTTTGGGTTCGTAACACTAACTTTCAAGGACCCAAGAAAGTTTGGGTACCAAAGTCAACAATTATTTTAAATGATGTAGGTACTTTCCAAAGCTCAAAGAAGTAGAGGATTGTGGTATCTTGATAGCGGTTGCTCAAGGCACATGACTTGGGACATCAACAACTTTGCAACCCTATCAAGATATCATGAAGGTGGCACCGTCACCTTCGGAGATGACGCCAAGGGTAAAATCATCGGTATTGGTAATGTAAAACTTGGCACCTCTCCTTTAATAGAAAATGTAGTTTTAGTTGATGGCCTCAAGCATAATCTCTTGAGTGTTAGTCAACTTTGTGATAAAGGCTTTGATGTTGTTTTTGACAATGTTGCATGTAAAGTAATTGATAGAATTTCAAATGTTTGTGTATTTTCCGGTTTTCGTGAAAGCAATGTTTATATGATTGATATGCTAAATATGTCTTGTAATATTACTTGTTTGAAAGCCCTCGATGATGACTCTTGGTTGTTGCATAGGAGATTAGGCCATATTTCTTTTGATCACATTTCTAGGCTAAACACAAAGGAAATGGTGAAAGGTATTCCTTCATTGAATTTTGAAAAGGACCGAGTTTGTGACGCATGTCAATTTGGGAAACAAACTAAGTCTTCTTTCAAGTCAATTAAGGATATCATGACATCACGTCCTTTGGAGTTAATCCATATGGATCTTTTTGGCCCTACACAAACCAAAAGTCTAAGTGGGAATAGATTTGCGTATGTTTTAGTTGATGATTTTTCTAGATTTACTTGGGTTTTCTTTCTTGAACATAAAAACCAAGCATTTTCGTATTTCCAAACTTTTAAGAAAAGAGTTGAAAAAGAAAAAGATGTTTCGATTTTGAGAATAAGAAGTGATAGAGGAGGTGAATTCATTAACCAACCCTTTACCACTTTTTGTGATGAACATGGAATAAAGCATGAACTTTCTTGTCCTAGAACTCCACAAAAAAATGGAGTAGTTGAACGGAAAAATAGAACATTACAAGAGATGGCTAGGACAATGCTAAGTGAATATGGTCTACCACATTATTTGTGGGCCGAGACCGTTAATACATCATGCTATATATCAAATCGTGTTTTCTTGTGTAAAAATACTACTAAGACTTCTTTCGAAATGTATTTTTCTAGAAAACCTAATGTTTCCTATTTCAAAGTTTTTGGTTGTAAGTATTTTATTTTAAATACAAATAACAATTTAGGAAAATTTGATGCTAGATCTTATGAGGCTATTTTTGTAGGTTACTCAAATACTAGTAAAGCTTATAGAGTTTTCATTAGATCATCTTTGACTATTGAAGAGTCTATTCATGTTAAGTTTGAGGAATCTAACAAGTTTGTTAAGAATGTTGTAGAAATAGATGCTTTGGATGAAAGCATGGAGAAAGTCACCTTGGAGGATGCTTCTACCATGGGAGACAAGCCAAAGGATGATGTTGGAAGTGAAGCCAAAGTGGAAGAGGCCCAAGGAAATGAACATCAAACAAATGAGGTGGAGCCTACTCAACCACTACCTAAGGATTGGAGATTCAATCCTCATCATCCCAAGGACCTCGTCATAGGTGAAGTATCAAAAGGGATAACTACTCGCTCTAAAATTCAAGATTATTGTGGCCACTTTGCATATATTTCACACATAGAACCTAAAAATGTCCTCGAGGCCGAGGCCGATTCATATTGGTTGCTAGCTATGCAAGAGGAGCTCAATCAATTTGAGTGCAACCAAGTATGGCATCTTGTTCCTAGGCCCCACGATAGACCAACAATTGGCACTAAGTGGATCTTTAAGAACAAGTTGAATCGGGTAATGTAGTTTGAAACAAGGCTAGGTTAGTTGCCCAAGGTTACACTCAAATCGAAGGGATTGATTTTGAAGAAACCTTTGCACCCGTAGCACGGCTTGAAGCCATACGGATGACCTTAGCTTATGCCTCATTTAAAGATTTCAAATTATTTCAAATGGATGTAAAGAGTGCTTTTCTTAATGGTTATATTGATGAGGAGGTGTATGTTGAACAATCCCCCGGGTTTGTTGATCCTACACACCCTAATTTTGTTTACAAATTAGATAAGGCACTTTATGGTTTAAAACAAGCCCCTAGGGCTTGGTATGAAAGATTGTCCACATTTTTAATTTCAAATGATTTTAAGAAAGGTAAAATTGATAAAACTTTATTTACCAAACATGTTGACAAAGATATACTCATAGTACAAATATATGTTGATGACATTATTTTTGGATCTACTAATGAGTCTCTTTGCCAAGCTTTTGAGTCATGCATGAAGGACGAATTCGAGATGTCTATGATGGGGGAGCTCAACTACTTCCTTGGACTCCAAATCAAGCAACGGAGTGATGGGATATTCATTAATCAAGCCAAGTACACCAAAGAACTCATCAAGAGATTCGGGCTTGAAGGATCCAAAGTTAGCAAGACTCCCATGGCAACCACTACGAAACTTGACAAGGATGAACAAGGTAAGGATGTAGACATCAAATTATTTCGTAGCATGATTGGTAGTTTGCTTTATTTGACGGCTAGTAGGCCGGACATCATGTTTTCCGTTTGTTTATGTGCACGTTTTCAATCATGTCCTAAGGAATCACACTTAATAGCGGTAAAACGCATAATTAGGTATCTTACGGGCACAATTGAATTAGGTTTGTGGTATCCAAAAACCGGTCAATTTACCATGACTAGTTATTCGGATGCCGACTATGCGGGTTGTAGGGTAGATAGGAAGAGCACAAGTGGAACATGTCAATTCTTAGGTAATTGTCTTGTATCTTGGTCTTCCAAAAAGCAAAACTCGGTAGCCCTTTCAACCGCCGAGGCGGAGTATGTTGCGGCCGGAGCTTGTTGTGCACAAGTACTTTGGATGAAACATACTCTACTCGACTTTGATTTGCATTTTGATCATGTTAAGATTTTTTGTGATAATACTAGTACTATTCACATGACCAAAAATGCTAATCAACATAGTAAAACCAAACACATTGATATTAGGTATCATTTTCTTAGAGATCACTTTGAAAAAGGTGACATTGATATTGACTATGTTTCTACCGATTTTCAACTTGCCGATATTTTCACTAAACCTTTAGATTATGCAAGATTTTCATTTATTTGTGGTGAGTTGAATGTATGTTTGATTGACTCTTAAAACATTTTGTTTTAGTGTGTTTGTGTTTTTGATGAATTTTAACCCTTTTTGATGTATGACAAAAAAGGGGAGAAAAATAACAATATATGTATGTTTGGAGAAAAATATATAAGTATTGGGAGAAAAATACACTAGTTTTGAATACAATAAATTTGTTCATTATTTGGTTTTTCCTTGACAAATTTATGGTGATGACTTTTCAATGCTTTATGTATGCTTGCATAGTTTTTCATATTCATGATTCTTACATAGCATTGTTTGAGGGGGAGCTTTTCAAGCTTTTCCTTCTTTATTTGTTTTCAATAACTTATATGTTTTGTCATCATCAAAAAGGGGAGATTGTTGGCCCAAGGTTACAATCACCCTTGTTTAAGTGTATTTTGATGATTACAAAACATATTAGTTATTTGTACTAATAACATTTGTTGTTTAAGTGTGTTTCAGGTTTATTATCATACTAGAAGTACTCTCACTCAAATACAAAGTTTTTGGACTCAAATACAAGCTTTTGGACTCAAGACATTTCAATTTGGGCTCAAGTTGCAATATTGAAGATCATATGAAGAAGCCAATTGAAGACCTTGAAGTCTTTTAGAGTTTGTAAGTTTTAGAATGTTAAAGTTTGAATGTAGGAAATTTGGCTCTAGGATTTGCACACACATTTGTTTCAAAATATTTCCTATGTTTTGAAAAAGATTATTTCTAAGTTTTATGCCTTAGTTTATATATACATGTACCAAAGCCTTATACCTTGAAAATCTTGTTTAAAACATGCGTATAAACTATTTTCCGCATAATACTTAGCTATATGTTATAAACCATTTTTTTGCAAACTATTTCCCAAAAATTTCCAACTCAAAACAGCCCAGTTTTTTGTGTTTCAGGCAACATCGGTCGACCGGCCCGGTCGACCGGCGCTGTGTCAGGACATGCACTGTTTGTGCATGTCTGTCGGTCGACCGGACCGGTCGACCGGCGGAGAGCTTCTGCTCTCGGGAAATTTCGGTCGACCGGATCGGTCGACCGGAAGAAGGAAACTGTGTTTCCTCCTTTTTGGTCGGTCGACCGGGAGCCAACGGCTAGTTCCAGCTAGGCTGGCGGTCGACCGGACCGGTCGACCGACAGGCCTGCAAATTGCCAACGGCTCTTTCCTCTTTGGGATTTTCTGAAAAACTGTTTTCTTTTTCTATTTTAGCAGATTTTTGGAGAGTTGTTGGGGAGCTTTTGCAGGTTGTTTTAGGTGAAAAGAAAATGTTTTAAACTTATTTTCAACCCTATAAATAGAGGAGAAACCTCTCCTTCATACTACCAAGAAAATACCTCAAGTTTTGTTGTTTTTCAAAAGAGAAAAGAAAATTGTTTAAGCTTTCAATTCATACTCATTTCAAGCTTGTTTTTCAGTTGTGTTTGATTTTCTATATCACTCTACAACTGAAGTTTTTCTCACAACACTTCATAGAGCCAAAAATCCTATACTCAATTTATAGTGAAGTTGTAATTGAAGTGAGAGTGTTTGTAAAAGAGTTTGAGAAATAGTGTAGTGATCAAGTTGTGATCACTTGTTCTTGTAATTCATTCTTGTGGAGCAACCTCTTCGGTAGAGGTCCTTTGTACTCGGTGGAGCTCGGTGCTCAGTCTTCGGTAGACCCAATTGTAAAGGCATCCTCGGTGGATAGTGGAAACCCTTCACGGAGGTGAAGGCGGGGACTAGAGCAAGTGTGCTCGAACCTCGAAACAAATCATCTTGTTTGCGATTGCCTTTGCGTTATTCTTGCTTTCAATTTCTCTTATATTGTCTTAAATTATTTGCTTGTGAACTAACCCTCTACTTGTGCAATCTTGTATTGTTTACTTTACTTGCTATACTTGTTGTATTGTGTGCATTTCATTCTCATCATCATACTTGGAATTGTTCGATCACACCTCAATACAACACGGTTGCATTGCGCACCTCTAACCCATTTTAAGGGGAATTGGGAGGACGGAGTTCAGAACCTTTAAGGGGTATTCGGCTCCTAGTCGTGTTTTTGAGAGATCGTTGCATCACTCACTTAACTAAAATTAAAAAGAGCATTAGATTAGCATTTACACCTATTCACCCCCCTCTAGGTGTTTTTCAAATATATATCATAACCATTTGTTTCTTCTGAATAGATGGCATGACCATATAGAAATACCATTGGGTCAACTAGTGTAGAAATCATTCATCCTGTATGTCAAAAACCATGACAGACAAACAGAATACAAGAAATGTAATCAAAAACATAGAAATGAATTTTCTCAAACTTCCTACACTAGAATTAAGCTATATATGTCAAAAAAAAAAAGCTTCATTGGAATTAAACTGAGCAAAAAGCTATATAAATAAAATCAGCTAATAGAAAGAAATCTAAGAGGCTTGAAATGTTACCGGATCTTGCAGGATTAGCATATGCTCGGCACAAACATAAGATGAGCAGAAGGCGAAGGAGGACATGGGAGTAGCGCATCCATCACACTCCCATTACTCAAATCGAATACACTCCATGGCATCAGCTCTTCTTTAGATGGATCTATACAATAGATGCAGTTCACTTTGACTCCAACATCAGCTGCTAACAGAGAAGCAGCAAAATTTCGATAAATGAATAGCACTCGATCTCCAAGGCTTTCCACCCTCACCCACCTCTTCCTCTCAGAAAAATCAGCCTCAAACACTTGGAACCCTGCGAGTCCGCAGGTGGTGTGAGTTGGGTCGAACTCGAAGAGCTCCACAACCAGCAATAGCTTCCCATTAGATTCCACCAACAAAAGTTCCATCATGTCCTCCACGTCATCCTCCCATTTGTTCCCGAGCACCGGCAGCTGGCTATGGTCCATCTCCAAGAACTGCATCGTGGGCTCGCCGGGGAGAGGATCGATGACGATGAGACCCCTGCTCAAATAAATGCAGTAAAACTTCCCCCTCCAAAAGATCGAACTGATCATGGACACAGGGACATAGTCCCATTCCATTTTACTGTCGAGGAACTCAACCTCGTCCCAGTAGATATGGTCGGGCCCATGCCGGAACAACCGGAATGTCTTCCCCCACTTGTAGGTTGTGAGGAGGAGCACAGAGGAACCGCCGCTGGAAGGGGCGGAGACGACGGCCTTACAGTCAAAATACAAGGCCCCACCGATCCATGGGGTTTTGATTTGGGCGCCGGAGATAGGATTCACGAGGGTGAAAGCGTAGCTGCGAGGAGTCCAGTACGAGCAGTCGTCGAGCAGCAACCAGCCATTGGGGAAAGAGAAGGAACAAGATGGTATTTTCTCTGTCTTCCTTGATCTTTCTCTCTGGTACTCAAGATAACAGGGTGTGAGGGGGACTCTAAGGCGATGGGTTCGCTGCTCGAAGGGGCTGAGGCAAAGCACAGAATCTTGTTCTGGCCTGTCGGAGATGAACCATGGGAGGTTGATCATCGGAGGCGGCATCGGAGCGTGGAGGCGGCGGTGGGCGGTTTGGATGGAGAGCCAATTGGGGCAGATTGCACCAAATCGAATGTAATCGGAGAGCGGGAGGCGCTTCAAGATGTTCTCAGTTAGAGGATTCGGTAGATCGAGCCATGGGGGAGTGTTTAGGGTTAAAGATTCTATTTTTGGAGGCAAAGAGGAAGAAGAGGTCTCATTGTTGCTCGCCATCGCTCTGCTCACAGTTTAGGTTTGGAGCTTAGGGGTTTGGGTAAGGACAAAAAACAACAAGAAAAGAGATCAGAATATATTTGAGGGTGGCATCAGCCGCCCGGAGGCCCCGCCCGTTGGTGGGGCCCACCTGCTGACTCGCAATCAAGGAGGAAAAAAATTCATTGTATTGCAGTGCCCTTTTTTAAAACCTATTACGCAAGAGGCATGTTAGAAAAAGAACACAAAGCGGGTACGATTTATTAGATTCACGAGCTTTTTTTGCACAGACAAGTTTTTTGTCTTTCTAAATACTATATATTCACTAGTCCCCCGACTCGCAATCAAGGAGGAAAAAAATTCATTGTATTGCAGTGCCCTTTTTAAAACCAATTTGGCAAGAGGCATGAGAGAAAAAGAATGCAAAGCGGTACAATTTATTAGATTCACGTGCCTTCTTTGCACAGACAAGTTTTTTGTCTTTCTAGATACTATATATTCACTAGTCTGCCGACTCGCAATCAAGGAGGAAAATAATTCATTGTATTGCAGTGCCCTTTTTTAAAACCAATTTGGCAAGAGGCATATACAATTTATTATATTCATGTGCCTTCTTCTCACAGACAAATTTTTTGTCTTTCTAAATACTATATATTCACTAATCCACCGACTCGCAATCAAGGAGGAAAAAAATTCATTGTATTGCAGTGCCCATTTTTAAAACCAATTTGGCAAGAGGCATAATAGAAAAAGAACACAAAGCGGGTACAATTTATTAGATTCACGAGACTTTTTTGCACAGACAAGTTTTTTGTCTTTCTAAATACTATATATTCACTAGCCCGCCGACTCGCAATCAAGGAGGAAAAAATTCATTGTATTGCAGTGCCCTTTTTAAAACCAATTTGGCAAGAGGCATGATAGAAAAAGAACGCAAAGCGGGTACAATTTATTAGATTCACGTGCCTTTTTTGTACAGACAAGTTTTTTTCTTTCTAAATACAATATATTCACTAGTCCGCCGACTCGCAATCAAGGAGGAAAAAAATTCATTGTATTACAGTGCCCTTTTTTAAAAACAATTTGGCAAGAGGCATGATAGAAAAAGAACACAAAGCGGATACAATTTATTAGATTCAGGTGCCTTCTTTGTACAGACAAGTTTTTTATCTTTCTAAATACTATATATTCACGAATCTGCCGACTCGCAATCAAGGATGAAAAAAATTCATTGTATTGCAGTGCCCTTTTTTTTAACCAATTTGGCAAGAGGCATGATAGAAAAAGACCACAAAGCGGGTACAAATTATTAAATTCACGTGCCTTTTTTGTACAGACAAGTTTTTTGTCTTTCTAAATACTATATATTCACTAATCCACCAACTCACAATCAAGGAGAAAAAAATTCATTGTATTGTAGTACCCTTTTTTAAAACCAATTTGGCAAGAGGCATGATAGAAAAAGAACACAAAACGGATACAATTTATTAGATTCATGTGCCCTCACGTGGTAGCCTTATCTTAAAAAAGAAATTTGCGTCGACCTATTATTTTCTTGACCGATTTTTTCATGATAGATAAAGAACAGAAGTAATGCATTTAACACTGTCGATGTTTGTTACGGACATTCTCACCAAGCTGGTTCTTTAAGAACTCGGGATCCATTCACGGCGTGGCCATAAATACGACTCTCTGAGGGATTTTGATTTTGCAATAAACAATGATACACTATTGTTCAGAAAAAGCGATGGGGCTCCAATGGATGCATTGGTGTTTCAAGTTTTGGTCCAGTCTGAATATCAATTTCCACAAGGGTAAGTGTCTATTATGGACTTTAGACGGAAGACTTACCATGCCCTCCTCTCGGCTTTCCTATCTATGTTGCTTTTCGTATCTATGTTTGATGTTTGTTGGCAGGGCCTAGCTTCTGACGAAAGAGGCATCTTTTACAAGCATCTGTCACATTTTGTGTGGTTGCATTTGTCCTCGAACAAGACACAAAGGCCACCTGACAAACTTGTTAACTATCTGCATTTTTGCGGTTACGAGTCCTGCAAGGGTAGCTCAAGGGACACTCCCCTGAGCTTGATAACTTTGCACACTTTCAGGTACTTCTCTGTTGTAATTGTTGTAAAAGCTAATAGAAGCAATCAGCTTCAATACTCTACTACTGATTAGCACAACCTTAACTCTATGACAGTGAAACAGATCATAGGTGGAGAAAATAGTTAAGGTAACAAAGGAGTGTGTTAACCAGCAAGATCCATTGATGGTTTGACCAAAAATCAAAGTAATTAATTTTGAGTTTTATTGACATCTTCTTTCAAACTATAAGATTTTCCTAAATTTTTAATTTAACTAACACACCCATCCTACCAGCTCACCTATTGCTCCAAATTAAGACTTATCAGCTAGTGAAACTAGCACTGATAGTATTTACTGACTAATACTACATGCATAAACCAAATATGTTGAAAGGAGAGCAAAAAGGAAAAAACAAGGTGTTACAAAAAGTCTGGTTCCAGAGAGACCCATATTCATGGTTCATGTCACCAGTTATGTTCTTTCCTCCCAACTCTTGAATATTTTCTACATAATAACAGGACTTCTCCCTTGGCATTTCAAGAAATTAAATTTCTACATTGAACTTTCAGATCTGAGGTTCTACTTGAGCACTAATTCTTATAAGCTCTTGATCTTTTTGCTTCTTATGGTTCAACTTGATTACACAAAGATAAATAAAGCAATCGAAATCCAAAATGTTGAGAACTTTCGAGTCCAAATAAAATAATTGATTACAAGACTCTTGAGTTGACTAAGTGACAGAGCTCCGCTTAGACATTTCAAATATTAAAGATAAAACATCCATAATTGTCTACTATTTCTGTAACAACCCGATGTTTTTATCTTGGTTTTAATCCATAATACTTGAGTAATGAGATTTGATAGAAATATTTAGCAGGTGATGAAAATTTTCATTATTGTTGTAATATATTTTTTCAGATTTAATGAGGCGATTCTCTAGAGAAATGAGGGAGATAATTTCAAAGGAATAGTGTGTAAACATATTAATATGTATACATGAGTGGGATGCATATGTGGGTATGCTTAGGTGTAAGCATATGCACATACATAATGCATGAGTATATTCTGTGTATATAAGGAAAAACAAAAACAAAAAATAATAATAAATGAATAATAGTAATCATATCCAAACAAAAATACTTTAGTATTTCCTAGTATTAGTAGAGGGAGTAGGTGAGGATAATGGAAGGCCAAGATTTAATTGATCTTGGTAAAGAGCAAGTGTAAGGCCATGATAAGCTTGAAAAAAGTATAGAGAGAGAATGAAAAGGGGCTTCATCTTCCTCCTCTCCTCTTTATGAAACCCAAAAACCTAAAACCCCAAATCTCCTCAAATCTACCCCTAATAAAATTCCTCTCTACCTCTCCCCTCACTCTCACTCCCCTCTTGACATGCAGTCATGGGGCACTCGCGTGGCGCGACCGGCTAGGCGAAAAGCGGAGGGTAGGCGAGACATATCTCCTCTTTTGACCTAAATTCGTTTTCCTAATTTTTTATTTCTATAAATTCTCATCTTGGGTTAAGGTTCCATGATTTATTCTTCAAGTATACCTAGATCTGAATTTATTGGTGTTGGATTCTTGAAAAGATGAAGGGGTTTTCATCTATTAAACTCAAGTTCTTTTCCATTTGTTTCTTGCTTCCCTTGATGTTTCATGGGTTCTTTTTTTTGTGGGCTTATATTAAATGGATGATTAAAATCCCATCTTGGTTCTTGAATTGCATAATAGGAATCGATAGATAAGTATGTTGGTGGTTTACTTAGAGATGTCTTTATGTAAAACTCTAGCATGGTATAAACCACTTGCCATTTTGGTCCCTTATGTACAATTGATTACAAATCATATGAACTACATAACTTTGGGCATGAACTCAATCTACAAAAAATCAGTTTGAAGGATCAAAATTTCTATTTTTTATGTCAATAGAAGAGGCAATGGGGTGGGTGTTTTCATGAAAATATCTAAATTCATCGGAGATAGTTAAAAAGACTAATTCTTGTTGATATAGTAAAGGCCTCACAAACCTTTATTGTGTAGGACTTGACTTAAAATTTATTAATTTACAAAGTTAAATTTAATCTCTGGATATCTAAAAGAGAAATTTGAAGAACACAGAAGTCTCTCAATTAAACCTAAGCTTTCCTTTCATTAAATTTTTGTATACAAAGAAGATGAGATTTTACTCTGAATGTCTACACCTATAATGCCATGGTTGATGCTCTAAGAAAGTCTAAGAGGTAGAAGAGATGATAAAATCTCATGATCATATAATAAAAGATTTAATTAAGTTATATCTGAAAGTTTGTAATTAAAAAAATATACGTCATGGAAGCCTTAAAGGATATCTTGACCATGTAAAGAAGAGATAGTAGGTTAGAACTCTCCCATTGCTCGTTTTGACTATTCATTGTTAATTTAACAACCTCCTCTAACTTTCTCCCAAACTTTCTCCCAGGGCTACCACATTTCTAGGGGAACTCTATTAAGTAACAAGAGCAATCATGAATACAATAAGAGTATAGTTTAATACATAACTCAAGTGTAGTCTAATTCCTTATTTACTTACTTTGACACCTATTTGATAAGGTAATTTTTTAGGTATGTCATATCATCCTCCATATCCTTTAATTATCTATACTTGAACTCCTTCTAGGGCTTTGGACTATATTGCAGTAGTATTGTATGCATCATATGTATGAGGAAGCGAAATACTAATGTGACTCCTAAAACATTACTATTTTACCTTCTAAATTGAGATTGTGTATTTAAATTCATAAATAGTACACCTTAAAATGTGAGTATGGTAGGTGAAGCTTGAAAAATATAACTCCAACTGTAGGAAAACTTCTATAGTGAAATGATTCAATGGCTATTCAATGAGTGAGAAAGGCCTGAATTGTATATAGAGTAGATGAGAAATTTATCGAAGGCTGGTAGATCAGGTTATGGGAAAGTCACCCATGTTTATCATTCTTAAGGATCTTTTACGCATTAATTAATAAATTTTAGTAAGTTTTGGCTATGTTGTTTCTTACTTTCGTCATTCAGTTTTATCACAAATAATTACATTGCAAGTTGATGAAGTCATTCTAGTTTCTTCCATTTTGATTTCGCATACTGCATTAGACTGGGTTATCCATGTCGCAAAGCAATGATATGGTTTTAACAGGCAAGGTGGAAAGATTTTGTGATGGCTCATTTAATGAATAATCAAGTTAGCTCGATGAACGATTGAATGTCGTAGGTTACAAATTTGGGTTTAGAAGCCAAATATTCGTTATGACTATGAATACAACGATTAGAAATTAAGAAGGATAAGGCAAGACTATATTCGATAGTAAGATGCATAAGAGTTAATCTTGTATATGCTTGCTTAATTAGTACCCTCGTACTCTAACTTTGGACATCTAAACATCTTCCCAAATTACATGTGTAAAGGGGTCAATTAATTAGTGCAAGAATAAGAAGAAGATGTGATGGCACAGTAAGCAAAAACTATACTAGTGTACAAGTAAAAATTTAAAATTTCAAATGTACTAAATGGAAGTGACTACGGTCAAGTGAATAAACCTGAAGCTCTTAACGTAATCAAGTCATATGAAACGAGAATGATTAATGAGATTGTATATGAATAATTGCCACAGATAACAACCAATACATAATTACTCGAACCTAATATGTGGGATGGTGATAATAACACGTAATCACCTTAAAGTAGAATGGAAGAACCAATAAATTCATGATAAACTCGGGACCCGATATGAAATTTGATGATTATTTACACTTGAATATTGAACTTAAATAATTAAGTATTATACTTTATGACTGCACCTAAAAATTTTGATAAGAAGAAATGAGAACGTTGTTTGAGTAAAACTGTTGAGCAATCATCTATAGTGAGCAATTATAGTAAATCAAAACCTGGTTGGTGGACTAATCAACTCTATCAGTTAAATAATATGATGTATGAAGGGTGGAGTACAACTAACTATAAGACTTACTAGTACAAATTAGGAATTTCTCTATTAAAAGTGTAATCAATGGTTAGATGAAATATTGAACAATTGGCATTGATAATATTTTGTGTGCAAAATGATTGTTACATATGAATGATACTGAAGCATGAATGTGATTAAGTGTGACATAATGTATACTTTGTGTGTAAAATGATTGTTGCATATGAATGATACAGAAGCATAAATGTGATTAAGTGTGACATGATGTATACAATTATACATGCTCATACGCATACACCTCTATTTAGATACGCAGTTGCTAATAATATGAATAAGAACTCAATTTATATGAATGAGATACGTAGATCACTTTATTGTTGTCTTACAACTCATGTATGAATATATAACCAGTGAACCATATACATCTTATTAATAATCTAATTACTAAATAGGAAGATGAACTATAACTTACATTTGCATACGCATATTCAGTGAACCACATAAATTCTCCAGTGATAGAATTGATAAGCTAAGAATCAAACTATAATAAATGGTCAAATTGTTATAATATGATGAAGTGATTTTTATCTGGGTGTATGTATACACATGCAGTGATCCACATGAAATTCTTCGGTAATGGAGTTGATGAGCTGCAAAGCAAACCATAGTATTTAATAAAAATTCATATTGTTACTATACTGGTTGTTATTTGCGTGTAAATATAAGCATGTATTTTGCTTTCATGCTCATTAGAGAAAGGGGCCAGGCGGGAGCCAGTAGGAGGGGAAGACCGTGTTATTGCATTATATACGTACATATGCATAGGAAGAAGGGGCCGGGTGGGAGCTGGTAGGAGGGGGAAGACGATATTATTGTTATATAATGTTTATACATACACACACGTGTGTGTGGATAGGAGGAAGGGGCCGGGCGGAAGCCGGTAGGAGGGAGAAGATAGTGTTATTGTGTTATATATCTTTATATAAGGAGGAAGGGACCGGGCGAAGCCGGCCAAGGGGAAAACGAAGAATTTTCACACTTCACATGTGAATTGCATATGCATATGAATAACGTATAATATGCATCTCATTAAATATGACATTTAAATGTTGTGAATGTAATGTTATATTGCTATATGTGAATGTAATGTTATAAAAGTATGTTTTGTAATGCATATGTTATCTGAATGCATACACTATATATAAGATAGTAGGTGTGTGATTGGCATGCCCGTGCATGATATATGAAATACTTATATGATATATACTATGAATACATAAGAAAAATCTTTTGTCGAGCTAATATTTTACTAAATTTATAGCTTTGTGGCGTGTGGCATAGATTACAGGTTCTCATAAGAAATCAATGGCCCAAAGAGTCAGACCGTCCCCCAGGATTATGGAGCCCAATTATTTCATCATATGTTATTGAGGTTTTGTTTCTCTTATTCATCTAGATCTGCTTTATTACTCAAAAAATCATGCTCATTATTGATTATATTTACCATTCTCTAATTTTTATCTATATCTACTAACTGAGCTATCGAGCTAACTCCCCTACAGACTGGTATATTACAGGTTGCTTTAAGGTAGGGGTCCGATTTATGTTGCGCGGAGTTCGTTCTAAATCAATCTAAACTTTTTATAACCTAATCATATTGTACTTCTAGAATAATTGTGCTTGTAGATGATATATATTGGTTGTGGGATGGATGGTTAATCTTGTATATATATAAAAAACTGTTGTCGTAGATTCTTTTCAGGTTGGCATTTGAGATACTTTTATTGGGTTATGATATTAAGAAGTGTATTATCAATGTGATGATTATGACAAGTTAAAATTATTCATTTCCGAACTTCTATGGATGCTGAGAGGGATACTCTCGAGCTTATATTATAATGTTTCTCCATAACTACGCGATGTCAAGCCGAAACATCCTCATGTTTGCCTGGATGAATTTTGAGTTCAGTTATATGATCGGATTGAGAATAAGTAGGCTGATGTTAGCCGAAATTATCGTATTTGTATTGAATATCATATCCGACAATATTTACAAAGAAGGTGCTGCTGAAATTTTTAAAAATTTGAAAATAATTATAATAATTGGTCGGTTTAAATGAATGTTATGTTAATTGAGGATTTAAGAAAACTGGGACCGTTATAATTTCTCATCAATACTTTTAAAATTTATTCATGTAGTAAATTTGCATAAAGCAACAAAACTACAATTTTTAAGGCTTGATTATAGAGATCTACTATAGTTGTTCGTGACCTAGATCAAGTTGTCACCAAAACTAAAAATAACTGTCAAGGAGAAAATAATACAGTTTCGATTGCTTGGAACAAAGCCTAATTGTGGCTTTAGTTTATAGGACCACCAATGGAAAAGCTTGGGGGTAGATACAACTACCATGCAAAGAATGTAAAAACTTTATTTACAGTGATGGCGTCACTCTACTCAAAAGAGAAATTTTCACAGTGCTATGTTTTTCAGGTTTCCAAGGAATTGCTCGAAGAGGTGGTTAAAACAAGAGGGAAGCATAGTGTCTTTTCTATTCACACTAAATGGAAAGAATTAGGATGTTATTATGACATGTATAAGAACAACATAAACATATTGTAAGACAAATATTGCCCAAGAACAAGATAGAAGTTGCAACTATGTTAAGGAGAATGCACGATAATTTACTAAAATAAAACTCTACATTCATCAAATGATTGCTAAATCGGACAAATAAACGTTGTAATGAAGCAATCATCTGACAAAGTAGCCACAAGGACAGAACATAGCATAAACCACATGTGAATTACATAGTGAATTACGTAGTGTCACAAAGATGCAATGTAACAAAAACAATAAAATATTTGGACAACATAAACTTCAATAAAACTTGGATGAAAATGTAGTTTACCTACCGTATCTAGTAAGCGAAATTATGTATTAAAGTGCACAATAATATCATTAAGGTTTCAACAAATAATGAGTAGGCAACAGTGGCATATATATTGTGGATGGTCATGTTTTAGCAAGTTAAAAATAAGACCCAAAAGTTGTGAAATTTCTTCTCCATTTGTTTCTGTTAAAGTATACCATTCACCTAAACCCCTGAAATTATTACTGTTTCCAATTTATAACATAAACATCATAACACTCTAAAACACCACTATCTCATATCTATAAAAGAGGAGTATCAATTAAGATTGTACCAGAGACCATGACAATATGCCAATTGCCAACCTAAATCACAAGATAAATAATCTTCTTGGTTGAACAATCCATGACATCAGATAATAATACTATCATATATATGACGATAACAGAGATTTCTTTCCACGATAGAAAGGTGATAAAATTAATTTCAAGGTAGAAGAAGATAAGAGGATCACAAAAAACTCCCTCACCTTCTTGTCGAGGTCGTCCACATGCCCTGCCCCCGTGGTCATCTATCCTCCCTACAGGTTATCATCGACCATGGCGCTGCCGTCGCTCTGTCTCCTTTGATGCTACCCTAGTCCAAGTGTAAGAGGAACAAGGAGAAGATGGAAGAGAAGAGAGAGGTGGAGGGTTACTGCCGCACTCCGAGGTCGACGCTGTCACACCATGCATGCACTAAACTGCCGCCAGGCACCGCTGTGGCTGGCTGCATGCCGCCATCCTGTGACATTCTGATGCTGCCACATAAGGATCAAATGGGGAGGGGGAGTGAGTAAGGAAAAGAGAGGAATAAGGAGGGAGGGGGAAAAATAAGAGACGGGGAAAGAGAGAGGGAGGTTGAGAGAGGAATTGAGAAAGAGAAATCCAAGATTTTGGGGAATTTTGGAGAAGAAGGGGAGAGGGGAGGTTTGGCTGAAAATGAGGGTGATAGAGAGAGGTGAGAAAAGTATATCTTCCCTTTTGTATATACCACCTTACACTTATATATATTATCCTTATTCAATTTGTCTCCCTTTCTCTCATCATACCACCTATACACACATTACTCAAGAAGAATCCTCACCCTTCATCAACCCATCTCATGCACACCTACCCCGTCTGACTAAATATTAAAAATATATTAAGATGGTGTTTCAATTTTACATGATTGTATTTTCTTGTGTTTATACAATATACTTATATACCAACTTAATACATATAATTATATACACAATATTGTGTAAATATATGTATACCTGTACTCATACAAAAAGATCGTATTCATAAAATTTTCACACTTACATAGCATATATATTCAAGTATCCAATTTATCCTACTTCAAACTTTCCCAACATTTTTCAGAATCCACTTCACACTAATTAACCAAAACATTCTCTAATTATTCTGTTTAAATTTTATTAATAAAAATTAGAATATTAAATTAGGATTTAATAACCCGGGTGTTACATTACAAGTGGGGATTTAACCCATTAGTGGGCTAAGAACTTGAGACTAAGAGAGAGAAAAATCCTTACAGCAGAGTCGGTGCTCCGACGGGGAAAATCCCAGCAGCGAAGTCAATTCCCTGGTCTGGCGTTTGTGTTTTCGATGGAGGAAAACTAGCAGAGGTATGAATGCCCGTTGACCCACAATGGAGGGATGATGTGCACAAAAGCATGTAATAAAACAACTTAAATTAAATGTTAGATGCAGCATTATAAGTTAGTGTAAGGCACAAATTTAATAGACTGGGCTGACAAGACTACATTTGCCCAACTTCTAATCACACGAAACTAGTACGTCGATGGGATAATCTAAACAAGAAAAATTTCATGTATATACCATGCATCTCGTACGATTATAGGCTAAACGAACACAATCATGTCGTCTCAGGATGAGTAATACATGGAAACATTTACAAGGGAAAAACTAAAGAAAAAAATAGAATAACCTTTATTGAAGCTGTCAATGTCAACTACAAGAACTCTTTCTTCTCTACAAAATCTCTCAAACTAAATCTTAGAAATTACACTTAAAATTCAAAAAAGAAAACTAAAAATCCCCTAATCTTTGATCTCTCCTTGGAGATGCCCTTTTTCCTATGCTCTATCTCTCTATTTATAGTAGAAGTAGTGGATAGACTCCTAGAAGAAGTTGGGTAACCATCAAGAGATATATCTTCAGAACTTGAATTTAGACTTTGAATATTAAGATAATATCATTTCCCTTGACTTGGAGATCAAGCTATTATCAATTTTTTAATTTTTATTGTCCCTTTATCTTCATACTTGACTTGGTTTATTCAGAATTTTAAGTGAAAATTCAATTATGAATTGATCTGCAGCTAGTTAGCATGTTAATTGCTAAATATGACTCATCAAATGTCATAATTGAAAATAGTGGTCAACATAAGTATTGTAGCCCTTTAAGTAATCTTTTTGGGTCATCTTAAATAATTAGCTTATATTTTCTGTAGCGAAAGGTACGATTAAAATACTAAAATATATTCAGTCTAAATCTGAGTCTAAATTGATTTAGAACTTTGAATTTACCTAGATTTTCCTCCTTATCTCCAACTATAATTGCTTGATCTCATCCATTCATCAAGAGATATATTCTTAGAATTTTTATTTGAACTTTGAATTTTGAGCGAATATTCTTTCTCTTTAACTTGGCAAGCAAGTCTTCTCCAAATCCGAGTTTAAATTTGAATTCTCCCTCTTTATCTTTGACTTGGAGCTTAAGCAACCTGAATTTAAGATGATTTTCTCCTTTATCTCCAATTAGAATTGGAATTATCTCTAAATTTCTTTAGCTTATTGGGCTTTTGGGCTTCTTTTTAATCTTTTGATTTTTTCTTTTCTTCTTTTAATTATAAAGGCCTACACATTATTAAGAAAAAATACAATTACATAACATTATTTTATAAAAATAAATGTGAAAATATGACTAAAAATATGTACATTTGATGAACAATCACACCACCACACCTATCTTTTTGCTCGTATTCGAGTAAAACAAAAGAAAAAACTAAACTTATCTAACTCACTTTCGTAGGAATCACGGTTGCACTTAGCATATGTAATAAGCAATTAAACCTCTATGTTACCCCTAGAGGTCAAGTATTGTCTTATGAGAGTTTTCAGTGAATTACACCCATAAAATCCATAAAGAAAAAAGAAATTATTAGTATTTTTGAAAACACATTTTGAAAAAGAGAGAAAATATTTGAAGATTTTTTGCAAAAATGAAGTAATCTATAAGTCTTAGGATCACCAAACTATTCATTCTTGGACATAGTTTTCATGCAAGAATTCGTTATCAATCTAAGTTTAGGATTAAAACTATATTTTCTCTTCTAGCCTTTTAGTTTACCCTAAATCATGTGCACCTTTGTGACTGTGAATTTTAACTCGGGATTCTTCAACTCTAACTCTTACACCTCATTTTATTTTTTTTTATTTTTATATATGGCAGTAATATCCTTATTCTCTTAGGCTTTCTAGTTTGCTTATGTAATGAGCCTTAGGTCGGTGACTCCCAAACAAGACTTGTTTTAGGGCACCGGGTGAGTAAACACCCCCAAGGACTTAAAGACTCAAGCAAATAAGGCCACAAAAACTAAGGGTTTCATTTGCGATTAAAACAACTTTTAAGGTGAATATTTTTGCTCTATGAGATACAATTACTAGCTTAATTAGAGGATAAATAATATATATATATTTTTTCTCTTTTTTTTATAAGGCACAAGAGTCTTTGTTTTGAATCCTATGTATGTTAATGTATTAAGTATGTATATTTTGTCGAGATAAAAATCAAGACTAAATTACTTTTTCAATTTTTCTTTCTAAATCAAAAAATCAAACAATAATCTTATTTTAATGAAGTATTAAGAAATTATAATTATAATTCCTCTAATCCTTAAAATTAACTTAATTAATAAGTCAAAATATTATTTCCCTTTTCAAAAAGTTTTTTTTAGCGATTTTTTTTGTTAGTAAAAACTTATGTTAATATGTTAGTAAACCGCCCACCTATCTCATGCATAGTTCTCAATGTATAAATGAATGCATATATGCATGAAAAAGAAGAAAGGAAAGAAAAAATGTTACCCCACGGTGGTGGTTCCGGAGGTGGTCGGATTGGTGCAAGCGTTGTTACCCAATTTAAATCATCTGGTGGCTCATAGATCCCACCTTTGATTACCTATTTCTTATTTACATGTTTTCAATCCTCAAGATGAATAGGATCATACAAGATTCTATCATGAAATTTATCCCTGTTATATGACCAATTGTGGAATATCATCGCGGTGTCATAATGATTTATACCTAGGTCCAACAATAGAATATGATTCTAAGGAATGGTTGATTTGGACTCAGGAGTGGAAGGAATGAGAACCAATGTTAACTAGAAGAATTGACTTAAATCAAATTTAGATTCAAGAGTCTATTTATGTTCAAAAGTCGAGTCCAAATAAAAAAATTGAGATTCACATTCTTTTCCTAAAAGTGGAATGTAACTATCCAAAACAAGTGGTTCATGTTTCAGATTTATAGGTACGGGAATCAGTATTGGAATGGAAATTGAGTCCAAATCGGGTAAGGATACCGAGGTCAACTTAAATTTAGAAATTGAAACTGAATCATTAATTTGAAGATTGGGTTCACATTCATGTTCAAGTTCAATTTTATTGAAATAGAAACTTGCCAATGTGTCAATGGTTTGGTATTGCTCAAGTTTAAGACATTGTGGTAAAATTAAATCTTGGATAAAGTTTTAAAGACACCATGATTCTTGATTCCTATCAATATAGTTAGAGAAATTGGGTATAGTCAAAAATTAGATAGGGAGAGTTTCCTCATTCCTATACATGTTGTCCATTTGATTAACTCTTGCTTCTAGCATATTGATGGAAGGGGTACAAGAAATTTTGCTCTGAACCATGTACTTCATACTCTTTTCAAAGTCAATAGGTTCTTGTTATAGTGGGACTTGGAGACTTGGGCATTTTTTGCAAGTATTAAGTCCGTCAAAATTTGGAAATGCTGTGTGGACTCAAGAAAGGTTTTGAAACTCTTTTCTAAAGAAGATTTTTCTTCTATAGGTTGATCTTGATATTGAGTATAAGAAGCTGAATGTTGGTCAGGTTGTTGATAGCATGACTCAGGAGAGTTGTATCCCCACTGACTCGGTGAAGAATGGTGATGATCATCCTAATCTTGTTCATAATACTGGGGTTAGGACATATACTGATTCGAATAAAACCAATCCGGCATACTTTGTTGGTTAAAAATTATGAAATACAGGTTAGAGTTATCCAAAAAAAGGTCGTTGTGTAATATGGATTATTATTAAAATTGAAAAAAATTGTTGTTCTAAACCATTTCACACAAAATGACAAAACAAACAAAGAAAAACAAACAAACAAAAGAAAGAAAGAAAAATTTAACTTATATTAGGGTAGACCTTAGACCTAGATGACTTCTAACTAGACTATCTATGGGAGGCATATTGCAGGAATCTGACCATAAGTTAAACGGCCAGATAGGGATAAGATCAGTAGGAGTTATCCATGCCTACGAAATGGGTCTAATAATGCAAACCACTGTTCTTCGAGGTTTCGCCTTTCAATCCCCATTCTTCTTCCTCCTTAGGTTAATCTCCTATTGAGTCTGAGATGTCTCTAGAGCCAACGTCTACTTTATTTTATATTAGAATTGGGTTAGTAAGTGAGAAAATGATTTTTGAGTTAAGGAAGAGTAATGACTTTCCCACCTTATCTTATTTATAGGACAATCCCTTAATTCATTTTAGTGCACATGTGCATGTATATAGCTAAATAACAGTCAAACAATTAAGCATACAAGTGTTTTTCCTAAGCTATATGCGATCCAAATGTACCTTTACTCCAGCGCTCCTCAATAATAGCAAAAAAATAAAGTAAAATTAGACATGTGCCCTAAGATGCAAGAGTCTAAACTGTTTTAACATTAACAAGCAACAAGTTACTGTTGAATTAGAAACAGTGTACAAGTATATCAGATAGAGAAACTAAAACATGCAAAAGCTAGATAACTAAAATTTAGTCACCCTTCAATAAAGTAGGGTGAGAAATCAACTCAGATTACCATGGAAACACGGCTTTTGTTGCGTTTTCATGACAATACTGAGGTCTTCTGGGCTCTGCTTTCTAGAGTAGAGTCATGAGACACTTATATGTATTCTGTAATTCTCATTTTCTTGAAATCAACCTCTATACACAAAAACAAAGAAGAAGGTTTAACTGTTAGTAAACTTAAAAAGAAACTTACCATCTCTCCCCGACAACGTCGCCAAAATTTAATCAAGTTCTTACCTGCACTTTAAATGTAAAGTTTAGAAACATGCTAGATTGCTCAATTCTACCTCTATAGTAAGTAGCTATGCGGGTCGTGATCCAAAAGGAGGGACTGCGGTGGAAGCATATGGGTAAGTTCTCTTAATAAATTATGAAAAAGGTTTAAGATCTTCTTTGTTTGAAAAAGTAAATAAAAAATAATACTAAATTAAGTTAGAATAAAGAAGGTAAATGCTAGAAGATGGTTTTGAAATCATTTTGAGTTAAAAGAGTTATTAAATTAAAAGAAAAAATAACATACCTTGGATTAGATTAAAGCAAGTGATGAAAATATCGTAGAAACTGTGATCAACTAAAATGAGTAATGATGAAGAAAAGTAGGAAAGTTATATTGATTGACACTCTCAATGTAACTCTCTTTAATGAACATTACATCTAGTGTCACTCTAAATACAATTCTTCCTCCCTTTTCAATCATGAAAACTCTATCTAATCTAAGCTATAAAGAAAAAAAATGAAGCAATTAAAGTAAGTAAAACAAAAGAGAAACACTAAAGAAAAAGTAGAAGAACCTTTATTGAAGCAGTCATTGCCAATTATGGGGCTATTTGGTTGCAAGGAAGTGGACGGAAGTATGGAAATAGGGAAGTATAATTGCTCAGTTCCCTATCTATCCAAACACCGAAAAAGGAAAATAAGAAAACTCCTTTTCCTTTTCTCTTTTCTCTTTTCTCTTTTACACAATCATTTCCTCACTTCCAGAGTGCTACAGTTAATTTTATGGTCATGTAAATCTCATTTGTAATAAGTTGTAACACAAAACAGTTAATTTTTTGATCATGTAAATCTCACTTGCATTCTAATTACAGTCCATTTTTTATTTTTCTTAATTAATTTTTATTTTAATATTATTTTACGGTCAACTTTGTGGTCAACTTTTCCACTTCCACTTTCACATTACCATCCAAATACCGGAAAAGACAAAACATTTTTCAAACCACACTTCCCAACGACATCCAAACACTGGAAAACTTACTAACCAATTCCCAAGTTCCAAAGGGAATTATTACCACTTCCTCAATTCCTCACTTCCTCACTCCCACCCTTAACCAAACATGCCCTATATGAACTCGTTCTTCTCTATAAAATAACTCTCAAACTAAATCCTAGAAATTACACTTAAAATTTAAAAATTAAAACTAAAGAAAACCCTAAGCTTTGATCTCTACTTGGAGATTTCCATTTTCATATGATCTACCTCTTTATTTATAGCAGAAGTAGTGGATAGATTCCTAATAGAAGTTGTGCGACCATTAAGAGATATATCTTCAGAACTTGAATATGAACTTTAGATATTAAGATAATATCATTTCTCTTGACTTGGAGAGCAAGTTATTATCAATTTTTGAATTTAAATTCTCTCTTTATCTTCAAACCTAATTTGATTTATTCAGAATTTTATGTGAAAATTCATTTCTGAATTGGTTTACAGCAGTTGGTGTGCTGATTGCTGATTATGACTTGTCAAACGACATATTTGGAATTGGTGGTGAACATAAGAATTGTAGCCCTTTAATTTCTCTTTTTGAATCATTTTGAATCATTAGATTTGAGTTTTTATAGCGACAGTTATGACGAAAATACTAAAAAGTATCTAGTCTGAATCTGAGTATAAATTGATTTATCTCCAATTATGATTGCTTCATCTCGTCCATTCATCATGGGATATAACTATAGAGGCTTCAATTGAACTCTGAATTTTGAGAGAATATTCTTTCTCTTTAACTTGAGTAGCAAATCATCTCCAAATTCGAGTTTAAATGTAAATTTTCTCTCCATATCTTTGACTTGGAGCTTAAGCAACCTGAATTTAAGTTCATTTTCTTCTTTATTTTCAATTAGAATGGGATTATCTCTGAATTTCTTTGGCTTGTTTGGCTTTTGGCTTCTTTTTAATCTTTTGGGCTTGTTTTCTTTTCTTTTTTAAATTATAGATGCCTGCACATTACTAAGGAAAAATACAATTACAAAAATAAATGTGAATATATAACTAAAAATATGCACATATGATTAACAATTACTATGCACATGACGTGAGACATCAACAATTTTGCAAGAATAAAAAGGTCAAAGGAAGGTGAAAACATCACCTTCGAAGATGATTCCAAAGGACATGTCATCGGTTATGATAATGTTAAAATTGGTATATCTCCTACTATTGAAAATATTGCTTTAGCAAATAGTTTAAATCATAACCTTCTAAGTATAAGTGAGCTTTGTGATAATTAAAGTCATTTTTTGTTCTACTTCTTGCATGATTATTGATGATAAAAATACTTGCATATTTTTCAAATTTAAAGAGAACAATGTTTGTATTATTGATTTACTTAATCTTGATTGCAATGTTAAATATTTTTCGGCTTTAAATGAAGATTTTTGGCTTTGGCATAAAAGACTTGGAATATTTCTTTTGATCATCTAGCTCATATTAGTTCTAAGAATGCAGTAAGAGGCATTCTAAAATTGAAGTTTGAAAAAGACTGTCATGTGATGCATGCCAACATGGTAAACAAACTAAATTGTCTTTTAAATCAATTAAGGATGTTATAGCTACTCGTCCTTTAGAATTAATACATATGGACTAGTTTGGTCCTACCCAAGTCAAGGGTTTAAATGGTAATAGATATGTTTTTGTTTTAGTCTATGATTTCTCAAGTTTTACTTGGGTTTTCTATATTGGACACAAAGATGAAACTTTTTCATTTTTCAGTGTATTGGCAAAAGAGTATAAAAAAAAGTTTTTCGATTTTGCACATTCATAGTGATAGAGGCGGTGAGTTTATCAACCACTATTTCATTAACTATTGTGAAAAACATAGAATAAAATATGAGTTTTCTTGCCCGTGAACCCTAAACAATATAGGGTAGTTAAAAGAAAAATAGTACTCTCCAAGAGATAGCAAGAACCATGATAAATGAGTGTGGTCTCTATCAATATCTATGGGCTGATGCCATTAATACTTCATGTTACATTAATAACAGAATTTATTTTTGAAAGAAAGTTAAGAAAACACTTTTTGAGATTTATCATTTGAAAAAGTGAAATGTATCTTAAAGGCTTTTGGTTGCAAAAGTTTTCTTTTAAATATAAGAGAAATTTTGGGTAAATTCGATTCAAAAGTTTTTGAAGGAATTTTTCTGGCGTATTCTTCAACTAGCAAAGCTTATAGGATTTTCAATAGGTATACTTTAACAATTGAAGAATCCATGCATGTTAAGTTTAAAGAATCTAACAAGTTTGTTAAGAATATTGTAGATGTTCAGATAAATTCTTTATGTAAAGATATGGATAAAGCCACACTTAAGGACACTCCTATTCAAGAAAAATCTAAGCATGAAGAACCAAGTAAAAATGATCAAGAAGAATGCCTAGAAGAAGTTCAACCTTCTCAACCTCTTCCAAGAGATTGGGAGTACACCTCAAGTCATCCAAAGGATCTCATCAGGTGAAGTGTCAAAAGTAGTAGCTACTAGATCTACAGTTCATATTTATGTGATTATATTGCTTTTATTTCACACATAGAGCCTAAAAAAATTCATGAGGCCAAGGTAGACTCCTATTGATTGTTTGCTATGAAAGAGGAGCTCAATCAATTCGAGCGTAATCAAGTATGGAGACTTGTTCCTAGACCCTAAGATAGACCAATCATTGGTACTAAGTGGGTATTTATAAACAATCTAAATGAGTCAGGTAATATTATTAGAAATAAGGCTAGACTAGTGGCCCTAGGTTACAATTGAATCGAGAGAACCAATTTTGAGGAAATCTATGCACCGGTTGCATGACTCAAAGACATTAGAATTACTCTCGCATATGCATCATATAAAGATTTCACATTATATCAGATGGATGTAAAGAGTGCTTTTCTAAATAGATTCATAGAAGAGAAAGTTTATGTTGAACAACCCTCTGGGTTTGTTGATCATATACATTCTGACTATGTATTCAAGTTGGATAAAGCCCTTTATGGTTTTAAACAAGCTTCAAGAGCTTGATATTATAGGCTTAGTAATTTTCTTCTTAACAAGGGTTTTGCTTAAGGTAAGGTAACACCACACTTTTTACTAAGCATGTTGATAAAGATATTTTAATTATAAAAACTATATAGATGATATTAAATTTGGTTTAACTAACAATGATTTATGTAAAGATTTCGAAAGTTGTATGAAAGAAGAGTTTGAGATCAGCATGATGGGCGAATTTAACTACTTTCTTGGACTCCATATCAAGCAAAAGAAGGATGGATCTTCTTGAATCAAGTCAAGTACACAAAAGAGTTTATCAAGAAGTTTAGTCTAAAAATCTCTAAACCTTGCAAAACACCCATGGCTATCACTACAAAGCTTGACAAGGACGATCAAGGTAAGTGTGTTGATATTAAAATTTATAGAGGCATGTTAGGTAGCATACTTTATTTAATGGCAAGTAGGCTGAATATCATGTATAGTGTTTGTTTGTATGCTCATTTTCAAGCTTCTCCAAAAGAATTACATTAAATTGCAGTAAAACGCATTATAAGATATCTAAAGAGCACAATTAACATGGGTTTGTGGTTTATGAAAATTGTTCAATTTACATTGATGAGTTATTCAAATATTGACTATGCAGGTTGTGGAGTGGATTAAAAGAGTACAAGTGGAACATTTCAATTTCTTGATAATTGTCTTGTTTCATGGTCCCTTAGAAAGAAAAATTCAATAGCACTTTCAACCGTCGAGGCGGAGTACACTGCAGCGTGTGCTAGTTGTGCACAAATACTTTGAATGGAACATACTCTATTCGATTATAATTTGCATTTCGATCATACCAAGATACTTTGTGATAATAATAGCACTATACACATGACGAAAAATACAAATCAGCGTAGTAAAACCAAATATATTGAAATTATGTATCATTTTCTAAGAGATCATTTTGAAAAAAGAGATTCTGATATAGATTATGTATCTATTCACATACAATTAGTGGATATTTTCACTAAATCATTGAATTTTAACCAATTTACGTATATTTGTGGTGAATTAAATTTATGCATAAGGATAAATAATTTTCATGCATATTGTTATAAATATTTCTCTATTTATTTTGAATTCATATGATTTTTAACTGATCAATATATTAAACACTCATTTAAATTTTCTATTTTATGACTGTTAGTGTCGACAGTTTTATACATCTGTCAATGGATGACTGACAACAGTCAGAATGACATATTGATAACCTTTATGATTTTTGCTACTGCAGCTACAAATTTCACTTATATTTCAATTTTTTCTCAGTCTGTCGACAGTCAAATAGAATTATTGACAGAGGATTGTGACAATTCTATCGACCTATCGATAGTAAGAATGGCTACAGTTGCAGCAGCCTATTTAATAACCCTTACCCACTTTATTTCTCTACCTCCATTTCTCTCCTATCGACTCCTCCACCCAAACCCTGGTTTTCTCTTCATTTCTTGAGCAGCCTCATATATCCTCTTACATCCATTTTAGGTGTCACTCAAGGTTTAATTCTTTCTATTTCCATTTCTATCTCTTATTGGGTAAGATTATTGGGTAATCTTCTCCTCTCTTCCATTTTTCAAACCTTAGTATTGTCAATTTCTTTCATATATCTCAACCTAAGAAATCTAGGACTGATGCAAGATCTTCTAGGGCTTCTAAAGTATTTTCTTCTAGAACTAAGATGTCTGGAGTTACTAGTTCTAGAACTCCACCCTCATTTCAGAAATTTGTTAGCCCCAATGCTCTTGAGAAATTCAATACTTCATTTACTAGAAATCTGTTCTTACTGGAAAACCCATTAATCTTCCTAGGTTTGCTAATTATCATATTGAATCTCTTTTTGATAGAATGGATTGGAAAATTTTCTTCAAATCAATGAAATATCTTATTTCAATTTGGTTCAAACTTTTTATGCAAATCTTTCTTTGGATGAAAACAATGTTATTCATAGTCGTGTTGATAGTGTTGATGTTTCATTATCTATTGATCATATTGCTCACATCTTGCCAACATTTTTCCCTTTTTAGTGAGGGTTTTGATACATTATCTTAACATTTGAACTCTTTTTAAAACTATCCCGAAGGAGAATCTCGTGAGACTATTCCTTGTCAATCTTATCTTAACGTTTGCTACATCTATGCATATTCATAATGATGGCAATCTATATCTTACCCTGAATGACAAGGTCTCTTTGCTCACTATTCCTTGTCAAATTTTAGCCAAAATAATCATGCTCAAAATTCTCCCCAAATCAAGAGAATATGGTAAAGTAAGACAGTGTATTACTTTCTTAATTTACTATATTACAATAAATCTTCCTTTTAATTTCTCTAAACTTATTTTTGACAATCTGACTGCGGATAATTTTGAGTATAAGAACTTATCCTATAGTATGATCCTAACTATTTTCTTGATTTTTGGGGAGTTGACTTATCTGAGGAACCTTTCATTACTCCTTCTAGACCTTTTGATAGGAGCTTCATAAACCTTATGTTGAGTGATTGGTAGTGAAAAATGCATAATTTTCATCATATTTACCATCACATTTTCATATTTATTCATATAATTCTGCACATTTACTAATATTTTGTTATTTCATGTGTGCAGGCCTTGAGTGTTGAATTAAATAAAGAATTAAAGCTTAATGAAGCCCAAAAGCCCAGATCCAAGCCTAAGTCCAAGCCCAAGTGCAAAAGTGCAATTATAAGAAGTCAAAGTGCAAATACAAGATGTAAATATTGCAAATACTACAAAGAGGGAAAGGATAGAATTCTATCCAATCCTAAATGCTTGGTGGATGAGGATAAATACATGTGCAAGGATGAGATTCATTTTTGAAGGGATTTGGATTTAGGGTAACTTGATTTCTAAGTTATCTCGAAAATCCAAACTGAAGAGCCAAGATCCAGCTTCCATAAGGAAATGACCAGATGGATGGACCAGGAGAAGCCACGCGCCAAAGCGCGTGGCCAGCCGAGCCGCGTTTCCACAGCAATCTTGCCTTATCCATCTACCAGTTTTCGTGGAAGAGTTTTTCCAGGACTTTATCGCCTTCTGCATCTATAAATACCCCTACAGGCGCAGTAGAGAGGGCATCCAGCGAAGATTAGGATTTTCTTTAGCTATTTCTTTAAAATTTCTGCAAGTTGTAATTTTCGTTTCATGCACGTTGTGGAGAAGAAGGAGCTTTGTAATTGGAGGTTATTCTCAAATAAAGGTTACCTTTTTGCCATTTCTTTTATTGTCTATTGAGTTATTTTTATTCTCTGTGATCTATCTCTGGTTTTATTTTTCTTTACTTTTGCAATTCTTCTTATTAAACAACATATAAAAAAATAAAACAATTTGAAAAGATAAAAAAATGATGAACTAATTTCTTCTTGTGGTTTGCTGAATTCTTAAAACAACCCTAGAGCAGTTAAGCATTGATCGGATTGATGACACTTTTCAGAAACCCTAGGTTTAATGATTATTTTTCTTGAAGATTAAACTGATAATTAGATTTCTTAATCTTGGTTGCACATTTAAAAGAGTCCTCATTGCTTCATACTTAAGAACTAGGACAGCCTAAATTTAAGATTAATCTTTTCTTAAGCTGTACTTAGATGTTAGGATGAAACATTATTTAGTTTTTAATAATGTAACTTAGTTAGAATCTTGTGTCGTCTTTTCTTGCTTGAATCATTTTTAATAACCTAGGGTGAATTATAGACATCTCAAAATGATGATCAATCTCCTTAACTTGCAATAGGGTTGTGGTAGAAGATCAGTAAAACCACATCTTTCCATTCATATATATATCTCAAATCTAATCTCTTTTCTCATATTTTGAAGCATACAGAGGAATCGACCGAAAAGCTTGCATCGCATCCTTCCCTGAGGATCACGACCCGCTTTGGCCCTTGGTACAGCGGATAGCATTGAGACTAAGAACTCTACAACTCAATTTCTTATTTACAAATTCTTAATTCTCAATCAAAATTTTGGCGCCGTTGCCGGGGAAGGAACGGCACGATTTCCTCAATCTAATTATTTTTTATTCTTTCTATTTGCAGATACAGAGAACAGGAAAACAAAGCAGCAGCAAGGACACATAGCAACTCTGTGCCTCTGCCCTCGAAGGCAGAGCATCAGAGCCTACTTCTTTGCCACGGGTCCGCGGCAATAGCCGCATTTTCGCGGCAAGAGTAGTTCCCTACTCATCAAATTTTGTGCAGGTTGCTCAGAATTGCAAATATTGCTTACTGCTGTGATTAAATATCTCTGTGATCACTCTGCAACTGCTAATTAATAACATTAACCCATTTGTTGATAATCAAAAAAAAGATTAGACTCTTGCATTTAGGGCACGTGTCTATTTTAATTTTTTTAATTCTGTTGAAGAGTGCTGGCGACAAGGTACGTTTGCATAGCATATAGATTAGGAGACACTCTTGGTTGATTTACTTCTTGAGTGATTACTTTTCTACAGCTTTACACGTACACAAAAAATCTTAAGGGCATAACCCATAAGCAAGATAAGGTGGGGATTTCATCACCCTTCCTTGGCCCAAAAATCATATCCGTCACACTCACAACCCTAACCTTAAGTAAAATTTGACTAGACGTTGGCCCTAGGTTAACTCGGACTCAATAGGAGATTGACCGAAGGAGGAAAATTGTTCGAAATTAACTCTTGTCAAATCGGTGTCTAGGCAGGGGATTGAGAGCCGAAAGCCCGAAGAACGGTGGTTATTTAATTAAGGAATGTCTCTAACAGAAAACCTCCCACCGGTCTTGCCACCTGCCTGGCCGATTAGCTTGTGGTTAGCGTTGACAATAGACCTCCTAAGGACAGTCTAAAGTTAGGAGTCGTCTAGGTCAAGGATTACCCTAGATTAGGATTTTTTTTCTTTTTTGATTATTTTTCCTTACTGATTGATTGGGTGAACTTGTTTGCTAATTGTGCATGTCCGTTTGGTCGAGAGACCCACTTACATCCAGGCTAACTAGAACTAGTTCACCACCAAAGCAAAAGCCCGACTCACACATGGCACAACCACAGTCACTCAAAGATAGGTTCTATCCTATTAGAACCTCTCTTCCTTCTTGCATCAAGCTTACTATTGAAGGTGTTGACCCATTTGAACTCAAGCCACAATACATCAACACCCTTCCCAAATTTCATGGACTTGAATCGAGGATGCATACTTCTTCATATGGGAATTTGAAGAAGTATGTCTCATGATGAATATACCTAAGCTAGGAAAAGATGCCATCAAACTTAGGTTTATCCCCTTTTCTTTGAAAGATTTAGCAAAGAAATGGCTCTACAGTCTAGAGGCCGGTTCAATATCATCTTGGGATAATTTCATTAAGGCCTTCTTAAAGAAATTTTATCCCGTTCACAAGACTGCACTGATTAGGAAGAACATCCTACAGTTTAAGCAAACAGCCAATGAACCTTTTTGGAAATACTTTGAACGTTTTAAGGACCTCCTTGCCCAATGCCCTCACCATGGGATAGAGAAATGGTGACTTTGCCAAGTTCTATATGATGGATTAGATTATCCAACTAAAACACTGTTAGAATCCATGTGCCAAGGAGGATTTCTGCAAAAGAACGAAGATGAAGGATCGACATTATATGAAGAATTAGCTGATAATACCATCCAATGGGAACCTACTCTGGAAAAATTTAGGACTAATGACCCTACTTCTTCTAAAGGAGGTATCCATTCCATTGAGGCCAACGTAGCAACCGATGCTAAGTTAGATGCTGTTATGCGAAGACTAGAGGCTCTTGAAACTAAACTAAAGAGCCAGTCTCTATGAACCAAGTCAGCACAACATCTTCGGCGGGCGGTACTTATTGTCAAGATATGAACCATGTGTTCGAGGAATGTCCTGTCTTCATCGCGCATTAAAGCTTGCCCGAACATATGAGTGCGGCCTTCACAAGGCCCGCCAACAATCCTTATTCACCCACCTACAATCCTGGTTGGAGAAATCATCCCAATTTTTCGTGGGGCCCAAGCAACAATGATCAAACTAGGCCCAAATTCTCCAACAATTTCCAAAATCCGCCCTATCAATAAAATGTCCCTAGTCAAAATCCTCCACCGTCTTTCCAAAATTCACAAATGGAGACAAGACTTTAAAATTTGGAAAGAAAGATGGACACTCTAGTTAAAAGCCACGACACACTGGCTCAAGTCTTAACTAGGATAGAGATCCAATTGAACCAACAAGAGAGACAGGTACCCTACCGAGTCAACCATTGCCAAATCCTAGGAATCCTAGGCCAGCCAATGAGGCTCAAGACCCAAATCAGTGTCACATGGTTCATACACTCAGATCGGGGAAATAAATTGATAATCAAGTATCCATGCCACAGGATCCATCTCAGTCATCCATTCCATCTAGCTCCACTCCTTCTCCATCCAGCTCCAATGAAACTGAAGTTGAAAAGCCAGCAGGACAGGTGCTCCAGCCTATAGCTCTATTTCCAAATAGGCTTAGAAGCAACAACAATGCACATATGGAGAAATTATTAGAGGTGTTCAATCAAGTTAGGCTCAACATCCCACTTCTTGATGCAATCCAACAGGTCCCTAGTTATGCCAAATTCCTTAAGGACATGTGCACCAAGAAAAGAAAGACTAATATACCTAAGAAGGTTTTTCTAGCCACTAACATTAGTGAGCTATTGTCCAACCAGATCCCTATTAAGTATAAGGACCCTGGTTGCCCCACCATCTCTTTCACCATAGGTTGAGCCGAAGTCAATCGAGCACTCCTCGATTTAGGAGCTAGCATCAATTTGCTCCCTTTCTCCGTATATCAACAACTTGGATTAGGTGAACTCAACCCGACCCAAGTTACTATTCAGTTGGCTGACCCTTCAATCAAAGTTCCTAAGGGAGAGATCAATGACGTTCAAATACGGGTGGGAGAATTTATTTACCCAGTCGATTTCATTGTTTTAGAGACACAACCTGTGTCTAATCCTATGTCCCAAACTCTCGTCATCTTAGGAAGACCGTTCCTAGCAACCGCAAATGCAATCATAAATTGTAGAAATGGATCCATGAGACTGACTTTTAGGGATATGACCAAGGAAGTCAATGTTTTCAACCTAGGTAAGCATCCCTACAATGTGACCGACCAACCCTTTGAGGTTAACTTTATTGAGAACATGACGAGTGAGCATAATGATGAGATCACACTAGAGTCAGAGGAAGAGGAAGACTTAGAAGTAAGTGATCTCAGCTTTGATGAGATCGAATGGGAATCAAATCTGAGTTCTATAGAGATAGGAGATTCTAGCTTAATTCCTCCACCTATCGAGCCACCTCCTTCTTTGGAGTTAAAAGCCTTGCCTAAACATCTTAAGTACGCCTACCTAGGTGAACAAGAGACGTTACCTGTCATAGTTGCAACTAATTTGACTAATAGGCAAGAGGAAGACCTACTGGCAACCCTTAGGAGACATAGGGAAGCCATTGGTTGGACTATGGCAGATATCAAGGGACTGAGCCCTACGATAGTCCAGCATCGTATCAATCTAGAGGTAGGGGTTAGACCGAAGAGGGATCCACAGCGTAGGCTAAACCCACTTATGCAGGAGGCTGTACAAGCCGAAATAGTTAAACTGTTAGATAATGGGATCATTTATCCCATTTCCGATAGCGAATGGGTTAGCCCAATGCATGTGGTCCCTAAGAAGTTCAGCTTTACTGTGGTAGAAAATGACAAGCATGAGTTACTGCAAACACGATTGCCTACCAAGGTTATAGTATGCATAGACTACGCAAGTTGAACGTGCCACTAGGAAAGATCATTTTCCCCTCCCATTTATTGACCAAATGCTGGAAAGATTAGCCGGTCATGAGTACTACTGCTTCTTGGACGGTTATTCAGGGTATAACCAAATTCCTATAGCCCCGGAGGACAAAGAAAAGACAATGTTCACGTGCCCATTTCGGACATTTGCCTACCGTCGAATGCCTTTCGGCTTATGCAATGCCCCTGCCACATTCCAACGTTGTATGTTAAGCCTGTTTTCTGATATGGTCAAGCATTTCTTAGAGATTTTCATGGACGACTTCTCAGTCTATGGGAATTAATTTGACCAGTGTCTCCATCACTTGGAGCTAGTGCTGAGTAGGTGCACCGAAAAGAACTTGACCCTCAATTGGGAAAAGTGTCACTTCATGGTGCAGCATGGGATTGTCCTAGGTCATGAGATATCTAGGGAAGGGATTAAGGTAGACAAGGCCAAGGTGGAGATCATAGCCAAGCTTCCACTTCCACGATGTGTGAAGGACATTCGGTCTTTCTTAGGACATGCTGGGTTTTATCGTAGGTTCATTAAGGATTTTAGCAAAATTGCTAGACCCCTTACAAACCTTCTAGCTAAAGACGTGTCCTTCATCTTTGATGATAGGTGCCATAGTGCGTGGGAGAAATTGAAAGTGGAACTTATCTCTGCTCCTATCATCTCACCTCCGGACTGGTCCAAACCTTTTGAGATCATGTGCGATGCTTCAGATTTTGCAATAGGTGCTGTCTTAGGACAGTGTAAGGATAACAAGCAGCACGTGATCTACTATTCAAGTAGGACGCTAAATGATGCCCAAATGAACTATACTACAACCGAGAAGGAATTCTTAGCTGTAGTGTTCGCTTTGGAGAAATTCTGCCCATACCTACTTGGGACTAAGACCACAATTTTCACTGACCATTTTGCACTATGATACCTTATGCTTAAAAAAGATGCGAAGGCCTGACTCATTTGTTGGATCCTTCTCCTTCAAGAATTCAATCTCGAAATTCGAGATAAAAAAGGTGTCGAAAATGTCGTAGCAGACCATCTCTCTCGTGTGCCAAACGCACCTTCTGACGAACTGCCCATCAATGACAATTTCCCCGATGAACAACTTCTAGCCATCTCTAAGGAGCCATAGTTTGCTGACATAGTAAATTACTTAGTCACAAACCAAACACCACCTAATTGGTCAAAACAGGATAGATACCGATTCTTGTCTCAAGTCCGGTATAACATGTGGGAAGATCCTTATCTTTTCAAATATTGTAGCGACCAAATCAATAGGAGATGTTGTCAAATTCTTGAAAGATAATATCATCTCACGCTTTGGAATCCCTCGAGCCATCATTAGTGACAATGGCACACATTTTTGCAATAGAACTTTTGAAGCTCTTATGCGAAAATATGCCATAACTCACAAGTTGTCTACGCCCTACCATCCTCAAACTAGCGGACAGGTAGAAGTTTCCAACAGGCAAGTCAAGCTCATCTTGGAGAAAACTGTGAATCAGAATAGGAAGAACGGGTCCACCAAACTGGTGGATGCCCTATGGGCATATAGGACTGCCTTTAAGATGATTCTAGGAATGTCTCCCTACAGACTAGTCTTTGGAAAGGCTTGCCACCTTCCTGTCGAGCTAGAGCACCGGGCCTTATGGGAAATAAAGCAGCTGAATTTCGATCTAGATAAGGCCGGTGAGCTTCAAAAATTGCAAATTTTTGAACTAGAGGAATTGAGGAACGAAGCATACGACAATGCGAAGATTGCGAATGATAGGGTTAAGGTTTTTCATGATAAGTTCATCACGAGAAAAACTTTTGTTCAAGGACAAAAAGTTTTACTCTATAACTCTAGATTTCATCTCTTTCCCGGCAAGTTGAAGTCAAGATGGACAGGACCATTCATTGTTAAAATGGTGTTTCCACACTGAGCCATAGAGATCTACGACCCCAAAAATGGCAATGCATTCAAGGTAAATGGTCAACGTCTTAAAATCTTTTTGGAGTCAGTACCGGAAGTAAATGCAGCCATGGGTCTTTTTGACCCACTGTATCGGTAACTATATCTTTCTGCCAGTTCATGCATCCATGCATTTCATTCATACATTAGGGACAATGCATGAAACAAGTATGGGGGAAGGGTATATAATATTTAAAAATAATTTCTATAAAAAAATTTTTTAAAAAAAATAGAAATATTTTTCTTTTTCTCTTTATTTATTTCCCATTAAAAAAATTATTATAAAAAGGACTATAGTTTGATTAATCTTTTGAAAGAAATCTAAGTTAGTCTTAAGAATTAGGAAAATCATGATTAGGATTTCTAAAAACTTGGTCAAAATAAATAAATTGTTGAATTTTTAGGTATAGGAGGAGAAATTGAATAAGTAGTTAGTCTTAATTTTTACCTTAATGAAATGTGCATACCTAATGCATATCTAGGATTCTAAGACAAAGATCCTTGTGCCTCATAAAAAAATTCTAAAAAAATAAAAAAAATAATTTCACCAATTAAGCTGGATACATGTGCCTCAAGAGGCATAAGTATTCACGCCTAATAGTAAGTTCTAAATAAAATAAAGTCCTTAATTTTGTGGCCTAGCTCACTCGAATTTGAGTCCGCAGGGTGTTTTCTCACCTGGTGCCCTAAAACCTACCGGTTAGGGAGCCACCGACTTTGAGTTCGCTACATGGGTGGATTAGAAAGCCTAAGAAAACTGAGAAATACTATACATGTATTAACACATCTATTAGTCAAATAGTTAGGTATGAGGGCCTCAAGAAGCCTTGATACTTACACAAAAGAAAATTAGATGAGTTATACATGCTAAAAAAAAATTTATTAACACATATAACAGTCAATTAGTTAAGTATGAGGGCCTCAAGAAGCCTTGATACTTATATGAAAGAAAATTAGATGAAGTTATAAAAATAATAAAGAGGCATGAGAGTCCAAGTTAAGGAATTCCTAGCAAAGTTACAAGGATGCACATGATTTTTGGTAACGAAAAGACTATACAAACATTCAATTTTGATCCTTACCTAAAATAAATAACAATTCACTTTATTAAGACTAAGTTTAAGAATGAATAAAAATGATAATCCTAAAACTTATAGACTACTTAGTCTCTTCAAATATAAGTCAAATATTTTCCTTTTTATGGATTTTATGGGTGTAATCCGCTGAAAACCCTCACGAGACAACACTCGTCCTCTAGGGTAACCTAGGGGTTTAACGGCTTGTTGCACATGCTAAGTGCAACCGAGATTCCTATGAAAGTGTGTTAGTTAGATTAGATTATCTTTTTCTTTTTTGATTTTTACTCGAGGACGATCAAAAAGATAAGTGTGGGGGTGTGATTGGTAGTGAAAAATGCATAATTGTCATCATATTTACCATCACATTTTCATATTTATTCATATAATTCTGCACATTTACTAATATTTTGTTATTTCATGTGTGCAGGCCTTGAGTGTTGAAATAAATAAAGAATTAAAGCTTAATGAAGCCCAAAAGCCCAGATCCAAGCCCAAGTCCAAGCCCAAGTGCAAAACTGCAATTACAAGAAGTCAAAGTGCAAATACAAGATGTAAATATTGCAAATACTACAAAGAGGGAAAGGATAGAATTCTATCCAATCCTAAATGCTTGGTGGATGAGGATAAATACATGTGCAAGGATGAGATTAATTTTTGAAGGGATTTGGATTTAGGGTAACTTGATTTCTAAGTTATCTCGAAAATCTAAAATAAAGAGCCAGGATCCAGCTTCCATAAGAAAACGACCAGATGGACGGACCAGAAGAAGCCACGCGCCAAAGCGCGTGGCCAGCCGCCACTACCAGGCCGCGGAAACGCGGCCCAAGCCGCGTTTCCACGGCAATCTTGCCTTATCCATCTACCAGTTTTCGTGGAGGAGTTTATCCAGGACTTTATCGCCTTCTGCACCTATAAATACCCCTGCAGGCGCAGCAGAGAGGGCATCCAGAGAAGATTAGGGTTTTCTTTAGCTATTTCTTTAAAATTTCTGCAAGTTGTAATTTTTGTTTCATGCACGTTGTGGAGAAGAAGGAGCTTTGTAATTGGAGGTTATTCTCAAATAAATGTTACCTTTTTGCCATTTCTTTTATTTTCTATTGAGTTATTTTTATTCTCTGTGATCTATCTCTGGTTTTATTTTTCTTTACTTTTGCAATTCTTCTTATTAAACAACATAAAAAAAATAAAACAAGTTGAAAAGATAAAAAAATGATGAACTAATTTCTTCTTGTGGTTTGCTGAATTCTTAAAACAACCCTAGAGCAGTTAAGCATTGATCGGATTGATGACACTTTTCAGAAACCCTAGGTTTAATGATTATTTTTCTTGAAGATTAAACTGATAATTAGATTTCTTAATCTTGGTTGCACATTTAAAAGACTCCTCATTACTTCATACTTAAGAACTAGGATAGCCTAAATTTAAGATTAATCTTTTCTTAAGCTGTACTTAGATGTTAGGATGAAACATTGTTTTGTTCTTAATAATGTAACTTAGTTAGAATCTTGTGTCGTCTTTTCTTGCTTGAATCATTTTTAATAACCTAGGGTGAATTATAGACATCTCAAAATGATGATCAATCTCCTTAACTTGCAATAGGGTTGTGGTAGAAGATCAGTAAAACCACACCTTTCCATTCATATATATCTCAAATCTAATATCTTTTCTCATATTTTGAAGCATACAGAGGAATCGGCCGAAAAGCTTGCATCGCATCCTTCCCTGAGGATCACGACCCGCTTTGGCCCTTGCTACAACGGACAGCATTGAGACTAAGAACTCTACAACTCAATTTCTTATTTACAAATTCTTAATTCTCAATCATTGAGCCATCTTTCTAAACCTACTAAAGATGCCCCTCCTGTTGAGGAAGAAGTTATTCTTCAACCTGAACCCCAACAGACTTCTCGTCCACCTGTCCCTCCTACAGATCCCTATTCCATACTTCTTGTCTCTTTAGCCGAGCTCACTTTATCTCACAATCAACTCCATGATGACTTTTATTCCATGGTCTCCCACTTTGCAATATCATAGAGGCATATTGAGCAGCATCTCACGCAGATTCAGCATCACTTGGGGTATGAGATTCCACCACCGACATAGTACATTAATCCTCTTCCTCCTACTGATCCTCCATTCCCTCCTCATGAACCATGACCTGCTCCTGCTGATGACCATCCACGTCATGGATGAAATCACCTAGAGGGGGGAGAATAGGTGATGGCTAATCTAATGGTCACTTAATGACAAATAATGCGGAATTAAAAACTATTATGACCTAAACAAACTTATTACACTAAATACCATGTATAACACAAGAGTGTAGCCAAATTCCCCGTGAAGGGCTCTGGACTAACTCCTCAGGATTCCCTTAGATATGGGTTGAGGTGTCGCGTTGGCTCTCTTTGTTGAATACAAGTGTTATCAAACAATCCCCAAGCATATACAATTTAAGCACACAATATATCATGCATATAAGGATAAACACAATAAAGGAATGCAAGATATAAACTAGTAAGGGGGAGAGAGAGTGAGCAATCGCAAACAGAAGGGATTTGTTTTGAGGTTCGAGCACACTTGCTCTACATCCCCGCCTTCGACACACGAAGGATTTCAACTATGCTTGATCCCAATGGATCACTCCTTGGTGCCGCAACACCTACAATTCCTCGGACTCTCTAGTCCCGTACACACCGCAAGCTTACTAGCTCGTCGAGGCCGCACCTCAAACCAAGAGTTCACAGACGAACTCTAAACCACCGCGAACACACTTGTCCGTCTCCTTAAAGAACAAAGAAAAGTCTTTGGTGATCACAACACTTTGATCACCTAAAAACAATCTCACTACAACACTCCTATAGGATGAATAATTAATGGGTTGCTCAAGTATTTGTGTGAGAAAACTAGGATGGAAATGGTGGAGGAAAACTCAAGAAATCACTTTTAAACACTCTTGATAAAGCTCCCCTTTTGATAGGAAATATTTGCTCTCAATTTTGTGTAGAAAAACCTCTTAAAAGAGTAGGAAAAACTTGCTCTAAAAGTCTCCAAAAATCTTAAAGAAAACAATACCCAAACCCCCAAATTTATAGGGCTAGAAAAACTAGCCATTTGGGTCTGTCAAAACTGCCGGTCGATCGGTCAGTCGACCGCCAACGGTCAGAAATCCGACCGTTGGGGCTTCGATCGACCGGTCCAGTCGACCGAGCCTCTAGAACAGAGAGCAGTTTCTCTGTCGGTCGACCAATCTGGTCGACCGGGGTTTTCCAGAGAGCAGAAGCTCTCTGGAGGTCGACCGGGTCGGTCGACCGTCCCTCCAGTGCACAAAGGCGTGAACGTCTGTGCACGTCGGTCGACCGCCCGGTCGACCAACTTTAGACTTCGGTCGACCGGGTCGGTCGACCGGCTGAAGCCTGGAATAGAAATCTTGGATTAAAAAGTTTATCTTTTTGACTCAAATAAAATCCCATAAAATCATGAAAAAATTTACAAAAATAGTTTTAGCAATACTTTGAAAATCAAACATGCTTGCACAAAATCAAGGCATGTTACAAAAGATTTGAACTATTTTTGTAACTTGGAAATATTGGTTCAAAATGAAAACTATATTTTCCAAAACTAGATTTTTCCAAAACATATTTTTCCAAAACTTTACCAAATACAAAAACAAGATATTCTAAACACTTTTAAAGCATACGGTGCATGGATATGATCCACTGCACAAACATGGTGAAATATCTATGTTTTTGACATTAAGATCTAAACATGATTTTGGTTAAAGACATGTATATAGGAAGTACCAAAAACCAAAAGTATTTTCTAAACTAAAAATTCTTTTATGAAAACAAGCATATATCAAGAGTGTGTGTGTATAGTATACTTGAGCAATCCACCACTATTCTATCCTTTACATTTTATCTAAAAATAAAATCTTCTAAAAATAAACCTAGACACAAGTCTTCATGAAGTCTTCACTCGAAGTATTCCCATCTTCTTGACTTGGTCCAAAACACGATCCAAAGGCTCTTTGGATCAAACCATGCAAGCTTCAAATCCTTTGTTGAAGCTCCACACCTACTAAGATCTTGATAATGAATCTGTCACTAATTAAACACAAGATCATTAGTACTATAACTACATGAGTTGATCATCATCAAAACTAGAGTGATGGGCCTTCGGGCCAACAATCTCCCCCTTTTTGATGATGACAAAACACATGAAGTTATATATGCATGGATTAAAGTAAAGCTTCAAAGAAGCTCCCCCTTAACTCATGCATAACAAATAAACAAATAAATATGCAATGAATGCTCTTAAACATGCATGCAAATGTTAGGAGATAAACATGCTAACAAGCATAAACCAAATCAAATTCTTTTTGTCCTATTTGCAATATAAAAAACATATATGCATAAACACTAAAAATTACTCCCCCCTTAATAATAAAGCAAGGAAAACATGCATATATATCAAACAAGTCACAAATACTTCTCCCCCTTTTTGTCAATCATCAACAAAGGGGTCAAAGTAAAAACAAAATTTTTCTCCCCCTTTTTGTCATAAACAAAAAGAGCAATAAGGGGTGAAATCAAGGTAATCAACAAAAGGTATATGCGATATACATTCATGAAGTGGAAGACGCGAAGTTAACTTCCCTACACATATGCATTACATGAAGAAGGGATGACAAGCCCCAATTCACATAACACATATTATGTAATGCATAAGAGTAGAAGTGAAGCTCTCCCTACACACGTGTATCACATAAAAAGAGTTGTCAAGCTCATCAATATATAATACACTCAACATGAATTTATATGTAGAAGAGATGTTAAACTCTCCTTGCATATAGGCAATACAAATTAAAACATTTTTAATTTTCCTTTTTAAAACAAAATTTTAAATTTTTCTCACTAAAACAAATTTTGTATTTTGATACCAATTTTAAAACACAATGCATAAGTTTATTTAAAAATAAGAATTACCAATTAAAATTTGAATTAAGCTATGCATATACAAACTTTGTGCTTAAACATGTAAATTGATTTTAACTCAAGCACAAATAACTCATATAAATGTATGAAAAGAGAATACCAATAGAAATTGATATTGTTTGAAATGAGACATACATATATAAGAAACAAAATATGAGTATATACAGAAATAGAGTCATATTGATACCAATTGAAAAGGTCCAATGATACCAAATGAAACAATAATAGCGTCATGTGTATACTCATAAACAAATTAAAGAATAAATAACTAGTTTAAATTAATTTTTGAAAAACTAGTTAAAGATCCTTCAAACACATGAAATCATATGTTTTTCATGAATGGAACTAAATACACAAAAATTTAAGCACTCATGGTCTATAAAGCACAAAATTATCATGAAACAAAGTCATGAATAAACAAGGTAAAAGGTGAGTGTTCAAAAGTCATGTAATTTGTATTTTCATGAAAATAGTCATTGAAGCTCAAAATAAACATGAATATCAATTTTTTTTATCAAAACATGAAAATTCATTTTTCATCTTAAAAACAAACTTCTAGGTATATGTATGATTTATCCAATCCTAACAATATGCATACATATCTCAAACATAAAAGAGTCTATTAAATGTGTTCGCATGAAGTCAAGAGACTCACAAGTATACATGTATATTTATTAGATTTGAATTCAAAATACATATACATGAAGTGAAACAAGAAAATAGGCAAAACATGTATAAATGAGAATCATCAAAACTAGTCTATACAAGTGCATATAGTGGGTACAAATGAGCATTGAAGTGCAAACATATTTGAATCAATGTGTTCTCACTATTTGTACATGTATAAATACAAGTTTTGATAAAAACTACATTTAAACTAGTATTTACCACATGAAGTACAAAACAACTAAAATATGAACATGCTATATGATATTATGAAAATAGAAGCATGTAAATAAAATAAGAGTTTAGAAATAGTTACCAACTAAGGAACTATGTTCTAAAACTCCAAACATGGTGGTTGTCCCACCAAACCTCCTTGATAGTGGTGAATCAAAAGAATGTCCATCATGTCCACAGGCACCCACCATCAAGGCACCATCCCTCTCTCGTTTTGTGAGAGCCCTCACCTACATCAAAAACAAGAGGTGGGGATTTCGGTACCCATTTTCTTTTGGGTCCTTGGGGGTTAGTCTTGTAAGGAACCCAAATAGTTTTCTTATTAGCAAAATTTATATGATGTATTCTATCAAAACAAAATTTTATTAAATGGCCTTTGCGGCCACAATGTGTACACTTGTACACCTTAGGATGCTTATGTATATGTGTATGATCATGGCGTGCAACATAAGCATATGCATGATGATGTGTTGAGAATGTGAAGCTTGTTTCTTTGAAAACATAGACTCCAATCTAGTGTGGTTAAATGCACATGTGCTCAAGTAGAGCTCAAACTATTAATTTTATTTTTCAAAATTTAACTTCATTTTGATCAATAGAAGTGGTGGCATGTAAGGCATGATCAAAAATATTTTTTTTAGAAACTTTTTCTTTTTCTTTTTCAAAAAATTTTCTCTTCAAAGTAGTGTTTTCTTGAAAAGCCATTTCTTTTTGTTTTTCCACCAAAACAATTTGATTTTTCAAAGACATATTCACTTCACATAAATCATTCAATTTAGACATTAAGGAAATATTCTCATTTTTCAAAACTTCATTTTCTTTTTCTATGCATGCAATCTTATTTTTAAATGAATCATTTTCCTTATGCATGCAATCAAAATTCTTTTTCAAATTTTTATTTTCTTTTCTTAACATGTCATATTTTTCAAGTAGTTGTTGACAAAAACATGCAAGCTTATAATATGACATATCATTTTCATCTACCTCTGATTCGGTAGTTACCTTAAGGGGGTTATCCCCTTGGACCATGTAGCACACGTTGGAGGTGTCGCTTCCAACGTCCGAGTCGCTCCCGGCATAATATAGATCCTTTTCACCAAAGGAGGTGATGATGTTCCAAGCTACAAAAGCCAAGTCAATGTTAGAAACCCTAGATAAATATTCATCATTTAGGGTTGACTTTAAAGCATGAAGGGCTTTTGCATTGGCCTCAAAATTATTGCCATTTAAACAATATGAATTTTTAGTGATGGCAAAATAAACATGAATGCCTAGGGCTTTGAGGTATAAAGACATCTTAACCTTCCAAATTTGGATGTTAAGAATGTCAAAAGTGGGTGGTGACATGAAATCCATGGTGTGTGCAAAAATATAGTGATTAGCCTAAAAATGAGGATCTTTAACTCTAGGTTGTAAGACCCAAATCAAGAGCACTTGGATCTGATACCAATTGAAAGCACCTAGAGGGGGTGAATAGGTGATGGCTAATCTAATAGTCACTTAATGACAAATAATGCGGAATTAAAAACTATTATCACCTAAACAAACTTATTACACTAAACACCATGTATAACACAAGAGTGTAGCCGAATTCCCATGAAGGGCTATGGACTAACTCCTCAAGATTCCCCTAGATATGGGTTGAGGTGCCGCGTTGGCTCTCTTGGTTGAATACGAGTGTTAGCAAACAATCCCCAAGCATATACAATTTAAGCACACAATATATCATGCATATAAGGATAAACACAATAAAGGAATGCAAGATATAAACTAGTAAGGAAGAGAGAGAGAGTGAGCAATCACAAACACAAGGGATTTGTTTCGAGGTTCGAGCACACTTGTTCTACATCCCCGCCTTCGACACACGAAGGATTTCCACTATGCTTGATCCCAATGGATCACTCCTTGGTGCCGCAACACCTACAATCCCTCGGACTCTCTAGTCTCGTACACACCGCTAGCTCACTAGCTCATCGAGGCCGCACCTCAAACCAAGAGTTCACACACGAACTCTAAACCACCGTGAACACACTTGACCGCTCCTCAAAGAACAAAGAAAAAGTCTTTGGTGATCACAACACTTTGATCACCTAAAAACAATCTCACTACAACACTCCTATAGGATGAATAATCAATGGGTTGCTCAAGTGTTTGTGTGAGAAAACTAGGATGGAAATGGTGGAGGAAAAGTCAAGAAATCACTTTTAAACACTCCTGATAAAACTCCCCTTTTGATAGGAAATATTTGCTCTCAATTTTGTGGAGAAAAACCTCTTAAAAGAGTAGGAAAAACTGGCTCTAAAAGTCTCCAAAAATCTTAAAGAAAACAATACCCAAACCCCAAATTTATAGGGCTAGAAAAACTAGCCGTTGGGGTCTGTCAGAACTGTCGGTCGACCAGTCGGTCGATCGCCAACGGTCAGAAATCCGACCGTTGGGGCTTCGGTCTACCGGCCCGGTCGACTGAGCCTCTAGAACAGAGAGCAGTTTCTCTGTCGGTCGACCGGGGTTTTCCAGAGAGCAGAAGCTCTCTGGCGGTCGACCTGCCCTCCAGTGCACAAAGGCGTTCACGTTGGTCGACCGCCCGGTAGACCGACTTCAGACTTCGGTCGACCGGGTCGGTCGACCGGTTGAAGGCTGGAACAGAAATCTGGGATTAAAAAGTTTATCTTTTCGGCTCAAATAAAATCCCATAAAATCATGAAAAAATCTACAAAAATAGTTTTACCAATACTTTGAAAATCAAACATGCTTGCACAAAATCAAGGCTTGTTACAAAAGATTTGAACTATTTTTGTAACTTGGAAATATTGGTTCAAAATGAAAACTGTATTTTTCAAAACTTGATTTTTCCAAAACGTGTTTTTCCAAAACTTTACCAAATACAAAAATAAGATATTCTAAACACTTTTAAAGCATATGGTGCATGGATATGATCCACTGCACAAACATGGTGAAATATCTATGTTTTTGACATTAAGATCTAAACATGATTTTGGTTAAAGACATGTATGTAGGAAGTACCAAAAACCAAAAGTATTTTCTAAACTAAAAATTCTTTTATGAAAACAAGCATATATCAAGAGTGTGTGCGTATAGTATACTTGAGCAATCCACCACTATTCTATCCTTTACATTTTATCTAAAAACAAAATCTTCTAAAAACAAACCTAGACATAAGTCTTCATGAAGTCTTCACTCGAAGTCTTCCCATCTTCTTGACTTGGTCCAAAACACGATCCAAAAGCTCTTTGGATCAAACCATGCAAGCTTCAAATCCTTTGTTGAAGCTCCACACCTACTAAGATCTTGATAATGAATTTGTCACTAATTAAACACAAGATCATTAGTGAAAAAACACCTAGAGGGGGGGTGAATAGGTGTAAGTGCTAATCTAATGAACTAAATGCAAACTAAATGCGAAAGCTAAAACAATTCTTGTAACACACTTAATACAACACACAAGTGTAGCCGAATTTCCCGTGAAGGGCTCTGGACTAACTCCTCTTGATTCTCCTTGAATGGGTTGAGGTGCTATGTGAAGCTCTTGTGGTTAAGTATAAGTGAGGCACACACAAACAACCAAGCATATAAGAGAGATAGCAATATGAAATATGCAAGGTACAAATGCAAGCAAGCAATATGAATGTTCTGATTGAAGATGCTTTGCTAAAATAAAAGAGAGTAAGAGTTAGAGAGACAATGGATCAAACGCAAAGGCACAGATATGTTTCGAGGTTCGAGCACCTTGCTCTACATCCCCGCCTACACCACTGTGTAGGATTTCCAATCCACTATCTCCCACCGAGGGAACCTCTATCAAAGAGGATTTGTTACAACACTAGGAGTACCGAACTCTCTCTCTCAATACAACCACCTCACAACCGAGGGGTAGGCCCATAGCCAATACAACAACCAACAGCTCTACCGAAGAGGTTTACAACAACCAACTCCACCTCTCACTAGAGGGAGCAAACCACAAGCCTCAACCTATACGGAAGAGGAAGCAAACACCAACCCAATACAACAACCTCAACCTCTACCAAAGAGGGAGCAACACAAGAAATCAAGGGTTTACAACAAGTGGTATATCTCAACCACAAACCTCTTTCCTTTTTCCACAAACAAAGATCCTAAATAGATTAGGATAGAAGATAAGCTCAAGTGTGAAAAACTAGGTGTTTGGAAAACAAAAACTCAAAGAAAAATACTTGGGAAAACTCTTGCAAAAGATAGAAAATGAAAGCCAAGACAAATCTCCCAAAATTCTCTTTTCTTTGATTTTTCCAAAAACCTAAAACAAATAAGATAGGAAGTTTAATGCCCAAAAACACTTTTGAAAACTTGTTTTAAACTCTGGGAAAACTGTGATTTTTCTCTTGTCAAAACCATAGCCAAAATCCCAAAGAGTTGGGGTTCATATAGGCCAAACCAGAAACTAGCCATTAGGCTGACGTGGCAGCCTGACAGACTACCGGTCGACCGGCCCGGTCGACCGCCAACGGTCAAAAATATGACCGTTGGGCAAAACCGGTTGATCGCCCGGTCGACCCAAACAAACAGAGAGCAGAGCTCTTAGACCCGGTCGACCGGCTCGGTCCACCGGCAAACTGCCAGTCAAGGCGTGCACGTCTGTGCACGTCGGTTGACCCAGCCGGTCGACCGACTTCAGCCCTAGTCGACTAGGTTGGTCGACTAGTCGACTTGGCTGAAGCTAGAACAGAAAATCCGGTAAAAACATATTTTGAAAATACTTTTATCTTTTTTGAAAATTCCATAAAGATTGTTTTATCATTTAACTTTGATAAACAAACTTGTGATAAAAATTTCAAGACATATAACAACATATTCAATCAATTTTGAGTCTTGCAAATTTTATCAAAAACTAAAACTTGTATTTTTATCAACCTTGATTTTTCCAAAAACATTAATAGGATAGTCAAAATAAGTTTGTCTAGCAAGTTTAAAGCATGTATGTATATCTAGAACATATCTAATATACATAAGAATAAAGTAAACTTGTTTTGATCTACTATTCATGAAAACACATATCAAAACCAAAAATGTGTGTGTATGTGCACTTGAGCATATCAACTATACTAAGCTTTACAAATGGATCTAAACACACTATCTAAACTAGGATTCCTAAGTCTTCTTGATGATCTTCATCTTCAAGGCGACTTGGTCCAAACTCCGTGATTCATCGAGAGCAAAGGAAAGATCTTGAAGCTTGAGCACCGGAATCACCATGTGAAGCTTCCAAACATCTCTTGTTGAAGCTATCACCAACTAATATCTTGGTTAATGATCTGAAACTTAAACAACACAAGATTATTAGTAAACATAACTACATGAGTTAATCATCATCAAAACTAGAGTGGAAGGCCTTTGGGCCAACAATCTCCCCCTTTTTGATGATGACAAAACTCATGGAGTTATATATGCATGGATTAAAGTTAAGCTTCAAGGAAGCTCCCCCTTAACTCATGCATAAACAAATAAACAATAAATATGCGATGAATATGTATGAAACATGCATAGATATGCATAAACAATAAAAGGTTCTAGATACCAATGAAATGTTCAAAAACAAAACATGCTCTAGATACCAATTAACATTAAACTATATTAAACTTAATATATGCAAAAAAATAAAATATGCATTTATCAAAACATAAAACTAAGTACCAAGAAAGATTTTGAGTTTGTATGAGTTTTATATATGCATTGCTAGACTCTCAAATAATTCTCCCCCTTTTTGTCAATCATCAACAAAGGGGCAAAAACCAAAACAACAAATAAAATGTCAATGAGGGGTAAAGATCTTTCTCCCCCTTTTTGTCAAGCAAAACAATAAAAACAATGCTCTCCCCCTTTTTTGTCTAAAAACAAAAACAAGGTCAATAAGGGGTGACAATCAATTAGGATATCAATTGAAAATATGTCAATGAAGCATCTTGATACTAATTGAAAATAAACATAGGATCAATAAATGTTATATGCTATATACATTCCTGAAGAGGAAGACGATAAGTTAGCTTCCCTACACATATGCATTAAATGAGAAGGGGTGATAAGCCCCAATTCACATAACACATATTATGTAATGCATAAGGAGAGATGTGAAGCTCCCCCTACACACATGTATCACATAAGGAAGAGTTATCAAGCTCTTCAATATAAGATACACTCAACATGAATCTATATGTAGAAGAGATGTTAAGCTCTCCTTGCATATAGGCAATGTAAATTAAAACTTTTGAGTCTTTTTCTTTAAACAAAATTTTGAGATACCAATTTAAAACACAAGACATCTTGATATCAAAAGATAGTATTTTTCCTTTTAAGCCATATAAACAATTGAAATGACTATTTTCTATCATACAGTAAGGGAGTGGAAATACAAATACCAATTGAAATAAGAAAATCGAATTTTCTCCCCCTTTATGAAATACCAACAAAAACTATGTGTAGGCTTGAAATAAGATACCAATTGAAAACTAAATCAATTGAAATGAAGTTGAAGCTCAAGCTCTAGAAAAAATAAAGTTTGTGTGAAAATTTATATCTTGAGCACAAATAAAAACAAGTATATGTGTATGAAATAGAATGAGTACTAATCACCAATAGATGATACCAATTGAAAACATACATACACAATAAACATTTGAGTATACAAAAGGATCAAATTGATACCAATTGAAAGAGTTCAATAATACCAATTGAAAAGACAACAATAGCATGTGTATACCTCATATCACAACGAAGAAGACGAACTAGTTAAAATGAAAAATTTTGTTAACTAGTGCGAAATCCTTCAAGCAAGGAATAAACTAAAATTAATTTTCATAAAACACATGTAAATCACATAGCACTTAAGAACACTCAATATTCAATTAAGTCCATACATGCTCATGGAAAACATACTCATGAGGAATGTTTTAAAAGATGATGAGTGTACAAGTAATATGTGACATGGCATTATGAAATTTCCAATTAAGCTCAAAATTCCTTGAAACAACATGAAAACATGAAAATTATCAAAAACTTATTTAATCTTCAAGGTATATGTATGTCCTATACAAACTAAGGTATACATACATATCCAAAACACAACGAGTCCACAAAATATATGCATTAAGGCACGTGGCTCAAAAGGATGTATATGTATATGAATAGTTTGGACAAGGTAGACATATACATGAAGTTAAATATAAAAACATGAAAACATGAATGACTAAATTTTCATTTAAAACAAATTTCATTTCAAGGTATATGTATGAATTGTCAACACAATAAGTATACATACATATCCCTAAACACAATGAGTTCATATGTAGATTTGCATGAAAGGCAAATGACTCAAGGGGTATACATGTATAACTTAAGATTTGGCAAAATGCACATATACATGAAATGTAAAAACACATGATCTACAAAACAAATCCAAAATGGGAATACAAGTTTAAAATGTATGAATAACAAAAACTAGACTATACTAACACATCTAATTGGTTCAAATAAGCATTCAAGCTCAAACATATATAGATTTATTTGTGGCCCATTATATGCACAAGTATAAGTCCTAGTCTTAGTGAAAACTAACATCTAAACATGTAATCAACACATAAAGCAAAAAAAAACAAATGATAAGACTGAAACATGATTATTATGTAAATTCACATGTTATTAAACCTATGATAGACATGATAGCTAAACAAATACGAGAACACAAAGTAATGATCCATTTTAAATATGGTTGTCTCAAATTGCTATTCATGTATGTCAAGGATTTAATAATCATGGTATTTTCGGAATAATCTATAAACATCAAAAAGTATGAAATCATAATCATATGATCATTATGTATGTGCAAGTGCATTAGACATAGGACATACATGTTAGTTAAAAAAAAGTGAGAACACATATAGATAGATTCATATCAAACATGGGTGCCTCAAATAACTACACATGTATAACACTAATCTAATAAACTTAGCACAAGCATAATGAACACAAAAACATGACATGCTACAAATCATAAAAAGAATGCATGTAAACATAGATAAGGAGTTAGGGATTGTTACCAATACCAAGAGGGCAACTTTCCTTGTCTCTAAAACAATGGTGGTCCTCTCCACCAAACATCCCTTGAAAGTGATGCATCCAAATAATTTCCTTTAAGCTCGGAAACGCATCCACTCCAAGGTACCTCTACTCTCACGTCATGTGAGAGCCCACACCTACATCAAAAATAGGAGGGGTGGTCTTTGGTACCCATCTCTTATTAGGTCCATGGGGGTTAGTCTCATTTCTAACCCAAACAAATTTATTTGCTAAATTTACATTATGTAATCTATCAAAGCAAAATTTAGCAAGGAGGCCCCTACGTCCACAATGTGTGCATGTGTACACATGAGCATACATAGTGTGATGGTGTCCGTGAGGAGCATGTGTATGCCGTGGAGGGTGTGCATGAAAAAATGGAACTTGTTTCTTTCGAACCAAGGATTCCAAGCGTGTGTGGTTCATGGCACATTGACTCATAGTGGAGCCCAAATAATCCATTTTCTTCTTAATTAAATTTATATCATTTTCAATCAAGGAAGAAGTGGAGCATGCAATGGGTGGAGTGTGTGAGACTATCCTAGCATGGCAATCATGAGAATCAATTTTGTTTTTCAAAGCAACATTCTCCTTTAAAACAAAATCAACTTTTGAAGACAAATTTTCATTTTTCTTTAAAAGTGATTCACAATCATTTTTAGATTTTAAAAATTCATTTTCTTTTAGTGCAAGTTCTAATTGAGATCTCAATGAATCCCTTTCATTATAGACCTCAACCTTCTCTTGCAAAACATTGTCAAGTCAAGAATGCAAACATTTATTTTCTTTTTCAAGTCCTAGACTTTTCTTTTTCAAAATTATATATTTTTCTATTAATTTTTCACATACAATAGATAGTTCTTCATTTAAAGCATGGGCATCATAATTATCACATGAAGAACTAGAGCAATCATCACTATCTAAGTGGGTTTCCGATTGTACCTCAAGGCAGTCATTCCCTTGGACCATGAAGCATTGTGACTCGGAGTCTCCAATAGATTCCTCTTCTTGTTGGATAGGCATTTGAAGCTCGGAGGTGGTGGTTGTGGTTGTCAACATGTTCCACACTGCAAATGCAGAATCAAAGTTTGAAACACGTATAAGATAATCTTTTGATAATGTGCTTCTAATAGCCTCTAGGGCTTGTGCGTTAGCCCTTATATGATCACCATTACCAAGATAGCATTTCTTGGTAGCGGCAAGGAAGACATGCAAACCTAGGGTTTTTAGGTACATGGACATCCAACATTTCCAAACAACAATGTTGGAAGGATCAAAGCTAGGTGGGGTCATGAAGTCCATGGTATAAGCTATATGTGGGTGCAAACAAGCAAATGCAAACAATAGATTAGCAAGCAAAAGGATCTCACTCCTAGGATTTTAAGCCTAATATCAGGAGCACTAGCTCTGATACCAATTGAAAAAACACCTAGAGGGGGGTGAATAGGTGTAAGTGCTAATCTAATGAACTAAATGCAAACTAAATGCGGAAGCTAAAACAATTCTTGCAACACACTTAATACAACACACAAGTGTAGCTGAATTCCCTGTGAAGGGCTCTGGACAAACTCCTCTTGATTCCTCTTGAATGGGTTGAGGTGCTATGTGAAGCTCTTGTGGTTAAGTATAAGTGAGTCACACACAAACAACCAAGCATATAAGAGATATAGCAATATGAAATATGCAAGGTACAAATGCAAGCAAGCAATGTGAATGTTCTTATTGAAGATGCTTTGCTAAAATAAAAGAGAGTAAGAGTTAGAGAGACAATGGATTAAACGCAAAGGTACAGATATGTTTCGAGGTTCGAGCACCTTGCTCTGCATCTCCGCCTACACCACTGTGTAGGATTTCCAATCCACTATCTCCCACCGAGGGAACCTCTACCAAAGAGGATTTGTTACAACACTAGGAGTACCGAACTCCTCTCTCTCAATACAACCACCTCACAACCGAGGGGTAGGCCCGTAGCCAATACAACAACCAACACCTCTACCAAAGAAGTTTACAACAACCAACTCCACCTCTCACTAGAGGGAGCAAACCACAAGCCTCAACCTCTACGGAAGAGGGAGCAAACACCAACCCAATACAACAACCTCAACCTCTACCAAAGAGGGAGCAACACAAGAAATCAAGGGTTTACAACAAGTGGTATATCTCAACCACAAACCTCTTTCCTTTTTCCACAAACAAAGATCCAAAATAGATTAGGATAGAAGATAAGCTCAAATGTGGAAAACTAGGTGTTTGGAAAATAAAAACTCAAAGAAAAATACTTGGGAAAACTCTTGCAAAATATAGAAATGAAAGCCAAGACAAATCTCCCAAAATTCTCTTTTCTTTGATTTTTCCAAAAACCTAAAACAAATAAGATAGGAAGTTTAATTCCCAAAAACACTTTTGAAAGTTTGTTTTAAACTCTGGGAAAACTGTGATTTTTCTCTTGTCAAAACCTTAGCCAAAATCCCAAAGAGTTGGGGTTTATATAGGCCAAACCAGAAACTAGCCGTTAGACTACGTGGCAGCCTGACAGACTACCGGTCGACCGGCCCGGTCGACCGCCAACGGTCAGAAATATGACCGTTGGGCAAAATCGGTCGACTGCCCGGTCGACCCAAACAAATAGAGAGCAGAGCTCTTAGACCCGGTCGACCGGCTCGGTCGACCGACAAACTGCCAATCAAGGCGTGCACGTTTATGCACGTCGGTCGACCCAGCCGGTCGACCGACTTCAGCCCTAGTCGACTAGGTTGGTCGACTAGTCGACTTGGCTGAAGCCAGACCAGAAAATCTGTTAAAAATATATTTTGAAAATACTTTTATCTTTTCTGAAAATTCCATAAAGATTGTTTTATCATTTAACTTTGATAAACAAACTTGTGATAAAAATTTCAAGACATATAACAACATATTCAATCATTTTTGAGTCTTGCAAATTTTATCAAAAACCAAAACTTGTATTTTTATCAACCTTGATTTTTCCAAAAACATTAATAGGATAGTCAAAATAAGTTTGTCTAGCAAGTTTAAAGCATGTATGTATATCTAGAACATATCTAATATACATAAGAATAAAGTAAACTTGTATTGATCTACTATTCATGAAGACACATATCAAAACCAAAAATGTGTGTGTATGTGCACTTGAGCATATCAACTATACTAAGCTTTACAAATGGATCTAAACATACTATCTAAACTAGGATACCTAAGTCTTCTAGATGATCTTCATCTTCAAGGTGACTTGGTCCAAACTTCGTGATCCATCGAGAGCAAAGGAAAGATCTCGAAGCTTGAGCACCGGAATCACCATGTGAAGCTTCCAAACATCTCTTGTTGAAGCTATCACCAACTAATATCTTGGTTAATGATCTGAAACTTAAACAACACAAGATTATTAGTAAACATAACTACATGAGTTAATCATCATCAAAACTAGAGTGGAAGGCCTTTGGGCCAACAATTAGTACTATAACTACATGAGTGGATCATCATCAAAACTAGAGTGATGGGCCTTCGGGCCAACAATGGAGATACATTATGACAGTGCCTTCGGCTCTTTTTGATCGGTGACAAAAAGGAAGAGAATCATTTCAAGAAGAAGGCACACATTACATATCTTTTGGATCTTTTTGTTTAGTGGATTTTCATTATTTATTTAAGTGGACATATTTCAAACTTTGCTTGTTATTGTACTTCTTAAATCTTGCTATGCTTTAAAGCTTTTGCTATGCATGTTTATGCAATATTTTTAGTAGAATGGTGTTTTAAATGTTTATGATATTTTTCCTGAGATTATGTTATCTAGATGGTAGATGGTCGTATGGATGGTTGGCAGTTTATTTTTGTATATTATACTCATTGATATATTTCTTTTATGCAATTATTTATAGATGATATATGTCATGTTTATTATATGCATCATTTCATGGGGAGTTTATTTATAAACGCTTTTCCTAAAATTCATGAGTTTTGTCATCATCTAAAATGGGGAGATTGTTGGCCCAAGGGTATAATTGTTCTCCATTTTGATGACTCTCTACTTAAGAATATAGATGAGAACTAATTGTTCGGTGAAAATTTTCATTAATATGAAAAGAAAATTACAACGGATCAAAATCCAATTAAATAAGATAGGAGAAAAATTAAATTTCTCATTTGTATAATGTTGGGTTCTTGATGTGGTGATGGAGAGTGATCTTGTTCTCCTGGTTGAACGATTGCTTCGGGATGCTCTCGAAAATGTAATCAGAAAAGAACTCTGTTTTTAACAAAATAAGTATTTAAAGTTCTCTGATTTCTCTCTCTCTCTATCTGAACCATTGAAAGGAAGAAGTCTTTATCTTGAAAATTATCAGGCTCGCATCTCTAGGAAAAAATTTCTCCTTTTTTCTTTATAGCTCTCGAGGCTATTTATAGGGGTATAATTGTCCCCTAGAATCCCTCCATAATGGAGATTAACTCCAACATTATGTTGGGAGTTAATTAACCCAGTAATGGGGGTCAGTTACAACAGAAACGCGGGGTCTCGCTTCTGATGTGAACCTCACTCTATTGTGTAGACGCAGCTCTCACAGGCTTCCCATGGTCGCATTGAAGTCAAAACGCGAAGATCACAGGAATGCGTTGAAACTGAAATGTGGAGTTGTTCAGACCTACGTTTAAAGTGAAATACAAAGTTGCTCAGACCCGCGTATGAAGTCCGCGTTTACCCTTGGATGCGAAGTTTGCATTTTAGTTGAAAGGCGATCTTCCAAGTGAAGTGATGTCCGCATCTGAGGACTTATCTTAATGGTTTTTAGACATCCTATAGAGTCCCCTCCAAAGTTTTCGAAACTCCACGGTTGACTGGGATGGATTTTGGAATACTTTAGACTTCATGTTGATTTCGGGCTCCCCATGATTAGACTGGTAATCTTTTGAGATGCCCCGAGTTTGATCTTGTCTGGATTTTAGTCTTCGTGAGTGTACTATTGACCTGCTTGAAGCCTTCAGGATATATCATCACGAGTCTCATAGAAACTCAGTCTAGCACTTGTATGAGCTCCTGTTTGTTTTTCTCTGTACTATTGAATCAGTAGAGTTGTTGATTACTTTTGCCAGTGTACTATTGAATTGATTGCAAAAGCAGGAACATACTTTAGTATTGGCAGGAAAAAGTGTGGTCTTTGTTAATGAAGATACGGGTCTTATCTATTGAAGACACAACTCTTGTCTTGTCTTTGAAATGAGGGAATCATGTTAAACGTGAGCCTCACGTTGAGCTTTGTTTGACAAGCGACTCTCATGAAATGTGGGGGTTGCATTGGAAGCTTCCGGATGCGAGCCTCATTAGCTTCAAACGCGAATGTCACATTGGACCATTTCTTACGCAGATGTCATTGGAAACTCAGGGCTCCTCAGTGCCATACATTAGCTCGATTTGAGCTTGAGATATGCACCATGTATCTCAATCGTTGGGAGGTCTATAAAAGACTTGAGTCTTTCAACAGTAAATTCACTTAACTTTTTATCTCTCTTAATCAGACCCATGTCTGAAGATTAAAAGCTCTTGAGCTTTCTTAAGAACCCATAAAGCTTCAAGCTTTTTCCAATCTTTCACAAGATTTTCACCAGTGAAATGTCTCTTAAGCCTAAGCAAACTGCTGCTTCTTCAAGCGATGTCATTGTGCCAATCACCATGGACTGTTCTTCTCCTCAAGAGGCCCCAATTTCTTGTAAGTAGAATGGATTTCGCCATTACTGAGAATACAAAGAACGTCATCTCTAAACTTTTTATTTGAAGTTTTGAAGCTTCTTTTTAAGTTGAACAATCGACGTAGGGATCACAAATTCGCGTTTGATTTGTAGACGTGACCCTCGCATTGATGTCAAAAATGTGGATTTGGTGATCCTCGCATTTTGTCATGTTAACGCGACCCTTGCATTTATGAATCAAATGCGAGTCTGATGAACCTCGCATTTTGAGACTTCTGAATGTGGGTCTCATTTATAAGACTCGCCTAAAGACTTAGTAAATTTTTCTAAGTGTGAAGTCTAGATGCGGCTTCATGTGATCCTTATGTTTTAGTCATTGAACGTGGGGCTCAACACATCAACACTTGGTATACTTTCACTGTCTTCAAGATACTTTGTGTTCTTTTCTTTGCAGTGAGATATTCTTTTGACCCTTTGTACAAGAAGTGTCACTTTTGACACATGTGTGGTGCAGACTTTAACATCGCTTACAGCCTCTGAAAGACTGCTTTAGTGTTTACTAGGGAGAACTGAGAGCGACAAACTAAGTTGAGCAGGGCCAACATGTTGACTTTTCGGGGACTTCTCTCGGACGGGCAGTTTGAATCAAGCTCCTGTACTCTGTTAAGGAAGCTAGACTTCTTCTTAGGCAATTCAATCGATAAAGATGAAGAAGTTTTATATGATGGCAATTACAAATAGCAATATCTAATTGGACACCAGAGGTTCTTTCACCCTAACATGGAGCGGATGTTTCCTTTGTCATATCTACAACTGATTGAGGCTAAACCTGCACAAAAAAAATGAGATTATAGAACTTAAGAAAGTAAATGTGCAAGTGCTCAATTCTTTCGCTATAGTAAGTGGCTATGCGGGTCGTGATCCACAAGGAGGGTTTGCGAAGAAAGCGTTACAGTTCTTTATTGAAATCGTTAAGAAAACCAAACGCGAGTTCTTCTCAGTTTTTAAGTTAAGAAAAAGAAAATGGAGAAAGAATTATGTTAAAGTTAAGAAGAAAGCGAGAGATGAAGAAGGTGGAAAAATCAGAAAACAATAAAAGCGACTATGTACAATGAAGTGGAAAGAAGAATGAAAACGATTTGGAAGAAGTGGTTGTTGATCTAAACTAAGAAAGAAAAGAAAAGAAGTAAAGAAAAGTAAAGAGATACTTACCTAGGTTGAGTGATGACTTACCTAGAAACCGTTGCATGTTCTACCTTTGCTTCGTAGGTGTTCAACGCATAGATCATAGGCTCGAGCTCAGTCCCCGTGCACATTATATCGTCAAGCCTAGCAAGAACAAAGTGATGCGGATCTTGGAAGAGGAGAACGTCTTCATGAACTATCGCTGGCTCTCACGTAGCTTAGTTATACTTGCTTTGGAATTCACTTGTACACTCAACAATAACAACCAAGGTAAAGTAGAAGAGGAAGACGAAACAAAGGAAAATACAAACATAAAAAGAACTTTTACCTTTATTAATTGCAGAGACAATGAAAGAAAAGAGTAGGGTACATCGTCGGTGTCACTCTCAACATCAGCCCCTCTCTCTTACTTACATGAATCTTCTTCTACCCTAAGTTACATACAAATTATATAAAAAGAAAAGAAAAACCTAAACTATAAAGAATTAAAACTAGGCTAAATCCTAATCTGCCTTGGCGTCCAATTTTCAGCGCCAGTACAGGCCTTTTGTAGGCATAAACCCAACAACCAGGATCCCGGGGAGCTCGGGGGAGCAAACGCTCCCCCTAACTCCCCAATAAAGCCACGAAAACGCGGCTAGGGCCGCGTTTTCGTGGCCAGGGTGTGGCCAGATGGCCAAACCCTGTTGGTGGGTCATCCTGGGAGTTTCTTCTGACTTTATCCTTTGTTGGTTTCTTCGTTTGAGCCCCGAACTCTGACGAAATGGCCTTGGATTCTTGGCTTTAACCGATCGATTCTGAGAGGATTCTTCTCAACCGGTTTCAACCTCTTGATTTTGCCCTGATTTTGTGTGTGCGAATTAATTCTGATTTAATTTAGAATTCTGGTAGGCTTTTGGGCTCATTTCTCTTCATCTCCTTAAGGATTGGGCCTGCAAATAAATTAAACAAATAATTAGGACAATGCAGGCTTTTATTCTAAAATAAGTATGGAAATATGACATTAAATATGCAACATTAGTGACCAATCACAGCCCCATACCTATCTTTTGCTCGTCCTCGAGCAAAACAACTAAACTATACTAAGGATTATTAGACCACTTTCGCAGGTCGCGCGATTGCACTGAGCATGTGCAACAAGCCGTTAAACCTCTAGGTTCCCCCTAGAGGACGAGTTTTGTCTCGTGAGGGTTTTCAGCGGATTGCACCCGCAAAATCCATAAAGAAAAGGAAATAAAGAGTTAGTATTTTCGAAAAGCATTTTGAAAGAGAAAAATATTTTAAATATTATTGTAAGATCTAAGCAATCTATAAGTTATAAGAAAACTGAATTTTTCATTCCTAAACTTAGTCTCTATTCAAAAATTTGTTATCAATCAAAGTAAGGAGTCAAATTGTACTTCTCATCTAGCCTATTACTTTACCCTAAGTCATATGCACTTTGTGACTGTGAAAATTTTGACTAAGGGTTCATTAACTCTAACTCTTATGCCTTATTTATTTATATATACTCTTTTTTTTGTTTTATTTCTCAATTTCATTGGGCTTTCTAATCTGCCCATGTAACAAGCATTCAGTCGGTGACACCCAAACCGGACGGTTTTAGGGCACCAGGTGAGAAAACACCCCTAAGGACTTAAACACTCGAGCAGATAAGGCCACGAAATCAAGGTTTTTTTATTTATACGATGCACCCCTTTTAGGCGTGAACACTTATGCTTCATGAGGCATAAAAACCCAGCTTAATCAGAGGATACACATTTTTTTTCCAAACTCATCTAATTATCTTTTGCATAAATAGTAAGGCTTTCTTAGGCCAAAGCACCTAGCTAATCAATAATTAGAGTTGTTTTTTTTTTCAAACTCATCTAATTATCTTTTGCATAAATACTAAGGCTTTCTTAGGCCAAAGCACCTAGCTAATCAATAATTGGATTTGTTTATATATATATTTTTTAATAAGGCATAAGGATCTTTATTTTTGAACCCTAAGTGTGTAAGTGTATGAAGTGTGCATATTTCATCAAGGTAAAGATCAAGAATAAATTACTTTGACAAATTATCTTCCTAACTCTATAAATCAAACAAATAATCTTATTTTGACCAAGTATAAGAAATCCTAATTTGGATTTTCCTATTCCTTAAAATTAACTTAATTTCTTACAAAAAATAAGTCAAAATATTGTTTCTATTTTTCAAAAAGTTTTTAAAAGTAAAGAAAAATGTCAATTTTTTATATATATTTTAAAGAAAAAGAAAAGTTACGTTAGACCCTCCCCCACACCTATCTCATGCATTATCCTCAATGTATGAATTAATGCATAGATGCATGAAAAAGAAGAAAGGGAAGGAAAAGGTTACCTTAAGGTGGTGGTTCCGGTCGTGGTCTGATTGGTCCACAAAACGCGGCCCAATCAACTTTTCTTGGGTCTCGGAGGAACCCACCAGCACTATCTTTAATATAACCCATTAAAAAGATATATCCATGAAGGATTTTTATTAAATATTTGACCCCATCTAATTTTCATATTCCATAACTAATTTCGGAGTCAAATTTGTCAACCACCTCGTCCCAGAATGGAGTATGAAATGATAGAACAGTTGACTTGGACTCAAGAAGGACAGGAACTAATACCGACTCAGGAAGGTGACTTAAGTCAAGTAAAGGTTCAGGAGTCGAAAGAGGTTCAGAAATTGGGTCCAAGTCAAGAAGTTGAAACTCCAGTCCGTATGTATTTTCTAACAATGGAATATGACCTAATATGGGTGATTCCAGTACAGGAATGATAGGTGGAGGAATCAAAACTGACTCTAAAATATTACTCAAGTTTGGTAACAAAACGGGAGTCAAGATTGATTCAGAAAGTTGAACTGGATCACAGATTTGAGAATCTAGGTCACATATCTCATTGAGTTTAATATCAAAAAATGGAGAACTTGCCAATTTGTCAATAGGATCTTCAAAAGTGTATAATTGGTTAAGTTCAATTTGATCCTTAAAGATGGATGATTCAATTTCATTCTGAATTGGGACAGGATCCAATGTCGACTCCGGGAAAAGATTGAAGTCAGGTAAAGATACCGGAGTCATTATTGAATCAGGGAGAAGAATTGAATCACTAAGTTGGGGTTCAAGATCATATTCATTTTCAAGTTCGATTTTATGAAAAGGATAACTTGCTAAATTATCAATTTCATTTGGAGTTTGGGCAAGTTCAAATGGTTGTGCTGAAATGGAATCTTGATTTCTAAAACTACATGACTCTTCAGCTCTAACAGAATGGTTAGTGACATCAGAACTGGTCCAATGGTGAGAACGTAGAGATTCGACCATCATATTTATGTCACGATTACGAGTGTTTTGAGCCTGAGTCATGGCTTCAAGCATATTTTCATAGTTGATAGGTTCATTGTTTTGATGAAAAGATGAAGAATTGTCTTGGAAGTGGTAGTGAAATTGTTAGTCCATCAGATTTTGGGATTTGTGTTTGGACTCACGCATACTCATTTCCATAATTGATGGTTTCCTATTTTGGACGGGTGGAACTGAGTATGAATCTTGAACATAATGTGGACTCGGTGGAGAAGGAGGGCAAGGTGGTTGGAAATTATGCTCGGGGGAGGTGAATCCCCACTGACTCGGTGAAGAGTTGAAATCATTATGGAAATTATAGTTATTAGATGGGGGGTATGGGTTATATTGATTCGGATAAGACCAATCCGGCACACTAGGTTGGTTAAAGTCATGATATGCCAGGTTGGTAATATCCGAAAATGAAGTCGGTGTGTAATATGGATTATTATTGTAGTTGAAAAAATTATTATTATAGTCCATATCACACAATAGAATACAAACAAAGAAAAACAAACAAATAAACAAACAAGAAATAAAAAATTCTAGCCTAAGTTAGGGTAGACTTAGGACCTAGATGACTCCTAACTGGTTAGACTGTCCACGGGAGGTCTAATGTAGACTTTAACCACAAGCTAATCAGCCAGGTCAGGGCAAGGTTGGTGGGAGGTTTTCCGTCAAAGACGTTCCTTAATTAAATAACCACCAACCTTCGGGCATTCGGCCCTCAATCCCTTTCCTAGACACTGATTTTGCAGGAGTTAGATTCCAACATTTTCCCCCTATTTGAGTCTGAGATGTCCCTAGGGCCAACGTCTACTCAATTTTAGTTAGGCTTGGGTTAGTGAGTGCTTGGAATCTGATTTTTGGGCTAAGGAAGGGTGATTAAATCCCCACCTTATCTTGTTATGGGTTAGTGCCCTTAAAATAATTTTGTGCAAGTGTACAAGATATGTAAGATTTACTCAAAGCGATTTAAACAACCAAGAAGTGAGTCCTATGCTAAATGCAATGCATACGTACCTTGCTCCAGCACTCTTCAACAGTAAAAAAATAAAGGAATTAAAAAGACACGTGCCTAAAATGCAAATGTCTAATCAATTTTTTTATCTTTTCAACAAATATTTTACTGTTGATTATTAGCAGACTTATGTTATGGCATATAAGAAAAATTAAAGTTGCAGCAAACTAGAATTTTTTTAAACTAAGCAGCCCTGCAAAAAGCTATTAGTAGTCAACTCTTCCTTGCCGCGGATCCACGGCTTTTGCCGTGGAAACGCGGCAATTCAGAGGGCCCTTGGTCTCTGCCTTCTAGAGCAGAGGCCCAAGGCCACTTGTATGTCACTGCAATATTAATTTACTGCTTTGATTGCCCTGTAACCTGCAACAGAGAAGAAAATTCGTTTAGTTCTAAAAAATTTGCAATTAAAATTTAGATTTCAATAAAAACCGTTTTACCATCCCCAGCAACGGCGCCAAAATTTGATTGAGGCTAAACCTGCACAAAAAATACGAGATTATAGAACTTAACAAAGGAAATGTGCAAGTGCTCAATTCTTCCGCTATAGCAAGTGGCTATGCGGGTCGTGATCCACAAGGAGGGTTTGCGATGGAAGCGTTACAGTTCTTTATTGAAATCGTTAAGAAAACCAAACGAGAATTCTTCTCAATTTTTAATTTAAGAAAAAGAAAATGGAGAAAGAATTATGTTAAAGTTAAGAAGAAAGCGAGAGATGAAGAAGGTGGAAAAATCAGAAAACAATAAAAGCGACTATGTACAATGAAGTGGAAAGAAGAATGAAAACGATTTGGAAGAAGTGGTTGGTGATCTAAACTAAGAAAGAAAAGAAAAGAAGTAAAGAAAAGTAAAGAGATACTTACCTAGGTTGAGTGATGACTTACTTGGAAACCGTTGCATGTTCTACCTTTGCTTCAGAGGCGTTCAACGCATAGATCATAAGCTCGAGCTCAGTCTCCGTGCACATTATATCGTCAAGCCTAGAAAGAACGAAGTGATGCGGATCTTGGAAGAGGAGAACGCCTTCATGAACTATCGCTGGCTCTCACGTAGCTTAGTTATACTTGCTTTGGAATTCACTTGTACACTCAACAACAACAACCAAGGTAAAGTAGAAGAGGAAGACGAAACAAAGAAAAATACAAACATAAAAAGAACTTTTACCTTTATTAATTGCAGAGACAATGAAAGAAAGGAGTAGGGTGCATCGTCAGCGTCACCTCAACATCAGCCCCTCTCTCTTACTTACATGAATCTTCTTCTACCCTAAGTTACATACAAATTACATAAAAAGAAAAGAAAAACCTAAACTATAAAGAATTAAAACTAGGCTAAATCCTAATCTGCCTTGGCGTCCAATTTTCAGCACAAGTACAGGCCTTTTATAGGCTGATTGGTAGTCAAAAGTGCATTTTTATCATCATATTTACCATCACATTTTCATATTTATTCATTTAATTCTGCACATTTATTAATAATTTGTAATTTATTGTGTGCAGGCCTCGAATTGTTATTTTAGCAATAAATAAAGCCTAAAGAGCCCAATAGCCCAGATCCAAGCCCATGTTTGAAGCCCAGGTGAAAAAGCGCAAATACAAAGAGTCAAAATGCAAATACAAGGGCTAAAAGTTGCAAATATCAGAGATTAGGGAAGGATAGACTTCTATCCAACCCTAAACACATGCAGGATGAGGATAAAAGGCCAAGATAAGAAGAAAATTCGTGGGAAGAAGAATTGAAGAAATCTGGATTAAGAGTAACTTGATTACCAAGTTATCTCAAAAATCTAGATTAAAAGGCCAGGATCAAACTTCTAGAAGCAGAAGCCCACATGGACGGACCAGGAGAGGCCACACGCCAAAGCGCGTGGCCAGAAGCCACAAAAGTGCCGCGGAACCGCTGCAAATCCGCGACACTTTGCTCTCTTCCAGATCCCAAATTTTGTGGGCAGTTTCATCCGGGACTCTGTAGCCTTCTGCACCTATAAATATCACCTGAATTGCAACGTAAAGAGCGTCCAGCGTCCAGCAAAGGGCCAAAGTTCAGATTTTTAGGGTTTCTTCTAGGTTTTCTTTTCTTTTTGTAATTTTTATGTAAGTGAGGGAGATTGCTTTGTTGAGGGTGACACCGACAGATGATTCTCTTCTCTTCCATTGTAATCAATAAAAAGGTAATTTTTATTTTGTTCTTATGTCGTTGTTTTTCTTTGTTTTCTCTTTCTTTTCTACTGTGTTTCTTTTTGTTGATCTTTGACGAGCACGCGAGCGTTTACCGAACCACAAGTATACCGAAGATTAGTAGGTTCCAACGATATTCCATGGCGATGTTCTCCTCCTCGAGGCGTATCAACTCATGCTTGCCCAAGGCTTGATGACCTAATGCGACAACGGACTGAGTTCGATCCCAAGGTTTATACGTTCAACGCCTCCGAAATAAGGTAGAAAGTGTTAGGTTTCGCATATTTTCTCCAACCAAGGTTAGTTTTCTATTCTTTTCTTTTTTGTAGATCAAATCCACACCTCTCCAATATTCTTTCCCACAACTCATTGTAAATACCACTTTTCTTTGTAAATACCATCGTGACTAACAAATTAACTAAAAAAGATAAATTTTTAGAGAAACTTGCTTAACGCTTCTATCGCAGTCCCTCCCTGAGGATCACGACCCGCATAGCCCTGCTACCACGGATTAGAACTGATTCCTCGCACGATCTATTTCTAAATCTAATATCTTTACCTTTCTGTGCAGGAAAAATCAGTCAACAAATTGGCGCCGTTGCCGGGGAGGGATGGTAAGTTATTCTCTAATAAAAAAATTTAATTTTTTAACTAATTCTTTATTCTTCTCTGTTGCAGGTTACAGGTGAAGAAACAGGAACTTTGCAATTGCAGTGACATATAAGTGGACCTGGGCCCCTGCTCTCGAAAGCAGAGCCCAGGATCCCTCCAAATTGCCGCAGAAACGCGGCAAAAGCCGCGGATCCGCGGCAAAGAGGAGAGCACTACTGATCAGTTTTCTGCAGGGTCTCTGATTCTGCAAAATAATTCTGCTGCATTACTTACTTTCCTGTATTATTCACCCTATACCTGCTTAATAAGTCAACAGTAAAAAATTGGTTGTAATCGTTAAAAATTGATTAGACGTTTGCATATTAGGCACGTGTCTTTTCAATTATTTGTATTTACTGTTGAAGAGTGCTGGAGACGCAAGGTACGTACGCATTGCATGTAGAATAGGATTCATCTCTTGGTTGATTTTCTGCTTTGAGTGATTCTTATCTATTTATCTTGTACACTTGCACTAATTCATCTTAAGGGCATAACCTTTAAATAAGATAAGGTGGGGATTTCATCACCCTTCCTTAGCCCAAAAATCATATCCCGAGCACTCACTAACCCAAGCCTAACATAAAAATTAGTAGACGTTGGCCCTAGGGACATCTCGGACTCAATAGGAGATTATCCTAAGGAGGAACAGTGTTGGAAGTTGACTCCTGCCAAATCAGTGTCTAGGAAGGGGATTGAGGGCCGAAAGCCCGAAGATTGGTGGTTATTTAATTAAGGAACGTCTTTGACGGAAAACCTCCCACCATTCTTGCCCTGACCTGGCTGATTAACTTGTGGTCAAAGTCTACACCCTAGCTCCCGTGGACAGTCTAACCAGTTAGGAGTCGTCTAGGTCTAGGTCTACCCTAACTTAGGATAGAATTTTTTTCTTTTTTGTTTGTTTATTTGTTTGTCTTGTTGTGTTGGTGTGATATGGCATATAATAATAATTCCAATTTTAATCCATATTACACACCTAACTGTTATTCGGATATTACCAACCCGGCATATCATAACTTTGACCAATCTAGTGTGCCGGAATGGTCTTATCCGAATGAATATAACCCACACCCTCCATCTTATGACTATAATTTTCATAATAATTTCAACTCGTCACAGAGTTCATGGGGTTTCGAGTCCCCCGAGTCTAATGTCCAACCACCTTGTCCTCCGTACCCACCTTGTCCACAATATTCCCAAGATTCATACTCTGATCCTCCCATTCAGAATAGATCACTATCCATAGGGGAAATGATAAGTATGCATAAGTCTTAGCAACAATCACCATCAATCTTAGATAGGATGATGCGTGAGTCCACCGACTCACAACTTCATCACGATGACACTTCATCTTTTCAAGTCCAATCACAGCAAGATGCGCCTATCGACTATGAAGGGATGCTAGCTGCCATGACTGAGGCTAGATTAGCCCGTGATCGTGACATAGATTTGATGGTTGAGTCTTTACGTTCTCACCGTTCGGCCATTTCTGCTTTCATTGACCACTCGATTAGAGCCGACGAACCAAGTTGCTTTGGACAACAAGATTCTAATTCAGTACCATCTTGTGAACTTGCCGAAACTTCAAATTCTGATAACTTGGCAAGTTTTTCCTTTCCCGAATTAGAACTTGAACATGACCTAGATTCTCAAAATCTCTTTACTTCTGAAACTGATTGTACAATTCTGACGGAAGACGTTGACCTTAGTTTTGAAGAATTGTATGACGATGAGCTAGAATTCCTTAATATTGGAAGTAAAGAGATATCATCCATATTAGGTCACATTCCATTGTGGGAAGAAGATTGTGGACTTGAGTTTCAATTTCTTGACTTGGACCCAATTCTTGAACCTAGCCCGACTCCTGAGCCCTTACTTGATTTGAGCTTCTTCCCTAAGTCGGTATTCGTTCCCGCACCTATATTGTCCAAGTCAATCATTCCATCTTTTCATATTCCATTTTGGGACAAGGAGGTTGAGACAATTAACTCTGAAATTTATTATGAAATTTGGAAATTTGATGGGGTGGAAATACTAAAAAATGATTGTACATATATTTTAGTGGGTTATGTAAGGAAAATTTCTGGTGGGTTCCACCAAATTATCTGTTATCTTGATTGGGTAGCAACGCTTGGCCCAATTAGACCACCTCCGGAACCACCACCTTAAGGTAACTTCCGCCTTCCCTTGTTCTGTTTCATGCATATATGCATACATTCATACATTAAGGACAATGCATGAGATAAGTGTGGGGGTGGGCTTTACTAACATACTAACATAGGTAGAAACTAACAAAAATTGCTAAAAAAAAATTTTAAAAAAAAATGTTATAAAAAGGAAGTATTTTGACTTATTTTTTGAAAGAAATCTAAGTTAGTTTTAAGGATTAGGAAAATCATGATTAGGATTTCTAAAGACTTGGTCAAAATAAATAAATTGTTTAAATTTTAGGTATAGGAGAAAAATTGAATAAATAATTAGTCTTGATTTTTACCTTAATGAATATTGCATACCTAATGCATACCTAGGATTCTAAGACAAAGACCTTTGTGCCTCATATATATTAAAAAAAAAAATCACTAATTAAGCTGGATACATGTGCCTCAAGAAGCATAAGTATTCACGCCTAAAGGTGAGTGTAAAAAAAAAAATATAAAACCTTAGTTTCATGGCCTAATTCACTCGAATTTGAGTCCGCGGGGTGTGTTCTCACCTGGTGCCCTAAAGCCGACCGGTTTGGGAGTCACCGACTTTAAGTTCGCTACATGGGTGGATTAGAAAGCCTAAGGAAACTAAGAAAAATTACTTATATGTATTAACACATCTAATAATCAATTAGTTAGGTATTAGGGCCTCAAGAAGCCTTGATACTTACACGAAAGAATATTAGATGAGTTATACATATCAAAAAAATATATATATATATTAATAAATAATAAAGAGGCATGAGAGTCCAAGTTAAGGAATTCCTAGTAAAAACATAAGGATGCATATGATTTTTGGTAACGAAAAAGACTATATTAGAAATTCAATTTTAATTCTTACCTAAAATGGACAACAATTGACTTTATTAAGACTAGGTTTGAGGAATGAATAAAAATGAGGATCCTAAAAACTTATAGACTACTTAGTCTCTTCAAATATAATTCAAATACCTCCTTTTTATGGATTTTGTGGGTGTAATCCGCTGAAAACCCTCACGAGATAACACTCGTCCTCTAGGGTAACCTAGAGGTTTAACGGCTTGTTGCACGAGCTAAGTGCAATCGTGATTCCTACGAAAGTGAGTTAGGTTAGATTAACTTTTCTTTTCTTTTTCTTTTTCTTTGTTTTTACTCGAGGACGAGCAAAAAGATAAGTGTGGGGGTGTGATTGGTAGTCAAAAGTGCATTTTTATCATCATATTTACCATCACATTTTCATATTTATTCATTTAATTCTGCACATTTATTAATAATTTGTAATTTATTGTGTGCAGGCCTCGAATTGTTATTTTAGCAATAAATAAAGCTTAAAGAGCCCAAAAGCCCAGATCCAAGCCCATGTTTGAAGCCCAGGTGAAAAAGCGCAAATACAAAGAGTCAAAATGCAAATACAAGGGCTAAAAGTTGCAAATATCAGAGATTAGGGAAGGATAGACTTCTATCCAACCCTAAACACATGCAGGATGAGGATAAAAGGCCAAGATAAGAAGAAAATTCGTGGGAAGAAGAATTGAAGAAATCTGGATTAAGAGTAACTTGATTACCAAGTTATCTCAAAAATCTAGATTAAAAGGCCAGGATCAAACTTCCAGAAGCAGAAGCCCACATGGACGGACCAGGAGAGGCCACACGCCAAAGCGCGTGGCCAGAAGCCACAAAAGTGCCGCGGAACCGCCGCTATTCCGCGGCACTTTGATCTCTTCCAGATCCCAAATTTTGTGGGCAGTTTCATCCGGGACTCTGTAGCCTTCTGCACCTATAAATATCACCTGCATTGCAACGTAAAGAGCGTCCAGCGTCCAGCAAAGGGCCAAAGTTCAGATTTTTAGGGTTTCTTCTAGGTTTCTTTTCTTTTTGTAATTTTTATGTAAGTGAGGGAGATGGCTTTGTTGAGGGTGACACCGACAGATGATTCTCTTCTCTTCCATTGTAATCAATAAAAAGGTAATTTTTATTTTGTTCTTATGTCGTTGTTTTTCTTTGTTTTCTCTTTCTTTTCTACTGTGTTTCTTTTTGTTGATCTTTGACGAGCACGCGAGCGTTTACTGAACCACAAGTATACCGAAGATTAGTAGGTTCCAACGATATTCCATGGCGATGTTCTCCTCCTCGAGGCGTATCAACTCATGCTTGCCCAAGGCTTGATGACCTAATGCGACAACGGACTGAGTTCGATCCCAAGGTTTATACGTTCAACGCCTCCGAAATAAGGTAGAAAGTGTTAGGTTTCGCATATTTTCTCCAACCAAGGTTAGTTTTCTATTCTTTTCTTTTCTTTTCTTTTTTGTAGATCAAATCCACACCTCTCCAATATTCTTTCCCACAACTCATTGTAAATACCACTTTTCTTTGTAAATACCATCGTGACTAACAAATTAACTAAAAAAGATAAATTTTTAGAGAAACTTGCTTAACGCTTCTATCGCAGTCCCTCCCTGAGGATCACGACCCGCATAGCCCTACTACCGCGGATTAGAACTGATTCCTCGCACGATCTATTTCTAAATCTAATATCTTTACCTTTCTGTGCAGGAAAAATCAGTCAACATAGGCATAAACCCAACAACCAGGATCCCAGGGAGCTCGGGGGAGCAAACGCTCTCCCTAACTCCCCAACAAAGCTGCGAAAACGCGGCTAGGGCCACATTTCCGCGGCCAGGGTGTGGCCAGATGGCCACACCCTGTTGGTGGGTCATCCTGGGAGTTTCTTCTGACTTTGTCCTTTGTTGGTTTCTTTGTTTGATCCCCGGACTCTGATGAAATGGCCTTGGATTCTTGGCTTTAACCGATCGATTCTGAGAGGATTCTTCTCAACCGGTTTCAACCTCTTAATTTTGCCCTGATTTTGTGTGTGCGAATTAATTCTGATTTAATTCAGAATTCTGGTGGGCTTTTGGGCTCATTTCTCTTCATCTCCTTAAGGATTGGGCCTGCAATAAATTAAACAAATAATTAGGACAATGCAGGCTTTTATTCTAAAATAAGTATGGAAATGTGACATTAAATATGCAACATTAGTGACCAATCAACAACCCATGTCTATATGTCGGCTGATGGATTGGGAGTTGACCAAGTCTTTGTCGGGCATTTCTCTGGGGAAGATTGGTGTTAACGCCGCTTTCCTAGCTGGCCATGGTAGAGAAGTAATTGGATTACAACCCGAATCGGTCAGATCTGAGTATCTGACATGAGAGACTCCTCAGTGAGCGACTACCTTCATCAATTAGTTTATGGCTGTGAAGGGTAATTTTCGCCTGGTGAATTTCATGCGATAGAATCGATTCACTCTACAGAGAAGCAATGGTGGTCAAGAATGGTGAGTTTCGCCCTTGCAAAGTTTGAAGATTTGTTATGGCAAGTGGGTTTATATGGGACCGTCAGGGCCGTCATGCATGATATCCCACAAAGTAATCATCGCTTCTACGCAGACTTGGAGCATTATAATCCAACAACATGTATGTTGTTTACTCCTGTCGGAGAGATGGGGTTCGCCTAGTATAAGATGTATGAAGTCTTAAGGCAGATGATAGGGGGCGCTCCTTATTTGTGAGGAAGATATCTCATCTATAGAGGAGTTGCATCTACTGAAGAAGGATGATCCTTCGGTCAATGAAACCTACTGAGAAGTGTTGTGTCACTTTCATATTTGTGCACAGACAACCGGATGAAGGTTTGCGGGAATTAAGGAAATGACATGAGCGAGCTATATTTTCTATGATCTGAATGACAAGACTGGCCCAATGACTCACTTGGCCCCCTGAACGGATGAAGAGATTGAAGAAAGGATCAGCTCGTCCACCAGCTCATACACCAAGGAATCAAATGAGGACACTTTCAATCTCGATATAGTTTTTGAAAGTTTTCATTATCAGGCCAGGGTTCTGATTTCTGACAGAGCTTTACTGGCGGGATTTCTGATGATATGGTTGAAGCGATGTGTTGGCCTAAAGGCCCATCACTCTTGTTTTGTTGATGATCAACTCATGTAGTTATATTACTAATGATCTTGTGTTTAAATAGTGACAGATTCATTATCAAGATCTTAGTAGGTGCATAGCTCAACAAAGGATAAAATGTCAAGATTTGGAGCTAGCACGGCGTGATCCAAGGAGCTTTTGGATCAAGCTTGGACCAAGTCAAGAAGATGAGAAGACTTCAAGGGAAGACTTCAAGATCAAGACTTGTGTCTAGGTATAAGATTTTTATGTTTTAGATAAAATGTAAAGGATAGATAGTTGGTGGATTGCTCAAGTATATATCACTCAAACACTCTTGATTTAATTGTCTTTTCAGAAAAGAATTTTCAGATTTAGAAAAGACTTTCATTTTGGAAAAATATTATTTTGGAAAAACAGTTTTTATCATGAGCCAAATATTTCCAAGTTACAAAAATAGTCCAATCTTTTATAACATGCCTTGATTTTGTGCAAGCATGTTTGTATATCAAAGTATATTGGTAAAACTATTTTTGTAGATTTTTAAGCATTTTATGGGATTTTATTTGAGCCAAAAAGACAAACTTTTTGATCCCAGAAAACTGTTTCAGGCTTCAGATAAGTCGACTTGCCTAACTTTATAGTCGACTAATCTTGAAGTCGGTCGACCGGCTCGGGTCGACCGACGTGCACAAACGTGCACGCCTGTGCACTGGAGGACGGCCGACCGTACGGGTCGACCGCTCCAGAGAGCTCTGCTCTCTGGAAAGTTCGGCCGACCGCACGGGTCGATCGACAGAGAGTTGGACTCTCAGCTCCAGTGGGTCGGTCGACCCAGGCGGTCGACCGTGGCTCCAAGGTCAGAAATCCGACCGTTGGCGATCGACCGCACGGGTCGACCGGCAGCTCTGACAGACCCCAACGGCTATAATTTTCTGGCCTACAAATTTAGGGGTTTGGTCATTGTTTTGAGCGAAGATTTTAGGAGAGCTTTGAGCCAGTTTTTCCCATTCTTTTAAAAGAGTTTTCTCCACATATTTGCGAGCAAATATTTCCCATCAAAAGGAGAGATTTATCAAGAGAGTGTTAAAAGAGATTTCTTGAGTTTTTCACCTTAGCTTTCATCCTTGTTTTCTCACACAAACACTTGAGCTTTCCATTGCTATATCTACCCTATAGGGAGTGTTATTGTGAGAGGATTTTAGGTGATCAAGAGTTGTGATCACCAAAGTTCTACTTTGTTCATTTGAGGAGGCGGGCAAGTGTGCTCGCGGTGGTTTAGAGTTCTTGTGTGAACTCGGTGGTTCGAGGTGCGGGCTCGGCAAGCTTGTGGGGCTTGCATGTGTACGGGACTAGGGAGTCTGAGGGCTTGTAGGTGTTGCGGCACCAAGGAGAGATCCATTGGGATCTTGCATAGTGGAAATCCTTCGTGTGTCGAAGGCGGGGATGTAGAGCAAGTGTGCTCGAACCTTGAAACATACCTTTGTGTTTGTGATTGCCATTTTTCTCTCTCTCCCTTGTTTATATCTTGCATTCAATTATTGTCTATCCTTATATGCTTGATATATTCATTTGTGCTTAATTGATACACTTGTTTGGGATTGTTGACTAACACTTGTATTCAACCAAGAGAGCCAACGCGGCACCTCAACCCGTTCAAGGGGAATCTAGAGGAGTTTGTCCAGAGCCCTTCACGGGGAATTCGGCAACACTCTTGTGTTATACATAGTGTTTAGTGTAAAAGATTTAATTAGGTCATAACTGTTTTTAGCTTCCGCATTTTTTGCATCATTCATCATTAAGTGACCATTAGATTAGCCATCACCTATTCACCCCCCCTCTAGGTGAACTTTCAATTGGTATCAGAGCTAGTGCTCTTGATATTGGGTCTAACAACCTAGAGTTAAAGATCCTCATTTTAGGCTAATCACAATATTTTGTACACACACCATGGAGTTTATGTCACCACCCACCTTTGACATTCTTAACATCCAAATTTGGAAGGTTAAGATGTCATTGTACCTCAAAGCCCTAGGCATTCATGTTTATCTTGCCATATCTAATAATGCATATTGCTTAAATGGTAAGAATATTGAGGCTAATGCAAAAGCCCTTCATGCTATAAAATCAACCCTAAATGATGATTATCTATCTAGGGTTTCTAACATTGAATCGGTTTTTGTAGTTTGGGACACCCTCCTCTCCCTTGGCGAGAAAGATCAATACTATGCGGGGAGTGATTCGGATGTTGGAAGCGACACATCTAACAAGTGCTACATGGTCCAAGGGGATAACCCCCTTGAGGTAACTACCGAATCCGAAGATGAGGATGTTAACATGTCATATGAAGAGCTTTCTACATTTTGTCAATTATTGCTTGAAAGACATGACATAATTAAGAAAGAAAATAAAAATGTGAAAAAGAACATTGCTTGCATGCATATAGAACAAGATTCTTTTATATCTAACATTGCATGTTTAGAAAAAGATAACAAAAATTTGAAAAAGAATTTTGATGCCATGCTTAATGAAAAAGATTCATTAGAAAATAAAATGGCGTGCTTAGAAAAAGAAAATAAAGATTTGAATAATGAAAATGTTTCCCTTATGTCTAAATTAAATGATCTTTGTAAAGGGAACACTATTTTGAAAGATAAAATTGATATGGTGGAAAAACAAAAAGAAGTTGTTTTTCAAGAAAATAAATCTTTGAAAAGAAAAATTTGTGAAAAAGAAAAGGATTTTGTTTCACAAAAGAAAAAGAAAAATGATCATATATCTCATCATGCTTTACATGCCACCACTAATGAGATTAAGAATTTGAAAAATAAAATGGATAATTTGAGTTCAACTTTGAACTCTTGTGCATTTAACCATACTTAGTTGGAGTCATTGTTTTCAAAGAAACAAACTCCACATGTTCATGCACATCCACATCATCATGCTTATGTTGCACAACATGATCACACTCCTACACGTAAGCATACTAAGGTGTACGTATGTACACATTATGGCCGCAAAGGCCATTTAGCAAAGTTTTGTTATGATAATATTAATTCTCTAAATTTTGCTAATTATAAAAGATTTTGGGTTCCTTACAAGACTAACCTCAAAGGACCCAAGCAAAAATGGGTACCAAAACCTCCACCCCATGATTTTGATGTAGGTGAGGGATCTCTCACAACGTGAGAGATTTGGTGCCTTGGTAGTGGATGCAATGGACTTGATGGACATACATTTGGATGCATCGCTATCAAGGAATTTTGTGAAAAGTCACCTAGAGGGGGGGTGAATAGGTGACAATGCTAATCAAGGGCCAAATTAAAAATTCAAGCTACAAACAAGAATCACAAGATGAATGCAAGCAAGTATGTATGACAATGAGTATGATGAGCAAGTAATAAGTGCAAGCAAAGTAGAGTAAAGATTGCAAGAATGTAAACCAATCGCAAACACAAGGATATGTTATCGAGGTTCGAGCACCCAGCTCTACTCCCCGCCTTCCCCAGAAGGATTCTAGCTACTTCCACTATCACAAAGATCTCAATTACAATGGAGTACCCAACTCCTACAATCTCAAGTACAAGCAATTTCCTTGGTAGTCAAAAGACCACAAACTCTCTCTTTCAAATATCTCTTCCCTTACAAAGGTCCTTAGAGAATATTGAGTAGGAATGAAGCTCTTGTTGTAAGTGAAGAAAGAAAAACAAATCAGAGAGAATTTGAAAACCCTTCAGAAAATCAGTGAGAAATTCAGCACAAAAACAAGGAAACAAGTCTCTCTTGAAAGCCTTAAACTTTTGAATTTTCTAGCAATAATTGTTGTAACAAATCTCTCTCCAAACACCCCTATTTATAGGAGAGGGCTAGGGATTAGGGATAAGAAATAGTTACTGAAGTTTAGGAGGTGATTAATTCAAAATAGAACCTTAAACGGATTTTTAAAACTCAAATTACAAAATAACAACTCAATTAAAAATCTGCCCGTTACTGTTCAACGGCTACATCGGTCGACCGGGCCGGTCGACCGGTCGTTCAAAAAATTTGACCGTTACAGGCTATCAGTCGACCGACCCGGTCGACTGATACAAACTGTGACTCAAAAATAAAATCGGTCGACTGCCTCGGTTGACCGACAGACATGCACACGGATACGTGCATTCTGCCAGGACCTCGGTCGACTGGTCCGGTCGACCGGACCAGCCTGGCACAGACTCGGTAGACTATCGGTAGACTACGGTCGACCGGATCAGGTCAGAAAACGAAATTAAAATAGAATTTTGAGAAGAAAAATATTTTTAACAAAACTATTTTAAACAGGAATTCAGTATATAACACAAAAAGAAATTTGTAGAAGAAAGATTTTGTACTAAAATATTTTTGTATATTTTATAGGAAATAAACTAAGAAATAGTATATGCGCAAAAACGTGTGTGTGATTGAGCTTCAAACCTAATCTCTATTCTTTAACAAACTACCAACTGAAAAACAAATTACATGAAGACTTCTTGAGCTATCTTCAAGTCTTTGAGCCATCCAATGCCTTGCTAGTGCCTTCTCTTCTATGATCATTCCTTAATGTGCAATTTGCCTTCCTTGCTTTGTGGAACTTAGAAGTTCTTGCAATAGCTAAGCAATGACCTCTAAAATTTGTACAAACCTGAAACTCATCTTAACAAACTTATTAGTACCAAATAGCTCATATTTGGTTTGTCATCATCAAAACCAAAAACAATTGGAGAGTGTAACCTTTTGGGCCAACAATCTCCCCCTTTTTGATGATGACAAAACAAATAGGCTATTAACAAAAATATAGGGAGGAGAAGACTCCCCCTCAAATTATGCTATACATAAAACACAAGAATATTTCTAGATACCAATAATTGAAACCACTAGATACCAATTTAAACAAGAATTCATTTAAAACAAAAACTCATAAAACACAAAAACTCATAAAAACTCATAAAACACAAAAACTCATAAAAACTTATTAAAACATAAAACACAAAAACTCATAAAAACTTATTAAAACAAAAACATATAAATTCATATGGAACCAAGACCAAATGAACTTATTTTTGTCCATGTAAACTTATTCTCCCCCTTTTTGTCATACATCAAAAAGGGTTACGAAAAAAACATGTCTAATCAATAATACAAACATTAAGTTCTCCACAAATAAACGAAAATCTAGCAAAATCAAGAGGTTTAGTGAAAATATCGGCTAGTTGTAAATCGGTGGAAACATAATCAATATCTATATCACCTTTCTCAAAATGATCTCTAAGAAAGTGATATCTAATCTCAATGTGCTTGGTCTTACTATGTTGATTTGCATTTTTGGTCATGTGTATAGTACTAGTATTATCACAAAATATTTTTATATGATCAAAGTGCAAATCAAAATCAAGGAGAGTATGTTTCATCCAAAGGACTTGTGCACAACAAGCTCCCGCGACAACATACTCCGCCTCGGCGGTTGAGAGAGCAACGGAATTTTGTTTCCTAGAGGACCATGAAACAAGACAATTACCAAGAAATTGACATGTCCCACTAGTACTCTTTCTATCTACTCTACAACCCGCATAGTCGGCATCCGAATATCTAGTCATTGAAAAATCTATAGTTTTCGGATACCAAAGACCCATTCCAATAGTGCCCTTAATATAACGAATAATGCGTTTTACCGCAATAAGATGAGACTCTTTAGGACACGATTGAAATCTAGCACAAAGACACACACTAAACATGATATCCGGCCTACTTGCCGTCAAATATAAAAGACTTCCTATCATGCTTCTATATAATTTAATATCAACATTTTTACCTTGTTCGTCCTTATCAAGCTTGGTTGTAGTTGCCATTGGGGTGTTGCAAGCCTTTGATCCTTCAAGCCCAAACTTCTTTACTAGCTCTTTTGCATACTTGGCTTGGTTAATGAAGGTTCCGTCTTGCAATTGCTTGATTTGGAGTCCAAGGAAGAAATTGAGCTCACCCATGGAAGACATTTCAAATTCTTGTTGCATTACCTTTTCAAAATCCTTGCATAAAACTTCATTAGTAGAACCGTAAATTATATCATCAACATAAATTTGCACAATTAAAATATCATTATCAACATACTTAGTGAAGAGAGTAGTGTCTACTTTGCCTTTAATAAAATCATTTGAAATGAGAAAACTAGAAAGCCTTTCATACCAAGCTCTTGGAGCTTGTTTCAATCCATACAAAGCTTTATCAAGTTTAAAAACAAAATCGGGATGAACATGATCAACAAAACCGGGAGGTTGAGAAAAAAAAACTTCTTCATTGATAAAACCGTTCAAAAATGCACTTTTTACATCCATTTGAAAAAGTTTAAAATTTTTGAAAGATGCAAAAGCTAGTGTCATCCGTATGGCTTCAAGCCGTGCTACGGGTGCAAAGGTCTCCTCAAAGTCAATTCCCTCAACTTGAGTGTAACCTTGGGCCACTAACCTAGCTTTATTCCTAATGACATTTCTGGACTCATCCATCTTGTTTCTAAAGATCCACTTAGTACCAATTATTGGTCTATCGTGGGGCTTAGGAACAAGATGCCAAACTTGGTTGCGCTCAAATTGATTGAGTTCCTCTTGCATGGCAAGCAACCAATATGGGTCCGTCTCGGCTTCGAGAATGCCTTTGGGTTCAAAATGAGAAATGAAAGCAAAGTTACCACATAGGTCATGGAGTTTGGAGCGCGTTGTGACTCCTTTTGAAGCGTCACCCAAGATGAGCTCCTTAGGATGATTTGTAGCGTATCTCCAAGCTATGGGAAGTGGTTGAGTGCCTTCCTCTTTATCCTCTTGAACATCACCACCTATAGGTTCTTGCTTTTCTTCTTGAGCGGGTGAGTCCTTCAAGGATAGTCTCTCCATGTTTTCACCTAAAGGTTCAATCTCTACAACATTCTCAACAACCACATTAGATTCTTCAAACTTTACATGCATGGATTCTTCAATAGTAAGTGTAGATCTATTAAAAACTCTATATGCTTTGCTAGTAGAAGAATATCCAACAAAGATAGCTTCATAAGCCTTAGCATCAAACTTACCCAAATTATCCTTAGTATTTAAAACAAAACACTTGCATCCGAAAACTTTGAAATATGCAACATTTGGTTTTCTAGAATGATACATTTCAAATGATGTTTTTGAAGAATTTTTGCATAAATAAATACGATTTGATATATAGCATGCGGTGTTTACGGCCTCGGCCCATAAATATTGAGGGAGGTCATACTCACTTATCATTGTCCTAACCATCTCTTGAAGTGTTCTATTTTTTCTTTCTACAACTCCATTTTGTTGTGGAGTTCTAGGACAAGACATTTCATGCTTAATTCCTTTTTCATCACAATAAGTCATGAAGAGTTGGTTAACAAACTCACCACCTCTATCACCCCTTATTTTCAAAATCGGAAAACCTTTTTCTTTTTCAACTCTTTTTCGAAAAATCTTAAAATGAGAAAAAGTTTGATCTTTATTTTGCAAGAAGAAAACCCAAGTGAAACGGGAAAAATCATCAACTAAAACAAATGCAAATCTACTACCATTTAAACTCTTAGTTTTAGTTGGTCCAAAAAGATCCATATGAATTAATTCTAAAGGCCTAGTTGACATGATATTCTTGATTGGTTTAAAGGAAGACTTGGTTTGTTTCCCAAGTTGGCACGCACTACAAATGCGGTCTTTCTCAAAATCCAAGCAAGGTATACCCTTCACCAAATCCTTTGAATTAATCCTAGAAATATGGTCAAAAGATGCATGTCCTAATCTTCTATGCCAAAGCCAAGAATTTTCATCAAAAGCATTCAAGCATTTAGTAGAACAATCTAAATTAAGCATGTCAATGATATAAACATTGTTGTCACGAAAACCGGTAAGAATACAAATATCGGATTTAACATCAAAAATCTTGCATGAGGAATCATCAAAAACAACTTTAAGTCCACGGTCACAAAGTTGACTAATGCTAAGCAAATTGTGTTTCAAACCATCTACTAAACTTGATGATCCATATATTGTTAAACTTTTATTCTCTCTTTTGGATTTGATTTATGATCATGTGATTTCATTTCATGTATATGCATATTTTGCCAAACTTTTAGATATACATGTATACCTCTTGAGTCATTTGCCTTTAATGCAAATCTATTTATATGGACTCAATTGTGTTTAAGAGATATGTATGTATACTTATTTTGTTGTCAAAACATACATATATCTTGAAATATAATTTTTTTAAAAATAATAATAATAAAAACAAAATGTGGTGATTTTTTGATTGAAGGATTCTGTACTAGTTTTTAAAACATTTTCATATTAACTAGTGCAAATTCTTCATTTGATAGAGTATATGATAAGCTTACTTTTCAATTGGTATCATTGGATATTTTCAATTGGTATCAATATGATTTTTATATACTTGTATTTTGATTGTATGTATGAATGCTTTTAAATTTAAAATTATATCAATTTCTATTGGTATTATCTTTTCATACATGTGATCTATATGCTAAGCTTAATTCAACTTTCAATTGGACACTCTTAAAGCTTATGCAATATGTTTTCATGATTGATATCAAAATAAAAAAAATGTTTACTTGATATCTCAAAATGTGTTTTATTAAGAAAGTTCAAAATTTTTAAAAAAAAACTTAAAATTTTTTGATTTGTGGTTCCTATATGCAAGGAGAGCTTAACATCTCTCTTACATATAGATTCACATTGAGTGTATTGTATATTGAAGAGCTTGACAACTCTTCTTTATGTGGTACACGTGTGTAGGGGGAGCTTCACATCTCCTCTTATGCATTGCATATTATGTGTTATGTGAGTTAGGGCTTGTCATTCCTTCTTCATGTAATGCATATGTGTAGGGAAGCTAACTTAGCGTCTTCCTCTTCATGAATATATATCGCATATAAATCTTTATTGATTGATTTGTATTACCCCTTCTTGATCTCTTTATTTTTGACAAAAAGGGGAGAAAATTTGTTTGATTTGTTTTTACTTTGAACCCTTTGTTGATGATTGACAAAAAGGGGGAGTAAGATTTGAGTTATATGCATGTTTTCATTGCTTAAGGGGGAGAAGTATTTGTCTTCCTTGTTAGTTATGCATATATGTTTTGTTATTGCAACTAGGAGAAAAAGAATTTGATATATGTTTTATCTCCATACATTTGCATACATATTTATGAGCTTCATTGTCATATATTATTATTTATGTCTATGCATGAGTTAAGGGGGAGCTTATTTGAAGCTTTACTTTAATCTATGCATATATAACTTCATGAGTTTTGTCATCATCAAAAAGGGGGAGATTGTTGGCCCAAAGGCCCATCACTCTAGTTTTGATGATGATCAACTCATGTAGTTATATTACTAATGATCTTGTGTTTAATTAGTGACAGATTCATTATCAAGATCTTAGTAGGTGCATAGCTCAACAAAGGATAAAATGTCAAGATTTGGAGCTAGCACGGTGTGATCCAAGGAGCTTTTGGATCAAGCTTGGACCAAGTCAAGAAGATGAGAAGACTTCAAGGGAAGACTTCAAGATCAAGACTTGTGTCTAGGTATAAGATTTTTATGTTTTAGATAAAATGTAAAGGATAGATAGTTGGTGGATTGCTCAAGTATATATCACTCACACACTCTTGATTTAATTGTCTTTTCAGAAAAGGATTTTCAGATTTAGAAAAGACTTTCATTTTGGAAAAATATTATTTTGGAAAAATAGTTTTTATCATGAGCCAAATATTTTCAAGTTACAAAAATAGTCCAATCTTTTATAACATGCCTTGATTTTGTGCAAGCATGTTTGTATATCAAAGCATATTGGTAAAACTATTTTTGTAGATTTTTAAGCATTTTATGGGATTTTATTTGAGCCAAAAAGACAAACTTTTTGATCCCAGAAAACTGTTTCAGGTTTCAGATAAGTCGACTTGCCTCACTTTATAGTTGACTAATCTTGAAGTCGGTCGACCGGCTCAGTCGACCGACGTGCACAAACGTGCACGTCTTTGTGCACTGGAGGATGGCCGACCGTACGGGTCGACCGCTCTAGAGAGCTCTGCTCTCTAGAAAGTTCGGCCGACCGCACGGGTCGACTGACAGAGAGTTGGACTCTCAGCTCCAGTGGGTCGGTCGACCCAGGCGGTCGACCATGGCTCAACGGTCAGAAATTCGACCGTTGGCAGTCGACCGCACGGGTCGACCAGCAGCTCTGACAGACCCCAACAGCTATAATTTTCTGGCCTATAAATTTGGGGGTTTGGTCATTGTGTTGAACGAAGATTTTTAGGAGAGCTTTGAGCTAGTTTTTCCCATTCTTTTAAAAGAGTTTTCTCCACATATTTGAGAGCAAATATTTCCCATTAAAAGGAGAGATTTATCAAGAGAGTGTTAAAAGAGATTTCTTGAGTTTTTCACCATAGCTTTAATCCTTGTTTTCTAACACAAACACTTGAGCTTTCCATTGCTATATCTACCCTATAGGGAGTGTTATTGTGAGAGGATTTTAGGTGATCAAGAGTTGTGATCACCAAAGTGAAAATCACCTAGAGGGGGGTGAATAGGTGATAATGCTAATCAATGCACAATTTAAAAATATGATGCAACAATCTCCCAAAACAAGTCTAAGAGCCGAATGCCATGTGAAGGGTTCTGAACTCCTTCCTCCTGATTCCTCGTAAAAAAGAGTTGGAGGTGCGCAATGCAACCTTATTGTATGGGACAATGATTGACAAGATGAATGACAACAAGTGAATAAAGCAATGACAAACAAAAGCAAGCAACAATAGCAATGAAAATAGAGCAAGAACAAGAAAAGAAAACCAAACGCAAACACAAAGAATTGTTATCGAGGTCGAGCACCCAGCTCTACTTCCCCGCCTTCCCCAGAAGGATTCCAACCAATTCCACTATCACAAAGATATCACAAATACAATGGAGTACCCAACTCCACAATCTCAAGTACAAGTTCTCTCTTGGTAGTCAAAACACCACAAACTTTCTCTTTTAAAATTCTCTTCCCTTACAAAGGTCCTTAGAGAACAATGAGTAGGAATGAAGCTCTTGTGTGCAAAGAGAAAAGAAAAAGAAATCAGAGAATTCTTGAAAGCACTTCAGAAAATGAGAGAGAATTTCAGCACAAAAACCAAGAAATCAAGTCTTTTTGAAAGCCTTAAACTTGTGGAAATTTCTATAATTTTTCTAGTAACCAAACTCTCCCCAAACACCCCTATTTATAGGAGAGGGCTAGGGTTTAAAGATAAAACATTTTTAAGGCTAATCAGAATGTATTAAACCCAAACAAACCATTTAAACTCACTTAAGTGAGAAAAAGACAAAAATAAATCTGCTCAGAAAACTAGCCGTTATTGTTCAAACGGCTAGTCCGGTCGACCGGCCCGATCGACCGCAGGTTCAAAAAAATAGCCGTTGAAGGATGACGGTCGACCGACCGGTCGACCCAAACAAACAGAGAGTAAGGACTTACAGTCAGGCTCATCTCGGTCGACCGTCCGGGTCGACCGTGCAACGTGCACACTGATACGTGCATCTGCCAGAGCCTCGGTCGACCCGGGCGGTCGACCGGAAAAGCCTGTCATAGGCACGGTCGACCTGGGCGGTCGACCGGCTAAGGCCAAAAGTCAATTTTCAAAAGAATTTTAAGGAGATGAATATTTTTATCAAAAGATGTTTTAAATAGGAATAAGTATAAAACATAAACATGGATTTATAGGCAGAGGACTTCGTATCAAAATATTTTTGTATAATTTATATGAAATATGTTTGGAAACAAGGTGTGCGCAAAAACGTGTGTGATAGAGCTTCAAACCTATTCACTATTCTTTAACAAAAATTCTAAACTAAAAACAAAACTAATAAATTTGTTTGAGCAATCTTGAAGTCTTGAGCCATGCAATGCCTTGCTAAAACTTTCTCTTCTATGTTCCTTCCTTGAGGTGTAAAAAGCCTTCTTTGCTATATGAACCTAGAATTTCTTGCAATAGCTAAGCAATGGCCTCCAAATTTGGTACAAACCTGAAACTTATCTTAACAAACTAATTAGTACCATATAGCTCTTATTTTGTTTGTTATCATCAAAACTCTAAACAAATGGAGAGTGTAACCTTGTGGGCCAACAATCTCCCCCTTTTTGATGATGACAAAACAAATAGGCTATAAACAAAAAAATGTAGGGGAGGAGAAAGCTCCCCCTCAAATTATGCTATCATAAAAACAATGTAAGGTGCAAGCAAAAACCATCAAACCAAAAACTATATGATTAAAAAATCAAGATATGCTTGCAAAAAAACAAGATCATGAGAACTATTTAAACATGTATAAACTCATATGGAACCAAAACCATATGAACTCATAATTCTATCATAAAAACTCATTCTCCCCCTTTTTGTCATACATCAAAAAGGGTTATGAAAACATTTTTATTCAATAACACAAACATTAAGTTCACCACAAATGAAAGAAAATCTAGCAAAATTAAGTGGTTTAGTGAAAATATCGGCTAGTTGTAAATCCGTAGAAACATAATCAATAACTATATCTCTTTTCTCAAAATGATCTCTAAGAAAGTGATATCTAATCTCAATGTGCTTGGTCTTACTATGTTGATTTGCATTCTTTGTCATATGAATAGTACTAGTATTATCACAAAATATTTTTATTTGGTTATAATGCAAATCATAATCAAGGAGAGTATGTTTCATCCAAAGGGCTTGTGCACAACAAGCCCCCGCGGCAACATACTCCGCCTCGGCGGTTGAGAGAGCTACGGAATTTTGTTTCCTAGAGGACCATGAAACAAGACAATTACCAAGAAATCGACATGTCCCACTAGTACTCTTTCTATCTACTCTACAACCCGCATAGTCGGCATCCGAATAACTCGTCATTGAGAAATCTCCGATTTTCGGATACCATAGACCCATTCCAATCGTTCCCTTAATATAACGAATAGTGCGTTTTACCGCAATAAGATGGGACTCTTTGGGACACGATTGAAATCTTGTACAAAGAACACACTAAACATGATATCCGGCCTACTTGCCGTCAAATACAAAAGACTACCTATCATGCTTCTATACAATGTAATATCAACATTTTTACCTTGGTCATCCTTATCAAGCTTGGTTGTAGTTGCCATGGGAGTGTTGCAAACTTTAGAGTCATCAAGTCCAAACTTCTTCACGAGTTCCTTTGCATAGTTGGCTTGGCATATGAAGTTCCCATCTTGCAATTGCTTGATTTGGAGTCCAAGAAAGAAATTAAGCTCACCCATTGAGGACATTTCAAATTCACATTGCATAACCTTTTCAAATTCCTTGCATAAAAACTCATTAGTAGAACCGAAAATTTTATCATCAACATAAATTTGCACACTTAAAATGTCATTATCAACATGCTTAGTGAATAGTGTTGTATCTACTTTGCCTTTAATAAAATTATTTGAAATGAGAAAACTAGAAAGCCTTTCATACCAAGCTCTTGGAGCTTGTTTCAATCCATACAAAGCTTTATCAAGTTTAAAAACAAAATCGGGATGAACATGATCAACAAAACCGGGAGGGTGAGCAACATAAACTTCTTCATTTATAAAACCATTCAAAAATGCACCTTTCACATCCATTTGAAAAAGTTTAAAATTTATGAAAGATGCAAAAGCTAGTGTCATCCGTATGGCTTCAAGCCGTGCTACGGGTGCAAAGGTCTCCTCAAAGTCAATTCCCTCAACTTGAGTGTAACCTTGGGCCACTAACCTAGCTTTATTCCTAATTACATTTCCGGACTCATCCATCTTGTTTCTAAAGATCCACTTAGTACCAATTATTGGTCTATCGTGGGGCCTAGGAACAAGGTGCCAAACTTGATTGCGCTCAAATTGATTGAGTTCCTCTTGCATGGCTAGCAGCCAATATGAGTCCGCCTCGGCTTCGAAGATGCTTTTGGGTTCAAAATGAGAAATGAAAGCAAAGTTACCACATAGGTCATGGAGTTTGGAGCGAGTTGTTACCCCCTTTAGATGCATCACCTAAGATGAGCTCCTTAGGATGATTTGTACCGTATCTCCAAGCTTTAGGAAGCGGTTGAGAGCTTTCCTCTTTATCCTCTTGAACATCACCAATTGATTCTAGCTTTTATTCTTGAGTGGGTGAGTCCTTCAAGGATAGTCTCTCCATGTTGTCACCTAATGGTTCAATCTCTACAACATTCTCAACAAACACATTAGATTCTTCAAATTTAACTTGCATGGATTCTTCAATGGTAAGTGAAGATCTATTGAATACTCTATAAGCTTTACTAGTTATAGAATATCCAACAAAGATTGCTTCATAAGCCTTAGCATCAAATTTACCCAAGTTATCTTTAGTGTTCAAAACAAAACACTTGCATCCAAAAACATTGAAATATGCAACATTAGATTTTCTAGAATGATACATTTCAAATGATGTTTTAGAAGAATTTTTACACAAATAAATATGATTTGATATATAGCATGCGGTGTTTACGGCCTCGGCCCATAGATATTGAGGGAGGTCATATTCACTAATTATTGTCCTAGCCATCTCTTGAAGTGTTCTATTTTTTCTTTCCACAACTCCACTTGTTGTGGAGTTCTAGGACAAGACATTTCATGCTTAATTCCCTTTTCATCACAATAAGTCATGAAGAGTTGGTTAACAAACTCACCACCTCTATCACTTCTTATTTTCAAAATCGAAAAACCCTTTTCTTTTTCAACTCTTTTTCGAAAAATCTTAAAATGAGAAAAAGTTTGATCTTTGTGTTCTAAGAAGAAAACCCAAGTAAAACGAGAAAAATCATCAACTAAAACAAATGCAAATCTACTACCATTTAAGCTCTTAGTTTTAGTAGGTCCAAAAAGATCCATATGAATTAATTCTAAAGGCCTAGTTGACATGTAATCCTTGATTGGTTTGAAGGAAGACTTGGTTTGTTTCCCAAGTTGGCACGCACCACAAATGCGGTCTTTCTCAAACTTCAAGCAAGGTATACCCTTCACCAATTCCTTTGAATTAATCCTAGAAAGATGGTCAAAAGATGCATGTCCTAATCTTCTATGCCAAAGCCAAGAATTTTCTTCAAAAGCATTCAAGCATTTAGTAGAACAATCGAAATTAAGCATATCAATGATATAAACATTGCTATCACGAAAACTGGTAAGAATACAATCATTGGATTTAATATCAAAAATCTTGCAAGAAGTATCATCAAAAACAACTTTAAGTCCACGGTCACAAAATTGACTAATGCTAAGCAAATTATGTTTCAAACCATCAACAAGTACAACATTTTCTATAGTAGGAGATGAACCAATTTGAATGTTACCTATACCGATGATAGTGCCCTTGGAGTCATCCCCGAAGGTGACGGAGCCACCTTCCTCGTACCTTGATAGGGTTGTAAAGTTATTGATGTCCCACGTCATGTGTCTTGAACAACCACTATCAAGGTACCACCGCTCCCTTCGTCTTGGAGCCTTGGTGTGTACCTACATCAAATAATTTAGGACTTAATTTTCGTACCCACATTTTCTTGGGTCCTAAAGGGTTAGTTTCATTAACCCAAACAAGATTATTTGATCTATTTACTTGGTCATAACAAAATTTAGCTAAATGTCCATTTTTACCATAATATGTGCATCTATATACTCTACCATATTTAAAAACATAGTGAGTGTGTGATTTGTGAGCATGAGAATTGTGAGCATGAAAAGATTTAGCATGAGAAGTGTTATGTGTAGTGTGAGCATGAGGAAACTTAACATGTGAATCTTTAGCATGAGAGGTGTGCTTTTTAGAAAATTTTTCTTCAAGTTTCTTAGTGTTAAAAGCACAATCTTTCAAAACTTTTTCAAAATTTACCATTTGAGTTTTTAAAGAAGAAATTTCTTTTTCATAAATCTTAGGAAATTTTACTTTACATGCAACTTTGTAAGCACTAAATTCATTTTGGGTGGAAATGAGGTTGGAAGAAATTTCATCTTTTTCTCTAGTAATTATAGCAAGTTGATTCTTGAGAAAAGCTATTTCTTTTTGTAATTTAAAATATTCAATCTTCTTATTATCATAAGTTTCAGAAAGTTCAACAAAGACATGAACAAGAACTTCCTTACTTAATTCATCATCTTCATCATTAAGAGATTGAGGGGTTACCTTAGGTGTGTTTGCCATGAAACACATGTTTGCCGTATCCACCTCTTCTTCGGATTCGCTTTCCAAATCCCATGTGGCTTTGTAGGCATTCTTCTCCACCGGCTTCTTTGGCTTGAAGGAGGAAGTCATCTTCTTCTTGAACACCGGGTAATCCGCCATGATATGTCTGGGCTTTCTACAATTGTAGCAAATGACTCTTCTCTCCTCTTTACCTTCAAATTTCTTTCGAAAGTTGAGCTTGTTCTTCCGGTACATCCTCTTGATATTTCGCACAAGGAGGGAGAGCTCCTCATCTTCTTCTTCATCCTCTTCATCGTCATCAATAGTGGATGAAGACTTGAAGGCTATGGATTTCTTCTTTGAAGGAGCGGCTTCTTCTCTTGCCTTCTTTTCCATCTCATGGGTCTTTAAGTTCCCAATGAGACTAATGAGGTCCATCTCATCCTTGTCGTTCAACTTTTTAAAGGTGGTGGCCTTTATCTCCCATGAAGTAGGAAGAGCCCGAATCACTTTTCGCACCTTTTGATCATTGGAGATATCATCACCTAAAGAAGAAAGACCATTGGTGATTTTAGTAAATCTAGTAATCATACAATCAATAGATTCATCATCAAGCATTTTAAATGATTCATATTGAGACCTCAAGAGATGTATTTTAGCTCTCTTGACTTGTGAAGTCCCTTCGTGTGTGACCAATAGATGTTGCCAAATCTCATAAGCGAATTGGCAATGAATTACCCGTGTAAGGTCATCCTCATTCAAGGCGGTTAATAGGGAGTTTTGGGCCTTGGAGTTAGCCTCATATTCTCTAAATGTAAAGTCGGTCTATGTGCTCTCATCACTATCGAGTGCTACATAGGGTTTGGTCAAGGATTTAGCAACTAAGCTACCAAAAGATCGCAAAAAGATAGTCATCCTAACCTTCCAAATAGGGAAGTTGAGTCCATCAAATTTAGGAGGGGTTTTGATGTTATCGGCCATGTTTACTAGAGATGAATGAATGAATGAAAATGTTGATTAGCAAATTTTAAGGATCTCTCTATGGATGTTAAGCCAAAACCTAGAGTCCAAGCTCTGATACCAATTGAAAACACCTAGACGGGGGGTGAATAGGTTATAATGCTAATCAATGCACAATTTAAAAATATGATGCAATAATCTCCCAAAACAAGACTAAGAGCCGAATGCCCCGTGAAGGGTTCTGAACTCCTTCCTCCTGATTCCTCGTAAAAATGAGTTGGAGGTGCGCAATGCAACCTTGTTGTATGGGACAATGATTGACAAGATGAATGACAACAAGTGAATAAAGCAATGACAAACAAAAGCAAGCAACAATAGCAATGAAAGTAGAGCAAGAACAAGAAAAGTAAACTAAACGCAAACACAAAGAATTGTTATCGAGGTTCGAGCACCCAGCTCTACTTCCCCGCCTTCCCCAGAAGGATTCCAACCACTTCCACTATCACAAAGATATCACAAATACAATGGAGTACCCAACTCCACAATCTCAAGTACAAGTTCTCTCTTGGTAGTCAAAAGACCACAAACTTTCTCTTTCAAAATTCTCTTCCCTTACAAAGGTCCTTAGAGAACAATGAGTAGGAATGAAACTCTTGTGTGCAAAGAGAAAAGAAAAAGAAATCAGAGAATTCTTGAAAGCACTTCAGAAAATGAGAGAGAATTTCAGCACAAAAACCAAGAAACCAAGTCTTTTTGAAATCCTTAAACTTGTGGAAATTTTGATAATTTTTCTAGTAACCAAACTCTCCCCAAACACCCCTATTTATAGGATAGGGCTAGGGTTTAAAGATAAAACATTTTTAAGGCTAATCAGAATGTATTAAACCCAAACAAACCATTTAAACTCACTTAAGTGAGAAAAAGACAAAAATAAATCAGCTCAGAAAACTAGTCGTTATTGTTCAAACGGCTAGTCCGGTCGACCGCAGGTTCAAAAAAATAGCCGTTGAAGGATGACGGTCGACCGATCGGTCGACCCAAACAAACAGAGAGTAAGGACTTACAGTCAGGCTCGTCTCGGTCGACCGTCCGGGTCGACCGTGCAACGTGCACACTGATACGTGCATCTGCCAGAGCCTCGGTAGACCCGGGCGGTCGACCGAAAAAGCCTGTCATAGGCACGGTCGACCTGGGTGGTCGACCGGCTAAGGCCAAAAGTCAATTTTCAAAAGAATTTTAAGGAGATGAATATTTTTATCAAAAGATGTTTTAAATAGGAATAAGTATAAAACATAAACATGGATTTATAGGCAGAGGATTTCGTATCAAAATATTTTTGTATAATTTATATAAAATATGTTTGGAAACAAGGTGTGCGCAAAAACGTGTGTGAAAGAGCTTCAAACCTATTCACTATTCTTTAACAAAAATTCTAAACTAAAAACAAAACTAATAAATTTGTTTGAGCAATCTTGAAGTCTTGAGCCATGTAATGCCTTGCTAGAGCCTTCTCTTCTATGTTCCTTCCTTGATGCGCAAAAAGCCTTCTTTGCTATATGAACCTAGAATTTCTTGCAATAGCTAAGCAATGGCCTCAAAATATGGTACAAACCTGAAACTTATCTTAACAAACTAATTAGTACCATATAACTCTTATTTGGTTTGTTATCATCAAAACTCTAAACAAATGGAGAGTTTAACCTTGTGGGCCAACACAAAGTTCTACTTTGTTCATTTAAGGAGGTGGGCAAATGTGCTCGCGGTGGTTTAGAGTTTGTGTGAACTCGGTGGTTCGAGGTGCGGCCTCGGCAAGCTTGTGGGGCTTGCGTGTGTACATGACTAGGGAGTCCGAGGGCTTGTAGGTGTTGCGGCACCGAGGGGAGATCCATTGGGATCTTGCATAGTGGAAATCCTTCGTGTGTCGAAGGCGGGGATGTAGAGCAAGTGTGCTCGAACCTCGAAACATACCTTTGTGTTTGCTATTGCCATTTCTCTCTCTCCCTTGTTTATATCTTGCATTCAATTATTGTCTATCCTTATATGCTTGATATATTCATTTGTGCTTAATTGATCTACTTGCTTGGGATTGTTGACTAACACTTATATTCAACCAAGAGAGCCAACGCGGCACCTCAACCCATTCAAGGGGAATCTAGAGGAGTTTGTCCAGAGCCCTTCACGGGGAATTCTGTAACACTCTTGTGTTATACATAGTGTTTAGTGTAAAAGATTTAATTAGGTCATAATTGTTTTTAGCTTCCGCATTATTTGCATCATTCATCATTAAGTGACCATTAGATTAGCCATCACCTATTCACCCCCCTCTAGGTGAACTTTCACGATGTGTGGTGCCAACACCCCCTCATGAAGTAATTGTTGCCAACGTGGTGTATCTGACAGTTTTGGCGCATGGTCAGTCTATTGTCCTTCTCACAGCAATGGAGGACTGCTTGAAAGTGGGCTACGAGTGCTGAGAGAAGCTTTTGTCAGGTGGGGCTTGATTAGTCTCTAATTTTGCATAATTTTTATCACATTCTCATAGTTATTTCATGTAAAATTCTGCTAATAAAACCTTGCTTGCTTGATCCTAGGTCGATGGTGTATAAATGAAGAAGAAGACCTAAATCACCATTTAATTGGTGATTAAAAGCCTACCAAGTAGCCATTGACTCTAGACTGAAGATTTTATCAAGTTCAGAGCATCAAATCCAAAATCCTGTAGAAAATCCTGACAGGGGCCAGATTGGGCGACGTGCTGCCCGAAGCCAGGCGCGCGCGGCCCTTTGGGTGCGCGCGCGCCCGCGCTTTAGGCCACGTGCTTCCCACGTGGCCCCCTTTTCCCTGGTGCCTATAAATACCCCACTGGGGTCTTTAGTTTTTCCAGATCCAGAGTTGGAGAAAAGTTTGTAGTTTTGTTTTAGTTTGTAGTTTTTGTTGTTGTTCTTCTTCTAGTTTTAGTGTTAGCCATTAGAGTGAAAGAGAGAGAGTGTGTAAAGTGTTGTATTTGAAGGGTGACAAGATAATACAAATACGACTTCTCTTCCTTATTTTCATTTACTTGTCTTAGCATTTACTTTTACTTCTTTGTTGTAGTGTAACTTCTTTCTTCTTTACTTCTTGCCTTTTACTTTCTTGTAGTGTAACTCCCCCTTTCCCTTTACTCCTTTTTCTTTGTTGTTTCTTTTACCTTTATGGCTAACTAACTTTTTATTAGCATGGCTAACTAACTACTAACCCACTAATTTCTAACATTTGATTGATAACCCACATGAGTCAATAGTGTTAATTTACCTGCAAGTATTTGCTTCCTTATACTTCATACTTAACGAGTTTTTGATGATCTATGGGTTTTGTACTTTGCTTGTTGTTGTAAGTTCGAGACTTTCCTTTGAACTTTGCTGATACCATTAGTGCACTCGTGTCTTCCCGTATTCTCGCCTTCTAATGGATCTTGATATGGGAATGTCCGAGTTTTCGCCGTGTTAAGCAAAGTTATAGGAAGAACTTTCACTCGATTTCCACGTGAATAGTTCCTTTGCATAAGGGGTAAGCTTGCCTATGATCCATCATGAGGCACATCTTCAAGAAGTTAGAAATTAGTGGGAACACTTAGTAGAAAGTTAGTCATGCATTTTTACAACTAAGAAAAAAAAATCACTTTTACAAACCACCAAAATATTTTCCAACAATTCTTGAAACAACTCTTTTTCGCTTTTCAATTCTTTATTTGGAAACAAAGAACATTCTCTTTTCTTGAACATAAAAGCCGCATCAAGCTTCCATCGCTCTCCCTCCTTGTGGATACGACCCGTATAGCCACTTCACTACTACGGGAGAATCGCAAAAGCAGTAACTTCGACCCACTCCCTTTCTACTTTTCTTGTGCTTGCTTTTTGCCAATCAAATTTTAGCGCCGTTGCCGGGGAGGGAACGACTTTATTGTTCAATACTAAAGATTTTTCTTTGTTTTTCTTTTGTGTGTAGGAGAAGTACCAAGGAGCTCACTTTCACGGGAAGCAAAAGTGGTGGCCAAGGACATTGCGCGAGGATTTATTTGCCCTCGAAAAATTCGTGTAAAAACGAGTTTTTCTGATTGAAGCATTAACATACTCGTTTGCAGGGTTGCCGAAAGCCGCTAAAAAAAATTTGCTTTCTAAATTTTTTAGCTTCCTTGAATACTTCACCCTATGCATGTTTAATAAATTCAACAGAAATTCATTTGTTGCTTAATTGAAATTTGAATTAGACTATTGCATTTAGGGCACGTGTCTATTTCAATTCATTTCAATTTCTGTTGAAGAGTGCTGGAGACAAAGTACGTGTGCATTCATATAGAATAGAACCAACATTTTGAAGTGATTTACCGCTTTTAATTTTAACTTGTTGTGAATAAACTGCACACTTGCAAAATTGACATTAAGGGCAAAACCCAAATAAACAAGATAAGGTGGGGATTTCATCACCCTTCCTTAGCCCAAAAACTATCTCCAAGTGCACTCACACTTTCCTAAGACTTAACTAAAAATCAATAAACGTTGGCCCTAGGGACATCTTGGACTCACTAAGAGATTAACCAAGGTTGAAAATTGTAAGAACTATTCTCCTGCAAAATCGGTGTCTAAGGAAAGTGGATTAAGAGGTAAAGCCTCAAAAGCTCCGTGGTTTGGCATAATTAGGCCCGTGGCTCCGCCCGGATACCTCCCCCCGAGCTTTGCCCTTTCCTGGCCGATTAGCTTGTAGTCGAGTTCCTGCAACAACCTTCCCGGGAAAATCGACCAGTTAGGAGTCGTCTAGGTCCAGGTACCTTAGACTAAGGCCTGTGGTTGTTTTTGCTTTCTTTTGTTTGTTTTTTATTCTTTTCGTTTGTTTGTTGTTTGTACGTTGTTTGTGGTGTGCTGCATGCAAGAGTGGGTGAGAGATCCTGCTACTTCCAGATCAACAAGAAACACTTCTCTACCCTTGCATCCGGAACCGGTGATGGCGTCACTTAAGGACAGATTTTATCCGATCCGAACCTCACTTCCATCTTGTATAAAACTGCATGAGGCAAATGGAAATAATTTTGAATTAAAGCCCCAATAACACTCTTCCCAAATTTCATGGTTTAGAATCGGAGGACACATACTTCTTTGTTAGGGAATTTGAAGAAGTATGCCTCATGATGCGTATACCCCAACTAGGAGATGATGCCGTTAGGTTACGTTTCATCCCTTTTTCCCTAAAGGACCTAGCAAAGAAATGGTTGTACAGCTTGGCAGCAGATTTAGTCACAACGTGGGATGATTTCGTCAGGGCGTTCTTAAAGAAATTCTACCCAATTCATAAAACTGCCCTCATTAGGAAGAACATCATGCAGTTTAGGTAAGAACCGAGCGAACCATTTTGGAGATACTTTGAGCGATTCAAAGATCTCCTAGCTCAGTGCTCTCATTATGGCGTGGAGAAATGGCGTCAGTGCCAGATTCTCTACGATGGTCTAGACTATCAGACAAAGACCCTGTTAGAAATGATGTGTCAGGGTGGGTTCTTGTAGAAGGATGAGAATCAGGGTTTGGATTTATTGAGGACTTAGCTGAGAAAATCCTGCAATGGGAGCCAACCTCGGAGAAACCTAGGAATTCACAATCTATAGCTTCAAGAGGAGGGCTCCTATCTATAGAATCATCCATAGCTGTCGAGGCCAAGATTGCTACTCTAATGAGAAGGATAGATGCTCTGGAAACAAAAGAGCCTGCCAGTGTCAACCAGATCAACCCACCACCAATTCACAATCTTGGTTGTTCATATTGTCAGGCACCAAACCATGTCTTTGAAGAGTGCCCCATTTTTCACACCCAACAAGTGCCACCGGAACACCTGAACGCGGCTTACTCACGGCCGCCTCACAACCCCTACTCACAGACCTACAATCCCGGTTGGAGAAATCACCCTAATTTCTCCTGGGCCCCAAACAATCCTCCCAGGCCTAATTTCTCCAACAATTTTCACCATCATACTCCTCCACCACCTTTTCCCAGTCAAGCCCCAACTTCCTCCTCCCAAAGCTCTCAAATGGAAAAGAAAATCAGTAAATTGGAGGAGAGCATAGAGGCTTTCATTAAGTCCCAAGCTGCTTTCATGCAGAACGAGGGACAAACTCTGAACAGTCATTCACAGGCCATATCGAGATTGGAAATGCAGATGAGCCAGTTAGCTAGCTCCCTAAGTGAAAGACCAAAAGGTACTTTGCCTAGTCAGCCGCTAGTTAACCCAAAAACCTCCAATCAAGCATACAAAATTCAGGATCAATCGATTAACCAGTGCAATGCTGTTCACACACTGCGATCTGGAAAGAAGGTAGACAACCAGGTCTACCAACAGAAAAGTCCAATCCATCTTGATCCCACTCTAGCCTCCACCTCTGCTAGTTCCTCCCAATCTACTCCACAAACATCTAACGAGGACAAAGCTGCTAAACAAGTTCATAAGCCTGTAGCACCCTTCCCCAATAGGCTTAGGAACAACAACAAGAACATGCACATGGAGAAAATGCTTGAGATGTTCCACCAGGTCAAATTAAATGTGCCACTTCTTGATGCTATCCAACAAGTCCCAGCATATGCCAAATTTCTTAAGGATATGTGTACAAAGAAGAGAAAGACTAATGTGCCAAAGAAAGTGTTCTTGGCAACTAATATAAGCGAAATTCTGTCTGGTCCTATTCCGGTGAAATACAAGGATTCTGAATGTCCCACCATTTCCTGCACCATAGGATAGACCAAAATCAGTAGAGCACTTCTTGACCTGGGAGCAAGTATCAACTTGCTACCTCTCTCAGTATACCAGCAACTTGGGTTGGGTGAGCTAAGCCCAACTCGAGTCACCATTCAGCTAGCTGACCGATCTGTGAAGATCCCGAAGGGGGAAATCACATATGTCCTTATCCGGGTCAGGGATTTCATTTACCCCGTTGACTTCATTGTGCTTGAGACCCAACCTATGTCCAATCTTAGGTCTCAGACTCCAGTCATCTTAGGACGCCCATTCCTTGCTACAGCCAATGCCATTATCAACTGTAGGAACGGGTCCATGCGATTGACTTTTGGAGACATGACGAAGGAAGTCAATGTCTTCAATCTTTGAAGACAACCTAGGGATGTCAATGATCAGACATTTGAGGTCAATTCTATTGAAAACCTGACCAGTGAGCATGAGGAAAGAATGGAGACAGAAACTGAGACAAAGTTTGATCTAGAGGCTGAGGATTTTAATCTAGACCAGATCGTAGATTCAGCAGTGGATTGGGCATCAAGCCCAAGTGTACCCCATCCTAGGATTGAAAGCCCAGAGATTGCCTCCAATGAAGCAACTCCTTCACTAGAGCTAAAAACCCTGCCTGAACACCTCAAGTATGCCTACCTAGGTGGAAAGGACACCTTGCCAGTCATCATAGCATCCCACTTAACTGAGCAACAAGAGGACAGCTTAATGTCTATTCTGAAAAGACATAGGGAAGCCATTGGATGGACGATGAAGGACATCAAGGAATAAGTCCAGCCATAGTGCAACATAGAATCCATTTGATTAATGAAGCAACCCCTAGGAGGGACCCACAACGTACGCTTAACCCTCTCATGCAAGAGGCAGTTAAGGCTGAAATTCTGAAACTATTAGATAATGGGATCATTTATCCTATTTCTGATAGTCAATGGGTTAGCCCCGTTCATGCGGTCCCGAAGAAAGCGGGCTTTACGGTGGTCGAAAATGAGCAAAATGAGTTGGTACAGACAAGATTGCCTACCAAGGTTCGTGACTGTATCGACTATAGAAAGTTGAATGCAGCCACCAGTTAAGACCACTTCCCGCTACCCTTCATCGACCAAATGCTTGAGCGTTTGGCAGGACATGAGTACTACTGCTTTCTAGATGGGTACTCGGGATACAACCAAATCCCCATTGCTGCAGAAGATTAGGAAAAGACCACATTCACCAGCCCATTCGGAACCTTCGCTTACCGCCGCATACCCTTTGGATTGTGCAATGCTCCCGCAACATTCCAACGGTGCATGCTTAGTCTTTTCTCCGATATGGTAGAACGTTTTCTTGAGATTTTCATGGATGACTTCTCCATCTACGGAGATTCATTTGATCAGTGTCTTCATAACTTAGAGTTAGTGCTACAAAGATATATTGAGAAGAACCTAACTCTAAATTGGGAAAAATATCACTTCATGGTGAGACAGGGGATTGTCTTGGGCCATGAGATTTCGAGGAGAGGCATAGAAGTGGATAAGCTAAGGTAGTAGTGATTGCCAAGCTTCCACCACCCAAAAGCATCAAGGATATTAGATCCTTTTAGGGCATGCTGGGTTCTACCGACGGTTCATTAAGGATTTTAGCAAAATCGCTAGGCCCTTAACCAACCTGCTCGCTAAGGACGTGCCATTTGATTTCAACGATGAATGTTTCAAGTCATGGGGGAAGCTGAAGCAAGAGCTTATTTCTGCGCCTATTATTTCTGCTCCTAACTGGGCCCAACAATTCGAAATCATGTGTGATGCCTCTGATTTTGCTATTGGCGCTGTTCTAGGACAGCGCATTGACAATAGGCAGCACGTGATTTATTACTCGAGTAGGACCTTGAATAAATTTGATTGAGGCGGAACTTGCACAAAAAATATGAAATTATAGAACTTAAAAAGAGAATGTGCAAGTGCTCAATTCTTCCGCTATAGCAAGTGGCTATGCGGGTCGTGATCCACAAGGAGGGTTTGCGATGGAAGCTTTACGTGTCTTTATTGAAATCGTTATGAAAATAAGCGAAAGTTCCTCTCTGTTTTAAAGTTATAAAAAGGAGAAAGAAAGTATAGTTAAAGTTAGTAGAAAATGGAAGATGAAGAGTTGGAAAATTCAGAAAACAAAAGAAAGCGACAATGTACAATGAAGTGGAGAGAAGAATGAAAACGATTTGGAAGAAGTGGTTGGTGATCTAAACTAAGAAAGAAAAGTAAGAAAGAAAAGTGAAGAGATACTTACCTAGGTTGATTGATGACTTACTTGGAAACCTTTTTGCAAGTTCTACCTTTTTGCTTCGGAGGCGTTCAACGCATAGATCATAAACTCGAGCTCGGTCCCCGTGCACATTATATCGTCAAGCATAAGAAGAACGAAGTGATGCGGAGCTTGGAAGAGGAGAACGTCTTCATGAACTATCGCTGGCTCTCACGTAGCTTAGTTATACTTGCTTTGGAATTCACTTGTATACTCAACAAATACAACCAAGGTAAAGTAGAAAAAGGAAGAGGAAAGCAAAACAAATGTAAAGTAAAGCAGAATAGAAAACAAACAAAGCATTTACCTTTATTACTTGCTGAGAAAATGAAAAAAAGGAGTAGGGTACATCGTCGGTGTCACTCTCAACATCAGCCCCTCTCTCTTACATGAATCTTCTTCTACCCTAAGTTACATACAAATTACATAAGAAGAAAAGAAAAACCTAAACTATAAAGAATTAAAACTAGGCTAAATCCTAATCTGCATTCGCCTCTCTTTTGCCTTTGAGTGCAGGTATTTATAGGAGAAAATGGAGAGGGTAGAGGAGTATGAAGATAAGTAAATCTGGCAATTTTTGAACTCCCCTTATCTTCAAACTTGATTTGAGGTGGATATTCAGTTCTGATCTGTAGTTTGTTGGCCTGTTGATTGCTTAATATCACTTATCAAATGATAGAATTAAAAATAATAATCAACATAAGAGTTGTAGCTATGTCAGTCTGCTTTCTGGATCATCTTGAATTATCAGAATTAAGATTCTGTAGCAAAAGTTATGATTCGAATACTAAAATGTATCCAGCCAGAATCTGAATCAAACTTGCTTGATCTTTGCTTTAACCGATCGATTCTGAGAGGATTCTTTTCAACCAGTTTTCAACCTCTTGATTTTGCCCTGATACAATGTGTGTGAATTAATTCTGATTTAATTCAGAATTTTGGTGGGCTTTGGGCTCATTTCTCTTCATCTCCTTGAAGAATGGGCCTGCAAATAAAATTAGCATTTAATTAGGACAATGCAGGCTTTTATTCTAAAATAAGTATGGAAATGTGACATTAAATATGCAACATTAGTGACCAATCACACCCCTATACCTATCTTTTGCTCGTCCTCGAGCAAAACAACTAAACTATACTAAGGATTATTAGACCACTTTCGCAGGTCGCGTGATTGCACTTTCGCATGTGCAACAAGCCGTTAAACCTCTAGGTTCCCCCTAGAGGACGAGTTTTGCCTCGTGAGGGTTTTCAGCGGATTACACCCACAAAATCCATAATGAAAGAGAAATAAAGAGTTAGTATTTTCGAAAAGTATTTTAAAAGAGAAAAATATTTGAAATATGATTGTAAGATCTAAGCAATCTATAAGTTATAGGAAAACCGAATTTTTCATTCCAAAACTTAGTCTCCATTCAAAAATTTGTTATCAATCAAAGTAAGGAGTTAAATTGTACTTCTCATCTCGTCTATTACTTTACCCTAAGTCATATGCACCTTGTGACTGTGAAAATTTTTACTGAGGGTTCATTAACTCTAACTCTTATGCCTTATTTATTTATATATACTCATTTTTTTGTTGTATTCCTCAATTTCATTAGGCTTCTAATCTGCCCATGTAACAAGCATTCAGTCGGTGACACCCAAATCGGACGGTTTTAGGGCACCAGGTGAGAAAACACCCCTAAGGACTTAAACACTCGAGCAGATAAGGCCACGAAATCAAGGTTTTTTATTTATACGATGCACCCCTTTTAGGCGTGAACACTTATGCTTCATGAGGCATAAATACCAAGCTTAATCAGAGGATACACATTTTTTTTCCAAACTCATCTAATTATCTTTTGCATAAATACTAAGGCTTTCTTAGGCCAAAGCACCTAGCTAATCAATAATTAGACTTTTTTTTCTTTTTTTTTCAAACTCATCTAATTATCTTTTGCATAAATACTAAGGCTTTCTTAGGCCAAAGCACCAAGCTAATAAATAATTAGATTTGTTTATATATATATATATATTTTATAAGGCATAAGGATCTTTGTTTTTGAACCCTAATTGTGTAAGTGTATGAAGTGTGCATATTTCATCAAGGTAAAGATCAAGACTAAATTACTTTGACAAATTATCTTCCTAACTCTATAAATCAAACAAATAATCTTATTTTGACCAAGGATAAGAAATCCTAATTTGGATTTTCCTATTCCTTAAAATTAACTTAATTTCTTACAAAAAATAAGTCAAAATATTATTTCTATTTTTCAAAAAGTTTTTTAAAAGTAAAGAAAAATGTTAATATTTTTTTTTTAAGAAAAAGAAAAGTTATGTTAGACCCTCCCCCACACCTATCTCATGCATTGTCCTCAATGTATGAATTAATGCATAGATGCATGAAAAAGGGAAGGAAAGTTTTACCTTAAGGTGGTGGTTCCGGTGGTGGTCTGATTGGTCCACGAAACGTGGCCCAATCAACTTTTCTTGGGTCTCAAAGAAAGCCACCAGCACTATCTTTAATATAACCCATTAAAAAGATATATCCATGAAGGATTTTTATTAAATATTTGACCCCATCTAATTTCCAAATTCCATAATTGATTTCGGAGTCAAATTTGTCAACCACCTTGTCCCAGAATGGAGTATGAAATGATAGAACAGTTGACTTGGACTCAGGAAGGACATGAACTAATACCGACTCAGGTGACTTAAGTCAAGTAAGGGTTCAGGAGTCGAAATAGGCTCAGAAATTGGGTCCAAGTCAAAAAATTGAAACTCCAGTCCACATGTATTTTCCAACAATTGAATGTGACCTAATATGGTTGTTTCCAGTTCAGGAATGATAGGTGGAGGAATCAAAACTGACTCTAAAATATTACTCAAGTTTGGTAATAAAACAGGAGTCAATATTGATTCAGAAAGTTGAAATGGATTACATATGTGAGAATCTAGGTCACATTTCTCATTGAGTTCAATATCAAAAAATGGAGAACTTGCCAATTTATCCATGGGATTTTCAAAATTATAAAGTTGGTCAAGTTCAACATGATCCTCAAAGATGGGTGATTCAATTTCTTTATGAATTGGTACAGGATCCAATGTTAACTCCGGGAAAAGATTGAAGTCAGGTAAAGATACCAGAGTCATAATCGAATCAGGAAATGGAATTGAATAACTAAGTTGGGGTTCTGGATCATAATCATTTTCAAGTTCTATTTCAGGAAAAGGAAAACTAGCCAAACTATCAATATCATTTGGAGTTTGGGTAAGTTCACATGGTTGTGCTGAAATGGAATCTTGATTTCCAAAACTACATGACTCTTCGGCTCTAACAGAATAGTTAGTGACATCAGGACGGTGGGAACGTAGAGATTCGACTATCATATCTATGTCATGATTACGAGTGTTTTGAGCCTGAGTCATGGCTTCAAGCATATTTTTATAGTTGATAGGTTCATTGTTTTGATGAAAAGATGAAGAATTGTCTTGGAAGTGGTAGTGAAATTGTGAGTCCATCAGATTTTGGGATTTGTGTTTGGACTCACGCATACTCATTTCCATAATTGATGGTTTCCTATTTTGGACGGGTGGAACTGAGTATGAATTTTGAACATAATGTGGACTGGGTGGAGAAGGAGGGCAAGGTGGTTGGAAATTATGCTCGGGGGAGGTGAATCCCCACTGACTTGGTGAAGAGTAAAAATCATTATGGAAATTATAGTTATTAGATGGGGGTATGGGTCATATTGATTCGGATAAGACCAATCCGGCACACTAAGTTGGTTAAAGTTATGATATGCCGGGTTGGTAATATCCGAATATGAAGTCGGTGTGTAATATGGATTATTATTGTAGTTGAAAAAATTATTATTATAGTCCATATCGCATAATAGAATACAAACAAAGAAAAACAAAAAAATAAACAAACAAAAAAGAAAAAAATTCTAGCCTAAATTAGGGTAGACTTAGGACCTAGACGACTCCTAACTGGTTAGACTGTCCACGGGAGGTCTAATGTAGACTTTAACCACAAGCTAATCAGCCAGGTCAGGGCAAGGTTGGTGGGAGGTTTTCCGTCGAAGACGTTCCTTAATTAAATAACCACCAACCTTTGGGCTTTCGGCCCTCAATCCCATTCCTAGACACTGATTTTGTAGGAGTTAGATTCCAACACTTTCCCCCCTTAGGATAATCTCCTAATTGAGTCCGAGATGTCCCTAGGGCCAAAGTCTACTCAATTTTAGTTAGGCTTGGGTTAGTGAGTGCTTGGATTCTGATTTTTGGGCTAAGGAAGAGTGATTAAATCCCCACCTTATCTTGTTATGGGTTAGTGCCCTTAAAATAATTTTGTGCAAGTGTACAAGATATGTAAGATTCACTCAAAGCGATATAAACAACAAACAAGTGAGTCCTATGCTAAATACAATGCATACATACCTTGCTCCAGCACTCTTCAACAGTAAAAATAAAGGAATTAAAAAGACACGTGCCTAAAATGCAAATGTCTAATCAATTTTTTTATCTTTACAACAAATATTTTACTGTTGATTATTAGCAGGCTTATGTTATGGCATATAAGAAAAATTAAAGTTGCAGCAAACTAGAATTTTTTTAAACTAAACAGCCCTGCAAAAAGCTGTTAGTAGTCAACTCTTCCTTGCCGCGGATCCGCGGCTTTTGCCGTGGAAATGCGGCAATTCAGAGGGCCCTTGGTCTCTGCTTTCTAGAGCAGAGGCCCAAGGCCACTTGTATGTCACCGCAATATTAATTTCCTGTTTTGATTTCCCTGTAACCTGCAACAGAGAAGAAATTCGTTTAGTTCTAAAAAATTTTCTAAAAAAATTCAGATTTCAATAAAAAACATGTTACCCTCCCCGGCAACGGCGCCAAAATTTGATTGAGGTACAACCTGCACAAAGAATACGAAATTATAGAACTTAAAAAGAGAATGTGCAAGTGCTCAATTCTTCCGCTATAGCAAGTGGCTATGCGGGTCGTGATCCACAAGGAGGGTTTGCGATGGAAGCTTTACGTGTCTTTATTGAAATCGTTATGAAAATAAGCGAAAGTTCTTCTCTGTTTTAAAGTTATAAAAAGGAGAAAGAAAGTATAGTTAAAGTTAGTAGAAAATGGAAGATGAAAAAGTTGGAAAATTCAGAAAACAAAAGAAAGCGACAATGCACAATGAAGTGGAGAGAAGAATGAAAACGATTTGGAAGAAGTGGTTGGTGATCTAAACTAAGAAAGAAAAGAAAGAAAGAAAAGTGAAGAGATACTTACCTAGGTTGATTGATGACTTACTTGGAAACCTTTTTGCAAGTTCTACCTTTTTGCTTCGGAGGCGTTCAACGCATAGATCATAAACTCGAGCTCGGTCCCCGTGCACATTATATCGTCAAGCATAAGAAGAACAAAGTGATGCGGAGCTTGGAAGAGGAGAACATCTTCATGAACTATCGCTGGCTCTCACGTAGCTTAGTTATTCTTGCTTTGGAATTAACTTGTACACTCAACAAATACAACCAAGGTAAAGTAGAAGAGGAAGAGGAAAGCAAAACAAATGTAAAGTAAAGCAGAATAGAAAACAAACAAAGCATTTAGCTTTATTACTTGCTGAGACAATGAAAGAAAGGAGTAGGGTACATCATCGGTGTCACTCTCAACATCAGCCCCTCTCTCTTACTTACATGAATCTTCTTCTACCCTAAGTTACATACAAATTACATAAGAAGAAAAGAAAAACCTAAACTACAAAGAAATAAAACTAGGCTAAATCCTAATCTGCATTCGTCTCTCTTTTGCCTTTGAGTGCAGGTATTTATAGGAGAAAATGGAGAGGGTAGAGGAGTATGAAGATAAGTAAATCTGGCAATTTATGAACTCCCCTTATCTTCAAACTTGATTTGAGGTGGATATTCAGTTCTGATCTGTAGTTTGTTGGCCTGTTGATTGCTGAATATCACTTAACCAAAGAGAGAATTAAAATAATGATCAACATAAGAGTTGTAGCTCTGTCAGTCTGCTTTCTGGATCATCTTGAATCATCAGAATTGAGATTCTGTAGCAAAAGTTATGATTCGAATACAAAAATGTATCCAGTCAGAATCTGAATCAAACTTGCTTGATCTTTGCTTTAACCGATCGATTCTGAGAGGATTCTTCTCAACCAGTTTTCAACCTCTTGATTTTGCCCTGATTCAGTGTGTGTGAATTAATTCTGATTTAATTCAGAATTTTGGTGGGCTTTGGGCTCATTTCTCTTCATCTCCTTGAAGAATGGGCCTGCAAATAAAATTAGACAATGCAAGCTTTTATTCTAAAATAAGTATGGAAATGTGACATTAAATATGCAACTTTAGTAACCAATCAAATGACGCCCAAAAGAACTATATGACGACTGAGAAGGAATTCTTAGCCGTTGTCTTTGCGTTAGAAAAGTTCCGGCCTTACTTGTTAGGTTTGTTGGCCCAGAAGGCCCATCACCCTAGTTTTGATGATGATTAACTCATGTAGTTATATTTACTAATATTCTTGTGTTTTTAGTCTCAGATCTTTATACAGGATATTAGTTGGTGATTGCTTCCTAAAGAGGTGTTTTAGAAGCTTTCACATGGTGATTCCGGTGCCCGTGTTTCATGTTCATACCTTTGCACTCGGTGGATCACGGTGTTTGTGGATCGGATCGCCTTGAAGATGAAGATCATCAAGAAGACTTAGGTATCCATAGTTTAGTGTGTTTAGATCCATATTGTAAAGCTTAGTATAGTTGATATGCTCGAGTGTACAAAAACACACACACACGTTTTGTGTTTATCAATATTGGTTTTTGGTGAATAGTTGATCAAAACAAGTTTACATAGTCTTTATGTATATTAGATATGTTCTAGATATACATACATGCTTTAATCTTCCTAGACAAACTTATTTTGACTTTCCTATTCATGTATTGAAAAAATCCAAATTTGACAAAATACAAGTTTTGGTTTTTGGCAAAAATGTTAAAATAAAAAAATGGTTCATATGCTTGATATTTGAGTTAAAATGTTTATCACATGTTTATATATCAATGCAATATGATAAAAATATTTTTGGATATTTTACAAAATCTAAAAAGAATTTTCAAGATAGTTTTAACATTGTTTTTCTGACCTATTTTTTGGCTGCCAGGCGTTGGCGGTCGACCGTTACGGTCGATCGGGCCAGGAGCCGGTCGACCGCCACGGTCGACCGGACGTGCACAACTTTGTGCACGTATCCGTGTCAGCCTGCCGGTCGACCCGGCGGTCGACCGACAGAGAGCAGTTTGCTCTCTGTTTGTTTCCGTCGACTGGGCGGTTGACCGGAAGCCCCAACGGTCGGATTTTTGACCGTTGGCGGTCGACCGTAGTTCTGTCAGGCTGACAGATCAGCCTTACGGCTAGTTTTCAAATGGGGCTATAAATACCCCATCTCTTGGGCTGTTTTGATAAGACTTTTGACAAGAAAGATTTCAGTGTTTTTATAGTGTTTAAACAAGTTTTCAAAAGAGTTTAAGTGCCAAAAGATCTATCTTTATTTGTTTTAGGTTTTTGGAAAAATCAAAGAAAAGAGTCTTTTGGGAGATTTGTCTTGGTTTTTATTTTCTATCTTTTACAAGAGTTTTTCCCAAGTTATTTCCTTTGAGTCTTTATTTTCCAAATGCCTAGTTTTCCACACTTGAGCTTATCTTCTATCCTAATCTATTAGGATCATTGTTTTGTGGAAAAGAGATAGTTTGAGGTTGTTGTAGCCTCCAAGTTGTAAACACCCTTGCTTTTGTTGTATCCCTCTTTGGTAGAGGTTGATCGGGTGATTGGTTTGCTCCCTCTTTGGTAGAGGTTGAGGCTTGTGGTTTACTCCCTCTAGTGAGAGGTGGAGATTGGTTGTAACCTCTTTGTTAGAGGTGTTTATTATTGTTTGGCTAAGGGCTTACCCCTCTTGTGTGAGATGGTATTTGTATTGAGAGAGGAGTTTGGTACTCCTAGTGTTGTAACAAATCCTTCTCGGTGAAGGTTCCCTTGTTGGGAGATAGTGGATTGGAAATCCTACACAATGGTGTAGGCGGGGACGTTGAGCTAGGTGCTCGAACCTCGAAACATATCCTTGTGTTTGCGTTTGATCCACTTGTCTCTCTAACTCACTCTCTCTTATATTTGTGCAAAGCATCATTCATATCATCATATCATATTTGCTTGTGTTGAGCATTATTCATATTGCTTATATTTATATGCTTGGATTGCTTGTGTGTGTGCCTCACTTATACTTAACCACAAGAGCTTCATATAGTACCTCAACCCATATCTAGGAGAATCAAGAGGAGTTAGTCCAGAGCCCTTCACGGGAAATTCGGCTAGACTTGTGTGTTATACTAAGTGTTGTGCAAAATAGTTTTAACTTCCGCATTTAGCACATTTAGTTTCATAGATTAGCATTAACACCTATTCACCCCCCTCTAGGTGTTTTTCAATTGGTATCAGAGCCTATGCTCCTGATACTTAGGCTTAACATCCTAGGAGTGAGATCCTTTTCTTGCTAATCTACAGTTGCATTTGCACATACATTTGTTTGCTTGCACACATATTGTTTGCACTCATGGATAGCCCTCCTATGTTTGATATCTCTAGACTTGATATTTGGAAGGCCAAGATGAGTTGTCATTTAAAAGCCATAGGACATAAAGTTCACCTTGCCATTACCAAGGAATCCTTCCTTTGTAATAGCAAGCATATAGAAGCCAATGCAATAGCCCTAAAGGCCCTTAGAGCATCACTTCATAAAGATTATTTACATGTGTTTGCTCATTATGATTCGGCCTTTGCAGTTTGGAGTATTTTAACTTCTCCCGAGCTACCAAAGATCATTGAAGGGACGAGAAGATCTAGAAGAGATGCGTCCGAAGAACATTGCTTCATGGTCCAAGGGAATGACTCCCTTGAGGTATACTCGGACACTCAACTAGATGCTAGTTCTAATTCATATTGCAATGAATGTCTAGAAGCACAAGCTATGAATGATGAACTTGCTAAAAATTGTGAAAATTTGATTTCTAAATACAAACTTTGAAAAAGGATATTCTTGTTTTAAAAGAAGAAAATAAAAACTTGTCTTTAAAATTTGAGATTGTTTTGCAAGAGAAGGAAGAGGTTTTTAGTGAATGTGACTCACTTAGGTCTCAACTTAATCTTGTTTTAAAAGAAAATGAATTGTTGAAAAATAAAAATGATTGTAATGATGTTTTGAAGAATAATAAAGTTTTAACTTCAAAATTAGATTTTGTTATAAAAGAAAATGATTCTTTGAAAAATGAAATTACTTTTATTTCAAAAGAATTAGAAATTTGTTTAAAAAAAAATAAATCTTTAAAAATTAATATTGATTCACATGTTTGCCATGCTAGGGTATTTCCACGTAGATCACCCATTGCATGTTCCACCTCTTCTTTAATTGAAAAAGATATATCCATGCTAAAGAAGAGTGTTGATTGTTTGGGCTCCACTTTGAGCCAATGTGTTGTTGGGCATTCACGTTTGGAAACTTTGTTTCGAAAGAAACAAGTTCCATCTTTTCATGCACACCCTCCACGGCAAATACATGCTCCACACGGACACCATAACACTATGTATGCTCATGTGTGCACTTGTACACATTGTGAACGTAAGGGCCACCTTGGTAAATTTTGCTTTGATAGAATACATAATTTAAATTTAGCAAATAAATTTGTTTGGGTTAGAGAAGGGACTAACCCCCATGGACCCAAAAGAGTATGGGTACCAAAGACCACCCCTCCTTTATTTGATGTAGGTGTGGGCTCTCACATGACGTCAGAGTAGCCGTACCTTGGAGTGGATGCGTTCCAGACTTCATGTAAATCAATTGGATGCATCACTTTCAAGGGACATTTGGTGGAGAGGACCACCATGTTTTGGAGACAAGGAAAGTTGCCTTCTAGGTTTTGGAAACTATTCCTAAACTCCCATTTATTACATGTTTTTTATTCTTATCATTATTAGCATGTTTTGATGTTTTATAGCATGTTTCATTGTCTATGGATTAGTATGTAAATACCATGTTTATTAGATCCTTGACATACATGTATAGTATTTGAGACACACATGATTATATGAACCCATACTTAGTGTTCTCACTTTTATTTAAGCTATAATGTATATCATGAATCTAATACATGTGAATTTACATAGTAATCATGTTTTAGTTTTATCATGATGATTTTTATATTTGTTTTTGATGCTTCATGATTTGAATATATGTTTAGATGTTAGTTTTCATTAAGAATAGGATTTATACTTGTACATAAAAATGGATCACAAATAAATCTATATATGTTTGGGCTTGATTGCTTATTTGTTCCCATTAGATGTGCTAGTATAATCTAGTTTTGATGATTCATATATTTTAAGCTTGTATTCCCATTTTTGGATTTGTTTCTATTGTATTTCATGTTTATGCTTATTTTGCCAAACTTTAAGATATACATGTATACCCCTTGAGTCATTTGCCTTTCATGCAAATCTTTATTTATGGACTCACTTGTGTTTAGGGATGACAACTCATACATATACCTTGAAGTGATTTTTGTTTTAATGAAAAATTTTAGCTTTTTATGTTATTCATGTTTTCATTTATGTGTTTATGTATAACTTCATGTATATGTCCATTTTATCCAAATTATTGTTATACATATACATCATTTTGAGCCACACGCCTTCATGCATATATCTTAGTGGACTCATTGTGTTTGGATATGTATGTATACCTTAATTTATATAAGACATACATATATCTTGAAGATTAAATAATTTTAATAATTTTCATGTATTCTTGTTTTAAGGAATAATTGAGCTTAATCAAACATTTTCATGATTATGATCTTCACATTGCATTTGTACACTCACCTTTCATGGTTGCTCATGTAATTGTTTTTTCATGAGTCTTATTTGTGCTTTATTGATTTAGAGTGTTGACTATATTGTGAATTTCATGTTTTATGAAAATAATTTATTTTTATTCCTTGCTTGAAGGATTTCGTACTAGTTAACAAAATTTTTCATTTTAAACTAGTTCGTATTCTTCGTTTTGATAATATGAGGCATACACTTGCTATTATTGTTATCTCAATTGGTATCCTTGAATTCTTTCAATTGGTATCAATTTTGGTCCCTTTGTATACTCATATGTTTGTATGCATGTATGCTTCAAATTTAATTGGTATCAATTTCAATTGGTATCTAATTTTTCATACATATATGTTTTATTTGTGCCTACTATATTTCTATATCTTAGAGCACAAGAGTTGTTTATGCTAAGCTTGAGTTTCTACTTTGTTCAATTGACTTAATTTTTCAATTGGTATCTTATTTCGAGCTTATGCATGTTTTTAGTTGGTATTTCATAAAGGGGAAGAAAATTTGATTTTCATATTTTAATTGGTATTTGATTCCCACTCCCTTGCTTTATGATAAAACATAGTTTCAAATTGGTATCACATACTTAAAAAGAAAACACTCTCTTTTATCAAGATGTTTATTAAAATGTTTTAAATTTGTATCTTAAAATTTTGTTTAAAGAAAATTCAAATAGTTTTGATTTATATTGCTTATCTGCAAGGAGAGCTTAACATCTTTTCTAAAATATATATTCATGTTGAGTGTATATTGTATTGAGGAGCTTAACATCTCTTCTTTATGTGATACACGTGTATAGGGAGAGCTTCATATCTCTTCCTATGCATTACATAGTTGTGTTATGTGAATTAGGGCTTTAGATCCTTTCTTCATGCAATGCACATTGTAGGGAAGTTAACTTAGCGTCTTCCTCTTCATGAATGTATATCGCATATAACCTTTTATTGATGTTTTGATTTTACCCCTTTATTTATCTTTTTGTTTATGACAAAAAGGGGGAGAAAATTTTGTTTGATTTGATTTTACTTTGAACCCTTTGTTGATAAGTGACAAAAAGGGGGAGAAGTATTTGAGTTTATATGCGTGGTTGAATAAGATTTATGTTTATGCATATATATTTTTGTATTGCAAATAGGACAAAAAGATTTTGATTTATGCTTGTTACATGTTTTATCTCCATACTTGCATACATATTCATGTGCTTCATTGAATATATATTGTTTATTTGTTTATGCATGAGTTAAGGGGGAGCTTCTTTGAAGCTCAACTTTAATCCATGCATATATAACTCCATGAGTTTTATCATCATCAAAAAGGGGGAGATTGTTGGCCCAGAATGCCCATCACCCTAGTTTTGATGATGATTAACTCATGTAGTTATATTTACTAATATTCTTGTGTTTTTAGTCTCAGATCTTTATACAGGATATTAGTTGGTGATTGCTTCCTAAAGAGGTGTTTTAGAAGCTTTCACATGGTGATTCCGGTGCCCGTGCTTCATGTTCATGCCTTTGCACTCGGTGGATCACGGTGTTTGTGGATCGGGTCGCCTTGAAGATGAAGATCATCAAGAAGACTTAGGTATCCATAGTTTAGTGTATTTAGATCCATATTGTAAAGCTTAGTATAGTTGATATTCTCGAGTGTACAAACACACACACACACACACATTTTGTGTTTATCAATATTGGTTTTTGGTTTTCATGAATAGTTGATCAAAACAAGTTTACATAGTCTTTATGTATATTAGATATGTTCTAGATATACATACAAGCTTTAATCTTCCTAGACAAACTTATTTTGACTTTCCTATTCATGTATTGAAAAATCCAAATTTGACAAAATACAAGTTTTGGTTTTTGGTAAAAATGTTAAAATACAAAAATGGTTTCATATGCTTGATATTTGAGTTAAAATGTTTATCACATGTTTATATATCAATGCAATATGATAAAAATATTTTTGGATATTTTTACAAAATCTAAAAAGAATTTTCAAGATAGTTTTAACATTGTTTTTCTGACCTGATTTTTGGCTGCCAGGCGTTGGCGATCGACCGGGGCAGGAGCTGGTCGACCGCCACGGTCGACCGGACGTGCACAACTTTGTGCACGTATCCGTGTCAGCCTGCTGGTCGACCGGGCGATTGACCGACAGAGAGCAGTTTGCTCTCTGTTTGTTTCGGTCGACCGGGCGGTCGACCGGAAGCCCCAACGGTCGGATTTTCGACCATTGGCGGTCGACCGGGCCGGTCGACCGTAGTTCTGTCAGGCTGACAGATCAGCCTAACGGCTAGTTTTCAGATGGGGCTATAAATACCCCATCTCTTGGGCTGTTTTGATAAGACTTTTGACAAGAAAGATTTCAGTGTTTTTATAGTGTTTAAACAAGTTTTCAAAAGAGTTTAAGTGCCAAAAGATCTATCTTTATTTGTTTTAGGTTTTTGGAAAATCAAAGAAAAGAGTATTTTGGGAGATTTGTCTTGGTTTTCATTTTCTAACTTTTACAAGAGTTTTTCCCAAGTTATTTTCTTTGAGTCTTTATTTTCCAAACACCTAGTTTTCCACACTTGAGCTTATCTTCTATCCTAATCTATTAGGATCATTGTTTTGTGGAAAAGAGATAGTTTGAGGTTGTTGTAGCCTCCAAGTTGTAAACACCCTTGCTTTTGTTGTATCTCTCTTTGGTAGAGGTTGATCGGGTGATTGGTGTGCTCCCTCTTTGGTAGAGGTTGAGGCTTGTGGTTTACTCCCTCTAGTGAGAGGTGGAGATTGGTTGTAACCCTCTTTGTTAGAGGTGTTTGTTGTTGTTTGGCTAAGGGCTTACCCCTCTTGTGTGAGGTGATGTTTGTATTGAGAGAGGAGTTTGGTACTCCTAGTGTTGTAACAAATCCTTCTCGGTGAAGGTTCCCTTGGTGGGAGATAGTGGATTGGAAATCCTACACGGTGATGTAGGCGGGGACGTAGAGCTAGGTGCTCGAACCTTGAAACATATCCTTGTGTTTGCGTTTGATCCACTTGTCTCTCTAACTCACTCTCTCTTATATTTGTGCAAAGCATCATTCATATCATCATATCATATTTGCTTGTGTTGAGCATTATTCATATTGCTTATCTTTATTTGCTTGGATTGCTTGTGTGTGTGCCTCACTTATACTTAACCACAAGAGCGTCATATAGCACCTCAACCCATATCTTGGGGAATCAAGAGGAGTTAGTCCAGAGCCCTTCACAGAGAATTCGGCTACACTTGTGTGTTGTACTAAGTGTTGTGCAAAATAGTTTTAACTTCCGCATTTAGCGCATTTAGTTTCATAGATTAGCATTAACACCTATTCACCCCCCCTCTAGGTGTTTTTCAAGGTTCGAAGACGGTGATTTTTACAGATCACTCGGCTCTGAAATACCTCATGACCAAGAAGGAAGGAAAAGCCCGACTGATTCGGTGGATCCTTTTGCTTCAAGAATTTGACGTAGAAATCCGAGACAAACGAGGTATAGAAAATGTGGTCGTTGATCATCTTTCACGAATTCCGAACGCACCAAGACGAGCACATCCTAGCCATTCTTAAGAAACCTTGGTATGCGGACATTGTTAATTACTTGGCCACGGGACAACTACCTGCTGACTGGACAAAGCAAGACCAATACTGCTTCTTTGCCCAAGTACGGTACTTTTTCTGGGAAGAACCGTATCTTTTTAAGTATTGTCCCGGCCAAATTATTGTTGGCCCAAAGGCCTTCCACTCTAGTTTTGATGATGATTAACTCATGTAGTTATGTGTACTAATAATCTTGTGATTTTAGTTTCAGATCATTAACCAAGATATTAGTTGGTGTTTTGCTTCAACAAGATGATTTGGAAGCTTGCACATATTGATTCAAGAGCCCGCGCATCAAAGATATATATATAGCACTTGCTTGGTGAATCACGGTTTGGACCGAGTCAACTTGGAGACGGCGCTCTACAAGAAGACTTAGGTATCCCTAGTTTAGTTTGTGTTTAGAGCCTAATTGTAAAGATTAGAATAGTATGATAATGCTCAAGTTCACAACACACACGTTTCATGTTTTGAATATTGGTTTTTGGTTTTTCAGTTTTAGGTTTAACCGATCTTGGTTTTCATGAATAGATAGATCAAAACAAGTTTACATGGTTTAATGTATATATGATTTGTTCTATATACATGCATGCTTTAATTTCCTAGACAAACTTAGTTTTGACTCTTTTATTCATGTGTTTTATGTTTTGGTATTTATGACAAAACATATTTTTGGAATTAAAGACTAAAACTATGATATGTATATGTTTCATGTATATTGGATTTCTATCCATATGCATCATGTTTCAAATGTTTAAATATCATGTTTTAGTATTTGGATGAATCTTAGACAAAATGTATTTTCTACTCAAAGATCCAAGTTTTAGAAAATACAATTTTGATTTTTGGCAAAATTTCTATAACACAAGAATAGTCCTTATTGATTGATATTTGAGCTAAACTTTTTACCACATGTTTATATATCAATGCAAAATGATAAAACTATTTTTGTGGATTTTTAGAGATTTAATGAGAATTTTTAGAATTAAAAATTTCATGTTTTTGCTGACCTGAACAGTGTCTGCCAGGCTTGTTCGGTCGACCGTAACGGTCGACCGCATGTAGCCGGTCGACCGTCACGATCGACCGACGTGCACGGATACGTGCACGCTGGCTACACTTGTAGCCGGTCGACCGTGCCGGTCGACCGACTAAGAGCAGTTGCTCTCTGTTTGTTTCGGTCGACCGGGGCGGTCGACCGCTAGTTGCCAACGGTCAAAAATTGACCGTTGGGCGGTCGACCGGGCCGGTCGACCGGAAGGGTAATTCTGGCAAATGTTCTGTTAAACGGCTATTTTTCTAAATTGCCTATAAATACCCCATTTGAGAGAGTTTTTCTCTAAGAATTTTTGGGCTAAAACTTTCTATCTCTCTGGTGTTTTTGCTGCAAGAAAAATAGGTTTTTGGATTCAAAGTGAACAATCTTTTTGTGTTTTTGATTAGGGTTTGAAAAACCAAAGAAAAGGGATTTTGGGAAAAGCTTTTGTTTGAACTTCTATATCTTGATTTCTTTTATTTCCCAAAGATTTTCTTTGAGTTGTTGGTTTCAAATCCCTTGGTTTTCTCCACAATTGAGCTAAAATCTACTATCTATATCTATAGGATATTTGTGTGGGAAAAGAAGATATAGTTTGTGGTTGTTGTTTTAGACCACCAAGTTGTAACCCAATCTTTTCTTAGCTTTGTGCTTTGGGTTGTATCCCTCAAGTTGTGAGGTGATCCTTGTATTGATTTGTGATTGGGTGTTTGTTGTATTGGTTGGGAGTTTGCCTCAAGGAGGAGGTTGTGATTGTTGGAGTTTGCCTCAAGGAGGAGGTTGTGTTTGTTGGATTGGAGTGGTGCCTCAAGAAGGAGGTTGTACTTGTAAAGAGAGGAGTTGGATACTCCTTGTGAGAGTTCTTGGTGATCGAGCTAGTGGATTAGAAATCCTTCGTGTGTCGAAGGCGGGGATGTAGAGCTGGGTGCTCGAACCTCGATAACATATCTCTGTGTTTGCGTTTGATCCATTGACTCTCTCTCTATCTCTCTCTTTACTTTGTGTATTTTGCAAATTGCTATATCTTATACTTGCTTGTGTGTGCATCATTGTTGTAATTGCAATTAGTTCTTAAATTTCACATTAAGTTCACTAGATTAGCATTGTCACCTATTCACCCCCCCTCTAGGTGACTTTTCAATTGGTATCAGAGCTAGTGCTCCTGATATTTAGGTTTAACCACCTAGGAGTGATCTTGGTTTGCTAATCTTCATTTGCATTATCATTTGCACTCATCTAGTTTACACTCATGGATAGCCCTCCTATGTTTGACCATTTTAGACTTGATTCTTGGAAGGTTGACATGATTAGACATATAAAAAGCCTAGGACATTTAGCTTATCAAGCCATCACTATAGAAACCCTCCCAAATAGTAGCAAGCATAAGAAGGCCAATGCATTAGCACTTAGAGCACTTAAAGCATCTCTCAATGAATTTCTCTTACCCGTTTTGATCACTATGATTCGGCTTTTGCAGTTTGGAGCATCTTGACGTCTCCCGAGCTTCCAAGTATAATTAAGAAGATGAGGAGATCTAAAAGAGAAAGTCCGGAAAGCAATGCCTCATGGTCCAAGGGAAGAACTCCCTTGAGGTACAATCGAATTATCATATTGATGATAGCTCTAGTTCCTATTGCCATGGTTGTTTTGAAGTTCAAACTTTAAATATGGAACTTGCTCAAAAGCTTGAAAATTTGTTGGAAAAACATGATTTGTTAAAAGAGGATAATCTTGTTTTAAAAAATGAATTAAAGGATTTATGCTCTAATTTTGAATTGGTTTTGCAAGAGAAGGAAGAGATTGCAAGTGAATGTGACTCACTTAAATCTAAACTTGAACTTGCTTTAAAGGAAAACGAATTTTTGAAAAATAAAAATGATTGTGATGATGTTGTAAAGCACAATGAGATTTTATCTTCTAAATTGGATCTTGTTTTTAAAGAAAATCTCACTTTGAAAAATGATATTGATTCAATTTCAAAAGAATTGGATTTGGTTTTGAAGAAAAATGAAACTTTGCAAAAAGAGATTGATGTTTGCCATGCAAATGTTGCTTCATGTTCTAGCACACCTATTGCATGCTCCACTTTATCTTCTAACATTGAAAATGATAAACTTGTTTTGAAGAAAAGTGTTGATAGTTTGGGCTCCACTTTGAGCCATTATGTCATGAATCACACACGATTGGAAACCTTGGTTCGCAAGAAACAAGTTCCAACCTTGCATGCACACCCATCTATGCATACACATGCTTTTCATGATCACCACCATCATTTGTATGCTCACGTGTACACATGTACACATTGTGGTCGAAAAGGCCACCTTGCTAGATTTTGTTATGATCGTATTTATCATGAAAATTTAGCAACTAATTTTGTTTGGGTTAGAAAAGATACTAACCCCCGTGGACCCACTAGTAAATGGGTACCAAAGACCACCTCTATGCTTTTTGATGTAGGTGGGAGCTCTCGCGTCACGTGAGGGTATTGGTGCCTTGAGGTGGATGCATTCTAAGCTAAAAGGAGAACCATTTGGATGCTTCACTCTCAAGGAGTTTTGGTGGGAGGACCACCGTGGTTTGGAGAATTAGAGATGCACCTTCATCGGTTTTGGTATCATTCTCTAACTCTCATTTTTATTTGCATGCTTTTTATGTCCATCCTTTTATAGCATGTTGTTTGTAGTTCATTATGCTTATGCCATGTTGAATAGATTAGTGTTATACATGTTTAGTTCTTGAGCACCCATGTTTTATATGGATCTATAATTAGTGTTCTCACTTTTGTTTAAACTAACATGTATGCCCTAGATCTATTGCACATGCTTATGCTTAATGATCATTTGGATATTCATGATTCTATGATTTTTGTTTTAATGATTCTTGACTTGTTTAGTATATTAATTGCCATGACTATTCGTACATGTGGATTTGTATTATGATCATTTCTTTTGTGATATTATTGATTTATGACTCGTTTTGTGCTTCATGATTTGAATATATGTTTAGATGTTAGTTTTCATTAAGACTAGGATTTATACTTGTACATCTAGTGAGCTACAAATAGATCAATGATGTGTTTGTGCTTGAAAGCTCATTTGTATTCATTGGATGTGCTAGTATAGTCTAGTTTTGATGATTCGTACATTCTAACTTGTATTCCTCATTTTTAGATATGTTTTATGATCTTAAGTTTAACTTCATGTATATGTCTATCTTGTCTTAACTATTGATTATACATATACATCCTTGAGCCACGTGCCTTCATGCATATACTCTTGTGGACTCATTATGTTTGGGATATGTATGTATACTTTAGTTTGTACATGACATACATATGCCTTGAAGGTTAAATCGTTTTGATGAGTTTCATGTTTTTGGAAATTTCATTTGGTATAGGAAATTTAGTTAATCATGTGTAAATATTTTAAAAAGAATTTGTACTTGAATGCAAAATTTTCATGACAATGTATTTCACATTACACTTGTTCACTCACTTACTTGTTTACTCATGATTTGTTTTCATGAGACTATGATTTGGGCTTTATAGAATTTGAGTGTTTAGTGATCATGTGATTTTCATGTTTCATGAAAAATATTTTTGTTATTCCTTGCTTGAAGGATTTCGTACTAGTTAACAAGTTTTCCATTTAACTAGTTGCGATATTCCTTTCTTTGGTAGTGATTTTCAAACGAACTATAATCTCAAATCTATTTTGAAAACCCCTACCATCTAAGGGTGGTTGGATGGGAGATCATGTTCATGTATGCTTTATAATGAAAATCATTTTTAAACTTGAACCATGATTGGGAGGTAGTTGATATGAGTCATACACTTGATCTTATTGTTGTTTCAATTGGTATCATTGAATTCTTTCAATTGGTATCAATCTTGACATCCTTTTGTATACTCATATATGTTTTGTCTTATATATGTATGCTTACACTTCATATAGTATCAATTTCAATTGATATCTATTTCTTACATACATATATAGATGATTTATTTGTGCTTCAAGATATCACAAATTTTGGATATGTTAAGCTTGAGTTTTTCAATTGGTATCCATATACAAGCTTTATCATAATTTTAAGATTGCTAAACTTGAATTTTTAATGAATATCATGTTTCAATTGATTTAATTTTCAATTGGTATCTTATTTCTAACTTATGCATATGTTTAGTTGGTATTTCATAAAGGGGGAGAAAACTCACATTTCAATTTTTCAATTGGTATTTAGTTTACCATTGGTTTTGTTTCCCACTCCCTAACTTTATAATGAAAAATGATTAAAGAATGATTATTGATTTTTAATTGGTTTCATTTGCTTATAAAGATAAATATCTTCAATTGGTATCTAGATGCATTTGTTTACTCAAAATTGGTATCATGTGTTTTATTTTCAATATGTTTTAATTGGTATCATATTTGTTTTCAATGCCCTTCTTACTTTCAATTGGTAATTGGTAGGCATTTCTTAAATGTTTTTATGTTCACTTTCTTTTGGTATCATAATGCACTTCAATGACACATTTTTAATTGGTATCATTTTTGGTGTCACCCCTTGAAGTAGTTTATTGATTCTTTGTTTCATTTATTTAGGGGGAGAAGAATTCATATCTATTTTGTTTTTACCCCTTTGTTGATGATTGACAAAAGGGGGAAGAAGAATTTGGAGTCTATATGCATGAGTTTTCAGTTTTATGTTCATTTCATCTCCATTGGTATCAAGAGAATTATGAGTTTTGTTTTTTTTATTTGTTTTGTTTTTATTAATATCCATTGGTATCAAGAGCATTATGAGTTTTGTTTTTATTAGTATCAAGAGTTTTGTTTGGTAAGTTATTTGTTTTGTTTTAATTGAAATCAAGAGCATGTTTCATATATATTCATTTTATGTCAAGAACCTAGTTTATATGCATCTTATTGTTTGTTTATTCCTATGCATGAGTTAAGGGGGAGCTTCTTTGAAGCTTTACTTTAATCCATGCATATATAACTCCATGAGTTTTGTCATCATCAAAAAGGGGGAGATTGTTGGCCCAAAGGCCTTCCACTCTAGTTTTGATGATGATTAACTCATGTAGTTATGTGTACTAATAATCTTGTGATTTTAGTTTCAGATCATTAACCAAGATATTAGTTGGTGTTTTGCTTCAACAAGATGATTTGGAAGCTTGCACATATTGATTCAAGAGCCCGCGCATCAAAGATATATATATAGCACTTGCTTGGTGAATCACGGTTTGGACCGAGTCAACTTGGAGACGGCGCTCTACAAGAAGACTTAGGTATCCCTAGTTTAGTTTGTGTTTAGAGCCTAATTGTAAAGATTAGAATAGTATGATAATGCTCAAGTTCACAACACACACGTTTCATGTTTTGAATATTGGTTTTTGGTTTTTCGGTTTTAGGTTTAACCGATCTTGGTTTTCATGAATAGATAGATCAAAACAAGTTTACATGGTTTAATGTATATATGATTTGTTCTATATACATGCATGCTTTAATTTCCTAGACAAACTTAGTTTTGACTCTTTTATTCATGTGTTTTATGTTTTGGTATTTATGACAAAACATATTTTTGGAATTAAAGACTAAAACTATGATATGTATATGTTTCATGTATATTGGATTTCTATCCATATGCATCATGTTTCAAAATGTTTAAATATCATGTTTTAGTATTTGGATGAGTCTTAGACAAAATGTATTTTCTACTCAAAGATCCAAGTTTTAGAAAATACAGTTTTTGGTTTTTGGCAAAATTTCTATAACACAAGAATAGTCCTTATTGATTGATATTTGAGCTAAACTTTTTACCACATGTTTATATATCAATGCAAAATGATAAAACTATTTTTGTGGATTTTTAGAGATTTAATGAGAATTTTTAGAATTAAAAATTTCATGTTTTTGCTGACCTGAACAGTGTCTGCCAGGCTTGTTCGGTCGACCGTAACGGTCGACCGCATGTAGCCGGTCGACCGTCAAGTCGACCGACGTGCACGGCTACGTGCATGCTGGCTACACTTGTAGCCGGTCGACCGTGCAAGTCGACCGACTGAGAGCAGTTGCTCTCTGTTTTTTTCGGTCAACCGGGGCGGTCGACCGCTAGTTGCCAACGGTCAAAAATTGACTGTTGGCGGTCGACCGGCCGGTCGACCGGAAGGGTAATTCTGGCAAATGTTCTGTTAAACGGCTATTTTTCTAAATTGCCTATAAATACCCCATTTGAGAGAGTTTTTCTCTAAGAATTTTTGGGCTAAAACTTTCTATCTCTCTGGTGTTTTTGCTGCAAGAAAAATATGTTTTTGGATTCAAAGTGAACAATCTTTTTGTGTTTTTGATTAGGGTTTGAAAAGCCAAAGAAAAGGGATTTTGGGAAAAGCTTTTGTTTGAACTTCTATATCTTGATTTCTTTTATTTCCCAAAGATTTTCTTTGAGTTGCTGGTTTCAAATCCCTTGGTTTTCTCCACACTTGAGCTAAAATCTACTATCTATATCTATAGGATATTTGTGTGGGAAAAGAAGATATAGTTTGTGGTTGTTGTTTTAGACCACCAAGTTATAACCCAATCTTTTCTTAGCTTTGTGCTTTGGGTTGTATCCCTCAAGTTGTGAGGTGATCCTTCTATTGGTTTGTGATTGGGTGTTTGTTGTATTGGTTGGGAGTTTGCCTCAAGGAGGAGGTTGTGATTGTTGGAGTTTGCCTCAAGGAGGAGGTTGTGTTTGTTGGATTGGAGTGGTGCCTCAAGAAGGAGGTTGTACTTGTAAAGAGAGGAGTTGGGTACTCCTTGTGAGAGTTCTTGGTGATCGAGCTAGTGGATTAGAAATCCTTCGTGTGTCGAAGGCGGGGATGTAGAGCTGGGTGCTCGAACCTCGATAACATATCTCTGTGTTTGCGTTTGATCCATTGACTCTCTCTCTATCTCTCTCTTTACTTTGTGTATTGTGCAAATTGCTATATCTTATACTTGCTTGTGTGTGCATCATTGTTGTAATTGCAATTAGTTCTTAAATTCCGCATTAAGTTCACTAGATTAGCATTGTCACCTATTCACCCCCCCTCTAGGTGACTTTTAAATTATTAGACGATGCATACCAGAGGAAGAACAGAGGAGTGTGCTCAGCTTTTACCATGACCTTGCACGCGGAGGACACTTCGGTCCCCGCAAGACTGCAGAGAAGGTTCTACAAAGTGGGTTCTACTGGCCCACTTTATTCAAAGACTCATATCATTTTTGCAAGTCATGCGCAAATTATCAGAAAATTGGAAAAATTTCAAGAAGAGACATGATGCCCCTGAACCCGATCCTTGAAGTTGAAATTTTTGATGTTTGGGGTATCAATTTCATGGGACCATTCCCCAATTCCTTCGGCAACCAGTTCATTTTGGTTACTGTAGATTATGTCTCTAAGTGGGTAGAAGCTGTGCCAACAAAGATGAATGACAACAAAGTCGTTGTCAAATTTCTCAAAGAGAACATCTTCTCCCGATTTGGCATCCCTCGTGCGATAATTAGTGATAATGGATCACATTTCTACAACAGAGTTTTTGAAGCTCTGATGCGGAAATATTCCATCAATCAAAGTTGTCTACTCCGTATCATCCTCAGACAAATGGCAGGCGAAGTCACCAATCGACAGAGCAAGCTTATTCTGGAGACTATCGGACAAAACCGAAAGGATTGGTCGTTAAGCTCAATGATGCATTGTGCTTACCGCACTGCTTTTAAGACAGTTCTGGGATGTCTCCTTATAGAATCGTGTTGAAAAGCCTATCATCTGCCAGTAGAATTAGAACACCGGTCCTCTAGCCATTAAGCAACTTAACTTTGATCTGACCAAGCCGGTGAGCTTAGGAGACTGCATATTTTAGAATTAGAGGAGATACGAAATGAAGCCTATGAGAATGCCCGAATCGCCAAGAGCAGGACTAAACTTTGCCATGACCAAATCATAACCCGAAAAAACTTTGCAGCGGGAGATAGGGTTCTGCTGTATAACTCTAGGCTTCATACTTTCGCGGGGAAGCTGAAAACTCGTTGGACTGGACCATTCATTGTGCGCACCGTTTTTCCACACGGTGCTGTGCTTATTGTAGATCCTAAGACCAACTCGGAATTCAAAGTGAACGGGCAAAGACTGAAGCCCTTCTTGACCACTGAGCCTATGACTCTGAATGATAGTGTGCTGACTCTTTTTGCCCCGCCATACACCTGACCACAACAACTATTAAAAAAAAAATTTTATATGCTTACCCCATGTATATTCTTTTTGACATTTCTTTAGCCTATTCGTACTTGGCCGGCCTGAGTCCACGAAGACGGTGACCTCATTTCTTCCCCCTATTTATTGCATTTGCATTTTCATATGCATTCATTGAGGACAATGCATTAGATAGGTGTGGGGGGGGGGGTGCTAACACTTTTTATTTTTCCTTTTTTCTTTTTCTTTCCATTAAAAAAATTTGAAAAGAAATTTCATACTCTTTATAAAAATACCAAAAGATTGTAGGAATTACGGGAACCTTATTAATGAATCTTTATTTTTGCCTAAATAAACAAAAAAAATTGGTTTGACTAAAAAGTTAGAAGGGATAAGAAAAATAACTCAAAGATTTTACTTAGCCTTAGTAGAATATGCATAACCCACACACAAATGCTTGGGATTTAGAGACACAACTCTGAAAAAAAAAAGCTGGATAATTGTGCCTCAAGAAGCATGATTACTCACGCCAAAAAAATAATATATATAAATAAATCTTGATTTCATGGCCTACTCTACTTGTATATTTGACCTGAAGGGTGTTTTTCCACCTGATGCCCTAAGACCATCTGGTTTGGGAGTCATCGGTTTGATATGTGTTACATAAGTGAAGTAGAAAGCCTAATGGAACCAAGAATGATAAGTAAATATTAATAAAATTAAATGATATTTTGAGTTGAGTTGAAAAATCCCAAACACATCACACTTACACATTATGCATATCTATCTAAGTCAAAATAAAAGAATGAGTTATAAGTACAAGATCTTTTCTAAATTTAAAGAAAAACCATAGTTTCTTCTTTTACGAAGGCTAAAGTATAAGAGGACTTATGAGGGTTGAACCTAATTCTTACATCATTCGGTCATTTTTACTTAGATGATTGAAAGTTCTTTTTCATGACAAAATTTTTTCTCACAACTAACTTCTTTTCTTTACTTACTGAATTTTGTGGGTGCAATCTGCTGAAAACCCTCAGGAGACAACACTCCTCCTCTAGGGGAAACCTAGAGGTTTAAGGGCTTGTTGCACATGCTCAGTGCAATCGCATCACCTGCGAAAGTTGTATAATAATTTTCTTATTTTTGTTTTGCTCAGGATGAGCAAAAAGATAAGTGTGGGGTGTGATTAGTCTCTAATTTTGCATAATTTTCATCACATTCTTAAAGTTATTTCATGTAAAATTCTGCTAATAAAACCTTGCTTGCTTGATCCTAGGTCCATGGTGTACAAATGAAAGAAGACCTAAATCACCATTTAATTATTGATTAAAAGCCTACCAAGTAGCCATTGACTCTAGATTGAAGATTTTATCAAATTCAGAGCATCAAATCCAAAATCCTGCAGAAAATCCTGACAGGGGCCTGACTGGGCAACGCGCTGCCCGAAGGCAGGCGCGCACCGCCCTGGCAGGGCCGCGAAAACGCGGCCCAAACCGTGTTCCGCGGCCTTTTGGGTGCGCCCGCGCCCGCGCTTTGGGCCACATGCTTCCCACGTGGCCCCCTTTTCCCTGGTGCCTATAAATACCACCCTGGGGTCTTCAGTTTTTCCAGATCCAGAGTTGGAGAAAAGTTTATATTTTTGTTTAGTTTGTAGTTATTGTTGTTGTTCTTCTTCTAGTTTTAGTGTTAGCCATTAGAGTGAAAGAGAGAGAGTGTGTAAAGAGTTGTATTTGAAGGGTGACAAGATAATATAAATACTACTTCTCTTCCTTCTTTCCATTTACTTGTCTTTGCATTTACTTTTACTTCTTTGTTGTAGTGCAACTTCTTTCTTCTTTACTTCTTGTCTTTTACTTTCTTGTAGTGTAACTCCCCCTTTCCCTTTACCCCTTTTTCTTTGTTGTTTCTTTTACCTTTATGGCTAACTAACTTTTTATTAGCATGGCTAACTAACTACTAACCCACTAATTTCTAACATTTGATTGATAACCCACATGAGTCAATAGTATCAAACAAGCCTTGTGCAAACAAGAGCTATGGCATCTTAAGATGAGGGTTCTAACTCTAATTTACCTACAAGTATTTGCTTCCTTATACTTCATACTTAACGAGTTTTTGATGATCTATGAGTTTTGTACTTTGCTTGTTGTTGTAAGTTCGAGACTTTCCTTTTAACTTTGCCGATACCATTAGTGCACTCGTGTCTTCCCGTATTCTCGCCTTCTAATGGATCTTGATATGGGAATGTTCGAGTTTTCACCGTGTTAAGCAAAGTTATAGGAAGAACTTGCACTCGATTTCCACGTGAATAGTTCCTTTGCATAAGGGGTAAGCTTGCCTATGATCCATCGTGAGGCACATCTTCAAGAAGTTAGAAATTAGTGGGAGCACTTAGTAGAAAGTTAGCTATGCATTTTTACAACTAAGAAAAAAAGTCACTTTTACAAACCACCAAAATATTTTCCAACAATTCTTGAAACAACTCTTTTTCACTTTTCAATTCTTTATTTGGAAACAAAGACCATTCTCTTTTCTTGAACATAAAAGCAGCATCAAGCTTCCATTGCTCTCCCTCCTTGTGGATACGACCCGTATAGCCACTTCGCTACTACGGAAGAATCGCAAAAGCAGAAACTTCGACCCACTCCCTTTCTACTTTTCTTATGCTTGCTTTTTACCGATCAGGGCTTTTGTGGATAAAGAGGGCAACCCCCTCATGGAACAAAATGGCAAGGCCCAAGTTAAAACGCTCAATCCTTGAGTCGAGCTGCTATACACAGACATGATGGCCTGGTATGTCATGCATTGCCCATTGTTAATGACAGCGATATCGAAGTCAAAACGTTTCGTGCCCTTCGTACATAGATTAGAGAACTTGAGCTGGATCTATGATTGAGTTTAGACTTGCACACAGAAAATATAAAATTTTAGAACTTAAGAATAAAGAGCGCAAGGTGCTCAATACTACCGCCATAGCGAGTGTCTATGCGAGTCATGATCCACGAGGACAGACTAGCGATGGAAGCTTTTTATTAAGTTCTCTTAGTTCACTTGAAATGGTTAAAGTTCTTTTAGTTCTTGAAAAAAAATGAAAAAAAAGAGTTATAGTTAAGAAGAAAGTGGTAGATTGAGAAGGTAGAGAAAAATAGAGAAGATTTTGTACAAAGAAAGTGAAAAATAATGAATAGAGCTGAGATAGTGATGTTAGTGATCTAAACTAAAAAAATTAAAAGAATGAAAGTTAAACCCTAAAAAATACTTGCTTACCTTTGACCCATATCGACGATGTACCTTTATTTGAAGGAAAGTGAACTATGACAAATAGGATCTTCCCAATTCCTGATATTACACTATGAAATGAAAGGCCAAGCTACACTAGCATAGGAATGGCTATCCATCACCATAAACCATCAACAGCACTTGCAAGGGCAAGGCAACTTCGAGGTTATTGGAGTCATTTGGATTCACAAATACAGAAGAGGGAAACAAATAAAAACAAGAGTAAAAGTAAAAAGAAACTTCGATTTGATTCAAATAACAATGAAAGAAAAGACTTACTTATACCGGTGTCACCCTCAGTACAAGCTTTGCTCTCATTTGTCCATGAAACTCTACTCTCCTCACAGTTACATAAACAAAATAAAAATTGCATAAAAGAAAATAAAAAGGCTAAGTTATTGGAACCTGTTTCGATGAAGACGTTTGCGATGCATGACATTTGGAGCTCTAAACAAATGAAGAATCAAGAGTTCTACATGATCAAGATGTGCCAAGGAGAGTTGATAGAGTGTGGTTTGTAAAGTTGAAATAGCATGTAAAAGCCTTGACATAAACAAACACTTCATTGGTCCATTAGTCGACTTGATGTCTATTATAAGTCGACTAATCCTTGATGTAGTCGACTAACCCAGAACCCAAGTCGACTAATCCTGTGTCCTGAATCTGACCCAACTCTCTGTTTGATTATTAGTCGACCGACAGTCAATATAGTCGACTAATAGACTTTTCTAGTCGACTAATCCAAGTCCCTTAGTCGACTAATTCCTGGTCAAGTCGACTAGTTGGTAGTTGCAGTCGACTTGAAGTAGTTATTCTGAAACTGTCAATCCAACGTCCACTGACCTAGTCGACTATAGCCAAACTAGTCGACTAATAGCCCTAGTCGACTAATAGAAGGAATTTTGCCTAGTCTAGTCGACTAACTCCATGGGCAAGTCGACTATAGGCAATTTCTGACTGTTGGACAGTTTTCATTATCTGGTCTTTTGTGCAACGAATTTCAACATCTCTCTTGTTTGAATTGCACCTATAACTACCCTAACTAACCCTAGTCTTCAGCTATATATAGGGTGGTTAGTCCAAAGGCCAAATACCAAGAGTTTTTATCAGTTTTCCAAAGTCAAAAATCTGAAAACCTGAAAACTATTTTTCCAAACTTCTGTTCTTCACCAAAAGACATTTTCATTGTGAAGTTCTCTGAAGTTCTTGTTTCCTATACTAGACCTTGTCCACATACACATTCAGTATCAAGGCTTATAGGATAAAATAGTTGTAATTCTCAAAGTGATCATTGTACACGGGAGGCTTCTTGGTTGTAGAGGCAAGTTGTACAAGGTGAAGGTATTCTCTTGGTGGAAGAGAAGGTGTTCTCTTGGTGGAAGAGAAGGTGTACACATTTGGCGAAGGGAATTTGTCAAGTGGTGTACATGGTGTATTGATTTTGGGTGAAAATCAAGTTAAAGGAAAATCTCAAGCGGGGATGGCTTGGGGACTGGATGTAGGTCACGAGGACCGAACCAGGATAAATCTCTTTGTTTGCGTTTGTCAACTTTTTTGAGATTTGATTTCCTTTATTGCAAGTTATTTATTTGATTAACAATTAATCCTTCTTGTTTAGTTTGTGTTGACTTGTGTTTTAGATCGATTGTTGCCAACAGAGATATTTCCGCAATTTGTCATCATCTCTCAAGGTCCTACATTTGGTATCAGAGGAAGGTCCTACATTTGGCTAGTCAACAACAAGGATGGCAACGGAGTTTTCATCATCCCAATTCAAGGAAGGACATTCTACACAACGTCTACCGCTATTTGACGGAACCAACTACAACTATTGGAAGTGTAGAATGAAGATATACTTGCAATCGCTCAACTACGACCTTTGAAACATCGTAAAAGCATCGTACACCAAGCCCACAACCCACTACAACGCTTGGAGTGAAGATCAAAAGAAGAACGCGAACCTTGACGCCAAAGCGATGAATGCCTTGTTCTGTGCCCTAACTAAAGAAGAGTTCAACCGTGTTTCAACAGCGACTTCTGCACATCAAATATGGCATACTCTTAAGGTAACACACGAAGGCACAAGTAAAGTTAAGGAATCTAAAATATTTGTTCTTGTCCACAGGTTTGAGTTATTCAAAATGGAGGAGAATGAAACCATATCCGAGATGGTTACAAGATTCACCGACATCATCAATACCTTAGCATCCCTTGGAAAGGACTACACCCAAGTTGAAAGAGTTTGAAAGATCCTTCGTGCACTCACACCAGAATGGGAGAAGAAGACAACCGCCATTGAAGAGGTAAATGATCTCTCAACTATGACATTAGAAAACCTAATCGGTAATCTAATGGCATATGAAGTGCAATTAGAAGAAAGGAAGAAGGATGAACGACAACACCGCTCAAAGAAGAAAGAACTCGCCTTCCATGCATCTTCCGACACGGACAATGATGACGAAGAGGAGATGGCAATGCTCTCAAAGAAATTCAGAAAATTTCTAAAGCAAGGTAAATTCAAATGCTTTAATTGTGATAAACTAGGTCATATGAAGATGGATTGTCCTTTGCTTAAGAAGAAAGATAAGTACAAAAGTAAGAAGTTCAGAAAGAAGAAGAACTACGAAGCATCATCAGAGCACAGTGATTCATCTTCATCTGATGAAGAAGAATCCACTGAACGTGTCAACCTATGTTACATGGCACTTAAGATGGTGAGGTATCATATTCTGAACTCTCTGATGCATTCCATGAATTATTTCTTGATCTGAAAAATGAAAAACTGAAAAACAAAGTTTTGTCAAAAGAAAATGAGAAACTTTTAAAGGAAAATTCATGTTATGCATTACAATGTTCATCTATAAATTCTCAACAACAAGATGAGTTTGAAAAAGTCATATCATCTTTGAAAATTGAAAATGAGAAATTTATAAAAGAGAACATTTTTCTGAAAAAGGAAACTAAGTCTTTGAATGAAAGGATTTCTATATTGGATAAAGCCATGTTAGTTTTCAAAAATAAATATGAAGATCTTTTGCAAAATGTGACTAAGTTTAATAAAGGAAAAGAAAATTTGAATGCTTTATTATCTTTTCAGAAATTGTCACATGATAATCATGGTATTGGATTTATTGCAAAATCTTCATGTTATAGTAATCCATATAGTTACTTTGTAAAAAGAAAGCCTAAGAAAAATAAGTTTATATGGATTCCTAAAAACTTAAATTTTCATGATAAAAATACATATATTGCATCATATATTCATGATATTTGTGATTCTTGCAACTATGTGTATGGAAACCAAATTCTAAATGGATTTGGACTCCTAAAGGTTAAATATGTTCTTTCATGTTTGGTACCATCTAACGTTTATCTTGCAGGTACCATATAAAAATTGATAAAGAAAAATTATATATATATGTACTAATATATTTGTTGTAGGGGGAGAACAAAGTATTTCTCTATTTGTTATAACCCAATTTCTGCAGGGAGAGGAAAATATAACATATCTTCTGCAGGGGAGGACTTGTGCACACAAAGCGTCATCATCAAAAAGGGGGAGAATGTTGAAACCTGTTTCGATGAAGACGTTTGCGATGCATGACATTTGGAGCTCTAAACAAATGAAGAGTCAAGCGTTCTACATGATCAAGATGTGCCAAGGAGAGTTCATAGAGTGTGGTTTGTAAAGTTGAAATAGCATGTAAAAGCCTTGACACAAACACACACTTCATTGGTCCATTAGTCGACTTGATGTCTATTATAAGTCGACTAATCCTTGATGTAGTCGACTAATCCAGAACCCAAGTCGACTAATCCTGTGTCCTGAATCTGACCCAACTCTCTGTTTGATTATTAGTCAACTGACAGTCAATATAGTCGACTAATAGACTTTTCTAGTCGACTAATCCAAGTCCCCTAGTCGACTAATTCCTGGTCAAGTCGACTAGTTGGTCGTTGCAGTCGACTTGAAGTAGTTATTCTGAAACTGTCAATCCAACGTCCACTGACCTAGTCGACTTATAGCCAAACCTAGTCGACTAATAGAAGGAATTTTGCCTAGTCTAGTCGACTAACTCCATGGGCAAGTCGACTATAGGCAGTTTCTGACTGTTGGACAGTTTTCATTATCTGGTCTTTTGTGCAACGAATTTCAACGTCTCTCTTGTTTGAATTGCACCTATAACTACCCTAACTAACCCTAGTCTTCAACTATATATAGGGTGGTTAGTCCAAAGGCCAAATACCAAGAGTTTTTATCAGTTTTCCAAAGTCAAAAATCTGAAAACTTGAAAACTGTTTTTCCAAACTTCTGTTCTTCACCAAAAGACATTTCCATTGTGAAGTTCTCTGAAGTTCTTGTTTCCTATACAAGACCTTGTCCACATACACATTCAGTATCAAGGCTTATAGGATAAAAGAGTTGTAATTCTCAAAGTGATCATTGTACACGGGAGGCTTGTTGGTTGTAGAGGCAAGTTGTACAAGGTGAAGGTATTCTCTTGGTGGAAGAGAAGGTGTTCTCTTGGTGGAAGAGAAGGTGTACACATTTGGCGAAGGGGATTTGTCAAGTGGTGTACATGGTGTATTGATTTTGGGTGAAAATCAAGTTAAAGGAAAATCTCAAGCGGGTGGCTTGGAGACTAGATGTAGGTCACGAGGACCGAACCAGGATAAATCTCTTTGTTTGCGTTTGTCAACTTTTCTGAGATTTGATTTCCTTTATTGCAAGTTATTTATTTGATTAACGATTAATCCTTCTTGTTTAGTTTGTGTTGACTTGTGTTTTAGATCGATTGTTGCCAATAGAGATATTTCCGCAATTTGTCATCATCTCTCAAGGTCCTACATAAGTTCCAAACTATATAATAGCCTAACTTCTCTCTCTGCTTGATCATCTCTCTGTCTCTAATTTGTGGGTATCATAGGATAGAAATGGATAAGAGAACGAGTGAGGAGATAGGGGCAGCTGGCTATTTCTGAATTTGAATCCTCCCTTTATCTCCAAACTTGATTTGATGTGGATATTTAATTCTGATCTGTAGCTTATTGGCGTGTTGATTATTGAATATAACTTACCAAATGATAGAATTAGAAATAATTATCAATGTAAGAGTTGTAACCCTTCAAGTTTTCTTTCTGGATCATATTGAATCATTAGATTTGAGTTTCAATAGATAAAGGTATGATTAAAATACTAAAATATATCCATTCTGAATCTGAGTCTAAATTACTTCATCTCATCTGTTGATATTCTCTCTATCCATTTATCCATTTGGATTTTGAATTTCACAAAAGGAGATTAACGTAATCCTAACTACAAAAACAGAACCACAATTAGAAATCCTAGAGATATAATCATCATTAAGGGCTTGCATTAGAGCATTTGTGGCTTTTGCATTAGCCTTAGATATTTGTCATTTTTAATCTATAATTTTTTTGTTGTGGCAAGATAAACATCTATTCTGAGAGCTTTAAGATGTACACTTATCCTAATCTTCTAAATTTGAAAGTTAAAAATATCAAACATAGGTGGTGCAAGAAAATCCTTGAGTATGTGTAAATAAAAATGTGACTAGAAAATTAAGGATCTTTCTTTGGTGGTTAAACAGAATATCAAGAGAACCACGGTTTGATACAAATTATAAAATCACCTAAGGGGGGTGAATATGTGATGTGCTAATCAAATGCAAAAATAAAAAACTTTAACTAATAAAAATTTAGCACGCAAATGTAACCAAGAAGCGAAGCTGAATTTCTGGTGAAGGGCTCTAAAACTTCTCCTCAAGATTCATTTATAATAAAGTTGAGGTGTTCAGTTTGCTTTCTTGAATCAAACAAGTGTAAACATATACAAAACTATATCAAGTAGGTAATAAAAAGGAACAATAAGTAAGAAAGATATAAACATAAGAGAGTTGAGTTAAGAGAGATATGAGCAAATGCAAACACGAGAGATCTGTTTTGAGGTTCGAATCACTTGCTCTACGTACCCACATTCACCACAATGAATAAATTTCACTCTCTCCTCTAAGGATTCAACAGTAGATGTAAACAAGAACTTGAGCATCAACTCTGACCTCCAATGCTCTGTCCAAGAGGAGAGCACAAAGCTAATGATCTTCTACATAAGAAAAGAGCATAAAGCAAATGAAGATTATACCCACTCGGTGACTATAAAGATCACAAACTAAGAATTTCTCAAAAAATAAAGATCTTATAGGACAGATAGAGATGATAGCTCAAGCATGTGTGAGAAAGCTTAGGAATTTAAAATTGAAGCTCTAGAGAAAACAATTTGAAAAACTTCTTTGAAGATATAAGAATTTGTGGCACAAAAATTAATTTCTCCCAAAACTTGTTTTCTTAATTTTTCAAAACAATTTCAAAAATTTAAAGTTGAATATAGGCTCGAAAATCTTAGTTCAAACATCTCTCTTATGGGTCATATTTACAGGAAATAGGATGAGATAATTAGAAACTAATTTCAGTCGTTAAAAACATGTTTAAACCCAAATAAAGTAAATACTATCCGTTTGGAAATAAAACAAAACAGAAAAATCCAAAAACTAGCTGTTTGAGGCAATATGCTGCTTTTGGCAGTAGAGCGGTCGACTGCTCAGTCGAGCACCAACGTCTATAAAGTAGTTGTCAGAGTCAGCATTCGGCCCTTCAGTGCAGGGTTTTCTGCTCTGCACAATTAGCGGTCGACCGTCCGATCGATCGACCAAAGAGCTCCTTAGCTCTTAAGGCCAACGCTCGACCTCCTTGTTGACCATGTCACAAGCACTTGGCTTCTGTGCCACTAGATAGACTGCCCGATCGATCATGTATGCAAGCCAATAGGCTTATGACACATCTGGTGGACTACTCGGTTGACTGGCCTATGCTAAAAATAGTAGTTTTTTTAAACTCTTTTTTAAATCCAAATAAATTTCTATAAATTACAGAAAAAATTCGTTCACATAAATACAATTGAGCACAAACATGTGGGATTAAAAATCAATACATATTATGACTTGTAAACTTTTTTTGTATTTTCAAATTCATTTTGAAAACGTAAAAAATTTATTTTCTAAAATATAATATACTTTAAAAGCATAAGCCGATTAAACCAAAAACTGAAATTTTTGATCTATAAATAAATATAAAAATTTGATGTGTATGTGAGAGAGAACTTGAGCAATCAAAACTAAACTATTCTTTACAAAAATCTAAACATCCTTACAAACTAGAGTCTTCTTCTTGAAATGATCTTTTTCTTCATTTTGACTCAACCAAACTTGGTTCTTTCGAGTTAGACTCCTTCTTGAGTTCTTGATATGATTATTATACTTGAGCTCTTAAATCAACATTATTTGCTTTAAAAACTTGACTTTGACTCACTTGTTGAAGCAAAATACTAAACAATGATCCTGATTAAACCTGAAACTAAAACATCATAAGATCATTAGTACAAACTATATGAGTTTAATCATCATCAAAGATAGAGTGATGAGCCTTTAGGCCAATATTATCAAATCCAAAAAATCTATATGTTTACTTTCATTTTCGTAATCCATTTTACTTTTACTTTACAACTATTTCTTCAAATAAAACTAGGACAAAATGTTTAGTATTCAATAGACATAAATCCTATGGGATGATACTCTACTCACTTCTCTATTACTTGCTAAACAATTTGTGCACTTGTGAAAGCGCACATCAAGTTTTTAGCGCCATTATTGGGGGTTATTTGTTTCCTATTGATATCAACAATATTTGATAATAGTTTTAATTTGAATTTAGACTATAAAATTAACATCAGGACTTTTTATTTTGTAGACTGAAAAAGGTGTTTCATCAAGAGAGATCAAAGCTCAGCCATGCAGTCATCCCCCTTGCAAAGCAGCGGTTGAGCCTTCAGAGACTGTTTCCTAATTGATTCATATGAAGATTCAGAAGTGATGATTGGTAAATATATTGATCCAGAGGTAGATAGAATTTTTCAATGACTTTTAAGGGAGAAGAAAGACTGAGAAGCGGCCATGGCAAGCAATGAAGAGAAGAGAGAACAAAGGTGAAAATACACCTATGGGGTGAATAAGTGTAGTGCTAATCTAATGGCAAATAATACGGAATTAAAACTACTACACTACCATAATAGATATACAAAAGGTAAAGCTAAATTCCCGGTGAAGGGCTCTTGAACTTCTCCTCAAGATTTCTCCTTTATAAGAGTTGAGGTGCTTCAATAGTTCTCTTGGATTTTAACAAGTATTAGCATACAAACAATATCAAGTATGTATAAATGAACAATAGTAGCAAAACAAGATGTAGAGTTTAGAGAGAGATAGCTAAAAATAAACACAAGGATATGTTTCAAGATTCGAGCACCAAGCTCTATGTCTCCGTCTTCACCACGTGGAAGATTTCTACTCTCTCCACTAAGAAACTCCACAAAGGATAAAAACTCAATCCTCTACACAAGAGGAGGCACAAAGCAATCAGGTCTACACAAGAGGGAAGGCACAAAGCCAAAACACAAAGCAAAAGACTGGTGACAACACTTGGTGATCACAAAAATCATAAACAACACCTCTCACAATACAAAATCATACAGGATAGATTTTGCAATGAATAGTTCAAGCTTGCGAGAAAATAAAGATTTTGAAAGTGTAGCACAAAAGTAGACACTTGGAAAAACTTCTTGAATGATGTAGAAATTAAAACCATGAAACTAGAATTTCCCATAACTTGTTTTCATTGATTTTTCAAAACTTCAAAACCCAATAGGGATATCGATTTAGAGCACAAAAACTTTTAAAAAACTTATTGAAAAACTCTGTTGAAATTGAGAATATTATCTCCTAAAATGCTTGTACAAAACTCACCCAAAACCCGCATATATAGCCACAATAAAAATAGCTGTTAGGAATAAAAAAGTACCAGAAATGGTCTATCAATCGACCGGCCGGTCAACCGTCCAACGATCAAATTTCTGACTGTTTGAGCCTGGCAGTCGACCGACTAGACACCAGTCTGTGCAATGGGTCAACTGTAAGCACAGTTTTAAGGTCGAACATGTTAGAATTTGAAAAAAATCATATGAAAAGAATTTGTAAATAGTTAAGTCTTCTGTCTAATGCAACTTAAATCAAATTTTAGGATATTAGAGTAAAATGTTATCATTAAAATAATAAAAGTTTTTAAATCAGAAAACTACAAACTGTTTTTAGAACATGAACTGATTTCAAACTAATATTTGACATCTTTAACTTTGGAATCAGAAAGTGATTATTGAATAAAAAATATAGAAAGTAATCTTTGTAATGCAATTTGAATTACATTGATTGAATATAAAAATAAAAAAATTATAGTCAAAAAACTATAAGGGTGATGAGCAGATCAGCAGATCGGTCAAGCGACCAGTCGACCGGTAATTCTAAATATTGAACTAGCCGAAAGGCATCAATCGACTGCCCGATCGACTGATCTTAATAGAGACTTGGGTGTAACAGTTGATCGACTGTCCGATCGACTGCTAGATTTGGCTGTCGATCGGTCGATCATCCGAAAAATGTGCACAACATGCTCAAGCGAACACCCAGAAATAGCTAAAAGGCTCAGTCGATCGCCCAGTCAACTGACCTGGCCTAAAAATAGATTTTCAGATAATTTTTTAAATCAAACTTATTTTTAAATATTTTGTATTGGTTATAAAGTGTTTTAGCAATTCATAGGCTATGAGATACATGTTTGAAACATGATACTAAAATTTGGAAAATATCGGACATGTATCAAAAACTAATCCTTGTAAAATATCAAAATCGAAAAACTATATATGAAGACTTTTTGTATGTGTAATCTTGAGCAATCAAAACTATTCTTTTCTAAGTAGACTTGATCCATACTTGATTCTCCGAGGTAGACTCCATCTTGAAAACTAGATATGTATTATAAGCTTGAGCTCTTGAATCGCAATGTGTTAGCCTCAAAGAAACTAAACACCAACTAAGATCTTGATTAATATCTAAAACTTAAACACAACAAGATCATTAGTGCTTTAGCTACACGAGTTAATCATCTTCAAAACTAGAGTGATTAAAATACTGAAAGGTGTCAAATCAAAAAACTATAAATTATTTTCAGAACATGAACTGACTTCAAACTAATATTTGACATCTTTAACGTTTGAATCAAAAAACAAATATTGAATAAAAAATGCAGTCCAAAAAGTTATAAAAGTTATCTTTTTAATATAATTTGAATCAGATTGACTGAATATAAAAATAAAAAATTATATTCAAACACTAAAAGTGTGACGAGCAGAAGATTGGTCGACAGGCCGGTCGACTGGTAATTCAAAATATTAAACTAGCCGATAGACATCGGTCGACTGCTCGATCAGCTAATCTCAACAGAGACTTAGGTGTGACAGTTGGTCAACCGCTCGGTTGACCGCTAGGTTTTCCAGTTGACCGGTCGATCATCCGACAAATGTGCAAAACATGCACAAGCGAACAGCCAGAAACAACCAAGAGGGCGATTGATCGACCTAGCCTAAATATAGTTTTTTGGATAATTTTTGAAATCAAACTTATTTTTAAATTTTTATTGGCTTAAAAAAATTTTGGCAATACAAATCCTACAAGATACATGTTTGAAACATGATATAAAAATTGGAAAATATTGGACATGTTTCAAAAACCAATTCTTGTAAAATACCAAAATCAGAAAACTACATATGAAAACTTTTGTATGTGTAAGCTTGAACAGTCAAAGCTAATCAAGTCTTTACAAGAGATCTAAACTTACAAACTCTACACAAGTCTTCTTGTAGATCTTCTTCTTCTTTAGGTAAACTTGATTCAAACTTGATTCTCCGAGCTAGACTCCATCTTGAGTATTAGATATGTAATATAAACTTGAGCCCTAAAATCATCATGTGTTAGCTTCAAAGAAGCTAAATAGCAACTAAGTCTTGATCAATATCTGAAACTTAAATACAACAAGATAATTAGTACTATAATTACATGAGTTAGTCATCATCAAAAAGGAGAAGCCTTTTGGGCCAACAGTCTTTACCTTTTGATGATGATAAAACTCACAGAGTTATATTTGCATGAATAGAGAAAAGCTTTATAAAAGCTCCCCCTTAACCCATGCATAGCAAATAAACAATATTGATTTTCAATTTAAGTTACGGGTACCAAACAAGCATAACAGACGTATGCATAAGAACAAACATGATATGCATATATAAACTCTAATTTCTCTTTCTTTTTTGTCAATTTATCAACAAAAGGTCAAAGAATATATGATTAAAACATATGCGATAGAAATCTATGAAGAGGAGAGATGTTAAGTTAAACTCTCCTTCCATAAATGCATTACATGGAGAAGGAACGACTAAACCCTAACCCATATAAGCATAATATACAATATATGGATGGAGAAGTTAGGTTCCCCTATACATGTGTACGATTTAGAAAAGAGAGATCAATCTCTTCTTTATACAGTACACTCATTATAAATTTATATATGGAGGAGACGTTAAGTTAAATTCCCTTGCATATAGGCAATAAGTATAAAAACAAATTTTTAAAACAAGATACCAATTGTAAAAGAAACACAGATATTAATTAAGAAAACTAGAAAGAACACTTGAAATTGAAAACTATTTTGAAATCAACATAGATAACAATTTGTAAAATAATTTTGATACCAACTGAAGGTTTAAACATGATACTAACTGAATAGAAAGTGAAGGCTCATGATACCAATTTTGAAATTCTAAACAATTTTGAAAAGTAGATACTAATTGTGATAATTAATACCAATTGAAAATATGAACTATTAAATATTTTTTTCAAAAAGTAGGAAATAAGATACCAATTAAAATTTAAATCAAGAAAGTTCTCCCTTTTTTTTATACAATCACAAAACTAATGTATAAGCTTTGAAAAGTGATGATATTAATTGAAGGCGATATCAATATATATATTAAAGCATAATCAATCCATGCAAAAAGAAGATTGTGCTAAAACATGCATGGACTATGCACGGATATGCACGAAACATGCACAATCAACTAAATCATATATATGTATGTATGTCAATAGAAATACCATTCATAATAAAAAGCATACATATATAGATAAATAAGAATGTGTATACAAAAATCAAGTATCATGAGAATCATGTGTATAACTCATTGGGTCACCAACCTGCATGTACTTGTCAAGAAATAGTCACTTAAGCAAAACAAGGTATGATAACCCAATCAACCTCCAACCAAGAGTAGAAGATCTCAAAATAATAATTTTGAAAATAGTTGAGTACAAATTAAAAATATTAAGAAAATAAAAAACAATAGATGTCAATTTAAAAAGTTTGAACTTAGTAATGTTTTCAAAAGAATTAAAAGAACTAGTTTAAAATATTTTTTAAAACTATTTCAAAAAAATTTTAAATGTGAAATAAATCATTATCTCATCAAACATACTAATTACATAAGAATTATCACTCAAAATCTATATAGCACATGCAAGCTCATGAATATAAAACCATGAGATGAACATAAAAGTGAGTGCACAAGAAATATGTAAATAACACATTCATAAAGATAAAACTATATGGCTCAAAAATAACTCATATGAAATTCTCTTTAAACTTTGAGATGAGAAAGTTAGATTTGTGAAACATGAAAATATAAATTAAGAAAATTTCTTTTTCTCAAACAAGATATATAAACATTATCAAGATCAATAGAAACGATAAACTCAAAGCATCAACATTTCCACCAACGAGATATTCAAGAAGCACATGAGATAATTCTTCAAGATATATGTAAACTTTATAAAAACTAAAGCATACATACATATTCAAACATGATTAAGTCAACAGTAGAATATATGATATATAAAATAAGTAACCCAAGGATAGTACATGTATATCTCATAGTTTTAGCAAGGTTTATATATACATGAAGCAAAAATAATGAAAAATAATCTTATAGAAGATAAAGCATGAATCAAAAATAAATGCGTTATAAATCAAAGATACGTTCAAATAAAAGAATCATCAAAACTACGATATACATATATAGCAAAACCATAAGTGAGAAACAAGAAATATGAGTCATGATAGGCACAAAATCAAGAGTGTATCTCAAAAGCTATACAAATGCATTGCAAGTTTTAACAAGAATTGAATCTAAACATATATATAACATGTAAAACATGATATGCTAAAAACATAAAATGAAAGATAGAGATAGTTACCAAAATTGATTGAACTAATCTTTTCTTCTCCAAACAAGATGGTCCTCCCACCTAGATTCCTTGATAGTGATACATCATTTGATATAGTTTATTAAGCTCCGATTGCATCCACCACCAAGACACCAATCCTCTCACGTCTTATGAGAGCTCACACCAACATCAAATATAATAGGAGTGGAATTTGATACTCAAACTTTCTTGGGTCCTTGAAAGTTAGTATATTTTCTAATCTAGATATTTTTACTTGCAAAATTAGAATCATTTAATCTATCATAACAAAATTTTACAAGATGGCCTTTGCGATCGCAACGTGTACATGTACACACTCTAACATACATAGTAACATGGTGTGCTTGTGCATGCCATGGAGGATGTGCACATAAATCTGAAGCTTGTTTCTTTTGAAATAAGAATTCCTCTTATGGTCAATTGCGTAATGGCTCAAGGTTAAGCTCAGACAATCAATACTATCATTCAAAACATGAATCTCATTCTTATCAATAGAAGATGTAACATTTTTAGCATGAGAAACATGGCAAGTGCGTGAAACATCAAAAGGAGTCTTTTTTTTCAAAACAACTTGTTTTTTGAAAGACTTATTTTCTTTTATGACAATAACCTTTCCTTTAATCATTTTTTTTCAAAATCTCATTTTCATTTAAAATAACTTTGTTTTCATTTAAAATCAAATCAAAATTTGAAGATAAAAGCTCATTTTACTTTAAAACAATATCCTTCTCATTTGAATTTTTTTTCTTTCAAAACACAATCTAATTTTGAAGATAAAGAATCATTTTTTTAATTGTAAACTTTTATTTTTCAATAATTTATATTTTACAAGTAAATCCTCACAAAATGTAGCAAGCTCATCATTCAAAATGTGTGCTTCTTTACTAGACATACTAGCATTATCATTAGACATACTTGCACAATCATCAAGTTCAGATTCTGAGTTTACCTTAAGGGAGTCATTTCCTTGGACCATGAAACAAGCTTGGTAGGAATCATCTTCACTAGATTCTCTCTTTAAATCTTTTGAACTTTCTCCTTCAATAAAGATCAACGTGTTTCCACTACAAAAGTAGAATCACAATGAGAAGTATTACTAAGTGTTTCTTTTAGTGCAATCATGGATTATGCATTAGCCTCTAAGTATTTGCCATTTTCAATATATGATTTCTTAGTGGTGGCAAGATAAACATGTAATCCTAAAGCTTTAAGATATGAACTCATTTTAAATTTTCACATGCCGATATTAGAAACATCAAATATAGGTGGAGCAAGATAATCCATGAGTGTGTGAAGCAAATATGAATGTGTAAAGCATATGTGATTAGAAAATAAAAGATCACTCCTTGGTTGTTAAACCGAATATCATGAGCACTAGCTCTGATAGCAATTGAATGTACACCTAGAGGGGAGTGAATAGGTATAGTGCTAATCTAATGATCAATAATATAAAATTAAAACTATTACACTACCATAATAGATATTCAAAGAGTGAAGTCGAATTTCTTGTGAAGTGCTCTAGAACTTCTTCTCGAGCTTCTACTTTTATAAGAGTTGAGATGCTTGAATTATAAAAAGTATGAGCACACAAATAACATCAAGCACATATAAATGAACAATAGTAGCAATGCAAGATATAAAGAGAGTGGATTTTAGAGAGATATAGTCAAACGCTAACACAAGGATATATTTCTAGGTTCGAGCACTAAGCCTTACATCCTCGCCTTCACCGCGTGAAGGATTTCTACTATCTCCACTAAAAAACTTCACAAAGGATACAAATCCAATATTCTACACAAGAAGAGGCATAAAGCCAAGAAATAAAGCCTATACATAAAGTAATCACCTCTACATAAGAGGGATGGTACAAAGCCAAAGCACAAAGCAAAAGAGTAGTTACAGTACTTGGTGATCACAAAGTGTAGGTCACCTAGAGGGTGGTGAATAGCTGACTAGCTAATCTAATGATGAACAAATGCAGAATTAAAAACTATTTATGCAAATTAAAACTATTAAGCTAAACACACAAAGTATAACACAAGAGTATAGTCGAATTTTTGGTGAAGGGCTTTGGTCTATCTCCTCAAGATTTCTCTAGATTAAGAGTTAAGGTGCCACTATGGCTCTCTTGGTTGAATACAAGTGTGACCAAACAATCCCATGCATATAACAATTAAGCACAAGATATATTAAGCATATAAAGAGATAAGCAATGTAAGTATGCAAGATATAGACACAAGTGAGAGATAGAGAGAGAAATCGCAAACACAGAAGATTTATTTTGAAGTTCGAGCACCCTTGCTCTATGTTCCTGCCTTCAACACTATGAAGGGTTTTCACTAAAATTGATCCCACCGGATCACTCTGTGCTGCAGCATCTACAAGGAGTTCACACTAGAACTCTTGGACTCACTAGTCCCTCTTTTGTTCATATAAGAACAACACATGCAAGCACACTAGCTTGCTGAGGCCGCACATCTACACCAAGCTCCTACAAGAACACTAAACAACATGAACCCGCAAGTTCACCTTCTCAAATACAAGATGAAACACTTAGTGATCTCTGTTCGGAAGGATTAATTGTATTGAAAAGAGGTTTAGACTAAACCATTGGTTGCCGTGTACCGATGATAAAGAACTTCAAGTGTAAATGCAGGTTTACTTTGCTCCTTCCGAATCACCGTTCGTAGCATAAGCTAGGACGGGTCGTATCCGCAGGAGGGTTAGCGATAGAAGCATTCAAGGTTTATATAGAAATCTTCATGAAGAAAAATAAAATTTCTTCTTTGTTTTAAGAAATGCAAAACAAAACAATGTGGAAGGCGAGTGAAAAATCTTTTGGTGTTTTGTAAAAGAAAGGAAGAAACTAGAATAAAGATGGAAGGAAAATAGAGATATTTGAAAAAAGTATCTTAATAATGATATAAAGAGAAGCCATGACTAACTAACATTCTAATTTACTAACTTACTGCCCTCGTTGGGTGATGCATGCCTCATATTAATCCATCGGTAATGGTATGTCTTGCTTTTCCAAGTCCTTGTGTTGTCCCATGTCGAAGGTGTTTCTCATCTAGGCTAGTTGCCTCCTTGAATTATTGGTTTCCTAAATAGATTTTCATTAGTGGAACAAGGACAGTCACTTTTAACGATGCCAAGAAACATACAAGATTCATTAGTCCATCAAAGCTATAATAAAGCGAGCATGAAATAAGAACTTGTAATGTAGTCATTGGCATAGTTAAGTGCTCCATCTTTATGTTCCATCAAGGCACTTGTTCTAAAGACAAGGCTCTAAGTGAGGCTCACATGAATCTTATGGAGGGAGAACATAGCATTTATAAAGAAAAAAAGCAACTCATCTTCATTGGAGGTAAAATAGACTTGTAGTTTGCAAGACTAAAGATAAGAAAGTATCCAATGAATCATATAAGTTAGCAATCACCCAAGAGTTAGTAGTTAGTAAAATTAAAAGTTAGTCATGTTAATAAATTACCTAGACATGAAAATAAAGAACAAGAAACAGTTCATTGTAGAAGTGAAATAGAACAAAGTAAAAGCTTAAAGAAAATAATGCACTAGAACAAGAGAAGATGAAGATTAAAAGCTCGATCCTTGTATTGCGTTGTCACCATCTCCAATTACAAAGATTGCTCACACTCACTCTCTTTTTTTTTCTGGATTCTAGAAGGAGAAAAATAAAATTACATAAGAAACTAAAAGAAAACCTAGAGAAATCCTAACAATTTCCCTATAAACAATGCTCTTTTCTCCTCCCTGATTACAGAGGCCCTAGGGGTCTATTTATAGTCTTCATGAGAAGAGGCCATCCCACTTCAGTCTCTAGATCAAACGCTGAAGTAACGGCCTAAAGATTGCCACGGTTCCGCGACATGTGCCGCGTTTCTGCGGCCGTTTCTTGGCCGCTGCGCTAGCAGATTTTTATACCTTTCTGTTGCAACTGGTATCCCCAGTTGGATCTTGTAGAAACTGAGAATACGCTTTGGATCTGTTCAAACTTAGGCTTTTCTCTTGTGGGCTTCTAAATGTTTCTTTAATTCCTCAAAAATCACAATTGTTGGGCCTCCTTCTCCATTAAACAATGGACTTGAAAAAAGAGAGAAAAAAGCAGTAAAAATAAAATATTTATTCAGATAAAGCATAGCATGGTTCTATAAAATGATGCATAAATGACTCATATCACACCCTCATACCTAACTTTTTCTCGTCCCTGAGCAAAATAAGCAAGAGAAAAATCCTAACTAAATTATTACACCACTTTCGTAGGTGACACGATTGCACTGAGCTTGTGCAATAAGCCGTTAAACCTCTAGGTTACCCTAGAGGAGGTGTGTTGTCTCATGAGGGTTTTCAGCGGATTGCACTCAAAAAATCCCAAAGAAAAAGAAAATGTTAGTGAAAAAGTGAAACATTTTATTATGATCCATTTCCTTCAAGAATTTCGATGATCTATCAGTTTAGGGTTATTCTAAACTTTACCTTCTTTTTTATAAGTTTACATTTGAAATATTGTTTTCAACTTAGGTTAAGTTTCTAAGAATAGAGAGTAAAACTGGATTTTGTATCAGGCCTAACACATATACATATGTATGAGGGATTTTTCTTAGACTTTAGTTCATTTGTTCATATATAAATATATAAATATATATATATTAGATATATTCTTTTTTTATGTTATTTTATATATTATATATTTATATTTTCTTAGCTTCATTAGGCTTCCTAATTTACCCGTGTAGCAAGCCTTTTACCGATGACTCGCAGACCAGATGGTCTTAGGGAATCAGATGAAGATACATCCCTAAGGTTCAAGGTTTCGAGTAAACTAGGCCACGAATGCTAAGGACTCAACCAATTTTAGGCGTGACTGATCATGCTTCTTAAGGCACAACCAACCAGCTTAATTAGTGATCAAGTTTTATTTTTGATTTTTTTTCCTTATATATATATATATATATATATATATATATATATATATATATATATATATATATATACATGTAAACAAAGTCACTAAGTCCTTGATTAATCTCTCAACCTGCAAATGTATATAGTGTTTAGGAAAAATTCAAAATCTAGCTATCTTTTCTATTCTTTTCTTTCTTAACCTAAAAATCCAACAAAATTTCTCATTTCGACTTATATTAAGAAATCATGGCTTAGAATTTCCTTAATACCTAAGATCAAGTTAATTCTTTTCAAAAAATGGATCAATATATTTTTTTTATATATATATAAGAAACAAGAAACCTAGAAACCTAAAAGAAAAAGTCTAGAAAAATCCTATGTTAGTAAGAAAAGAGAAATATAAGAAAAGAAAAACCTAGAAATCTAAAAGAAAAAGTCTAGAAAATTCTTATATTAGTATCTACCCCCCATACCTATCCCATGCATTGTCCTCAATGTATGCAAGAAAATATACGCATGAAATAGGTAAAGAAAGGTATCACCCCCGCCTTCGGCTTGAACCAGCGGTGGTGCTAGGTCCAGCCGACTGTGATCGCCGCAGACCCTCCTCAATGTGATCTAGGCGAGATGTTTGCTCCGCAACCTGTTTGCGTAGTGGAATCTGCCCCCGAAATATCTTCTTTATGCCTCGCCAAATGGTAGGCATGAAGGCGCGTGAATCAGCTGGGGGGTCCAGTTGCCAAAAAGTCGGCTCATGCTCCTCCTCGAAAAGTTCCTCTAAAGAGGACTCCACAGGGACATCTTCGGACTGGACACTAGGAGTCCAGACCGCATGAAGACAACTATTGTAAGCTCTAGTCGCCCTCTCTTGTGCAACGAACACCTATCATATGAGTTAAAAACTACATCTGGTAAGTGTAAGTACACATAGAGGGGGGTGAATAGGTGTACAGCTAATCTAATAAACTAAATGCGGAAATTAAAACTAATTTGCAACTACACTTAGTACAACCAACGAGTGTAGCCGAATTCCCCGTGAAGGGCTCTGGACTAAATCCTCTTGATTCCTCTGAATTAGAGTTGAGGTGCTATATGAAGCTCTCGTGCTTAAGTACAAGTGAGGCACACAAACACAAACCAAGCATATAAAGATTATTTAAACAATATGAATGATGTAAGACACAACACAAGCAAATAAGATATGATGATGTGAATGATGCACTACACAAATAAAGAGAGAGAGGGTTAAGAGACAATTGGATCAAATGCAAACACAAAGATTTATTTCGAGGTTCGAGCACCCATCTCTACATCCCCGCCTTCACCGAGAAGGATTTCTAATCCACTAGGAGTACCGAACTTCTCTCTCAACTAATACAACCTCCAATGAGGCAATACAACCACAATCCACCTCTACCGATGAGGGATACAAACCAACACCAACTCCACCTCACCAAGAGGGAGTAAACCAACACCTCAACCTCTACCAAAGAGGGAGCACCCCACAATCCAAATCAACATCTACCAAGGAGGGATACAACAAATGAAGAAGGGTACAACACTTGGTGGTTTCTACAACCACAAACAATTCTCTTTTTCCCACAAATAATGATCCTAATAGAATAGGATAGAAGATAGCTCAAGTGTGGAAAAAACACAAAGTGTTTTGATCAAAGAAATTCTCTTGGGAAAACACCAAAATAGATATAGAAATTTTAGACCAAAACTAATTCCCAAAAACCTAATTTCTTTGAAATAAACAAAACACTTTAAAACAAATAAGATGAATCTTTTGGCACTAAAAACTCTTTTGAAAACTTGTTTTAAACACAAAGAAAGGAGAGAAATTTTTCCTCTTAAAATCTTACCCAAAAACTCAAAGCAATGGGGTATTATAGCCCCAATACAAAATTAGCCATTAGGCTGAATTCTCAGCCTGAGACGGCTGGCGGTCGACCGCCCGGTCGACCGCCAATGGTCATATTTATGACCGTTGGAGACCTGCGGTCGACCGGCCGGTCGACCGTAAAAAAACAGAGAGCAGAGCTCTCTGGTCCGGTCGACTGACCCAATTGCCTGGCCAACGAGCAAAAGCTTGTGCACGTCGGTCGACCGCCCGGTCGACCGACTCTGGGTCCGGTCGACTGGCCGGTCGACCGCCAGAGCCTGGCAATAGGCAAACAGGGTCAGAAAACTTGGTTTTAAATTATTGTAAAAATTCTCATAAATCTTCTAAAATTCCACAAAAATATTTTTATCATTTTACATTGAAAAACAAACTTGTGTGAAAATTTTCAACACAAATTTCAAACATTTTGGACTATTTTTGTGTCTTCTAAATTTTATCAAAAACCAAAAAACTGTATTTTGCCAAACTTGAATTTTTCAATAGGAAATCTGATTTTTTCTAAAACTCATTTAAATACAAAAACATGATACTTAAACATTTTTAGGCATGTTGCATATGGACATAAGTCCAATATATATAAAACATATACATATCATAGTTTTTATCTTTAATTCCAAAAATATGTTCTGTTAAAATACCAAAACATAAAACACATGAATAGATATGTCAAACAATTTTTATATAAGACATGAAGCATGTATGTATATAGAACACATCTAATATACATAAAACAATTTAAACTTGTTCTGATCTAACTATTCATGAAAACCAATATCGGTTAAACCAAAAACCGAAAAACCAATATCCAAAAACATAACACGTCTGTGTATTGTGAACTTGAGCATATCTACTATCTAATCTTTACACATGGATCTAAAACATAAAAACGAAACTAAGGTACCGAGATCTTCTTGATGAACTCCGTCTTCAAGTCGACTCGATCCAAAACATCGTGATCCACTGAGCTTGACTCCAACGAGTGCTATGTATGATCTTGATGCTCGGGCTCTGGAATCACCATGTGAAAGCTTCTAAACTCCTTGTTGAAGCTATCACCAACTAATATCTTGGTTAATGATCTGAAACTTAAACATCACAAGATTATTAGTAAACATAACTACATGAGTTAATCATTATCAAAACTAAAGTGGAAGGCCTCCGGGCCAACAATCTCCCCCTTTTTGATGATGACAAAACTCATGGAGTTATATATGCATGGATTAAAGTTAAGCTTCAAAGAAGCTCCCCCTTAACTCATGCATAACAATAAACAATAAATATATGCAATAAATACTAAACATGAAAATGCATAGATATGTATAAAACAATAAAACATGTTCTAAAAGCTCTTGATACCAAAAATAATTAATGCTTTTGATACCAATAATTAAACATGATCTTTTCAAAACATGCTCTTGATACCAAATGTATGTATTATTCTGATACACATAAAGCTAAACAAAACTTAATATTCCATAAACGCAAATATGCATATAAAACTCAACATATTTCTCCCCCTTTTTGTCAACCATCAACAAAGGGGTAAAAGACAAACGAAAACAAAATGTTCTCCCCCTTTTTGTCTAAAACAAAAACGGTATCAATAAGGGGTGACAATCAAATATGATACCAATTAAAAAAATATGTCAATGAAGTACATCTTGATACCAATTGATAAGTAAATAAATAACATACCAATTGTAAATAAACAATCCTGATACCAATTGAAAGTATTATACTTTATTAGCATATGATACCAAATTGTAAATATTTTTTAATCTTAAACATATGATACCAAAATCAAAAACAAAAATTCAATTTTTAATCCTTTTTCATCATAAAGTATGGGAGTGAAAATCAAATACCAATTGTAAGATGAAAATCGAATTTTCTCCCCCTTTATGAAATGCCAACTAAAATGATGATCAAACTTTTTTTTATTTTCCATAATCTTATGCATTGTTATTAAAATATCAATTGAAAAATCAATTGAAACATGATAAGCATTAAAAATTCAAGCTTTAGCATAGTCAAAATTTGTGCTTAAGAATATAGGGATATAGTAAGCACAAATAAAACATATATATGTATGAAAATTTTGATACCAATCGAAATTGATACTATTTGAAATGTAAGCATACATACATACAAATATATAAGTATACAAAAATGTTAGTATTGATACCAATTGAAAAAGTCCAATGATACCAATTGAAACAACAATAATATCAAGTGTATACCTCATATTTCATATCAAAACAAGGAATATCGCAACTAGTTAAATGAAAAAAACTTGTTAACTAGTACGAAATCCTTCAAGCAAGGAATAAAACAAAAATATTTTTCATGAAAAACATGTAATTCACAAGATCACTAAACACTCAAAGTCAATAAAGCATATATTATACTCATGAAAATAAAATCATGAGAAACTTTCAAAGTGAGTGAACAAGTGTTATGTGACACATATAATCATGAAAGTATTCAATTAAGCTCAATTAAGATATTCCTTTAATCATGAAAAACTTAAATTTTCATTAAACAGTTTATACTTCAAGGCATATGTATGTCTTATACAAACTAAAGTTTACATACATATCCAAACACAACGAGTCCACAAAAGTATATGCATGAAGGCACGTGGCTTAAAGGGATGTATATATATAATCAATAGTTTGGACAAAGTAGACATATATATGAAGCTAAACATATGATCATAAAACAAGTCCAAAATGGGAATACAAGTTTAAAATGCTTGAATCATCAAAACTAGACTATACTAGCACATCTAATGGGAACAAATAAGCATTCAAGCACAAACATATAAAGATTTATTTGTGGCCCACTATATGTACAAGTATACATCCTAGTTTTAATGAAAACTAACATTTAAACATATATTAAAAACATGAAGCATAAAACAAGATGTAATTCAACATGATAAACATAAATATGATCATTATGTAAATTCACATGTTATTAGAACTATGATATACATAATAGCTAAACAACGGTGAGAACACAAAATAATGGTCCATATTACACATGGGTGTCTCAAAAGCTATACATGCATGTCAATAATCTAATAATCATGGCATTAACATAATAATCTATAAACATCAAAACATGTTATAAACAATGAACATGAAAAGCATGTAAATAAAAATGGGAGTTAGAGACCGATATCCAAACCGATGAATGCACCTCTCTAGTTCTCCAAACCAAGGTGGTCCTCCCACCAAACATCCCTTGAAGTGATGCATCCAAATAGTCCACATGAAGCTCAAACGCATTCACTCCAAGGTACCTCAACTCTCACGTCATGCGAGAGCCCACACCTACATCAAATACAATAGGGGTGGTTTTTGGTACCCACACTCTTTTGGGTCCATGGGGGTTAGTACCTTTTCTAACCCAAATAAATTTATTTGCTAAATTTTCATCATGTATTCTATCAAAGCAAAATTTAGTAAGGTGGCCCTTACGTCAACAATGTGTACAAGTGTAAACATGAGCATACATGGTGTGATGGGTGTGTACGTGAGGAGCATGTGTATGCCATGGAGGGTGTACATGCATAGATGGAACTTGTTTCTTTCGAAATATAGATTCCAAACGTGTATGACTAGAAACACAATGGCTCAAAGTGGAGCCCAAACAATCCATATTCTTCTTTAGCAAATTTATATCATTTTCAATAGTAGAAGAAATGGAGCATGCAATAGGTGAACTAGGTGAAGCTATCCTAGCATGGCAAACATTTGTATCTATATCATTTTGTAAAGAAGTATTTTTCTTTAAACAAGCTTCTAAATCTTTTGAAATAGAAGCAATTTTTATTTTTAAAGAATAATTTTCTTTTAAAACAAAATTAACTTTTGAAGATAAGTTTTCATTTTTCTTCAAAATTATTTTACAATCATTTTTAGATTTTAAAAATTCATTTTCTTTTAGGGCAAGATCAAGTTGAGATTTCAATGAATTCCTTTCATTAGAAATCTCCTCTTTCTCTTGCAAAACCATGTCAAGTCTAGAAAGCAAATTTTTATTTTCATTGTTAAGTCCTAGACTTTTATTTTTCAAAATATTATATTTTTCAATTAATTTTTCACAAACAATGGATAGTTCTTCATTTAGAGTTTTGGGATCAACATGCTCATTACTAGAAGAACTAGCATCATTACTATCTAGTTGAGATTCTGAATGTACCTCAAGGGAGTCATTCTCTTGGACCATGAAGCATCGTGACTCGGATTCTCCACTAGATTCCTCCGGTTGGATTGGCATTTGAAGCTTGGAGGTGGAGGTGGTTAACTTGTTCCACACTGCAAAGGCGGAATCCAAATTAGAAAAAAGCATAAGATATTCTTTAGAAAGCGTTCTTCTAATAGGCTCAAGGGCTTGAGCATTGGCCCCTATATGATTGCTATTACCAAGATAGCATTTCTTGGTAGCGGCAAGGAAAACATGCAAGCCTATGTTTTTTAAATATATGGACATCTTAGTCTTCCAAACAACAATACTGGAAGAATCTAACATAGGTGGGGTCATGAAGTCCATGAGTGTGTGCAAACAAATGGTGTGTAAATGCAAATAATAGATTAGCAAACCAAGATCTCACTGCTAGGTGGTTAAACCTAAGTATCAGGAGCGTAGGCTCTGATACCAATTGTAAGTACACCTAGAGGGGGGTGAATAGGTGTACGGCTAATCTGTTGAACTAAATGCAGAAATTAAAACTAATTTATAACTATACTTAGTACAACCAACGAGTGTACCGAATTCCCTGTGAAGGGCTCTGGACTAACTCCTCTTAATTCCTCTGAATAAGAGTTGAGGTGCTATATGAAGCTCTCGTGGTTAAGTACAAGTGAGGCACACAAACACAAACCAAGCATATAAAGATGATATAAGCAATATGAATGATGCAAGGCACAACACAAGCAAATAAGATATGATGTTGTGAATGATGCACAACACAAATAAAGAGAGAGAGGGTTAAGAGACAATTGGATCAAACGTAAACACAAAGATTTGTTTCGATGTTCGAGCACCCAGCTCTACATCCCTGCCTTCACCGAGATGGATTTCCAGTCCACTAGGAGTGCCGAACTCCTCTCTCAACCAATACAACCTCCAATGAGGCAATACAACCACAATCCACCTCTACCGAAGAGGGATACAAACCACAACCAACTCCACCTCACCAAGAGAGAGTAAACCAACAACTCAACTTCTACTAAAGAGGGAGCACCCCACAATCCATATCAACCTCTACCAAGGAGGGATACAACAAATGAAGGAGGGTATAACATTTGGTGGTTTCTACAACCACAAACAATTCTCTTTTTCCCACAAATAATGATCCTAATAGAATAGGATAGAAGATTGCTCAAGTGTTGAAAAAAAACAAAGTGTTTCAATCAAATAAATTCTCTTGGGAAAACACCAAAATAGATATAGAAATTTTAGACCAAAACTAATTCCCTAAAACCTAATTTCTTTGAAATAAAAAAATACTTTAAAATAAATAAGATGAATCTTTTGGCACTAAAAACTCTTTTGAAAACTTGTTTTAAACACCAAGAAAGGAGAGAAAATTTTGCTCTTAAAATCTTACCCAACAACTCAAAGCAATGGGGTATTTATAGCCCCAATACAAAACTAGCCGTTAGGCTGAATTCTCAGCCTGAGACGGCTGGCGGTCGACCGTCAACGGTCATATTTATGACCGTTGGAGACCTGCGGTCGACCGGCCGGTCGATCGTAGAAAAACAGAGAGCAGAGCTCTCTGGTCCGGTCGACCGCCCGGTCGACCGGCCCAATTGCCTGGCCAACGTGCATAGGCTTGTGCACATCAATCGACCGCCCGGTCGACTGACTCTGGGTCCGGTCGACCAGCCGGTCGACCGCCAGAGCCTGGCAGTAGGCAAGGTCAGAAAACTGGGTTTTAAATTATTGTAAAGATTCCCATAAATCTTCTAAAAATCCACAAAAATAGTTTTATCATTTTACATTGAAAAACAAACTTGTGTGAAAAATTTCAACACAAATTTCAAATATTTTGGACTATTTTTGTGTCTTCTAAATTTTATCAAAAACCAAAAAACTGTATTTTACCAAACTTGGATTTTTAATAGGAAATCTGATTTTTCTTAAAACTCATTTAAATACAAAAACATGATACTTAAACATTTTTAGGCATGTTGCATATGGACATAAGTCCAATATACATGAAACATATACATATCATAGTTTTTGTCTTTAATTCCAAAAATATGTTTTGGTAAAATACCAAAACATAAAATACATGAATAGATATGTCAAACAAGGTTTATATAAGACATGAAGCATGTATGTATATAGAACACATCTAATATACATAAAATCATTTGAACTTGTTTTGATCAAACTATTCATGAAAACCAATATCGGTTAAACCAAAAACCAAAAAACCAATATCCAAAAACATAACATGTGTGTGTATTGTGAACTTGAGAATACCAACTATCTAATCTTTATACATGGATCTAAAATATAAAAACTAAACTATGGTACCGAGATCTTCTTGATGAACTCCATCTTCAAGTCGACTCGATCCAAAACACCGTGATCCACTGAGCTTGACTCCAACGAATGCTATGTATGATCTTGATGCTCGGGCTCTGGAATCACCATGTGAAAGTTTCCAAACTCCTTGTTGAAGCTATCACCAACTAATATCTTGGTTAATGATCTGAAACTTAAATATCACAAGATTATTAGTAAACATAACTACATCAGTTAATCATCATCAAAACTAGAGTGGAAGGCCTATTTGCCAACAGTAAGATAGTCCTACACAGAGAAATGATCAAATTTGGGTGCAAGTACTTTGCACCGTGTGCGCGTGAGGAGTTGGTAATGATACTATGAAAAATCATCTTGTTGATACAGATAGTGTGTTGCCGAGTCATCAGGTCATGTATAATCTACAGCACCGGCCTGTTAAAGGAGGTCGTGTGGTCAAGCCCTAAAATGTTGCGTTGAATCCAGCGACCAACGCAATATACGTTTCTAAATGTAGTACTGGCTTTGAGCCCCCTATCTTGTTCCGTACAACGAGCCCCCATGACAGTCATGTAATCGATTAAAGGTAGGGGGTCGCTATGATGTGGGTTGAAAGGGACATGTGTGAGTTCTTCTAGTAGAAGAAGCGTGACAATAATATCCCCAGTGGGCATGTGCACCAGGATCTGATATGTGTCAAAATTGATAGATTCAGAATCTATAGAATTGTAGAAAAGTTTGACGAGCTCAGGATAATAGTAAGACTCGTGATCTGAGTTATCATAAGCTAATCTATACCAATCTCATGCACGAATGTGATCTAAAAATATATGACCATAACCGTTAACATCGCTAAGAATTCGAGCAAAATCTTTTTAAGCGAAAATAGATGGTGTCATGATGAATAATAGCAAGCAGCGAGAAGGGATACGCAAACCTCCCCCGGACTACGTGGGGAGGAAAACTGAAACGAGATTGCAGAGAGCAATCTGTGATGGTAGCAAAGGTGGAGATTGTAGAACCTTGAATTTCAGACTGTCACCACCATAAAGAAATTTGGCCCCGCTCCAGGGAAGTCGAAGGTGCCGCAGATGCGCGGCATTTGCCGTGGAAACGCCACTTTGTAGAGGGAGCAGAGGATTAGAAAAAATTGGAGGGGTGGCACTGCTGTGCTTATTTCAGATCTGAGATATGAATTAGGGTAATGAGGAGAGCACAGGCTGAGGGATATTTATAAGGGGCTGAGAAAGACGGAATCCCCAAATTGCCCAAGTGGAAACTAGAAATTTACAACCCTAGGTTATTTAGAAAGAAAAGGGCGTGTAGGAAAAGATGAAAAACCTTGGTGATATTTAGCACCTAAGTCCCACTTATTTAGTTTTTTTATCTTTTTTTATTTACAAAGGAGGTCCCAAAATGATGTAAAGGAAATACAGGAAAAATTATAAAATTACGTGGTCACGTATAGACTGGGTCACAAAAACCCAGTTCAATAGCATTGTGTGACTCAGATTCCGTGATGAAAATTGGCTTTAGGTGTTGACCATTGACTTTGAAAGTGTTGCCATCTTTTGGATCAAAAATTTTAATGGCACCATGAGGAGAGACGTTCTGGACAATGTATGGGCCTGACCACCTGGTTTTGAGTTTACCAGAAAAAAGGTGGAGTCTAGTGTTGTACAATAGAAATTTTTCCTATGATCGATTTATCATGGAAAATCTTAGATTTGTTTTTAGATATCCGAGCGTTATTGTATACATTATTTTATAGTTCTTCTATCTTGGATATCTGTAGCTTTCTCAAATCACCGGCTTTGTCTAAGTCCAAATTCAGTTGTTTTAGTGCCCACATAGCACTGTTCTCTAACTTCACAGGCAGATGGCAGGGTTTTCAAAATGCTACTCGATATGGAGACATACCGAGGACAGTCTTGTAGGTGGTCCGATATGCCCATAGGGCATCAATGAGTTTGATGGACCAATCCTTACAATTTTGTCCAACAGTTTTCTCTAATATCAGTTTAATTTGTCTGTTAGTAACCTCCACCTGCCCGTTCATCTGAGGATTCAGATGCTAGGCCATAGATAATTTATGAGAGATGGAGTACTTCCGCATTAGGGCTTCAAAAGCTCGATTGTAGAAATGACTCCCATTGTCACTAATTATCGCATGGGGGGCTCCGAAGAGAGAAATGATGTTTTCCCATACGAACTTGATGACAACTTGGTTATCATTTGTCCTAGTTGGAATAGCTTCAGCCCACTTAGAAACGTAGTCTATGGCCACCAAAATGTATTAGTTTCCATAAGACAGAGGGAAGGGTCCTATGAAATCGATGCCCCACAAATCAAAATTTTCTACCTCAAGGATTAGTGCAAGGGGCATCATGTCTTTATGCATGATTCGACCCGTCATTTGACATCTGGCATAGAGTTGCATAATGTATAAGCGTCCTTAAAGAGAGTGGGCCAATAGAACCCACTCTGAAGGACTTTCTCAGCAGTCTTTCATGGACCAAAATGTCCACCACAAGCCAGCTTGTGACAAAATGTCAATACGCTATGATGTTCATCCTCAGAAAGACACCTTCTAATTATCTGGTTAGGGCAATATTTGAATAAATACGGTTCATCCCAAAAGAAAAACCGTACTTGTTTCATAAAGCGATACTTGTCCTGACCTGACCAATTTGAAGGTGTTTGCCCAGTTGCAAGATAGTTTGCTATATCAGCATACCAGGACTCTTTACACATCGTAAAGATATGTTCGTCAGGAATGTCTTCATTGATAGGTATAGTCTCAATTGGTGCATTAGGAATTCTCGAAAGGTGATCTGCCACCACATTTTCAACGCCCTTTTTGTCTTTAATTTCCAAATCAAACTCTTGCAAAAGAAGTATCCATCAAATCAGTCTGGCAGTTGCATCTTTCTTTTACATTAAGTATCTAATGGCGGAGTGATCAGTGAAAATCGTCGTCTTGGATCCTAGTAGGTATTGGCTAAATTTTTCCAACACAAACACAACTGCTAAAAATTTCTTTTCAGTTGTCGTGTAATTTAGCTGGGCCTCGTTAAGTGTCCTACTAGCATAGTAAATCATGTGTTGCCTTTTATTAGTACGTTGTCCGAGAACAGCGACTATGGGATAATCAGAGGCATCACATATGATTTCAAAAGGCCTAGTCCAATCAGGCGCTGAGATTATTGGCGTCGAAACAAGTCTGTGTTTAAGCTCTGATTGTTATACATATTCACATATTTTACCACTTCCATACTATGCATATTGTAAATAAAATGTGATTTCTAACCCATTTTCTCTCTATTTTTACAGGTCCACAACTTAAAAGAGAAAAAGCCAATTAATCACTTTAATTAGCAATAATTAAAGTGATTAAATCCATAAGCCCAAAAGAGCCCAAGATTTGAATTTGGATTCAGTTGAGATCCGCGCGCCAATTGGATCTTCCAGAAGGCCATGTGGATAACTACCTAACAACCAAATCATAACAGAAAATCTGGGCTCAACGACCCAGATTTTGCCGCCAATTCTGGGATTTTCCCGCGTATCTGCGGCCATTTGAAGACAGTTGGAGCCCGGATTTTGTGCCAACGGCCAGGGCTCTAGATCCTTCTCATGGATGGCTATAAATAGAGGACCAAGGTCTGTGCGTGAGAAAAAGAGAAGAGAGAGAAGAAAATAGGGGAAATTCTTGTATTTTGTTTTAGTATTCTCCTAGGTTTTTAGTCTTCATCTTCTTCCTCCTAGAGATTTTGACAAAGTGAGAGAGAGAGAGAGTGCTGTTTGAAAGCTTATATCAAGGAAGTGACATTCTTGTAGGCAAGGATTAATCAAAAGAACTCCATTCTTCTCTTTGCAAGCTCTATTATGTTCTACTTTACTTTGCTTTAATTTCTTGCTTTGATTCTAGTTCATTTCTATTGCTTTAGTTCTATTGCTTTACTTCATGAATAGTTGCTTTGTTTCTAGTGTAATGGATAGCTAAATCTTTATTGCATGGCTAGCTAAGAACTTACCTAGCTAACTTCTATCTCTTTGGATGATGCTTATCTTTATACTTGCATTGTGATAGTTTCTATTACTTACCAAGGAAGTAGAGTTGCTTTCCCTTGGCAATTGCTTGTTCATACTCCATATGACTCATGTGTGCCTTATTTAGAGCCTTGTCTAGAACAAGAGCCTTTGATGGAACATGGAGATGGATCACCTACATATGCTACTTGTAAGAACAACTTCTCTACTTCAAGCTAATTTGTTGTTATGTCTTGAATGTTTGAATGAACGTTGTATCTTCTCTTTAGCATCCTTGAGTGTCACTTCTAGAGTTCATCATTTAACATCTATCTAAGAGAGCCAATGAATCATTATGAGGCTTCAAGCTAGAACAAGAGAACACTCATCTTTAAGAACGGTAAAGTACTTGAACAAACAAGCAAGTTATATCTATTGCCAATGAATCAATATGAGGCAATCAAGCATCACCATTGAGTTTAGCAAGTTAGCAATGAGGTAAAGTTAGCTAGCCATGTACCTTCTCATCTAAAGTTTTCCAACACTTTCTTTACTAGTTTCTCTTTCTTTACAACACACTTCACTCAAGTTCTTTTTTATTTCTTTTTCCATAATGCAAAAATCCATCACTTCTTTTCATGTTGCTTCTTGCACTTGTGTAAATACATAGAAGAATCTTCGTCTTCCTTCTTCACTTTGAACCGTAACGCTTCCATCGCTAGCTCTCCCGGAGAATCGACCCGGTATAGCCATTGCTATAGCGGAGATTGGAAAGGGTATATTGATCTTTAAATACATTTGTTGAGTAAACGAGCACCAAGGTTAACTCTAAACCTTTCTTCTTTAATTGAATACTTGTGTAATAACTCTACATTACTCTTTCCCAATCAAATTTTTGGCGCCGTTGCCGGGGAGAGCAACGGTTTTTGGTTAAAAAGTGAAGAACTAAACGAATTCTCTTCTCTGTTGCAGGTTACAGGTTGAAGAAACAGCAAAATTTGCATTGCAGAAACATATAAGTGGACCTGGGCCTCTGCTCTCGAAAGCAGAGACCAGGATCCCTCTGAATTGCCGCAAATTCTGGGTTTTTGCCACAGAATTGCGGCAAGGAAGAGTTGACTACTGATCATTTTTCTGCAGGGCTTGCTTCTCTGCAAAATAAAGCTGCTGCTATATTTTAAATCTTGTTTGCTTCACCTGATATCTGCTAATCAACAGTAAAAAAATTTGTTGCAAAGTTAAAAAATTGTTTAGACATTTGCATACTAGGCACGTGTCTTTTCAATTTCTTTACTTTTACTGTTGAAGAGTGCGGGGGACAAGGTACGTAAGCATAGCATATAGACTAGGACTCACTCTTTGTTTGATTTAATTACGCTTTGAGTGAACCTTGTTTGTTGATATCGTACACTTGCACGAATTGATTCTAAGGGCAAATCCCATAAAAAAGATAAGGTGGGGATTTTATCACCCCTTCCTTAGCCCACAAACCATTTTCCCACGCACTCACAATCCTAAGCTTCTAAATAAAAACTGCTAGACGTTGGCCCTAGGGACATCCAGACTCACTTAGGAGATTATCCTAAGGGGGAAAAGTATTGGAAAGTGACTTTTGTAAAATCAGTGTCTAGGAAAGGGGTTGAGGGCCGAAAGCCCGAAGGTTGCTGGTTACTTAATTAAGGAATGTCTCTGACGGAAAACCTCCCACCAACCTTACCCTTCCCTGGCTGATTTGCTTATAGTCAAAGTCTACACCAAACCTCCTGTGGACGATCTAACGTTAGAAGTCGTCTAGGTCCAGGAAACCTAGAAAGCTTGGATTGATTTTTTCTTTTTTCTTGATTGTTATTTTTCATTTTTCGCCTGTGTGATTGGTGCACGTTGATTGTGTAATATTGTATGCAAGAGTGGTATCGAGATTCGAATTCTGCAAGGCTTGTGAGAGTTTCTACATTGCCACATACACCACCACTCGACACAATCATGACCACCAACATGTCGTTGCAAGACAAGTTCTATCCTATCTGCACATCACTTCCATCTTGATTCTCCTCCCAAACACAAATGGAAATAACTTTGAGTTGAAGCCGCAGTTCATAAACACACTTCCACGATTCCATGGCCTTGAATCTGAGGATGCATACTTCTTCATCCGAGAGTTTGAAGAAGTATGCCTTATGATGAGAATTTCCCAGTTGACCGAGGATGCTGTCAGACTTAGGTTTATACCTTTCGCACTTAAGGATATTGCTAAGAAGTGGCTTTATAATCTCCCAGTTAGCTCAATTTCTTCTTGGGATGATTTCGTTAAGGTCTTTCTTAAAAAGTTTTATCCTATCCATAAGAAAGCCCTTATGAGGAAGAATATAATGCAATTCAAACAAGAAGTCAATGAACCGTTTTGGAAGTACTTTGAGCGCCTCAAAGACCTAGTAGCCCTGTGTCCCCATCACGGTATAGAAAAATGGCGCCAGTGCCAGATTATCTATGATGGGCTTGATTATCAAACTAAGATACTCCTTGAAACTATGTGTCAAGGAGAATTCTTAAAGAAGGATGAAGATCAGGGTTGGGATCTTTTTGAGGCTTTAGCTGAAAAGACAGTCCAGTGGGAGTCATGTACTGAGAAACCTACACCCACAACTTCCATAACTGGTTTACACTCCATAGGATCCTCTATAGTTGCAGAAGCTAAAATCACACAATTGATGAAGAGGATTGAATTGCTAGAATCTAGGGAAAATTCTGTTGTTAATCAGGTCAACCCATCACCTGTGGTAAATCTGGGTTGTACCTACTGCCATGATCTGAATCATCTATTTGAGGAGTGTCCAGTATATCAAACTCAAATGTTTCAGGAGAGTACGAATGCCACATACACCAGACCCAGTTACAATCCTTACTCCAAAACCTATAATCCTGGACGGCGAAACCATCCGAATTTTTCTTGGAGTCAGTCTGGCCCCGAGCAGCTGAGACAACCATTTCCACAACAAAACCCTGCTCAGTCTCATCCACCGACTTACCACCAGAACCCACCAAATGTTCATTCATACCAGAGTCCACCCAGATTCCAGTCATATCAAAATCCTGTGCCATACCAAGCAAATTTTCAGCCCCAGTATCAACATCATCCACCACCCAATCCTTCAGACAAAAGAATTTTTGATTTGGAGAAAATGATAGAGACCTTATCTAAGACCCAAGCTTCTATGATGAACAATCAACAGCAGGACATGAACAAATTGCAAATCCAGATAGGGCAGTTGGCTAACTCTCTGACTCAAAGACAAAAAGGAATGCTGCCTAGCCAACCAGTACCAAATCCCAAAGCCCATTTTCCTCTGCACGAAGTTGAAGACTTGGGCCCTAGCCAATGCCAAGCCATTCAAATCCTTAGATCTGGGAAACATGTAGATAATAAGGTTTCAAATCAGTCTCCCAAATCTGTGTCACCACCTTCTGTTCCAATTCAACCGATTCAAGATAGTCCTTCATCAAGCACACATCCATCCACTTCCCAGTCTAAAGGAAAAGAGAAAGTTGATGAGCAAACATATAAGCCTGTTGTCCCATTCCCAAATAGGCTCACAAATCATAAGATGAATGCTCACATGGAGAAAATAAGAGAGATATTCAACCAAGTACAAATCAATGTTCCTCTCTTAGATGCTATTCAACAAGTCCCATCCTACGCTAAGTTTCTGAAAAAAATGTGTACAAAAAAGAGAAAAGCAAGTGTCCCTAAGAAAGACTTTCTGGCTTCCAACATAAGTGAATTGCTCAATGGTCCGATCCCTGTGAAATACAAAGATCCAGGGAGCCCTACCATTTCTTGTATCATAGGGCAGACCACCATAAATAGGGCTTTGCTAGACTTGGGCGCGAGCATCAATCTTCTCCCCTTTTCTGTCTATCAGCAGTTAGGGTTAGGCAACCTTCGTCCTATCCAGATGACTATTCAATTGGCTGACCGCTCTGTAAAGATTCCCAAGGGGAAATTACAGATGTTTTGATACTGGTCGGGGAATTCATTTACCCCGTGGACTTTGTTGTTCTTGAAACACAGCCCGTACAAAATCACAGAGCGCAAACACCTGTCATTCTCGGACGTCCTTTCTTAGCCACCGCAAATGCAATAATCAACTGCCGAAATGGATCGATGCGGTTAACGTTCGGAGATATGACGAAAGAGGTGAATGTCTTCCTTCTGGGGAAGCAGCCAAGGGATGTGGACAATGATTCTTTTGAAGTGAACTTGATTGAGGGATTGACCAGTGAACATGTGGAGGAAATTGAGTATGAGTCTGAAGAGGAGTTTGAGTTGGAGTCGGATGACTTCAACCTGGATCAGATTGTTGGATCAAATGTTGAACGGACCACTAATTCCACACCTATTCTTCCCTTGCACCATGAGCAACCAGTAATAGATCTTGTCCCTTCTTCTGAGCTTAAAGCTCTTCCCAATCATCTCAAGTACAAGTACCTGGATGAGAAGGAATCCTTTCCGGTAATCATTGCATCAAATCTTACTGAACAACAAGAAGAGGACCTTCTGACTGTGTTAAGGGAAAATAGAGAGGCCATTGGTTGGACCATGGCTGATATCAAGGGGATTAGTCCTTCCATTGTTCAACATAGAATTCATCTGACGGAAGATGCTAAGCCGAAAAGAGACCCACAGCGTAGACTTAACCCCATTATGCAAGAAGCTGTTAGATCTGAGATTTTGAAACTATTAGACAATGGGATTATCTATCCCATATCTGATAGTCAGTGGGTAAGTCCAGTCCATGCTGTGCCTAAGAAAGTTGGGTTTACGGTGGTGGAAAATGAGAATAAAGAATTGATACAAACACGTCTTCCAACAAAGATTCGAGTTTGTATTGATTATAGGAAGTTGAACACCGCCACACGTAAAGACCACTTTCCACTTCCATTCATTGATCAGATACTGGAGAGATTGGCGGGACACGAGTACTATTGTTTCCTGGATGGATATTCAGGATATAATCAAATCCCAATCGCTCCCGAGGACCAAGAGAAAACGACCTTCACCTGTCCCTTTGGAACGTTTCCATACCGAAGGATGCCCTTCGGCCTTTGCAATGCTCCTGCAACGTTTCAACATTGCATGTTGAGCCTCTTTTCGGACATGGTGGAGAGATTTCTGGAAATTTTCATGGATGATTTCTCGATTTATGGGGATTCCTTTGAGCAATGCTTGTACCATTTAAAGCTTGTGTTAAAACGCTGTATGGAGAAAAATTTGACACTTAACTGGGAAAAGTGTCATTTTATGGTCAAGCAAGGAATAGTACTTGGGCACAAGGTATCAAGAATAGGAATCAAGGTGGACAAGTCTAAAGTGGAAGTCATAACAAAGCTCACTGAACCGACATGTTTAAAGGACATTAGATCATTCTTAGGGCACGCCGGCTTCTATAGACGATTCATTCAAGGGTTTAGCAACATTGTAAGACCCTTGACAAATCTCTTAGGAAAGGATGTACCCTTTATATTTGATGAAGAATGTCAAAAATCATGGAAGGAGCTTAAGAATAGACTTGTCTCAGCACCGATCATCTCTGTACCAGATTGGACTAAGCCTTTTGAGATTATGTGTGATGCCTCAGACTTTGCTATAGGCGCTGTTTTAGGGCAGCGTATTGATAATAGGCAACACGTGATCTATTATGCTAGCAGAACGCTGAATGATGCCCAACTCAATTACACAACTACTGAAAAGGAATTTTTAGCAGTTGTCTTTGCGTTGGAGAAGTTTCGTCAATATCTGCTAGGGTCCAGGACGATAGTTTTCACTGATCACTCCGCCCTAAAATACATGATGCAAAAGAAGGATGCTAAGGCAAGACTGATTCGATGGATACTTCTTTTGCAAGAGTTTAATTTGGAGATTAAAGATAAAAAGGGCGTTGAGAACGTGGTAGCTGATCATTTGTCGAGAATCCCAAATGCACCTAAGGAGAGTATACCGATTAATGACAATTTCCCTGACGAACACATTTTTAGGATGTGTGGAGAGCCCTGGTATGCTGACATTGTGAATTACCTTGCTACCAGGTAAATACCTTCTCATTGGTCAAGTCAGGAAAAACATCGTTTTCTGCGTCAAATGCGGTTCTTCTTTTGGGATGAACCGTATTTATTCAAGTACTGTCCTGACCAAATCATACGTAATAGCCTTCCTGAGGATGAACATCAGAGTGTTTTGACATTCTGTCACAAGTTAGCTTGCGGTGGACATTTTGGTCCACGGAAAACTGCTGAGAAAGTGCTTCAGAGTGGATTCTATTGGCCCATTCTCTTTAAGGATGCATACAATTTTTGCAAGCTTTGTGATAAGTGTCAGATGACGGGTCGTATCACACAGAGAGACATGATGCTCATCACACCCATCTTGGAAGTCGAAATTTTCGACCTCTGGGGCATCGATTTTATGGGACCCTTTCCTCTGTCTTACGGTAACCAATACATTTTGGTAGCCGTAGATTATGTTTCCAAATGGGCTGAAGCGATTCCAACATGGACAAATGACAACCATGTTGTCATCAAGTTTTTAAGAGACTACATCATCTCTCGCTTTGGAGCCCCCCGTGCGATAATAAGTGATAATGGGAGTCATTTTTGCAATAGGGCTTTTGAAGCCCTGATGCGCAAGTATTCTATCACTCACAAATTATCCACGGCTTACCATCCTCAAACCAATGGGCAAGTTGAAGTCACGAATAGACAGATAAAACTCATTTTGGAGAAAACTGTAGGACAGAACTGTAAGGATTGGTCCATCAAACTCACTGATGCCTTATGGGCATACAGGACCGCTTACAAGACTGTCCTCGGTATGTCTCCATATCGAGTTGTATTTGGGAAACCTTGTCACTTGCCTGTTGAATTAGAACACCGAGCTATGTGGGCTTTAAAGCAGCTGAACTTGGATTTGGATAAAGCCGGTGCTTTAAGAAAGTTGCAGATATCCGAGCTTGAAGAGCTGAGAAATGAGGTAAATGACAATGCTCGGATCACCAAACACAGAACCAAGCTGTTTCACGATAGATCCATTCACAGGAAAATTTTTGTCCATGGACAAAAGGTTCTGTTATACAATTCACGACTCCACCTTTTCCCTGGTAAATTGAGAACCAGGTGGTCAGGGCCATTCATTGTTCAAAATGTCTTCTCCCATGGTGCGATCGAGATTCTTGACCCGAATAATGGCAACAAATTCACTGTGAACGGTCAACGTCTCAAGCCATTCTTTACCACTGATTCCTTGTCACACGAAGTTCATGAATTGGGTCTTTGTGACCCAGTTTATTTGTGACAATTCCATCTGTATAGTTTCCCAAGCATTTTCCTGTATATCATTTTGGGACCACACTTGTAAATAATTTTCTTTTCCACTTTTTGTAAATAGTAATAAAAAAAAATTAGGGATTTTTGTGCTTATAAAAGTTTCACATTCCTAGGATTTTCTCTTCCCTAGGATTCCATTCACTTCCAAACTCCTTTGACCTAGGGTTGTAAATATACCTTTGACCTAGGGATAAAATTGGAAAAGTCCTTTTACCTACCCCCTATAAATACTCTCCTCACCTACTTTTCTCCCTCAAACGCAGAAATCCCTTAAGATCTAAACTCCTTCTTCCAGAGCCAACCTCTGCCAATTTTCCCTTCACCAGATTCCTCAGATCTGCCGCAAAAACCCTTTTCTGGCCGAAAATTTGCCACACTCCGGCCATCTCTGGTGCCAAAAAAATTCTGCTCGGTTGATTTTCTCTGCTAGTGGCAGATCCAGAGCAACTCTTCCAGACTCTGTCCCGGGTGCCTTCTGCACAACTGTTTTGGATTTCCCCCCACGATCTCCGGGGGTGGTTTGCATTTTTCTCTCTCAAATCCTTTGCTTTAAGTTCTATTATCATACATGGCCCCGAATTTGTTTGTAGAAAGGGTTTTTTTCAGCACTTTTGAATGATATTGGGGGATATGTGCACATCTTCGTGGATAGAATACGTACATGGAATTGGTACTCTTTGGTCTATGATAACAATGACTATGATGCATATTATTGCCCTGATCTTGTCAGTACTTTTTATATTTCAATTGATCATGCATCCGTAAATTTTGACACACACCAATTTGTAGTACACATGCCATTCTGTGACATCTTTGTCATAATCCCACTCATTGCTGAAATCACTGATGTCCCAATTCATCCCCTGCATAGCGACCCCATGCCATTGCTAGATTACATACCCATCATGGGGGTCCGCTGTACAATTCAGGACCGTGGGCTCAAAGCCAACACGACTTTTAGAAATGTTCATTGCATTGGACGCTGGGTCCAACGCAACATTTTTGGGCTTGACCATCAATCCTCCTTTAACAGACCAGTGCTACAAATAATCTATGATTTAATGACACGAAACCACACGGTCTGTTTGAATAGGGCCATCTTTCATGCCATTCTTGAAAATTCCTCCCGCACTCGGGGTGCAAAACATTCCCATGCAATCTTAATCACACGTCTATGTAAAAATTTTATATCAGATGCTGTCTTTAATACATTTGACCGAGTGCCTGTTACTGTAGAGAGACCCACAAGCTCATATAATGGTTGCTTACACACACTCTGGACACCTAGTGCCCAGCCTGAAAATGAACCTGTGGAGTCTGATTCGGAGGAGAGTTTAGAAGATATCGATGAGCCCCAATTTTGGAGGCAGGAACCCCCCACTGATTCACGAGCCTTCATGTCCACCATCTGGAAGGGCATGAAGAAGATTTTCAAGGGACAGGTCCGGCTTAGGAAAAAGGTAGAGGAGCAATCCTCTCGATTAACTAGTATGGAGGCCGCTTTGAGGAGATCACAGTCGGCTGGACCTAGCACCACCGCGGGTCCAAAGCGATAGAGGGAGTAGCTTTATCCTTTACCTATTTCATGCATCATTTCATCTTGCATACATTGAGGACAATGCATGAGATAGGTATGGGGGGGTAGATGCTAGCATAGGATTTTTCATTTTCTTTTTAGGCCTTTTATTTTTATTTTTAGGATTTTCAGTTTCTTTTTAGTTTTTTTTTTAGATTTTACCTTTATTTATAGATTTTCTACTTTCTTGTTAGATTTTATTTTCTTTTAGAAAAATAAAAAAATTAAAAAAAAGGAAATTCTTGATCCATGTCTAAAGAATCAAACTTAACTTTAGGGATTAAGGAAGCTCTTAACTAAGATTTCTAATTATAAGTTGAAAAGAGGAGTTTAGTTGGATTTTTAGGTTAAGTAATAAAGGATTAGAAAAATTACTAGATTTTAATTCTTTCTTTAGGATATAAACATTGAACATATTGAAGGATTAATCAAAGACTTTGTGATTTTAGTTACATATATATATAATAATAAAAAAAGTATATAAATAAATAATAAACCACTGATTAAGCTGGTAGGTCGTGCCTCAAGAAGCATTGCCAATCATGCCTAAAGGTGGTCAAAAAAGAAAAGAAAAAAAATACTTAACCACTGATTAAGCTGGTTAATCGTGCCTCAAGAAGCATTACGGATCACGCCTAAAAGTGGTTAAGTCCTTAAATTCCTAAGTGGCCTAGTTTACTCGAGTCATCAAACCCTAGGGATTTTTTCTCATCTGGTGCCCTAAGACCGTCTGGTTTGGGAGTCATCGGTAAGAGACTCGCTATATGGGTAAACTAGAAAGCCTAAGGATGCTAAGGAAATGTAAATAAATAAACATTATAAATAAAATAAAAAAATATTATATATATTAGTAAATAAATGAACTTAGTCTAAGAAAGATCCTTCATATTTATAGATATATATATCCTAGGATTGATGCAAAATCCGGTTTTTGATCTTTTCCCTAAAATCTTAACCTAAGTTGAAAACAAAACTCCAAATAGATGCTTATAACAGGAATGAAAAGTTTAGAGTAACCTGAAACCTATAGCTTAAGGGAGAATCTTTAAAACATGGATCAAAAATTTTCACTAACTCTTTTAATTTTTCTTTATGGATTTTGTGGGTGCAATCCGCTGAAAACCCTCAGGAGACAACACTCCTCCTCTAGGGTAACCTAGAGGTTTAACGGCTTGTTGCACATGCTCAGTGCAATCGTGTCACCTACGAAAGTGGTGTAATAAACTAGTTAGGATTTTCTTTTTCTTTCTTTTTTTCTTTTTGCTCGAGGACGAGCAAAAGCTAGGTATGGGGGTGTGATTGTTATACATATTCACATATTTTACCACTTCCATACTATGCATATTGTAAATAAAATGTGATTTCTAACCCATTTTCTCTCTATTTTTACATGTCCACAACTTAAAAGAGAAAAAGCCAATTAATCACTTTAATTAGCAATAATTAAAGTGATTAAATCCGTAAGCCCAAAAGAGCCCAAGATTTGAATTTGGATTCAGTTGAGATCCGCGCGCCAATTGGATCTTCCAGAAGGCCACGTGGATAACTACCTAACAACCAAATCACAACAGAAAATCTGGGCTCAACGGCCCAGATTTTTCCGCCAATTCTGGGATTTTCCCGCGTATTTGCGGCCGTTTGAAGACAGTTGGAGCCCGGATTTTGTGCCAATGGCCAGGGCTCTAGATCCTTCTCATGGATGGCTATAAATAGAGGACCAAGGTCTGTGCGTGAGAAAAAGAGAAGAGAGAGAAGAAAATAGGGGAAATTCTTGTATTTTGTTTTAGTATTCTCCTAGGTTTTTAGTCTTCATCTTCTTCCTCCTAGAGATTTTGACAAAGTGAGAGAGAGAGAGTGCTGTTTGAAAGCTTGTATCAAGGAAGTGACATTCTTGTAGGCAAGGATTAATCAAAAGAACTCCATTCTTCTCTTTGCAAGCTCTAGTATGTTCTACTTTACTTTGCTTTAATTTCTTGCTTTGATTCTAGTTCATTTCTATTGCTTTAGTTCTATTGCTTTACTTCATGAATAGTTGCTTTGTTTCTAGTGTAATGGATAGCTAAATCTTTATTGCATGGCTAGCTAAGAACTTACCTAGCTAACTTCTATCTCTTTGGATGATGCTTATCTTTATACTTGCATTGTGATAGTTTCTATTACTTACCAAGGAAGTAGAGTTGCTTTCCCTTGGCAATTGCTTGTTCATACTCCATATGACTCATGTGTGCCTCATTTAGAGCCTTGTCTAGAACAAGAGCCTTTGATGGAACATGGAGATGGATCACCTACATATGCTACTTGTAAAAAAAACTTCTCTACTTCAAGCTAATTTGTTGTTATGTCTTGAATGTTTGAATGAACGTTGTATCTTCTCTTTAGCATCCTTGAGTGTCACTTCTAGAGTTCATCATTTAACATCTATCTAAGAGAGCCAATGAATCATTATGAGGCTTCAAGCTAGAACAAGAGAACACTCATCTTCAAGAACGGTAAAGTACTTGAACAAACAAGCAAGTTATATCTATTGCCAATGAATCAATATGAGGCAATCAAGCATCACCATTGAGTTTAGCAAGTTAGCAATGAGGTAAAGTTAGCTAGCCATGTACCTTCTCATCTAAAGTTTTCCAACACTTTCTTTACTAGTTTCTCTTTCTTTACAACACACTTCACTCAAGTTCTTTTTTATTTCTTTTTCCATAATGCACAAATCCATCACTTCTTTTCATGTTGCTTCTTGCACTTGTGTAAATACATAGAAGAATCTTCGTCTTCTTGCTTCACTTTGAACCGTAACGCTTCCATCGCTAGCTCTCCCGGAGAATCGACCCGGTATAGCCATTGCTATAGCGGAGATTGGAAAGGGTATATTGATCTTTAAATACATTTGTGGAGTAAACGAGCACCAAGGTTAACTCTAAACCTTTCTTCTTTAATTGAATACTTGTGTAATAACTCTACATTACTCTTTCCCAATCAAGCTCCTCCCAAGCTTGTACACATTCTTTATCAAAATTGAAGGGTACATCTTTTCCTAAGAGATTTGTCAAAGGTCTAGCAATTTTGCTAAATCCCTGAATAAATCTTCTATAGAAGCCAGCGTGCCCTAAAAATGATCTGATGTCTTTTAAGCATTTCAGCTTAGGGAGCTTTGTGTGAAACTTCATGCCCTAAGAAAATTCCTTGCTTGATCATAAAGTGACACTTCTCCCAATTGAGTGTCAAGTTTTTCTCCATGCATCATTGTAAAACTAACTTAAGATGGTGCAAGCATTGTTCAAAGGAATCACCGTAAATGAAAAAATCATCCTTGAAAATCTCCAAAAATTTCTCCACCATGTCGAAAAAAAGACTAAGCATGCAACGTTGAAACTTTGCATGAGCGTTGCATAGGCCGAAGGGCATTCTTCGGTATGCAAATGTTTCAAAGGAACAGGTGAAGGTAGTCTTGTCTTGATCCTCGGGAGCGATAGGGATTTGATTGTATCCTGAATATCCATCCAGGAAGCAGTAATACTCATGTCCAGCTAGTCTCTCGAGCATTTGATTGATGAACAGAAGGGGAAAGTGGTCTTTACACGTGGTAGTGTTTAATTTTTGGTAATCAATATAGACTCGAATCATCGTTGGAAGACGAGTTTGTACTAATTCTTTCTTATTATTTTCTACCACGGTAACCCCAGCTTTCTTTGGCACAGCATGGACTGGACTAACCCACTGGCTATCGGATATGGGATAGATGATCCCATTATCTAATAGCTTTAAAATTTCAGCTCTAACAGCCTCTTGCATTATTGGGTTTAGTCTACATTGTGGGTCACGTTTAGGTTTTGCTTCTTCCATCAAATGAATCTGGTGTTGCACAATGGATGAACTGATTCCCTTTATATCAGCCATGGTCCAACCAATGGCTTCTTGATTTTCTCTTAATACTACAAGAAGATCCTCTTCCAGTTGTTCCATCAGATGGGACGCAATTATCACGGGAAATGCTTCCTTTTCACCCAAGTACTTATACTTAAGATGACTAGGAAGAATTTTAAGCTCGGAAGGAGGCACTTGATCTATCAATGGTTGTTCCTTCCGTAAGGGAAGGATAGGGCTGCATTTGTTGCCCACTCCACTGTGGATTCAATTATTTGATCAAGGTTGAAGCCATCAGACTCCAACTCAAATTCTCTATCAGATTCGTATTCAATTTCCATTTCATGTTTACTTGCCAATCCCTCGATCAGGTTCACTTCAAATGACGCAATTTTCAAATCTCAAGGTTGTTTTCCCATATGGAAAACATTTACCTCTTTTGTCATATCTCCAAAGGTTAAACGCATTGATCCATTCCTACAGTTGATGATTGCGTTAGCAGTGGATAGGAAGGGTCGTCCTAGAATGACAGGTGTCTGAGCTTTTAGATTATGTACGGGTTGTGTTTCTAGAACAATGAAATCCATGGGGTAAATGAATTCCCCGACCCGAATGAGAACATATGTAATCTCCCCTTTTGGGATTTTTACAAATCGATCAGCCAGTTATATAGTAACTCTGGTTGCACAGAGGTCGCCTAGCCTGAGTTGCTGATACACGGAGAAAGGAAGAAAATTGATGCTGGCTCCTAGATCCAGCAATGCCCTATTTATCGTGGTCTGTCCTATAATACAAGAAATAGTTGGACTCCCTGGGTCTTTATATTTCACGGGAATTGGCCCAGTTAGCAACTCACTTATATTAGAAGCAAGGAAAACCTTCTTTAGGACATTAGTTTTCCTTTTCTTAGTGCACATATCTTTCAAGAACTTGGCATATGAGGGGACTTGTTGTATGGCATCAAGAAGGGGTACATTGATCTGGACCTGATTGAACATTTCTCTAATTTTCTCCATTTGAGCATTAGTCTTTTGGTTTGCTAACCTATTAGGGAATGGTACAATAGGCTTGTATGGTTGCTCATCTGCTTTGGCTTTATTCGATTTGGAGGTTGAAGGTTGTGAATTTGAAGATGGATCGTATTTAGTTGGTGGTATTGGAACAGGAGATGTTGACATTGATTTATTTGTAACAGGATGACTAGAAACCTGATTGTCTATCTGCTTTCCAGGTCTCAAAATATGAACAGTGTTACACTGACTGGGACCTATGTCTTCACCTTCATGAATAGGGAAGGGGTTCTTAGGATTGGGCACTGGTTGGCCTGGCAATGTTCCGTTTTGTATTTCATTCAATGAGCTAGCCAGTTGACCTATCTGAACCTCTAACCTATTGATGGCCTGGTTGTGGGTGTTCATCATTAAGGCATGGGTTTTAGATAAGATTTCAATCATTCTTTTCAAATCTAACTTTTTTTATCACGATGATTTTGTGTTTGTTGTTACTGATATGCGGGCTGGAAGTTATGTTAGAAGTTTGTTTGAAAATTTGGTGGACTCTGTTGGAAACTAGGTTGATGAGACTGAGCAGGGTATTGGTGTGAAAATGATGGTCTTGGTTGCTCATGACCAGACTGACTCCAAGAAAATATTTAGATGGTTCCTCCATCCCGGATTGTATGTTTTAGAGTATGGATTGTAATTAGGTCTGGTATATGCTTCATTCATATTCTCACGTTACATTTGAGCTTGGTAGACAGGACACTCCTCAAACAGGTGGTTAAGAGCATGGCAGTAGGTAAAACCCGGGCTGATCACAGGTGGTGGGTTGACCTGATTCACAGAATTTGGTTCCCTAGCCTCAAGTAGTTCTAGCCTTTTCATCAATTGAGTTATCTTTGCCTCGGTAGCTATAGAAGATTTAATTGAATTCATACCATCTCTAGAAGTGGTGGGATTGGTTTTCTCAGGGCAAGATTCCCACTGAATGGTTTTTTCGGCTAAAGCTTTAAAGAGATCCCTACCCTGGTTCTCATCTTCCTTTAAAAATTTCCCTTGACACATGGTCTCGAGGAGTGTCTTGGTTTGATAATCTAGTCCGTTATAGAGAACTTGGCACTGTCGCCACCTCTCTATGCCGTGATGAGGACATTGGGCTAGTAAATCTTTAAACCGCTCAAAATACTTCCAAAATGGTTCACTTGATTCCTGCTTAAACTGTATTATGTTTTTTCTGATGAGGGCCATTTTGTGAATGGGATAGAATTTCTTAAGAAAGACTTTGACAAACTCATCCCATGTCGAGATAGAATAGGCAGGCAGATTGTATAGCCACGTCTTGGCTATGTCCTTAAGCACGAAGGGAATGAACCTTAATCTAACAGCATCTTCCCCTAGTTGGGGAATTCTCATCATCAAGCACACTTCTTCAAACTCACGAATGAAGAAATATGCATCCTCGGATTTTAGGCCATGAAATCTTGGGGGTGTATTTATGAATTGTGATTTAAGCTCAAAATTGTTCCCAGTTGCTTCGGGTAAAAGAATGCATGAAGGAAGTAAAGTACGAATGGGGTAGAACTTGTCTTGGAGAGAAGTATTGTTAGCCATGATTGGAATTGTGATAGGAAGTGGTGTTTGTGCAAGTGTAGAAGTCCTAACAAGTCTTGCTGAAATTGGGTCCCGATACCACTCTTGCATGCACAATCACAGACAACGTTCACCAAGCAATCAAGCGAAAAAAAGAAAAATAACAAATAAGAAAAAGGAAAAACAATCACAAGCTATCTAGGGTTTCTGGACCTAGACGACTCCTAAATGTTCGATGAACCGAAGAAGGTTATTGCTCGAGTCAGACCACAGCTGATCAGCCAGGTGGGAGCAAGAATGGTGGGAGGTATCCGCGGAGAAGCAACGGGCCTAATTAAGCCAAACCACCAGCCTTCGGGGTTTTGCCCCTCAATCCCCAACCTTAGTCACTGATTTAACTGGAGTGTGAATCAAAAATAATTTCCAACCTCAGCTGATCTCTTAACAAGTTTGGATGTCCCTAGGGGCCAACGTCTATCAAATTTTATTAAAAAGCTTAGGATTGTGAGTGCTTGGAATCTGATTTTTGGGCCGAGGAAGGGTGATTAGATCCCCACCTTATCTTATTATTGTGTGTTGCCCTTAAAATCAATTTTGTGCAAGTGTACAAGATAAACAAGATTCACTCAAAGTGATATAAATCAACCAAGATATGAGTCCTATTCTGAATGCAATGCGTACGTACCTTGCTCCAGCACTCTTCAATAGTAAAGTAAATGAATTGAAAAGACACGTGCCTAAAATGCAAATGTCTAATCAATTTTTGAACTTTTCAACAAGTGTTTTACTGTTGGTTTATTAGCAGGCTCCTGGTGATGGCATACAAGAAATAAAATGTGTAGAAAACTATAATTTTGCAAAGCAAGCAGCCTTGCAAAAAGCCAGTCAGTAGTGAACTCGTTTTTGTCGCGGATCTGAGACTAGAGCTGAGGAAATGCGGCAATCCAAAGGGTGCTTGGTCTATGCTTTCTAGAACAGAGACCCAAGACCACTTATATATTACTGCAATCTTCTTTCCTGCTTTCCCTGACCTGTAACCTGCAATAGAGAAGAAAAATTCAATAAAAACGTTACCTCCCCGGCAACGGCGCCAAAAATTTGTTCGAAAGGATTAATTGTATTGAAAAGAGGTTTAAAGTAAACTGTTGGTTGCCATGTACCGATGATCAAGGACTTCGAATGTATATGCAGGTTTACTTTGCTTCTTCCGAATCACCGTTTGTAGCATAAGGTAGGACGGGTCGTATCCGCAGGGAGGGTTAGCGATAGAAGCATTCAAAATTTATATTGAAATCTTCATGAAGAAAAATGAAAGTTCTTCTTTATTTTAAGAAATGCAAAACAAAACGATGTGGAAGGTGAGTGGAAAATCTTTGGGTGTTTTGCAAAAGAAAGGAAGAAACGAGAATAAAGATGGAAGGAAAATAGAGATATTTGAAAATAATATCTTAAGTATGATATAAAGAGAAGCCATGACTAACTAACATTCTAATTTACTAACTTACTGCTCTTGTTGAGTGATGCATGCCTCATATTGATTTATCGGTAATGGTATGTCTTGCTTTGCCAAATCCTTGTGTTGTCCCATGTCGAAGGTGTTTCTCATCTAGGCTAGTTGCCTCCTTGAATCATTGGCTCTCAAAATAGATTTTCATTAGTGGAACAAGGATAGTTAATTGGTCGCTAATGTTGCATATTTAGTATCATATTTCCATACTTATTATAGAATAAAATCTGCATTGTCCTAATTAAATGTTTAATTTATTTGCAGGCCCATTCCTTAAGTAGAGTGAAGAGAAATGAGCCCAAAAGCCTACAAAATTCTAAATTAAATCAGAATTAATTCGAACTCAGTGAATCAGGAAAAAATCAAGAGGCTAGAAAACTAGTTGAGAAGAATCCTCTCAGAATCGATCGGTTGAAGCAAAGATCAACGACCATTTCTTCAACATCTCGGAGCTAAACTGAAAATCCAACCCAAGATAAAGACAGAACGAGATGCCGGGGAGACCCACCAACAGGGTGTGGCCACCTGGCCACACCCTGGCCATGAAAACACGGCCAAAGCCGCGTTTCCGTGGCTTGGTTAGAGAATCAGGGGGAGCGTTTGCTCCCCCAATCTTCCCGAGATCCTGTAGGTTGGGTTTTTGCCTATAAAAAGGCAGTATTTGCACTGAAAATGGGACGACCATGGAGAGATAGGATTTAGTCTAGTTTAGTTTTCATTCTTTGTAGTTTAGGTTTTTCTTTTCTTTTTATGGAATTTTAATTTGTATGTAAGCTTAGGTTAGATGGAGATTTATGTAAGTAAGAGAGAGAGGCTTATGTTGAGAGTGACACCGATGTACCCTCCTCCTTTCTCCATGGTTTCTGCAAGCAATAAAGGTAAATACTTTTTTTATGTTCGTCTTTTCTTTTGTTTTCTTCTTCCTCTTTCTACTTTACCTCTTTTGGTTTTATTGAGCAATCAAGTGAATCCAGAAGCATAAGTATAACGATGTTGTGTGAGTGCCAACGATGATTCATAATGATGTTCTCCTCCTCAAGACTCGTATCACTTCATTCTTGCTCGGCTTGATGATATAATGCGAACGAGGACTGAGCTCGATCCTATGACTTATGCGTTGAACGCCTTCGAAGCAAGATAGAACATGTAAGGGTTCCAGGTAAGTCATCAACCAAACTAGGTAAGTATTTCTTCGATCTTCTTTCTTTTATTTTATTTCTTTAGTATAGATCACCATATCTTCCAAATCTTTCATCACTTCTTTCCCAATTCATTTGTACATAGTCACTTTCTTATTCTCTCCACTTTCTCATTCTATCGCTTTCTCACTTAACTTTTACATAACTTTTTTTTATTTTCATTTCTTAAAACAAAGAAGAACTTTTATTTTTCTTCATAAAGATTTCAATACAAAACTTTGAATGCTTCTATCGCAAACCCTCCTTGTGGATCACGACCCGCATAGCCACTTGCTATCGCGGTTAGAATTGAGCACTTGCACATCTTTATTCTTAAATCTGAAATTCTATATTTTTTGTGCACGTATTGCCTCAATCAAAATTTGGCGCCGTTGCCGAGGAGGGTGACAGTTTTTATTGAAATCTGATTTTTATTGAATTTTTAGAACTAAAATGAATTTTCTTCTCTGTTGCAGTTATAGGGCAAGCAAAGTAGGAGAAAAGGTTTGCAGAAACATATAAGTGGTCTTGGGCCTCTGTTCCAGAAAACATAGACCAAGTACCCTCTGAACTGCCGCGTTTGCTCGGCTATAGCCGCGTTTCCGCTGCAAGAAAGAGTTCACTACTAACTGTCTTTCTGCAGGGCTGCTAGCTTTGCTAAATTAGAGTTTCTGCAAACTTTATTTCTTATATGCCATCACATAAGCCTGCTAATAAACCAACAGTAAAACATTTAATGAATAAGTTAAAAAATTGATTAGATGTTTGCATTTTTAGGCATGTTCCTTTTCAATTCATTTATTTTACTGTTGAAGAGTGCTGGAGCAAGGTATGTATGCATTGCATTCAGAATAAGACTCATTTCTTGGTTGATTTATATTGCTTTGAGTGAATCTTATTTATTTTGTACACTTGCACAAATTGATTTTAAGGGCAACACCCAATAACAAGATAAGGTGGGGATTTAATCACCCTTTCTTGGCCCAAAAATCAGATTCCAAGCACTCACTAACCGAGCCTAACTAAAAATGAGTAGACATTGGCCCTAGGAACATCTCGGACTCAATTAGGAGATTATCCTAAGGGGAAAAGGTGTTGGAATTTGACTCCTGCCAAATCAGTGTCTAGGAAAGGGATTAAGGGTCGAAAGCCCGAAGGTTGGTTGTTATTTAATTAAGGAGCATCTTTGACGGAAAACCTCCCACCAACCTTGCCCTGACCTGGCTGATTAGCTTGTGGTCAAAGTCTGCATTATACCTCCCATGGATAGTCTAACTAGTTAGGAATCGTCTAGGTCATAGGTCTATTCTAACTTAGTTTAGAATTTTTTTCTTTTGTTTGCTTATTTGTTTGTTTTTCTTTGTTTGTATTCTATTATGTGATATGGCTCATAACAACAATTTTTCCAACTTCAATAGTAATCCATATTACACACCAACCTTTTTTTCGGATATTACCAACCCAGCATATCATAACTTTAACTAACCTAGTGTGCCGGATTGGTCTTATCCGAATCAATATAACCCATGTCCCCAATCTTATAATCATAATTTCCATAATAATTTCAACTCTTCACAGAGTCAGTGGGGATTCACCTCCCCCGAGTCCAATTTTCAGCCCACTTGTCCTCCTTATCCACCTAGTACACAATATTTCCAAGAATCATACTCTGTTCCACCTGTTCAAAATAGAAAACCATCAATTTTGGAAAGGAGTATGTGTGAGTCCAAACAACAATAAAAAAAATCTGATGGACTCACAATTCCACAACCAATTCCAAAACAACACTTCATCTTTTTAATAAAATAATGAACCAATCAACTATGAAAAGATTCTTGAAGCCATGACTCAGGCTCAAAACGCTCGTAATCGTGACATAGATATGATGGTCCAATCTCTACGTTCTCACCGTTTGGCCAGTTCTGATGTCACTAACCATTCTGTTAGAGCCGAAAAGTCATGTAATTTTAAAAATCAAGATTCCATTTCAGAACAATCATTTGAACTTGCCCAAACTCCAAATGATATTGATAGTTTGGCAAGTTATCCCTTTCCTGAAATCGAACTTAAAAATGAATATGATCATGAACCTCAACTTAGTGATTCAATTTTACTTCCTGATTCAATAATGACTCCGGTGTCTTCACCTGATTTCAATCTTCTTCCTAAGTCAACATTGAATCCTGTACCAATTCATCATGAAATTGAATCACTCATTCTTCATGATCATGTTGAACTTGACCAATTTTATAATTGTGAAAATCCCATTGACAAGTTGGTAAGTTCTTATTTTTATGACATTGAACTCAATGAGAAAAGTGATCTAGATTCTCAAATCTGTGATCCAATTAAAATTCCCGAATCAATATTGACTCCTATTTTGTTACCGGGCATGAGTAATATTTTAGAGTCAGTTTTGATTCCCACACCTATCATTCTTGAACTTGAATCACCAATATTAAGTCACATTCCATTGTTGGAAAATAAATGTGAACTTGAGTTTCAACTTCTTGACTTGGACCTACTTCCTGAACCAATCTCGACTCTTGAGCCTTTACTTGACTTAAGTCACCTTCCTGAGTCAGTATTAGTTTCTGTACTTCCTGAGTCCAAGTCAATCATTCTATCTTTTCACAATCCATTTTGGGACAAGGCGGTTGACAAATTTGACTCCGAAATTAATTATGGAATTTGAAAATTGGATGGGGTCAAATATTTAATAAAAATCCTTTATGGATTCATCATATTAATTGGTTATATTAGAGATATTTCTGGTGGGTTCCTCCAAACCCAACGAAAAGACGATTGGGTCGCATTTCGTGGACCAATCAGACTACCACCGGAACCACCACCTTAAGGTAACATTTTCCTTCCCTTTCTTCTTTTTCATGCATCTATGCATTAATTCATACATTGAGGACAATGCATGAGATAGGTGTGGGGGAGGGTTCTAACATAACTTAGTTTTTTCTTTTTATTAAAAAAATAATAAAAATAAAAATTTTTTTGTAGGAAATTAAGTTAATTTTAAGGAATAGAAAAATCCAAATTAGGATTTCTTATACTTGGTCAAAATAAGATTATTTGTTTGATTTTTAGGGTTAGGAAGATAATTTGTCAAAGTAATTTAGTCTTGATCTTTAACTTAATAAAATACGCACACTTCATACACTTACACTCTTAGGGTTCAAAAACAAAGAATCTTATGCCTTATAAAAAAATAAAAAAAGAGAAAAAAAATATATCTATGAAAAATGAACAAATCTAATTATTGATTAGCTAGGTGCTTTGGCCTAAGTAAGCCTTGGTATTTATGCGAAAGATGATTAGATAGGTTTGAAAAAAAATATATAAATAAAAATCTTCTGATTAAGCTGGGTATTTGTGCCTAATAAAGCATAAGTATTCACGCCTAAAAGAGGTTCATATAATAAAATCCTTAATTTTGTGGCCTTATTTGCTCGAGTCCTTAAGTCCTTGGGGTGTTTTCTCACCCGGTGCCCTAAGACCGTTTGGTTTGGGAGTCATTGATTAAAGGCTCGTTACATGGGCAGATTAGAAAGCCTAATAGAACTAAGAAATAATACCACAAAAAAATATATATATACATATACATATATATATCTAAATAAATAAAGCAGAAGAGTTAGAGTTAATGAACCCTTCATCAAAATTTTCACGATCACAAGGTGCATATTACTTAGGGTAAAGTAATAGACTAGATGAGAAGTACAATTTGTCTCCTTACTTTGATTGATAACAAATTTTTGAATAGAGACTAAGTGTAGGAATGAAAAATTTAGTTTTCCTATAACTTATAGATTACTTAAATCTTACAATTATATTTCAAATATTTTTCTCTTTCAAAATGCTTTTCGAAAATACTAACACTTTGTTTCTCTTCCTTTATGGATTTTGTGGGTGTAATCCACTGAAAACCCTCACGAGACAAAACTCGTCCTCTAGGGGAAACCCAGAGGTTTAACGGCTTGTTGCACATGGTCAGTGCAATCGCGTGACCTGCGAAAGTGGTCTAATAATCCTTAGTATAGTTTAGTTATTTTGCTCGAGGACGAGCAAAAGATAGGTATGGGGGTGTGATTGGTCTCTAATGTTGCATATTTAGTATCATATTTCCATACTTATTATAGAATAAAATCTGCATTATCCTAATTAAATGTTTAATTTATTTGCAGGTCCATTCCTTAAGTAGAGTGAAGAGAAATGAGCCCAAAAGCCCACCAAATTCTGAATTAAATCAGAATTAATTCGAACTCAATGAATCAGGACAAAATCAAGAGGTTGAACACCAGTTGAGAAGAATCCTCTCCGAATCGATCGGTTGAAGCAAAGATCAATGTCCATTTCTTCAAACTCTCGGAGCTAAATTACAAATCCAACCCAAGATAAAGACAGAACGAGATGCCGGGGAGACCCACCAATATGGTGTGGTCACCTGGCCACACCCTGGCCGCGGAAACATGGCCAAAGCCGTGTTTCTGCAGCTTGGTTAGAGAATTAGGGGGAGCGTTTGCTCCCCCAATCTTCCTGGGATCTTGTAGGTTGGGTTTTTGCCTATAAAAAGGCAATATTTGCACTGAAAATGGGACGACCATGCAGAGATAGGATTTAGTCCAGTTTTCATTCTTTGTAGTTTAGGTTTTTCTTTTCTTTTTATGTAATTTTAATTTGTATGTAGCTTAGGTTAGATGGAGATTCATGTAAGTAAGAGAGAGAGAGAGGCTTATGTTGAGAGTGACACCGATGTACCCTCCTCCTTTCTTCCATGGTTTCTACAAGCAATAAAGGTAAATACTTTTTTTATGTTCGTCTTTTTTTTGTTTTCTTCTTTCTCTTTCTACTTTACCTCTTTTGGTTTTGTTGAGCATGCAAGTGAATCCAGAAGCATAAGTATAACGATGTTGTGTGAGTGCCAACGATGATTCATAATGATGTTCTCCTCCTTAATACTCGTATCACTTCATTCTTGCTCGGCTTGATGATATAATGCGAACGGGGACTGAGCTCGATCCTATGACTTATGTGTTGAACGCCTCCGAAGTAAGGTAAAACATGCAAGGGTTCCAGGTAAGTCATCAACCAAACTAGGTAAGTATTTCTTCGATCTTCTTTCTTTTCTTACATTTCTTTAGTATAGATCACCACATCTTCCAAATCTTTCATCACTTCTTTCCCAATTCATTTGTACCTAGTCACTATCTGATTCTCTCCACTTTCTCATTCTGCCGCTTTCTCACTTAACTTTAACATAACTTTTTTTTTATTTTCATTTCTTAAAACAAAGAAGAACTTTTGTTTTTCTTCATAAAGATTTCAATACAAAACTTTGAACGCTTCTATCGCAAACCCTCCTTGTGGATCATGACCCGCATAGCCACTTGCTATCGCGGTTAGAATTGAGCACTTGCATATCTTTATTCTTAAATCTGAAATTCTATATTTTTTGTGCAGGTTTTGCCTCAATCAATAGTCACTTTTAACGATGCTAAGAAACATACAAGATTCATTAGTCCATCAAAGCTATAATAAAGCAAGCATGAAATAAGGACTTGTAATGTAGTCATAGGCATAGTGAAGTGCTCCATCTTCATGTTCCATCAAGGCACTTGTTCTAAAGATAAGGCTCTCACATGAATCATATGGAGGGAGAACATAGCATTTACAAAGAATAAAAAGCAACTCATCTTCATTGGAGGTAAAATTGACTTGTAGTTTGCAATACTAAAAAGAAGAAAGTATCCAATGAATCATATAAGTTAGTAATCACCCAAGAGTTAGTAGTTGTAAAATTAAAAGTTAGTTAGTCATGTTAATAAATTAGCTAGACATGGAAATAAAGAACAAGAAACAGTTCATTGTAGAAGTGAAATAGAAGAAAGTAAAAGCTTAAAGAAAATAATGCACTAGAACAAGAGAAGATGAAGATTGAAAGCTCGATCCTTGTATTGCGTTGTCACCGTCTCTAATTACAAAGATTGCTCACTATCACTCTCTCTTTTTTGGATTCTAGAAGGAGAAAAAGAAAATTACATAAGAGACTTTAAAAAAAAAATAGAGAAACCCTAACAATTTTCCTATAAACAATTCGCTTTTCTCCTACTCGATTACAGAGGCCCTAGGGGTCTATTTATGGTCTTCATGAGAAGAGGCCATCCCACTTCAGTCTCTGAATCAAATGCTAAAATAACGACCTAAAGATTACCGTGGTTCCGTAGCATGTGCCGCGTTTCCGCGGCTGTTTCTTGGCCGTTGCGCTAGCGAATTTTTATGCCTTTCTATTGCTTATCGTATCCCGAGTTGGATCTTGTAGAAACTGAGAATACGCTTTGGATCTGTTAAGACTTGGGATTTTCTCTTGTGAGCTTCTAAATGTTTCTTTAAATCCTCAAAAATTAAAATTGTTAGGCCTCCTTCTCCATTAAACATTGGACCTGAAAAAAGAGAGAAAAAACAGTAAAAATCAAATATTTATTCAGATAAAGCATAGCATGGTGGTAGAAAATGATGCATAAATGACTCCAATCAATCTTAACACTTTGTCACCTAAAACACTCTCACAACAAAACTCCTATAGGATAGATATAAGAATGGAAAGCTCAAGTATGCGTGAGAAAAACTAGGATAGAGATGTGGCAAAAAACACAAGAAATCACTTTTGAAAACCACTCTTGAAAACTCTCCTTTTTATATGAAAGTATTTGCTCTAATACAAGTGGAGAAAAAGATTGGAGTTCATTATTGTATTATTTTCCACTACCTTATTATGCTTTATATAAAGAAAAATGAGATTTTTATTGCTTTTTTCTCTCTTTTTTCAGGTCCAACATTAATGGAGATGAAGGCCCATCAACAATGAATATTTAAAGGAATTAAGGGATTAATTGAGAAGCCCAAAGAAGAAGCCCATATCAGGATTCATCCACGGATATTCCCTACATTCTAGAAGGTCCAGCAAGGCACATGAAGGATAATAGAATGTCAGAAGAAATCGCTGGCGCAACGGCCAAGATTTTGTTGGCACAAAGGCCATTAGCCCGACATTGTGATGATAACAAACCATATATAGTTATGTTTTTAACAAGTTTGTTTAAATAAGTTTCAGGTAAAAATCATAGGGAATTTGACGGCTCCAACACAAGACTCACACTTTTGGACGCTGCAAAGATTTGGATCCCCAAGCCCAGCAAAATAGAAGAGCTCTAGGATCAAACAAGATTGAAGACAATACAAGATTTGTATTTTTCATTTTTAGTTAGGATTTATAGTTGATTTTCTTAAAACCTAGATGATAGAGGTAGATTACTTTGGGATTGTCACACACACTTTTGGTATTGCTTCATGCCTTCAAACAAATTTTTATTCAAAATTTTCTAACCTAGTTTTGGAAAAACAAAGTTTGGAAACATCATCTTTAGAAAAACAAGCTTTTGGGAAAAATCAGTTTTCGTTTAGAAAAAGGGATTTTCATCAAAATAAAGTTCAAACATTTTTGGTGTTGATCTATGATCACACTTTGGTATTTATAAGCCTAGAACTTTATTTTGTATATTCCAAATCCAATGATTTTATATCAAAATTTCCATCTTAAAAATAGCCTTTGGGAAAAACAGTTTTGGCCTAGTCCGGTCGACCGATGGCAGAGCAGAATTGCTCTGTCGGTCGACCGGGCGGTCGACCGACATGCACCACTGTGCATATGTGCACATCGGTCGACCGACCGGTCGACCGGGAGCAATTACAGTGCTCTTTGTTTCTCCCCTGTCGACCGGACCAGTCGACCGCAGAGAGACTTGCTCTCTGCTTTGGGTCTCGGTCGACCGACCCCATCGACCGGCTTCCCAACGGTCAGAAATCCGACCGTTGACGGTCGACCGGCCGGTCGACCAACTTCAGTCAGAAAATTCTGACAGACTCCAACAGCTTTATTTTTCTGACTCCTTTTTGTGTTGGGTTTCTCCCCCAACGACTTTTTTGAACCTTGTAACCTAGTTTTTCATCCTCTATAAATAAAGGGAGTTTCAACAAGTTTGATACAAGATTTACAAGCAAAAATCAAAGTTTTCAAAAGTTTAGCCTTTAGCAAAAGAATTTTCTTTGGGCCAAAATTTCTAACCCTTAGCTTGAAGCATTCCTCTACTTCTTTCTAGTTTATGTGCATTACACAATCCCAAAGTATCATCTCCTCATCTTGGTTGTAGGGTTGTGCAAGTGAGCCTTTTTGATCAAGTGTGATCACCTTTTCTTCATTGTGAGAAGTTGTAGAGGCATCGGCCTCAAGCGAGCTAGTGTACTCCAAGTGGGTGTTGCGGCACCGCGAGAGATAGGACAAGTGTGTCCTTGTATTGACAATCCGGTGGGATCATTAATAGTGAAAATCCTTCATCGCGTTGAAGGCGGGGACGTAGAGCGTGGCTCGAACCTCAAAAAATATGTTCGTGTTTGCGATTGTCCACTTTTCTCATTATCTATCTCTCCTTTACTTGCTCTATTACTTGTCTAATTTCATGCAAGTTTTTGTTGTTGCTTATTGTTTAAATAGTTTTTAAATCCACATTATTTGTCAATTAGTATAGCCATCACCTATTCACTCCCCCACTAGGTGATTTCAATTGGTATCAGAGCCTAACCCTAGTTTTTTGTTTAATCACCTTAGGGAGATCCTCATATTTGGCTATATCTATTTGTTGTGTATTTCACTTATATTCATGGCAACTGTTGATTTTTTCTAGCATTAAGTCCCCTCCTAAATTTGATGGTTTGAACTTCCCTATTTGGAAGGTCAAAATGAACCTCTTTCTAAAATCTCTAGGAGTTAGAGTTGCTAGGGACATCACCAAAGATTTTATTGAACCTCTCACCGATGAGAGAACATGTTCCGAAGATACCACTAAGGACTATGAGGCCAATGCTAGAGCCCAATATGCACTCACCCAAGCTTTAAATGAAGATGACCTTTCACACATCATTAGTTGTAAATCAGCATTTGAAGTTTGGAATGTTCTTATTGTTACTCATGAGGGAACGTCTCAAGTCAAGAGATTGAAAATTGACTTGCTTCGTTCTCAATATGAGAATTTTTATATGCTTGAGAATGAATGCATTGATGATATGCTCACCCGTTTCACTAAGATCACTAATGCTCTATCTTCTTTAGGTGACACGATTGATAATGACCAAAAGATCCGGAAGGTCATTGGAGCTCTTCCCAAATCTTGGGAAGTCAAGGCAACCACCCTCAAGGAGCTCAATGATAGGGAGGAGATGGACTTCTCTGGCTTCATCAGCAATCTCAAAACCCATGAGATGGAGATGAAGGTTAGAGAAGAAAGGGAGGCACCAAAGAAGAAAGCCATTGCTTTCAAGGCCATTCCATCCACCCATGATGAGGAGGATTCATTGGAGGACTACCATGAAGACTTTTCCATGCTCATAAGGAAGGTGGGCAAAATGTTCTACAAGAAGGGTAAACAAAGCAACTTCCGAAGAGGGAAACCTCAAGAAAAATATGAAAGAAAGAGAGAGGAGCTGGGTCCGTATTTTCATTGCAAGAAGACGGGACACCTAATTGCTGAGTGCCCCGCTCTACAAGCTACTACCTCCAAGAACGGGCTTAAGAAGAAAAAGGCGATGGTGGCCACATGGGATGACTCGGAGTCAGAATCCAAAGAGGAGATCGACACCGCTAACATGTGCTTCATGGCACATGGCGAGGATGCTACCAAGGTATGCCTTGAAAACTCTCTAGATGAGGATGAATTAACTATGGATGAGCTTGCACAATTTTTTGAAGAATAACAACATAGGTATGAAATTTCTCAAGTTCAAAATAAGAAATTGAAAAAGGAAAGCGATTCTTTAAAAAATAAATTTGAACATGTTTTACAAGAGAAAAATGATTTAGCAAATTCTTTTGAAAAGATGAAAAAGGATTTTGAGAATTATAAAATATCTTGTAAAGGAAAAAGTTCTATTTCTACTTGCAACAAAAATGAATTTTTAGAGATCCAAATAAGTGTTAAAGTTTTGGATATAACTTTAAAGAAGTATGCTTTTGACATATCTAAACTTGCATCTAGGTTTCCTAAAGGAGCATCCCAAGGGAAACACACTAATCATCATCATACTTCAAAATCACACAAACATGCCCACACACACAAACATGCATTTATGTATGGTAGTGGTAGAATTTATACTTGTACTTATTGTGGCCGCAAAGGCCATTTAGAAAAATTTTGTTACGCTAAGCTAAATTTGTCAAATAAAAATGTTTGGCTTCGAGATGACACTAGCCCTATAGGACCCAAAAAGATTTGGGTACCAAAAGACACACCAAAAATAGTTGATGCAAGTGGGTCGTCCTCCTCCAAGACCTAGGGGGAGATGGTGCCCGGGTGGTGGATGCATCAACGCTCAACGATCACAACGTCGCTTGCATCACTATCATAGAGGCACCCATTTTTGGAGAATGCCTATGGTTTGGTAATTTCTCCACATAAAGATTTTCTTTTATATACATAGGATTGCTAGTTTACTTTTGTGTTATTGTGATATATGTTAGTGTAAATTTGCATTTCTATACCTTTGCCATGATTGTGTCATGTTTCTTTGCCATATGATTGTTTTCCATTGATTTGCAAAGGGGAAAACTTACAATAAAAAGGGTTGAGGAGCTAAATTACAAGTATTCTTAAAAAGATTACAAGTTGATCTCCTCAGAGATTCTGGAGAAGTGTACCGATAGGAGTCTGGTCAACGCGCGACCACTTTGTCCCTTTGATGATGCGAGCGATGAGATTCCCTTATCGCCTGGTTCGGGGAATCAGAGAATAGAAGGTTGGTAGAACCCTCTTGTTACTTCTCAAAACCGCCTTCAGTTAGGAATTCCTTCTCGCCTGGTTTCGAAGATTCCTTGAGAAGAAGGTATTAGGGTATCAGCACCCTGATTAGAGAAGTGATTCTCTAAAAAGTCTCTGAATTCTTGTGCGCACGGTGCGTTGTAAAGAAGTCTCTACTTGTGGAGTCCTCTCTCTTTACCGGGGGTCTCTTGTGTATATGTGTTGCCTCTTTTCCTTGTGCCCATGGTGGGCTATTTATAAGGAGAGTAAGGGTATAATTGTCCTTGAAGATATAGAAACAGATCGAATCAAATCTGTTTAAATCTGGAAAGTAACCTTGCTGCGAGGCTAGGATCAGCTTCTGCGAAGTTAGAAATGGCAGGTCGGTTGATCCTCTTGATCTATTTTAATTCATTCCATATAGTTGAAAGATCTCTCCTGATCTTCTTACTCGTTTTAGGAGAGTCAAGAGATTGTGACAATCAACTGCCAAATTTGATCTCAGATTTGATCTTAATTGGATTTGATATTGATCCTGATTAGATCTGATCTCATCTGGAGATTTAATTGGTCAAAGGTTGACCATAGCAAACCCGCAGCGGCGCTGCCTGCTTTGAACTCAAAGCGGACCTGGAGGCAGTATCTGGCGAAGTTAGAAGAAGGCTCTTCGGTGAAGCTAGATGTTATCTGTAGGGAAGCGACCATATACCCTTTCTGTGCGGTTGCGTGTGGCTTCAGCAGTTCAGGCGAAGCTATAAGTTAGCTTCCTGACGGAGCTTTGAATGGCTTCAAGGCGAAGTTGGATGATTTTAGCCTCTCAAGCGAGGCTATCCCTTTGGGCTCATGTGATGCTAAGTGCTAGCATCTTAGACCTGCTGAGGTCTGTTGTCTGCTTGCTGGATCAGTGGAGTCCAAGTTGCTTCCTTATCCCTCGAAGATGAGTGAAAACTGGTCATCAGCTTGTCTATAACTTGTCTTTTGTAAATGTCAATAAGTTTAGACATTGTTCAGGCCAGTAAGAATCTTATCTTTTTTAAGTGTCAACAAGACCCCCTTCAAAGTTTTTGAAAGTCTGCAATGGCTCAGACTTCGAAATACTTTGAATTGCTTTGATCGGTGGTATGTAAAGTACGAGCGTCGCCATGATGGTTGAGCTCAGCTTCGCTTTCAATCCTGCTCTGGGATAAGTTCGCTGGAGAATCATGTAGATTCGCGTCTGGGTAGCTTCGTGATTGAAGCTTAACCTGCACACAAAATACAGAATTTCAGAACTTTTAATAAAAGTGTGCAAGTGCTCAATTCTTACCGCTATAGCAAGTGGCTATGCGGGTCGTGATCCACAAGGAGGGTTTCCGATAGAAGCGTTCAAAGTTTTGTATTGAAATCTTTGCAAAGAAAAATGAAAGTTCTTCTTTATTTAAAAAAATGAAAATGAGTTATGTTAAAGTTAGAAAGAAACGATAGAATGAGAAAGTGGAGAGAATTAGAAAGCGACTATGTACAAATGACTTGGAAAAGAATGATTTGAGAGATGTGGTGTTGGTGATTTAATTTACAGAAATAAACGAAAAGAAATAAAAATAATTACTTACCTTCTTTTCACCAAAAGCTTACCTTGAATCTTCAGCGACGATGTTACCTTTAAGTGGAGGCAATCAGCGCATAGCCCATAAGAGTTGATTATTGGTCTCTTTCATATTACATCATCAAGACAACTCAAGCATGAAATGATACAGAGAGACTCAATTCCATCGTCATGAGCTACGGTGGCACTCGCAAAGGCAAGGCTCTTTCGATGCTTTTAGACTCACTTGGAAGACAATTTGTACCAAAAGAAGAGTGAAGTAAAAAAGAACAAGAAGAAGAAAACTAAAATGAAGTACATACAAAGAATACAGATTTTGATTTCATAACGATAAAAGAAAAGAAATAAACCTTACACTGGTGTCACTCTCAGCACAAGCTTCATTCTTGTTCTTCTTTGAAAGTGTGATCTCCTCTGAATTACATAAATGAAAATAAAAATTACATGAAAAAGAAAAAGAAAAACCTACACTAAGAACTGGAAAAATAGGCTAAATCCTATCTCTGCATGGTCATCCCATTTTCAGTGCAAATACTGGCTTTTTATAGGCAAAATCCACATGAGGAGAATCCCGGGAAGATTGGGGGAGCAAACGCTCCCCCAACAACCACTAAACAGTCGCGGAAACGCGGCTAAAGCCGCGTTTCCGCAGCCAGGGTGTGGCTAGGTTGCCACATCCTGTTGGTAGGTATCCTTGGTTTTTCCTTCTGCTTTTATCTTCAGTTGGTTTTCTTGTTTGAGTCCAGAATTGTGACGAAATGGCCTTTGACTCTTGGCTTTAACCGATCAATTCTGAGAGGATTCTTCTAAACTGGTTTTTAACCTCTTGATTTTGCCCTGATTCACTGAGCTCGAATTAATTCTGATTTAATTCAGAATTTTGTGGGCTTTTGGGCTCATTTCTCTTCATCTCCTTAAGGAATGGGCCTGCAAATAAATTAAACATTTTATGAGGACAATGCAGATTTTATTCTATAATAAGTATGGAAATATGATACTAAATATGCAACATTAGCGACAAATCACACCCCCATACCTATCTTTTGCTCGTCCTCGAGCAAAATAACTAAACTGTACTAAGGATTATTAGACTACTTTCGCACGTCACGCGATTGCACTGAGCATGTGCAACAAGCCGTTAAACCTCTAGGTTTCCCCTAGAGGACGAGTTTTGTCTCGTGAGGGTTTTCAGCGGATTGCACCCACAAAATCCATAAAGAAAGTGAGACAAAGAGTTAGTATTTTCGAAAGGCATTTTGAAATAGAAAAATATTTGAAATATAATTGTAAGATTTAAGCAACCTATAAGTTATAGGAAAACTGATTTTTTCATTCCTAAACTTAGTCTCTATTCAAAAATTTGTTATCAATCAAAGTAAGGAGTCAAATTGTACTTCTCATCTAGTCTTATACTTTACCCTAAGTCATATGCACCTTGTGATTGTGAAAATTTTGACTAAGGGTTCATTAACTCTAACTCTTATGCCTTATTTATTTATATATATATATATATTTTGGTGTTATTATTCCTTAGTTCTATTAGGCTTTCTAATCTACCCATATAACGAGCCTTTAATCGATGACTCCCAAAGCAAACGGTCTTAGGGCACCGGGTGAGAAAACACCCCAAGGACTTAAGGACTCGAGCAAACAAGGCCACAAAACTAAGGATTTTTTTATATGAACCTCTTTTAGGCGTGAATACTTATGCTTTATTTGGCACAAATACCCAGCTTAATCAGAGGAATTATATATATATATATATTTCCTTTTCAAACTTATCTAATCATCTTTCGCTTCAGTACTAAGGCTTGCTTAGGCCAAAGTACCTAGCTAATCAATAATTAGACTTGTTCATTTTTCATAGATATTTTTTTCTTTTTTTTTTATAAGGCATAAGAATCTTTGTTTTTGAACCCTAAGTGTGTAAGTGTATGAAGTGTGCATATTTCATCAAGGTAAAGATCAAGACTAAATTACTTTGACAAATTTTCTTCCTAACCCTAAAAATCAAACAAATAATCTTATTTTGACCAAGTATAAGAAATCCTAATTTAGATTTTCCTATTCCTTAAAATTAACTTAATTTCTTACAAAAAATATGTCAAAATATTATTTCTATTTTCAAAAAGTTTTTAAAAGCAAAGAAAATGTTAAATTTTTTTTAATAAAAAGAAAAATAAAAGTTATGTTAGAACCCTCCCCCACACCTATCTCGTGCGTTGTCCTCAATCTATGAATTAATGCATAGATGCATGAAAAAGACAAAAGGGAAGGAAAATGTTACCTTAAGGTGGTGGTTCCGGTGGTGGTCAGATTGGTCCATGAAATGCAGCCCAATCAACTTTTCGTTGGGTTCGGAGGAACCCACCAGAAATTTCACTAATATAACCCATTAAAATGATGAATCCATAAAGGATTTTTATTAAATATTTGACCCAATCTAATTTCCAAATTTCATAATTAATTTCGGAGTCAAATTTGTCAACCACCTTGTCCCAGAATGGAGTATGAAATGATAGAATGATTGACTTGGACTCAGAAAGTATAGGAACTAATACCGACTCGAAAGGTTACTTAAGTCCAGTAAATGTTCAGGAGTCGAGATTGGTTCAAGAAGTGTGTCCAAGTTAAGAACTTGAAACTCAAGTCCACATTCATTTTCCAATAATGGAATGTGACTTAATATTGGTGATTCAAGTTCAGGAATGATAGGTGTGGGAATCAAAACTGACTCTAAAATATTACCTAAGCCAGGCAACAAAACAAGAGTCAATATTGATTCAGGAATTTGAACTTGATCACAGATTTGAGAATCTAGGTCACATTTCTCATTGAGTTCAATTTCATAGAAATGAGAACTTGCCAATTTATCAATGAGATTTTCAAAATTATAAAATTGGTCAAGTTCAACATGATGATCATCAAAGATAGGCGATTCAATTTCATTATGAATTGACACAGGATTCAATGTTGACTCGGGAAAAGATTGAAATCAGGTGAAGACATCGGAGTCATAATTGAATCAGGAAGTAGAATTGAATCACTAAGTTGGGGTTCAGGATCATATTCATTCTCAAGTTCTATTTCAGGAAAGGAATAACTTGCCAAACTGTCAATATCTTTTTAAAAATTTGGAGTTTGGTCAAGTTCAAATGGTTGTTCTGAAATAGAATCTTGATTTTCAAAACAACATGACTTTTTGGCTCTAACAGAATGGTTAGTGACATCAGAACTGGCCAATCGGTGAGAACGTAGAGATTGGACCATCATATCTATGTCACGGTTACGAGCGTTTTGAGCTTGAGTCATGGCTTCAAGCATCTTTTCATAGTTGATAGGTTCATTGTTTTGTTGAAAAGATGAAATGTTGTCTTGGAATTGGTGGTGGAATTGTGAGTCCATCAGATTTTTAATTGTTGTTTGGACTCACGCATACTCCTTTCCAAAATTGATGGTTTTCTATTTTGGACAGGTGGAACTGAGTATGATTCTTGGAAATATTATGGACTAGGTGGATAAGAGGGACAAGTAGGTTGAAAATTATGCTCGGGGCAGGTGAATCCCCACTGACTCTGTGAAGAGTTGAAATCATTATGGAAATTATGGTTATAAGATTGGGGACAAGGGTTATATTGAATCGGATATGACCAATCCGGCACACTAGGTTTGTTAAAGTTATGATATGCCGGGTTGGTAATATCCGAAAATGAAGTCGGTATGTAATATGGATTATTATTGAAGTTGAAAAAATTATTATTATAAGCCATATCACATAATAGAATACAAAGAAAGAAAAACAAACAAATAAGCAAACAAAAAAGAAAAAATTTTAACCTAAGTTAGGGTAGACCTATGACCTAGATGACTCCTAACTGGTTAGACCGTCCACGGGAGGTATAATGCAGACTTTGACCACAAGCTAATCAGCCAGGTCAAGGCAAGATTGGTGGGAGGTTTTCCGTCAAAGACGTTCCTTAATTAAATAACCACCAATCTTCGAGCTTTCGGCCCTTAATCCCATTCCTAGAAACTGATTTTGCAGGAGTCAAATTCTAACACCTTTCCCCCTTAGGATAATCTCCTAATTGAGTCCGAGATGTCCCTAGGGCCAACGTCTACTCATTTTTAGTTAGGCTCGGGTTAGTAAGTGCTTGGAATCTGATTTTTTGGGCCAAGGAAGGGTGATTAAATCCCCACCTTATCTTGTTAATGGGTGGTGCCCTTAAAATCAATTTGTGCAAATGTACAAGATACGTAAATAAGATTCACTTAAAGCGATGTAAATCAACCAAGAGATGAGTCCTATTTTACATGCAATGCGAACGTACCTTGCTCCAGCACTCTTCAACAGTAAAAATAAATGAATTGAAAAGACACATGCCTAAAAATGCAAACGTTTAATCAATTTTTTATCTTTGTCAACAAGTATTTTACTGTTGGTTTATTAGCAGGCTTATGTGATGGCATATAAGAATTAAGATTTGCAGCAGTTATGTTTTTGCAAAGAAAGCAACCCTGCAAAAAACCTGTTTAGTAGTCAACTCCTTTTTGCCGCGGATCTGCGGCTTTGGCCGAGAAATTGCGGCAAATCAGAGGGCACTTGGTCTCTGCTTTCTAGAGTAGAGGCCCAAGACCACTTATATGTTACTGTAATCTTATTTTCCTACTTTACTTGCCCTATAACCTGCAACAGAGAAGAAAATTCGTTTTAGTTCTAAAAAATTTTCAATAAAAATCAGATTTCAATAAAAAACGTTACCCTCCCCGGCAACGGCGCCAAAATTTGATTGAAACTTAACCTGCACACAAAATACGGAATTTCAAAACTTTTAATAAAAGTGTGCAAGTGATCAATTCTTACCGCTATAGCAAGTGTCTATGCGGGTCGTGATCCACAAGGAGGATTTGCGATAGAAGCGTTCAAAGTTTTGTATTGAAATCTTTGTGAAGAAAAATGAAAGTTCTTCTTTGTTTAAAGAAATGAAAACGAGTTATGTTAAAGTTAGAAAGAAACGGTAGAATGAGAAGTGGAGAGAATCAGAAAGCGACTATGTACAAATGAGTTGGAAAAAAATGATTTGAGAGATGTGGTGTTGGTGATTTAATTTATAGAAATAAAAGAAAAGAAATAAAAATAATTACTTACCTTCTTTTCACCAAAAGCTTACCTTGAATCTTCAGCGACGATGTTACCTTGAAGTGGAGGCAATCAGCGCATAGCCCATAAGAGTTGATTATTGGTCTCTTCCACATTACATCATCAAGACAACTCAAGCATGAAATGATACAGAGAGACTCAATTCCATCGTCATGAGCTATCGGTGGCACTCGCAAAGGCAAGGCTCTTTCGATGCTTTTAGACTCACTTGGAAGACAATTTGTACCAAAAGAAGAGTGAAGTAAAAAAGAAGAAGAAGAAGAAAACTAAAACGAAGTACATACAAAGAGAGAATACAGATTTTGCTTTCATAACGATAAAAGAAAAGAAAGAAACCTTACACCGGTGTCACTCTAAGCACAAGCTTCATTGTTATTCTTCTATGAAAGTCTGATCTCCTCTGAATTACATAAATGAAAACTAAAATTACATGAAAAAGAAAAAGAAAAACCTACACTAAGAAATGGAAAAATTTGCTAAATCTTATCTCTGCATGGTCGTCCCATTTTCAGTGCAAATACTGGCTTTTTATAGGCAAAACCCACACGAGGAGAATCCTGGGAAGATTGGGGCAGCAAACGCTCCCCCAACAACAACTAAATAGCCATAAAAATGCGGCTTTAGTCGCGTTTCTGCGGCCAGGGTGTGGCCAGGTGGCCATACCCTGTTGGTGGGTCCCCCTGGTTTTTCCTTCTGCTTTTATCTTCAGTTGGTTTTCTCGTTTGAGTCCAGGATTGTGACGAAATGGCCTTTGATTCTTGGCTTTAACCGATCGACTCTGAGAGGATTCTTCTCAACCGATTTTCAACCTCTTGATTTTATCCTGATTCACTGAGCTTAAATTAATTCTGATTTAATTCAAAATTTGGTGGGCTTTTTGGCTTATTTCTTTTCATCTCCTTAAGGAATGGGCCAGCAAATAAATTAAACATTTAATTAGGACAATGCAGATTTTATTCTATAATAAGTATGGAAATATGATACTAAATATGCAACATTAGCGACCAATCACTTCGCGGCTGGATAGGTTCGCTTCTGGGCTTCCCGGAATAAGTTCGCTCTGGAACATCTGTTTCTTTCCCGAGGCCAACTGCTGTGGATCAATCACGAGAAGGATTACTCCATTGATCGAGCGAGATATTCTCCCCTTGTGCGTTTCCGAGGGAAGATATTCCCTTTCTTCAAGGCGTAATGAATGCCTTTATGAGGGAGATGTTTCTTCCTTTGCACGGTTCCAAGGGAAACCGTTCCTTTTCTCAAGGCACAATAAATGACTTAAATGCGCTCGTGCTTTCACGCTTGAGGCGGCAGCGCTCAGGCCATGAGGCCTATAAATAGGACGCCTGAGGTCCTCTGAAGAGAAGTGATCTAATCTTCTTCTCCTCTCTTGGTTGAGAGAGATACTCAGATCTCTGAATTAGTGGAGATGCCCACTCTGGTTATTACCCGGCCAAGAACCGGTAAGTCTCGATCATTCAGAGACTACACCAATGACCTTTTAGGGAGTTTCTTCTCCCTTAGTTTAGCTTAGCTTTAATCAGCTGCTTCAGGGATTAATTTTCCTTATTCTTCATTTTGCAATTGACTGATCTGCAGAGAAGAGTTTCAGCATAGCTTCCTAGCGAAGCTATCATTTTGGCTTGATTAAAGAAAGATCACTGCCTGCGTGTTAAGTCCGCTACACTGGCAAAACTTGAGACTTAGTCTCTTCAAAGTTGAGCCAGTCTTGCCATATAGGTGGGGCTAAGACTGCCTCCCACAGGATCAGTCTGGCTTAGCCATATAGGTGAGGGTAGGACTTGGCGTTTGTTGAGCTAGCCCATCATCACTGTGCAAGCGAGGCTATCCTCTACTTTAACTAAAATCAATCCTTGACTGAATCGGATTGCTTCGCCCCAAAGAATTTGACTCAATGCTTTTGTAGCTTCTCCTGTGTTTAACTGCTAATTTGTTCCAGTTTAAATTGCAGTGAGCTATGTTCGCCAATCTTGTGACTTGATAAACGAAACTAGAAAATTTCCTCTTGCTTTTCTAGTTGAGACTTTACTCTTAAGTAGGAGGAACAAACTGGGGCCGCTGATGTGTGTCCCAGAAGAAGTTGGTAGTCACTTATCTGAGATGATCCACTTTGAGACGAGGCTGGTAGCCGCTTATCCGAGATGATCCACTTTGGGAAAGCAGATGTCACCGGTAAGGTCGCGGATCTTCCTATTACCAATTTTCATCAAAGACGATCCAACCCGTTGGTGGCGATCAGTCCTTTGCAAATTTTGATCAAAGATGATCTGGCTTTCTGGTGGAAAAATCTGCCATTATGCGAAGGATCACGGCCCTGTCCTGGTGGCATAATCTGTCCTGGTGGCACCATCTATTCTTATGCGAAGGCTTACGACCTTGTGCAGGAGGAAGGCCTTTCGTGTCCAGTTAGTTTCGCTTGGAAGTAGATAAGACTACTTGTATGCCTATTGAGCAAATAATTCTGTTGCATGAAACACAACCTTGATGTAGTATCAATGTACCTTTCCTTTTAAATCAATGAAAGTGCATTTTCTGCTCATTTGATTTTTGCTTTGCCTTCATCTCCTTCATCTTGAATTTGGCTAGCGGAGCTAAACTTCAGGCGAGGTTAAAGATAGGATTCCATCTGAAACAGGAACGAGCTTCCAGCGAAGCTAGCATATCTGCGAAGTTCGACCTATGCCTTCAGTAAAGCTAAGGCAATCCTGTTAGCGAAGTCATTGATGTATTGTACGATGTCCGCATTTCACTTATGGCGAAGTTAGCCTTTAGTGGGGCTGAATCAGTGCTTCTCGGGAAGGCGCTTTAGGCGTCGTTTCAAATTAATTCAAAACGGCGGCCTGTGCTCTTTACGAGGCGTTGTTTCAGGCACTCATTGGCCTATAAAAGCCTGATCGGGCTGAGAATGAACATATCACTTTGCTTAAAATTTTCAGAGAACTTTGATTCTTTTTCTTCCTCTTTCCTCTTCATTCAAAGAGTTTGAGAACTTTCATAGCTCTTCAATGGCGTCCAAGAGACGAGCGAGGAAAGAAGTGGCAACTTCTGTAGAGGAGGGTCCTTCTCCTCCTCCGGTCATCGAACGACCAATCGCCGGTAGGGAACTTTCCCTTTTGGTTAGAGACTGCTGTCTCTTCTTTTAAAGCCGATGTCTGGCTATCTGGATGATCCTGAGAAAATGATCAATTATGATCTGTTATTCTCGTGGAATTCAATTCCCTGAATTTCTCTTGCTTTCTTGTTCGGGAATACAAGAACTGAAGAGTTCTTCTTTAAGCTTCCAGGCGAAGCTAACCCTTAGGCTATTTTCATCCTGTTGAATAACAGGATGAGAAGCTGTCCCTTTAAACATGACCGAAAAGGACTTTAATGCCCTTCAAATGATTTCTGACCATAATATCCTTCTGACGAAGTTAGTCTTCAAAGCTGTGGCGCATTCTGCTTAAGCTTCTAAAGCGAAGCTAACACTTGGATATTTTCCTGTGAAGTGCAGACTTAACTGCAACTGCGAGGCTAAGCTTTGGCGAAGCTGTCGTCTTGCTAGCTTCGCTCGCAGGGCGAGGCTATGCCTTGGTGGAAATTGTGTTTTTGTTTAGGCCTCCGCATGGCTGGTAAACTAATCATAGTTTCTTTTTGTTCCTGCAGTGCACTACACTCCTGGTCCTTTGAATAATCTATTCGGGATGGCCAGGGGATTAGACGGTAATGTCAGCCTGTAATTCCAAGGGCAGGCTTCTCTGTTCAGTGAGCGGAGCTCTCTCGTTCGAGATACGCTTATTTGCGGTGGGGATCCACACACCACAAGGAGCATTTTGACTACGGCTCCTCTTGAAGATGTTGACCGTCGAACCTATAGGAAGCCCGACTTCATGTTCGGGGATGCCGCGCCAGACCCTGATCGCCAACTGTTGGCCGGGAAAGGGCAGTGGATTTTTCAGTTGGATGGCGAGAAGTTCTACATTCCGTCTAACAAGCGACATTTTTCTTTATCTTCCTTCCAGTGCGTGATGCAGGCTCAGAAGATGTCGTGGGAAGTGATATGGAGTACTAACTCCATCTATATAGGGAAATTAACGCTTCAGTCCCCTGGTTATGCAAGAGCGGGGCCTCCTCGTTGCATAATGGGTCTACATCCTGGGAATGTCTTGCGAGAGATCCCAGTGGGAGAGAATCCTGCGATGGCGCTGACTTTTGGCAACCAGTTCTGCAAAGTCAAGGGGAACTACCCTGCTACTGACTTCAGGACTCCAGGCTGGATTCACCCTCCGAAGGCGTGGTGGAGGGATTTAACTGTATACGTCCTCGCTCATTTCGAGGAGGATCTGGAGAGGCTGATCCTCCATGAGGCCGTCAGGGTGACCTGTTATAGCATTGAGATGAACATGGCGTGCTTCTACGCCATCTTTGAATTATACTACCCGGCTTCAGGGACTTTCTTCACCCCTATTGGCGAACTGGGTATGGATCTGCATGAGATGTGGGAAGTCTCTACTCTGTCTTTGGGATCTATCTCCTATGAAGAATACTTCCCATGCGAGGTAGAATTGGCGCTTCTGGAGAAGCAGGAGCCCGCATTGTTCGAGAGCTACCGGGAGTTAATGTGCCATTTGTACATTTGCTTCAGCATGCATGGAGGTAGTAAGGGAACTTCCTGCAGCTTGAAGAGCTGGGGAGATTATTTATTCCCGGATATAAAGAAGACTCCTGAAGCGGTTCACTATGGAGTTGCTGACGAAGACATCTTTAGCCGGATGCAAAAGCACTCACAAAGGGATCTAGTTGTGGAAGAAGAAGACGGTCTTTATGAAAAAGGTGATGCTCTTCAGAGTTTCCATCATCAGGCTCGTCTGCCGATGTCCCAGAAGGCACTGCTGGCTGGCTTCTTGACAATCTGACTGAAGAGGTGCGTGGTGCCGTCTTCTTCGGGTGACGTCATTCATCTGAACGTCCTCCTGCCTGCTGTTCGTCTAGTCCGTGGTCGTTCTTTGGGACTTCTTTTGGCCATGGTATGCTGTATCCAGAGAGGCCTTCGCGCGTTGACGGAAGGTTTCTGTAGGCCGCCATCGACGAAGCATGGAAAGGGGGCCACTTCACCCCGCGACGGACCTAATCCCAGAGTAGGTCTGCCGTATACCTATTTGATGGCATGGTTCACCCTGCACTGTCCCTCTTTGATTGAAGCTAGAGAGGACCCCCCACAAGGTGTCTGAATTGCGTTTCTCTGCCGATTCGAAGGATGCTCATGGCAGAAGACTTACGTGGCTGAGGCCCGTAAATTGGTGCGTCGTTATGACGCTATAGTCTATTCTACTATTCCCCCATATTCTGGATGCAGACTATGATGAGGAGTTCAAAGATGTGGGGGAAGGGCAGTCGTCCCTTAGCCGGGGAGTTTTTGAGTGGCTAGTCAGCATCCGGCCCTCACATTTATTATATCGGAGCGGAGATACCTTCTACTTGGAGCCTTATGTTCCAAGTCGGTTTGCTCAACAGTTTGGATATGACCAACAGTATGTGGGCGCCCTAAATCTCAATCTTGCTTTCCTGGGGAGCCTCATTGATGGAGCCCGTGCCTGGCGATTCTTCATTGCAGGCAGTACTGGGGCGTGGCTGCGTACGCCGTTGAGGACTCCCAATCTTCTAATGACCCTACGCTTCTGCCAGTGGTACGCAACTTCTAACTCCACACCCCTAAGATTCAATGTTAACAATTCTTGTGTGAAGTTAATTTCTCAGCGACTACAGCGGAAGGTCTCTGAGAAAAGGGAAGGTAAGAGGGTTCGCGTCCCGGGCATAGAGGAATTCATTGCAGTTGATGACAGCGAAGTCTCAGATGCTGAGAGTCGTCGCTTCGAAGTGGAGACAGGTGTCGAGACTCCTGCAGCCGGTTCTGGCGTGATGGGGACAGCTCCCCTAAGACATGTAGAAGAAGTGGAAGAGGAGGATCCCGGCGTTCCTCTCAAGCGTAAATGGACAGGTGGGTCCCGTAGGAAGCAGTTGGTGAAGAAGCCCCGTTGCCAAGCTCCTACGGTCGTTGTAGAGGGTGGACTATCTGTGGCGCTTCCTCCCTTTGCCCCATTAGTAGTTGATGTTGGCCCAAAGGCCTTCCACTCTAGTTTTGATGATGATTAACTCATGTAGTTATGTTTACTAATAATCTTGTGATATTAAGTTTTAGATCATTAGTAAGATATTAGTTGGTGATTAGCTTCAAGTAAGGAGTTTAGAAGCTTTTCATGGTGATTCCAGGGCCAAAGCTTCAAGATCACACTTTGCCTAGCCCATGGATGGAGTTTTGGAGAAAGTCATCTTGAAGATGAAGATCATCAAGAAGACTTAGGTATCCTAGTTTAGATAGTGTGTTTTAGATCCATTTGTAAAGCTTAGTATAGTTGATATGCTCAAGTGCACAATACACACACGTTTCATGTTTTGGATTTGGTTTTCATGAATAGTTGATCAAAATAAGTTTACTTTATTTCTTATGTACATTAGATATGTTCTAGATATACATACATGCTTTAAACTTGCTAGACAAACTTATTTTGACTATCCTATTCATGTTTTGGAAAAATCAAGTTTGATAAAAATACAAGTGTTGGTTTTTGATAAAATTTACAAGACTCAAAAATGAATTGATATGATTGATATATGTCTTGAAATTTTTATCACTTGTTTGTGTTTCAATATAAAATTATAAAACAAGTTTTATGGTAGTTTTGGAAAAGATAAAAGTATTTTCAAAATATGTTTTTATCAGATTTTCTGTTCTGGCTTCAGCCAAGTTGACTAGGTCGACCGACATAGTCGACTAAGGCAGAAGTCGGTCGACCGGCTGGGTCGACCGACGTGCACGGGCGTGCACGCCTTGACTGGCAGTTTATCGGTCGACCGTCTGGGTCGACCGGGTCTGAGAGCAGTGCTCTCTGTTTGTTTGGGTCGATCGGGCGGTCGACCGGGTTTGCCCAACGGTCAAAAATATGACAGTTGGCAGTCGACCGGGCGGCCCACCGCCAAGCCTGTCAGGCTGCCACATCAGCCTAACGGCTAGTTTCTGGTTTGGCCTATATAAACCCTAATTCTTTGGGATTTTGGCTAAGGTTTTTACAAGAGAAAAATTCCCAGTTTTTCTGAGTTTAAAACAAGTTTTTTAAAAGAGTTTTTGAGCTTTAAACTTCTCATCTTTATTGTTTTGGGTTTTTGGAAAATCAAAGAAAACTAGGGTTTTGGGAGATTGTATTGATTTTCATTTTCTATCATTTACAAGAGATTTCCCAAGTAGTTTTTCTTTGTTGCTTGTTTCCAAAAATACCTTGTTTTCACACTTGAGCTATCTTCTATCCTATTCTATTAGGATCTTGTTTTTGTGGAAAAGAGAAAAAGAGAGATTGTTTGAGGTTGTTGAGCCTCCAAAGTTGTGAACCCTCCTTGCTTTTGTTGTATCCCTCTTTGGTAGAGGTTGATCGGAGTGGTATTGGTTTGGATCCCTCTTAGGTAGAGGTGATTGTGTTGGTTGTATTGGCTACGGGCCCTATCCCTCTTCGGTAGAAGTGGATTGTAGTTGTAATTGCCTCGGTGGCATTGAGAGAGGAGTCCGGTACTCCTATAGTGGATTAGAAATCCTTCTTGGTGAAGGCGGGGACGTAGCGCTAGGAGCTCGAACCTCGGAACATATCTTTGTATTTGCGTTTGATCCATTGTCTCTAAACTTTCTCTCTTTACATTTGTGCAAAGCATCATTCTCATGGCCATATCATACATATCATTTTTGCTTGTGTATTGCCTTGCATATTTCATATTGCTATATCCCTTATATGCTTGGTTGTTTGTGTGTGCCTCACTTGTACTTAATCAACAAGAGCTTCACATAGCTCCTCAACCCATTCAAGGGGAATCAAGAGGAGTTAGTCCAGAGCCCTTCACGGGGAATTCGGCTACACCATTTGATTGCTAATCTATTGTTTGCATTTGTTTGCTTGCACACATATACTTTACCATGGACTTCAACCCCACCTAGTTTTGATCCTTCCAACATTGTTGTTTGGAAGTATAGGATGTCCATGTACCTAAGACCCTAGGTTTGCATGTTTTCCTTGCCGCTACCAAGAGATGTTATCTTGGTGACCGCAATCATATAGGGGCCAATGAACAAGCCCTTGAGGCCATTAGAGGCACACTTTCAAAAGAATATCTTTTACATGTTTCTAACATTGATTCCGCCTTTGCAGTGTGGAACAAATTGACATCAACCACCACCTCCGAGCTTCAAGTGCCAAATCAACCGGAGGAGACTAGTGGAGAATCCGATTCTTAATGATTCATGGTCCAAGGGAATGACTCGCTTGAGGTACATTCGGAACCCCACTTAGATTGTGATGATGATGCTAGTTCTTCATGTGATGATCATATAGATGCCCATGCTTTGAATGAAGAACTTTCTATAGTTTGTGAAAAATTAATTGACAAATATAAGATCTTGAAAAAGAAAAGTCTAGAAATTGAAAAAGAAAATAAAATTTTGCATTCTAGACTTGACATTGTTTTGCAAGAGAAAGAGGAGATTGCTAATGAGAGGGATTCATTAAAATCTCAACTTGATCTTGCACTTAAAGAAAATAATTTTTAAAATCTAAAAATGATTGCCATGCCATTTTAAAGAAGAATGAAAACTTGTCTTCTAAAGTAGATTTTATTTTAAAAGAGAATGTTGCTTTGAAAAATAAGATTATTTCAATTTCAAATGATTTAGATGCATGTTTAAAGAAAAACGTTGTTTTGAAAAATAAGATTGATTCACATGTTTGCCATGCTAGTGTAGCTTCTTCATCTAGTCTACCTAATGCATGTACCTCTTCTTCTAAGATTAATGATGATATTTGTATGTTAAAGAAGAGAGTAGATTGTTTGGGCTCCACTATGAGCCAATGTGCCATGAATCATACACGCTTGGAATCCTTGGTTCGAAAGAAACAAGTTCCATCTTTTCATGCACACCCTCCACGGCATACACATGCTCCTCACGGACACCATCACACGTATGCTCATGTGTATACTTGTACACATTGTGGACGTAAGGGCCACCTTGCTAAATTTTGCTTTGATAGATTACATACTTCAAATTTAGCAAAGAATTTTGTTTGGGTTAGAAATGAGACTAGCCCCCATGGACCCAAAAGAGTATGGGTACCAAAGACCACCCCTCCTTTATTTGATGTCGGTGTGGGCTCTCACATGACGTGAGAGTAGCGACACCTTGGAGTGGATGCGTTCCGTACTTAAAGGAAATCAATTGGATGCATCACTTTCAAGGGGAGATTTGGTGGAGATGACCACCATGTTTTGGAGACAAGGAGAGTTGCCTTCTAGGTTTTGGTAACAATTATTAACTCCTTATTATTGTTTACATGTTTTCATATTATTGTTTATAGCATGTTTTGATGTTCTATAGCATGTTTTCATTGTCTTTGGATTAGTATGTAAAGACCATGTTTATTAGATCCTTGACATACACATATAGTATTTGAGACACACATGCTTGCAGGAACCCATACTTAGTGTTCTCACTTTTGTTTAAGCTATAATGTACATCATGAATCTAATACATGTGAATTTACATAGTAATCATGTTTTAGTTTTATCATGATGATTTTTATCTTGTTTTGGATGCTTAATGATTTGATTACATGTTTAAGTGTTAGTTTTCATTAAGACTAGTTATATACTTGTGCATATAGTGGGCCACAAATAATTTATATATAGTTGGGCTTGATTGCTTATTTGTACCCATTAAATGTGCTAGTATAGTCTAGTTTTGATGATTCATACATTTTAAACTTGTATTCCCATTTTTGGATTTGATTGTGTGTTTCACTTCATGTATATGTTTGTATTGCCAAACTTTAAGATATACATGTATACCCCTTGAGTCATTTGCCTTTCATGCAAATTTATATATACGGACTCAATTGTGTTTTGGGATATGTATGTATGCTTCTTGTGTTGACAATTCATACATATACCTTGAAATGAAATCTTATGTTGATGGAAATTTAGTTTTTCTTGATTTCGTGTCTATTTGTTTAACATCATGTATATGTCTATTTTGTCCAAACTATTAGATATACATGTTTATCCTTTTGAGGCACATGACATCATGCATATACATTTGTGGACTCGTTGTGTTTGGATATGTATGTATGCTTTAGTTTGTATAAGACATACATATGCCTTGAATATTAAATAAGTATTGATGATTTTTATGTTTTCATGTTTAAGGAATAATTGAGCTTAATTAAACATTTTCATGATTATATGATCTTCACATTGTACATGTACACTCTCATTTATTGCTTGCTCATGTTTTGTTTTCATGAGTCATAATTATGCTTAATTGGATTAGAGTGTTGATTTTCATGTGGATTTCTTATTTCATGAAAACTATTTTGTTTTATTCCTTGCTTGAAGGATTTCTTACTAGTTAACAAAAATTTCCATTTTAGCTAGTTCGTATTCTTCATATGATAGATGTTTTCAAACATACTTTATTTTCAAATCTATTTTTGAAAAGTCCAACCGTCCACGGGAGGAAGGATGGGAGATCATGTTCATGTATGCTTTCAAATGAAAATCTTTTAAAACTTGAATCATGATTGGGTGGTAGATTATATGAGTTATACCATGCTACTGTTGTTATGTCAATTGGTATCATTGAACTCTTTCATTTGGTATCAATCTTGATTCTTTTGTATACTCATATGTTTATTGTGTATGTATGTTTTCAATTGGTATCATCTATTGGTGATTGGTACTCATTCTATTTCATACACATATATTTGTTTTAATTGTGCTCAAGATATAAATTTTAGCATAAATCTTATTTTTGCTATAGCTTGAACTTTATTTTTATTTCAATTGATTTATTTTTCAATTGGTATCCTATTTCAAGCCTATGCATACTGTTTATTGGTATTTCATAAAGGGTGAGAAAATCTCGTATTTTTATCTTTCAATTGGTATTTAGTATTCTACTCCCTTGCTTTATGATGAAAATAATAGTTTTTCAATTTGATATTATTTGTTTTGATAAACAATTTAAATTGGTATCATATGCTCAAAATGAAAAATATTTACAATTGGTATCAAGATTTTGTGTTTATGTTCAATTTTCAATTGGTATCAATATGCACTTCATTGTCATATTTTTAAATTGGTATCATAGTTGGTTGAACACACCCTTTATTGACATTGTGTTTTGTTTTTGACAAAAAAGGGGGAGAAAAATTGGTTTTTGTGTTTTTTTACCCCTTTGTTGATGATTGACAAAAAGGGGGAGAAGAATTTGAGTTAATATGAACTAGTTTTATATATGCATATACTTACGTTTTTGCATATATTAAGTTTAATATAGTTTATTGTTAATTGGTTTAATTGGTATCTAGAGCATGTTAGTTTTAATGTTAATTTTATGTTAATTGGTATCTAGAGCTTGTTTTGTTTTGAATTTGGTATCTAGAGCATGATTCGTATTGAATATTTCATTTGGTATCTAGAATATCTTGCACATTTTTGTTTATTTGTTTTATGCATGAGTTAAGGGGGAGCTTCTTTGAAGCTTAACTTTAATCCATGCATATATAACTCCATGAGTTTTGTCATCATCAAAAAGGGGAGATTGTTGGCCCAAAGGCCTTCCACTCTAGTTTTGATGATGATTAACTCATGTAGTTATGTTTACTAATAATCTTGTGATTTTAAGTTTCAGATCATTAGCAAGATATTAGTTGGTGATTATCTTCAACTAAGGAGTTTAGAAGCTTTTCATGGTGATTCCAGGGCCAAAACTTCAAGATCACACTTTGCCTAGCCCATGGATGGAGTTTTGGAGCAAGTCATCTTGAAGATGAAGATCATCAAGAAGACTTAGGTATCCTAGTTTAGATAGTGTGTTTTTGATCCATTTGTAAAGCTTAGTATAGTTGATAAGCTCAAGTGCATAATACACACACGTTTCATGTTTTTGATTTGGTTTTCATGAATAGTTCATCAAAACAAGTTTACTTTATTTCTTATGTATATTAGATATGTTCTAGATATACAGACATGCTTTAAACTTGCTAGACAAACTTATTTTGACTATCCTATTCATGTTTTGGAAAAATCAAGTTTGATAAAAATACAAGTGTTGGTTTTTGATAAAATTTACAAGACTCAAAAATGAATTGATATGATTGATATATGTCTTAAAATTTTTATCACTTGTTTGTGTTTCAATATAAAATGATAAAACAAGTTTTATGCTAGTTTTGAAAAAGATAGAAGTATTTTCAAAATATGTTTTTATCAGATTTTCTATTCTGGCTTCAGCCAAGTCGACTAGGTTGACCGACATAGTCGACTAAGGCAGAAGTCGGCCTACCGGCTGGGTCGACCGACGTGCACGGGCGTGCACGCCTTGACTGGTAGTTTGCCGGTCGACCGTCCGGGTCGACCGGGTCTGAGAGCAGTGCTCTCTGTTTGTTTGGGTCGACCGGGCGGTCGATCGGGTTTGCCCAACGGTCAAAAATATAACCGTTGGCGGTCGACCGGGCGGCCAACCGCCAAGCCTGTCAAGCTGCCACATCAGCCTAACGACTAGTTTCTGGTTTGGCCTATATAAACCTCAACTCTTGGGATTTTGGCTAAGGTTTTTATAAGAGAAAAATTCTCAGTTTTCCTGAGTTTAAAACAAGTCTTTAAAAAGAGTTTTTGGGCTTTAAACTTCTCATCTTTATTATTTTGGTTTTTTAGAAAATCAAAGAAAACTAGGGTTTTGGGAGATTGTATTGATTTTCATTTTCTATCATTTACAAGATATTTCCCAAGTAGTTTTCCTTTGTTGCTTGTTTTCAAAAATACCTTGTTTCCACACTTGAGCTATCTTCTATCCTATTCTATTAGGATCTTGTTTTTGTGGGAAAAGAGAAAAGAGAGATTGTTTGAGGTTGTTGAGCCTCCAAAGTTGTAAACCCTCCTTGCTTTTGTTGTATCCCTCTTTGGTAGAGGTTGATCGGAGTGGTATTGGTTTGGATCCCTCTTCGGTAGAGGTGATTGTGTTGGTTGTATTGGCTACGGGCCCTATCCCTCTTCGGTAGAGGGGGATTGTGGTTGTAATTGCCTCGGTGGCATTGAGAGAGGAGTTCGGTAGTCCTATAGTGGATTAGAAATCCTTCTAGGTGAATGCGGGGACGTAGAGCTAGGGGCTCGAACCTCGGAACATATCTTTGTGTTTACGTTTGATCCATTGTCTCTAAACTCTCTCTCTTTACATTTGTGCAAAGCATCATTCTCATTGCCATATCATACATATCATATTTGCTTGTGTATTGCCTTGCATATTTCATATTGCTATATCTCTTATATGCTTGGTTGTTTGTGTGTGCCTCACTTGTACTTAATCAACAAGAGCTTCATATAGCAGCTTAACCCATTCAAGGGGAATCAAGAGGAGTTAGTCCAGAGCCCTTCACGGGGAATTCGGCTATACTTGTTGGTTGTATTAAGTGTGTTGCAAGAATTGTTTTGAGCTTCCGCATTTAGAGCATTTAGTTCACTAGATTAGGACTTACACCTATTCACCCCCCCTGGGTGTTTTTCAGTTGAACCGTCAGTTGTTGCACCGGCGACTGGCGAAGTTGCTCCGGACCTGGGTAGAAATCAGCTTCGTCCCTGTGTAATACACCTTATATGTGTTTTAGACAGCTCCTCATTCTTTTTGTGATGTAGGAACTGAGGCAGTGACCAGCCCGAGAGCTAGGGCCGCCGAAGAGCAAGGGGAGCATTATGATCCTCTATTCGTCTATAAAGAGAGTGATGAGGCTGGCTATTTTGCCGCCTCAGAAGAATTCGGAGGCGACGCAGCCGACATTAGTCCTTCGGGCACAGGAACTTTCAAAGGAAGTCCTGAGGCTTCTAGTTCCTTTGGGTGGACTACGGAGGATTCGGCAAGCGAAAGCGGGCCGGCCATTCGTATTGACTCCGCCAAGGATTTTCCAATGGAGCCCGTAGAGAGTGATGTGGCCGCCAGGACGTTTGAGGTAACATCATCTTTTGGTATTGTTCTGACCTTTTTGGCTTTTACTATTTATTGTGTCCTGCCTAAACACAATCTTGTTGCAGGTGTTTCGCCTCTAGGTGCATCAACTTCAAGGGAACCAACCGATCTTCCTGAGGGGTCCAGGGGTGATATGAGCACTTCGACCGCGGCGGATGCTGCTGTGTTGGACCCGCTGTATGGTGACCTACCCCCTTATCGGCCTGAGCCAGCCGAAGGAACAAAGATTGAAGGGACAGTAGTCACGGCGGCATCTTCACTCCCAACTATACCAACGAGTGAGGTGCCATCAGTTTTGCCAGGTGTGGAGCTGAGAGTGATCACAAGTCCTACTTTCCCGACGCTGGTGGTTAAGCCTACTATCCAGGAAATGGTCACTACTCCTGCCTCAGTTGTGGCTAGTGTACTGGTTTCCATGAAGACTCCGCCGAGGTCATCGCTGACCTCTCATGTTGCTGCCACCAGTATTCCTGCATTCCTTCCACAGTAATGTCAACAAGGCCGGTAGAATTTTCTGAGGCTGCCCGTCTGCCAGGAGTGGCTAAGGCTGAAAATGAATTTGTAGCTGACATAGTTGATAGCTTTTACAAGGGCTTGAAGCGATCCATCGATCTGGTCTTGAAAGGCTCGACTATGTCATTTTCTACTTTAAAGGTGGTCCTCTCCTGCAGTATTGAGAATATCTGAAACTTCAGAGGGGATAACCAGGCCACTGCCTTAGAGCTTCTAGTAGACCAATTTGAGAAGGACGTAGAGGAATGGCGCCTTGTCGCTCAAATTTGAGAAGGACGTAGAGGAAGGACGTAGAGGAATTGAGAATATCTGAAACTTTAGATCTGGAGTCTTCGGTTGACGAGCAGCTTGCGCACCTTGTCGCTCAAACGCATGAAGCCCATCTTGCCGCTCTGGAAGCTGCTAAGGCCATTTCTTCTAACTTGAAAGCCTTGGAAACAAGGCAAGTAGAGCTTGGAGACACCATAGATGTTTCTAACAGTGCTCTTCTTGATGCTGAAAACAAAATTGAGAAGGCCGAGGAGATGATCAGGAAGAGAAATCTTCTCTTATCCAAGGCTGAACCAGCGCGTCTTGAAGAGACTGCACGGCTTGAGCAGCTTAAGGCTCAGAGTGATGAGCTCTCGTGGCAGGGGTTGGCTCAAAGGGCGACCTTGGCCGAGGTCGAGACTCGCTTGGCCCAGATGGCGAATTTTAACGAGGCTGAGCTGAGGTCACAGGCGCTTGTCAGGGCTGCTAATGATAAGAAGACAAGGCTGGCCTTCCTTGAAGAATGGATCAGATCTTATGATGCACGCCCGTAGCCTGTAATATTTGTGTCTCCATGTATCCCTTCTTTTTGGAATCAATGAAAATAAATTTTGTTTTGACTCCCTGTCGAATCTCCAACTTGTTTTTCTTTCTGAATTATCGCTTCCAAGTTGTATTGTAGCAACTTGAGATCATAGTCTTTGCTGGATTGGATAATGAGATTTGACTACTGTCGGTTCAGAGGTCGCACTGACATAACCGGTTGAGAAGTCACCAAACTCGAGATTAGCCCTTGTGGGACTAAAAGGGTAATACTTGCCTTTGTAAATGTCAACAAGTATCGGTGAGACTTGTCCTTTGTAGATGTAAACAGGATCAGGGTTGAGACTTGGCTGTCTGCTAGTTTTGAGGTCACAATGACATAACCGATTGAGACGCCACTAAGCTCAAGGTTGGTGATACTTGTCTTTTGTAGATGTCAACAAGTATCAAGACCTATCTTTTGTAAATGTCAACAGGATCAAGGTTGAGACTTGTCTTTTGTAAATGTCAACAAGCTCGAAATTAAGACTTAGCTGTCTGCTGGTTCAGAGGTCGCAATGACATAACCGATTGAGACGCCACCAAGCTCAAGGTTGGTGATACTTATCTTTTGTAAATGTCAACAAGTATTAAGACCTCTCTTTTGTAAATGTCAACAGGGTCAAGGTTGAGACTTGTCTTTTGTAAATGTCAACAAGCTCGAAATTGAGACTCGGCTGTCTGCTGGTTCAGAGGTCGCAATGACATAACCGATTGAGACGCCACCAAAGTCAAGGTTGGTAATACTTGTCTTTTGTAAACGTCAACAAGTATCGAGACCTGTCATTTGTAAATGTCAACATTCTCAAGGTTGAGTCTTGTCTTTTGTAAATATCAACAAGCTCGAAATTGAGACTTGGTTGTCTGCTGGTTCAGAGGTCGCAATGACATAACCGAATGAGACGCCACCAAGCTTAAGGTTCGTGATACTTGTCTTTTATAAATGTCAACAAGTATCGATACCTGTCTTTTGTAAATGTCAATAGGCTCAAGGTTGAGACTTGTCTTTTGTAAATGTCAACAAGCTCGAAATTGAGACTTGGTTGTCTGCTGGTTCAGAGGTCACAATGACATAACCGAATGAGACGCCACGAAACTCAAGGTTGGTTGATACTTGTATTTTGTAAATGTCAATAAGTATCGAGACCTATCTTTTGTAAATGTCAACAGGCTCAGGGTTGAGACTTGTCTCTTGTAAATGTCAACAAGCTCGAAATTGAGACTTGGCTGTCTGATTGGTCGCTAATGTTGCATATTTAGTATCATATTTCCATACTTCCTATAGAATAAAATCTGCATTGTCCTAATTAAATGTTTAATATATTTGCAAGCCCATTCCTTAAGGAGATGAAGAGAAATGACCCCAAAAGCCCACCAAAATTTTGAATTAAATCAGAATTAATTCGAGCTCACTGAATCAGGGCAAAATCAAGAGGTTAAAAACCGATTGAGAAGAATCCTCTCAGAATCGATCGCTTAAAGCCAAGAATCAAAGGCCATTTCGTTACAATACTGGGCTCAAACGAGAAAGCCAACTGAAGATAAAAGCAGAAGAAAAAAGCAGGGAAACCCACCAACAGGGTGTGGCCACCTGGCCATACTGCGGCTCTTTAGTGGTTATTGGGGGAGCGTTTTCTCCCCCAATCTTCCCGGGATTCTCCTCGTGTGGGTTATGCCTATAAATACAGGTTTCAGCTGAGGAAAAAGGGACGACCATGCAGAGATAGGATTTAGTCTAGTTTTCCATTTTGTAGTATAAGTTTTGTTTTCTTTTATGTAACTTTAATTTGTATGTAAGCTTAGGTTAGATTGAGATTCATGTAAGTAAGAGAGAGAGGCATATGTTGAGAGTGAAACCGATGTACCCTCCTCCTTTCTTCCATCGTTTCAAGCAACAAAAGGTAATATTTTTATGTTCATCTTTACTTTCATTTTCTTTTTCTTCTTTCTACTTTACCTCTTTTGTTTTTGATGAGCTTGCAAGTGAATCCAGAAGCATAAGTATAATGATGTTGTGTGAGTGCCAACAATAGTTCATGAAGACGTTCTCCTCCTCAAGATCCGTATCACTTCACTCTTGCCTGGCTTGATGATATAATGCGAATGGGGACTGAGCTCGATCCTATGACTTATGCGTTGAATACCTCCGAAGCAAGGTAGAACATGCAAGGGTTCCAGGTAAGTCATCAACCAAACTAGGTAAGTATTTCTTCAATCTTCTTTCTTTTCTTTTATTTCTTTAGCATAGGTAAGTCATCAACTCAATTAGGAGATTATCCTAAGGGGAAAGGTGTTGGAATTTGACTCTTGCTAAATCAGTGTCTAGGAAAGGGATTAAGGGCCGAAAGCCCGAAGGTTGGTGGTTATTTAATTAAGGAACGTCTTTGACGGACTCCCACCAACCTTGCCCTGACCTGGCTGATTAGCTTGTGGTCAAAGTCTGCATTAAACTTCCCATGGACAGTCTAATCAGTTAGGAGTTGTCTAGGTCATAGGTCTACCCTAACTTAGTTAGAATTTTTTTTCTTTTATTTTTTTGCTTATTTGTTTGTTTTTTTTTCTTTTTGTTTGTATTCTATTGTGTGATATGGCTTATAATAATAATTTTTCCAACTTCAATAATAATCCATATTACACACCGACTTCATTTTCAGATATTACCAACCCGGCATATCATAATTTTAACCAACCTAGTGTGCCGGATTGGTCTTATCCGAATTAATATAACCCATGCCCCCAATCTAATAACTATAATTTCCAGAATGATTTCAACTCTTCACAGAGTCAGTGGGGATTCACCTCCCTCGAGTCCAATTTTTAACCAACTTGTCCTCCTTCTCCACCTTGTCCATAATATTTTCAAGATTCATACTCAGTTCCACCAGTCCAAAATAGAAAACTATCAATTTTGGAAATGAGTATGCGTGAGTCAAAACACAAATCCCAAAATCTAATGGACTCATAATTTCACCACCAATTCCATGACAATACTTCATCTTTTCATCAAACCAATGAACCTATCAACTATGAAACGATGCTTGAAGCCATGACTCAGGCTCAAAACACTCGTAATCGTGACATTGATATGATGGTCCAATCTCTACGTTCCCACCGTTTCACCAGTTCTGATGTCACTAACCATTCTGTTAGAGCCGATGAGTCAGGTTGTTTTGGAAATCAAGGTTCCATTTCAGAACAATCATTTGAACTTGCCCAAACTCTAAATTTTGAAAAGAATATTGACAGTTTGGCAAGTTATCCTTTTCCTGAAATCGAACTTTAAAATGAATATGATCATGAATCTCAACTTAGTGATTCAATTTTACTTTCTGATTCAATAATGACTCCAGTGTCTTCACTTGATTTCAATCTTTTTCCTGAGTCAACATTGAATCCTGTGCCCATGAAATTGAATCACCCATTCTTGATGATCATATTGAACTTGACCAATTTTATACTTTTGAAAATCCTAATTACAAATTGGCAAGTTCTCAATTTTTTGATATTGAACTCAATGAGATATGTGACCTAGATTCTCAAATTTGTGATCCAGTTCAACTTTCTGAATCAATATTGACTCCTATTTTGTTACCAAACATGAGTAATATTTTAGAGTCAGTTTTGATTCCCCCACCTATCATTCCTGAACTTGAATCACAAATATTAAGTCACATTCTATTGTTGGAAAATCAATGTGGACTTGAGTTTCAACTTCTTGACTTGGACACACTTCTTGAACCAATCTCGACTCCTGAACCTTTACTTGACTTAAGTCACCTTCCTGAGTCGGTATTAGTTCCTATACTTCCTGAGTCCAAGTCAACCATTCTATCATTTCATACTCCATTTTGGGATAAAGCGGTTGACAAATTTGACTCCGAAATTAACTATGGAATTTGGAAATTAGATGGGGTCAAATATTTAATAAAAATCCTTTATGGATTCATAATTTTAATGGGTTATATTAGTGAAATTTCTGGTGGGTTCCTCCGAACCCAACGAAAAGTTGATTGGGCCGCATTTCATGGACCAATCAGACCACCTCCGGAACCATCACCTTAAGGTAACATTTTCCTTCCCTTTCCTCTTTTTCATGCATCTATGTATTAATTAATACATTGAGGACAATGCATGAGATAGGTGTGGGGGAGGGTTTAACATAACTTTGTTTTTTCTTTTTATTAAAAAATAATTAACATTTTCTTTACTTTTAAAAACTTTTTGAAAATAGAAACAATATTTTGACATATTTTTTGTAAGAAATTAAGTTAATTTTAAGGAATAGGAAAATCCAAATTAGGATTTCTTATACTTGGTCAAAATAAGATTATTTGTTGGATTTTTAGGGTTAGGAAGAAAATTTGTCAAAGTAATTTAGTCTTGATTTTTACCTTGATGAAATATGCACACTTCATACACTTACACACTTAGGGTTAAAAAACAAAGATTCTTATGCCTTATAAAAATAAAAAGAAAAAGAAAAAAAGATAAACAAATCTAATTATTGATTAGCTAGGTGCTTTGGCCTAAGCAAGCCTTAGTATTTATGCGAAAGATGATTAGATAAGTTAAAAATATATATATATAAATAAAAATCCTCTGATTAAGCTGGGTATTTGTGCCTAATAAAGCATAAGTGTTCACGACTAAAATGAGTTCATATAATAAAATTCTTAGTTTTGTGGCCTTATTTGCTCGAGTTCTTAAGTCCTTGGGGTGTTTTCTCACCCGGTGCCCTAAGACCGTTTGGTTTGGGAGTCATCGATTAAAGGCTCGTTACATGGGCAGATTAGAAAGCCTAATAGAACTAAGGAATAATACCACCAAAAAATATATATATATATAAATAAGGCATAAGAGTTAGAGTTAATAAACCCTGAGTCAAAATTTTCACAATCACAAGGTGCATATGACTTAGGGTAAAGTAATAGACTAGATGAGAAGTACAATTTAACTCCTTACTTTGATTGATAACAAATTTTTTAATAGAGACTAAGTTTAGGAATGAAAATTTTGGTTTTCCTATAACTTATTGATAACTTAAATCTTACAATTATATTTCAAATATTTTTCTCTTTCAAAATGCTTTTCGTAAATACTAACTCTTTTTTTCGCTTTCTTTATGGATTTTGTGGGTGCAATCCGCTAAAAATCCTCACGAGACAAAACTCGTCCTCTAGGGGAAACCCAGAGGTTTAACGGCTTGTTACACACGCTCAGTGCAATCGTGTGACCTGCGAAAGTGGTCTAATAATCCTTAGTATAGTTTAGTTGTTTTGCTGGAGGACGAGCAAAAGATAGGTATGGGGTGTAATTGGTCGCTAATGTTGCATATTTAGAATCATATTTCCATACTTATTATAGAATAAAATCTACATTGTCCTAATTAAATGTTTAATTTATTTGCAGGCCCATTTCTTAAGGAGATGTAGAGAAATGAGCCCAAAAGCCCACCAAAATTCTTAATTAAATCAGAATTAATTTGAGCTCACTGAATCAGGGCAAAATCAAGAGGTTAAAAATCGGTTGAGAAGAATCCTCTCAGAATCGATCAGTTAAAGGCAAGAATCAAAGGCCATTTCGTCACAATACTGGACTCAAATGAGAAAACCAACTGAAGATAAAAGCAGAAGAAAAAAGCAGTGAAACCCACTAACAGGGTGTGGCCACCTGACCACACCCTGGCCGCGGAAACGCTGCCAAAGCCGCATTTCTGCGGCTGTTTAGTGGTTGTTGGGGAGCGTTTGCTCCCCCAATCTTCCCGGGATTCTCCTCGTGTGGGTTATGCCTATAAATACAGGTTTCAGCTGAGGAATAAGGGACGACCATGCAAAGATAGGATTTAGTCTAGTTTTCCATTTTTTAGTATAGGTTTTGTTTTCTTTTTATGTATCTTTAATTCGTATGTAAGCTTAGGTTAGATTGAGATTCATGTAAGTAAGAGAGAGAGGCTTATGTTGAGAGTGACACCAATGTACCCTCCTCCTTTCTTCCATCGTTTCAAGAAATAAAAGGTAATATTTTTATGTTCTTCTTTACTTTCATTTTCTTTTTCTTCTTTCTACTTTACCTCTTTTGTTTTTGATGAGCTTGCAAGTGAATCTAAAAGCATAAGTACAACAATGTTGTGTGGGTGCCAACGATAGTTCATGAAGACGTTCTCCTCCTCAAGATCCGTATCACTTCATTCTTGCCCGACTTGATGATATAATGCAAATGGGGACTGAACTCGATCCTATGACTTATGCGTTGAACGCCTCCGAAGCAAGGTAGAACATGCAAGGGTTCCAGGTAAGTCATCAACCAAACTAGGTAAGTATTTCTTCAATCTTCTTTCTTTTCTTTTATTTCTTTAGTATATATCACCACATTTTCCAAATCATTTTCATTCTTTTTGTACATAGTCACTTTCTGATTTTCTCCACCTTCTCATTCTATCGTTTTCTTTCTAACTTTAACATAACTCTTTTTCATTTTTATTTCTTAAAACAAAGAAGAACTTTCGTTTTGTCTTCATAAAGATTTCAATAAAAAACTTTGAACGCTTCCATCGCAAACCCTTCTTGTGGATCACGACCCGCATAGCCACTTGCTATCGCGGTTAGAATTGAGCACTTGCACATCTTTATTCTTAGATCTGAAATTTTGTATTTTGTGTGCAGGTTTAAGCCCAATCACTGTCTGTTGGTTCAGAGGTCGCAATGACATAATCGATTGAGATGCCACCAAGCTCAAGATTGTAATGGAATTTTGGAAAAGGTCTCGTTTTCACGGGGAGAAACGAGGAGATCACTGTCATAGGTTTAATGTTAACGTAACAGCGAGATGTATATGTGGTCTTACCATTCTATGGACGAGAATTGGTAAGTGATTTTGGAGATCTCATTTTCACAGGGAGAAACAAGGGAATCATTGTCATAGGTTTAATGTTAACGTTACAGCGAAATGTATATGTGGTCCTACCATTCTATGGATGAGAATTGGTAAGTGATTTTGGAGAGGGAATTAATGGGAACAGGTCCCTTAGGATTTTTAGCAAACCCTCAGCTGTCAACGAGTTTGATATGCCTTTACCAACTACCGTTTGAGTCAGGCTAGCCATGCTATTCTCCTCAGCATGATGAGTTGTCGAAGACTTATGTTGGGCTTAGAGGACAACATTTTCCTCTGTCCTTAATCGTTAAGGATATTGGATCGTCTGGTTAACGTATGTGTAACCTTGATTCTCCTTTGAGACAACCAGTGTATGGCAAGGTTCCTACTGGTTTATGGTTGCATGATCTCGCTTGGAGGAAGAGAAAGGCTCTCTTTGCATGTACCTTGGATATGAAGGTTTTGATCAGAGGTGTAATGTTAACTTAATCATGAGAAGGATCCTTAATCAGGAATAATACTTCTTTAAGAACTTGCCATTGATCGGCATCATAAGTAAGTTGCCGTCTGAAGTTATAAGATGGTATGCCCAGTTTGAATAGACTGTTTCTATTACAAACGGTCCCTCCCATTTAGGCTGAAATTTGCCTTTGATCTTATGCGTCATAATCATCGGTCGTCTGAAGGCTAGAACCAAATCTCCTTTTTGGAAGACTCTTTGATTGAACTTCTTATTGAAGGCTTTTAAAATTCGAGCTTGATACAGCTCGATGCATTGCTGAGCTTGTAGTCGCTTCTCATCTAGGGCTTCGAGCTCTTGAAGACGCAACCGATCATTGTCTTCTGATGTGATCTTAGTCATTAAAGTGACTCGCAATGACAGCATCTGGATTTCCAACGGGATGACTGCTTCACACCTACACACTAGGGAGAAAGGTGTATTGCCTATCGGTATTCGAACTGTGGTTCGATAGGCCCAAAGACATTCACCAAGCTTTTCGTCCAAATCTCTCTTATTCGAGGAGATGAACTTCTTGAGTAGCTTGATGATTGTTTTATTGAATGCTTTCGCCAATTCATTAGCGGCGGGATTATAGGCAGTTGAAGCCACAATCTGAATTCGGTATTTATCGCAGAACCGATAGAATACCTGGCTTATGAATTGGGGACCATTATCATAGATGATCCGCCTAGGAACACTAAATTGATGGATGATATGGTGTTTGATGAAATTAACCACGTTAGAGGTTTTGACTTCAACCAGTGGTATAGCTTCCGCCCACTTAAGAAGTAATCGGTTATTGCCAAGGTAAATCGGTGACCTCTTATCGAAGAGGGGCTGATTGGCCCTACGACATCTATTCCCCATGCTTTAAATGGCCATGAAGCAACAGTCGGGTGGAGCAACTCCTAAGGTTGGTGTATGAAGTCCGCATGAATCTGGCATGGTTTACACCTTCGTGCGTCTTGGATGGCATCAGCTATCATGGTTTGCAAATAGTATCCAAGCCTATGCAGTCTGTCTTTGAGCTTAGGACCTGGCTGATGAGCTCCGTATATACCATCGTGGGCTTCTTTAAGCACTTGTTGTGCCTCTGAATTAGAAGGACAACGGAGGAGGACACCGTCATATGAACGACGGTAAAGTGTCTTCAAAGTTGGATCGTAGTAGAAACAAAGAGACCTTCGTCTGATAGATGCCGCCTCTTTAGGATCGTTTGGCAGCAGACCATGTAAAGTATAGTCGATGAGAGGAAATCACCAGTCTCTCTGCTCAAGATCTGTGGAGACATTATAGACTTCTCGGGTTCCTAGCATATGCTTAGAGAATACAAGGTGTCGAGTTGCCACTGTGAGGTGATACTCGGTGTCGGCTGGGAGGGCCAGTGTTGTTGCTAATGTAGCAAGAGCATCCACCCTGGTATTCTGAGATCGAGACACATGCCCGATGTAGAAACCTTCAAATAGATTGCCAACTCAATGACTGTGTGGTAATAACGTACCAAATCTTCATGACGGACCTCATATTCGCCTTTAACCTGATTAATAATCAGTTTTGAATCGCCGTAAGCTTCGAGGTAGCGTACCCCTATTCCATGAGCGAGCTGAAGACCAATGAGCAGAGCATTATATTCCGCTACATTGTTGGAGCACGATTCCATTAGAGAAAATGCTCTGGGAAGGACATGATTCTGTGGGAAGATAAACACAACCCCCACTCTGGCAATGATCTTGCCTTTAGGGCCTATTCGTGATGCTCCATCGAAGAACATCTGCCACGCTTCCTCTTCTGAGGTTGCATTAGACTCGAAGACTTCGTCCGGAATATCTTTGTTAAGTTTTGAGTTCTCAGGAACGGGATGAGCAGTCAAGAATTCTGCGAGGGTCTGTCCTTTAACTGCCTTCTGAGGGGTAAAGATCATGTCGTATTGAGACAATAAAAGTTCCCATTTAGCCAATCTTAAATTCAATGATCCTGGCTTCATCATGAGAAGGCGCAAAGGATTCACTCTGGAGATGACATGTATGGTTTGGCCGACCAAATAATATTGCGTCTTCTGAACGGCAAAGACAAGAGCTAAACACTCTTTCTCGATAGGGTTATAGCGGGATTCTGCTCCTATGAGAGTCCTGCTCAGATAATAAATGGCCTGCTCGTGACCATTATCATCTTTTTAAGTGAGAAGGGCACCGAGAAATAGTCCATAGCTTTCACATAAAGCAAGAATGGTTTCCCCAATGTGGGGGCCACTAAGACTGGAAAATTCATGAGGTATCTCTTGATGTCTTCATAAGCTTCCTGACAAGCTTGATCCCATACGAAGGAAATACCCTTTTTTATGAATCGGGTGAACGGTTGACAGCGGCCTGAGAGATTTGCGATGAATCTTCTGATATAAGCCAGCCTTCCTTGCAAGCCTCTAAGCTCTTTAAGATTCATCGGTGGATGCATGCTTTGAATGGCTTTGACCTTGTCTGGGTCAAGATGAATTCCTTTTGATGTAACAATAAACCCAAGGAACTTGCCACTTGACACTCCCAAGAAGGATTTTGTCGTATTCATTTTCAGTTGATGAGCCCGCATTATGTCGAACATCGTTCTCAGATCGCGAAGATGGTCGTCCTTATTGCGGCTTTTGACAGCAATGTCATCGACATAGCATTCCACTGTTTTTCAGAGATGATCGCGGAAGATTGTACTCATTACCCGCTGATAGGTCGCTCCAGCATTCTTCAATCCAAAGGGCATCACGGTGTAGCAGTATACCCCCAAGGGTGTTCGGATTGAAGTATGCTTTTCATCGTGGCGTACATTTTAATCTGATTGTACCCTGAAAAGCCATCCATGAATGACATTCTTTCGAATCCACATGTGTTGTCGATCATGACATTGGTGATGGGTAGTGGGAATTTTTCTTTAGGACAAGCCATATTGAGATCATGGTAGTCGATACAGATTCATATTTTCCCGTTCTTATTGAGGACGGGGACGATGTTAGCCACCCAATCTGGATGTTGTTCCTCCCGGATGAAGCCACATGCAATGAGCTTGTGAACTTTGGCTTCAATAGCTTCCATAATGATCGGGTGAAATTGACGTTGTTGCTGCTTGACTGGCTTGACGTCGGGCTTGATATTCAGACGGTGCATGGCTACTTGCGTATCAAGTCCGGGCATGTCTTCGTAGCTCCATGCGAAGACGTCTATATAGTCCTTTACAAGTATTATCAATTCTTCCTTTTCTATAAGTGATAAGCTTTCACTTATAAAGATGGGCTTAGGGTGATCTTGGATGCCCAAGTTGACCTGCACCACCTTGTCTTCAGTAGGTTGTTCACGCAATTCAAATCACTTTTCCCATTGGAGGTCTAATTGCTGGGCCCATGGTTCCTCATCAGTCGCTTTCGCGGGCTCTGATTGTCTGTTTGAAGTCATATTAACAGTGAGGCTTTCGAACATTCCTCCTACACTGACGTCTGAGTCCCACTCGGAGGATGAGGCTGAATGTGATGGAATTGGTTCATTGTCTTTGACTTGAGCCGTTGCTGACGATGTGGGTGTGACGTATCCCAACCCCCTGTGTGTACTATCATAATAATTTGCAGGCTTCTCCTTTGGCACAAAGTTACGCAGCAAACTACGCCTTCCTTTTTCGAAATTCAGGCCTGCTCCATGCCTTAGGTCGTATCCCATTTTCTTCATAATATGGCGCGCCGGCCGCGCGTAATGGAAGAACTGTGGGGTGTCCGAGTCTGAACTTGAATCTACAGATGTGGGTCCCCGTGGTTTGGTTCTACAAAAAATTATCAGTAACTGACCTTCTTTGGACGCAGGGATCACTAGCGTAGCCCCTTCTATAGCTTCCATGGGTGTACTGGATGCACTTGGTTTATGCAAAGGCATATACAGAGAGCTATTAGTAATAAGCTCAAATAACCCAATACTCGCAGGATAATCAAAAGAAATATTATCATTAATTACCCATTCACCTTCATCTTCAGAAGGGGTATTACATTGGGGATTATTAAGACATGCTATAATTGGTTCAACAATCAGAATGGCTAGCATGCCTGCTTCAGATTCTAAATCCGCCTCATTGCCACTTTCATCCTCGTCTGGCAAAGGTTCTTTAGGTGTCCCACCGGCCTCTTAATATAGGAGAGCGTCAGTGAAGTAATTTTTCACCCCTTTGAATTGTTGCTTCTCAGCAAAGACAGTTCGTACTGTCGCGTCATCTTTAACATATTTGAAGCACTGGTGCAGAGTGGAGGGAACGATCCAGTTGGCGTGGATCCATGGTCGTCCTAGCAGCAGGTTATATGATGTGTTGGCGTCAATGACATAGCATGTCACTTCTGACTTCAGGCTCCCGATGCGGCAACGAAGTCAAATTTTCCCAAGTGGATGACTACTCCCGGTAATTAAATCGTATATTGTGGTGGTGGTTGCGGACAACCTATATAGTGGTATGCCGAGGAAGTAAAGAAGCCTTTTGGGGATGATGCTGAGTGCGGACCCCGGGTCGACTTGTACTCATTTAATGCACGTTGAGCCGATATATCCGGTATAGTACAGAGGTCGATCGTGCTTGTTATCTTTGAGAAGCATATCTTCCGTTGTGAAGGTAATAGCGGGCACCTTTGATTGTGTGTGATGACATTCTGGGCAAGGAGACTGAACGTCATCGTTAGGGACTGTTGACACTTAAAAAAAGATAAGATTCTTACTGGCCTGAATAATGTCTAAACTTGTTGACATTTACAAAAGACAAGTGACAAACGAGCTGACGACCAGTTTTCACCCATCTCCGAAGGACAAGGAAGCAACTTGGACTCCACTGATCCAGCAAGTAGACGGTGAGCCCATATTGTCTCTAAACAGACCTCAGCAGGTCTAAGATGCTAGCACTTAGCATCACATGAGCCCAAAGGTATAGCCTCGTCTGAGAGGCTAAGATCATCCAACTCTGCCTTGAAGCCATTCAAAGCTCCGCCATGAAGCTAACCTATAGCTACACTTGAACTGCTGAAGCGCAACTCCGCATAGAGAGTTAGCTTCGCCTAAAGCCATACACAACTGCGCAGAAACGGTATATGGTAGCTTCGCCACAGATGACATCTAGCTCCGCCGAAGAGCTTTCTTCTGACTTTGTCAGATATTGCCTCCAGCTCCGCTATGAATTCAAAGCGGGCATCTCCGCTGCGGGTCTGCTATGGTCAACCTTTGACCAATTAAATCTCCAGATGAGATCAGATCTAATCAGATCAAATCCAGTCAAGATCAAATCTGAGATCAAATTTGACAGTTGATTGTCACACTCTTGAATCTCCTAAAACGAGTAAGAAGATCAAGGAGAGATCTTTCAACTATATAAAAAGATTCAAAACAGATCAAGAGGATCAACCGACCTGCCATTTCTAGCTTCGCAGAAGCTGATCTTAGCCTCGCAGCAAGGCTACTTTCCGGATTAAAACAGATTTGCTTCAATCTGTTTCCATATTTTCAAGGGACAATTATACCCTTGCTCTCCTTATAAATAACCCTCCAGGGGTACAAGGAGAGAGGACCATGAGGCGCGCGCACACGAAGACCGACAAAGAGAGAAAGAGGGCTCCACAAGCAGAGACTTCTTCATAACGCACCGTACGCACAAGAATTCAGAGACTTTTAGAGAATCACTTCTCTATTCAAGGTGCTAATACCCTAACACCTTCTTCTCAAGGAATCTCCGGAACCAGGCAAGAAAGAATTCCTAATTGAAGGCTGTTTTGAGAAGTAGCAAGAGGGTTCTACCAACCTTCTATTCTCTGATTCTCCGAACTAGGCGAGAAGGGAATCTAATCGCTCGCATCGTCAATGGGACAAAGTGGTCGCACGCTGACCAGACTCCTATCAGCACACTTCTCCAGAATCTCTGAGGAGATCTACTTGTAATCTTTTTAAGAATACTTGTAATTTAGCTCTTCAACTCTTTTTATTGTATGTTTTCCCCCCTTTGCAAATCAATAGAAAACAAGATGGCGACTCCGCTGGGGAACTAATTCTCCACTGCCGAGAATCAAGTGTCGCAATGTGCGAACAGACCTTCATGTCTAACTCTGAATTCAGAAAAGTCGGTGCAGTCAGAGCCTCTCTGGCTAAATCTTCAAGGAAAGTCTCCGCGGAGACCAAAAAAGTTCTCTACGAACCTACTGCGGTTATCTGGCGCAACAACGAAGCACGTCCGTAGTCCAAGTCCTTCACTTTTGAGAACCTTGTTGTTCAATTTAACCAAGGAAGATTTGAAGAAGTCCTCTCTCGGGGTGGTCTAATGCTGCGAGCACGAAAGCATAGAAAGGTCTCCATCGCCAAGGTTTCAAAGCAGAAACCGAAAGCAGAATTCTGCCAAATCCTTTTAGCCTGGCGGGTGGCTAATCAGGTTCTTTGTGAACCTAAGGATCCTCTGCCAAAGCACATGTGGAGGCCAAAACAGAAGTCTCTGGCCGAAGCCTCAGGCGTAACTATGCCAAAACCGTGCCTCTCTCGTGAAGAAAAAGGCAAGATGCCTGTCTGCTCCAACAATGCTGCCATCCGCAAAGTCACGACGACAATCATACCATCGCCCAATTCAAGAGCAGCAATTCCTCGCGCCGACCCAGTTCAAATGAGCGAAGCTACTGTACCTCAGCGTACTCACTGGGTCCATGACCGTGAAGCTAGAGCCAAAATATTATCTAAGGCTAATCCCCTTCGCAGCAGCATAGCGGGTAAAGCACCACAGCGTGCCCGCTCTCCAGTTCGTCAACCGCTAAGCTCGCACCTGGCGGCGAAGGTAGAACTGAATCACTATTTAGTGCTAATCCCTTTTGTAGGGATAAAAGGAGCAGGACATTATCCTATGTGCGGTCCAAAAGGGCCTCTACGCTGGATTGTTTAGGCTCTAATGGGCCTGACTTGCGGGAACTCTTGGCGAGCAAGCAAAAGTCGGAATCTTTTCGAACTACCCCCTGCTGTCGATAAGAGGGATGTCAGCTGGTGATAGTCCACTCAGCTCATTTCCGATTACGACCAGTCCTCTCCACTTCTCCATCCCGGCGATCCATTTTTGATCGACTGTCGGCATAAGCCCCATTGAAGCATCGCAAAAGAGAATCTCGCGGGATCCACCTTCTGCATCCGTCAACATGACTGGAAGAGGATGAGAGTTACGCAGGGGAAGACAAAGATCTGACGAAACCCCCTTTAGCTCCTCGGATCCAGGTTACAGCCCAGGCTTAGGCGAAGTCTTGGTGTAGGAAGAGGGTGTTTTCCGAAACACCAGATCGAAGGCGGCAATACCCTACAATTATGAACAACCTTCATCTTCAACGGCCCTAGCCTCGCCGGAGCCCAGATCACTTCAACCATCGGATGAAGAAGATGACGATAGTGGGTACGCCTCTTCGGCGGATGTTAGCTCAGTGCGAACAGATATAGTGTTAGTTAATATGGTTGATAATGTTAACGACGACCTTCATTGTCGTTTGGAAGCACAGGAGCAAACTTCCAAAACCCAGTAAGAAGCCCTGGACAATATTCAACATATGCTCACTCGACTCCTCAGTAATCAGGACGACAATGAGGCCAGGAGCAATCACGATGAGGAAGAACATTTCAGCAATGAGCAGCCAAAGACGAAGAAGTCCAATGAGGGTTCTTCTTTAGACGCTAAAGTCCTTAAGGGCCTCCAAGCTTAAATTACATCCCTAGCTCAGAAGGATGAATTAAAGAAAGTAGGGGGGTCTGTCCTTACCCGTTGGAGTGGGATTCAGTGCCATACCCAATGAAGTTCAAACCACCAACGTTGCATACGTATGATGGGCAAAGTTCGCCAAACCAGCACATCTACTATTTCCCGTCTCAGACTGGTAATATTATAGGCAACGATGCCATCATGGCTAGGCAGTTCATTGGCACTTTAAAGGGGGTCGCATTTGACTGGTTCTGAAGTCTCCCTCCAGGTTCGGTCAACTCCTGGATCGACCTAGAAACCTGATTCCTTACTCGTTTCTACGAGGACAATACTGAAGTAACCATGGATAAACTCCTCTCCACCGTGCAGAAGAAGGGCGAATCTGTTCGTGACTACATTGAGCGATTCAAAAATTTGTCTTTGATGTGCCGAGGAGGGATGCCATTACCCATGCTCTTACAGACGTGCAAGCATAACTTCTTGGACTAAGTAGAGGTTCGCATGGGGGCTGTCAAAGCCCATACCTAGAAAGAATTGGTCGAACAAGCTGAGATAGCTGAAAAGTCAGCTAAAAAGTTCAAACCATCTACCCCTAAAGGCAAATAGGGTATGAGCAATAAAAGACGTAGCGACATAGCGCAGTCTTCTAAAGCCAAAGGGAAAGAGATTATGTCCGTAGAATTGTCTGGGGACGTGCAGTCAACGGCCAAGAAGAGCGGCTTTAATAATCAAGAATCTAAGTTCCCTCCAAAACAGTACTCCTTCAGAGACGATCAGGTGGTCACGATATTCCATTTGCTCCACAAAGGGAATAAAATGAAGCTGCCAGATGCTCGGCGTCCCAATGAGATAGGACGCACAAACGACCCCAAATACTACCTTTATCACAGGATGATTCACCATCCCACCGACAAGTGCTATGTCCTCAAGGACAGAATCCAAGCCTTGATCGACGCCGGGGTCCTGACACTGAAGACAGAGCAGAAGAAAATCACTGCCATTATGGTGATCCTCGAGTTCGGTAAAACCCCAAAGGTCACAGTTCCTGACGGGACTTATCCAGCCCCTGTGCCACGGTTGGAAGTCAAGCATCCTCCAGCTAAAATACAAGATAGTAAGAGTCTTGTTCCCTTCACATTGGAGACATGGGAAATCATGTGGGTACACCCAGACCTCGTCCAAGACATACAGGGGAATTCAAAATAGCTCAAGTCAAAGGGCAAATCCTGCAACGTAATCTCTGTCTTGCCAGATGATGACAATCTTACGTCAGCCTCCCTCTATGATTCAGAAGGAGAAAACCATCCTTGCACAACGCATGCCGACGTACCTCAACCGACCGGCACCTGATCTGGAAAATCATACTTAAGGCAGTATAAGAAGTCTACTGACGAGACATAACAACAAACAGTGTCGGTACAAATACCAGCATCCGCTCCAATTCTAACAAAGGGAAAAGAGAAGCCTAAGGAAGTCCGGTTCGACCACGTCCTGAAGAAGCCTTCAGGACCAGGGCTTGTCATGCCCTTTCGTTTTGACATATTAGCCCATTTGGCTAATATTCCAGCTCGTATTACAATACACTAGCTCCTTCGTCTCTCAAAAGAGATAAGAGAAGCACTTAGAGATGCGCTGGCTAATTCAGAATCTTTTCTGACATGTATGCCAGAAGTCCCTAAGACGAAACTCAGCCTTCTTTCCCAGAATGTCATCAGGTGCAATCAAAGGTGCCCGCTATTACCTTCACAGCGAAAGATATGCTTCTCAAAAATAAAAAGCACGATCGACCTCTGTACTACACCGGATATATCGGTTCAACATGCATTGAAAGAGTACAAGTCGATCCGGGGTCTGCACTCAGCATCATCCCAAAAGGCTTCTTTACTTCCTCGGCATACCGCTGTACAGGTTGTCCGCAACCACCACCACAATATAAGGTTTCAATGTCGGGAGTAGTCATCCACTTGGGAAAATTCGACTCCGTTGCTGAATCGGGAGTCTGAAGTCAGAAGTGACATGCAATGTCATTGACGCTGACACGTCATATAACCTGCTGTTAGGACGACCATGGATCCACGCCAACTGGATCATTCCCTCCACTCTGCACCAGTGCTTCAAATACGTTGAAGATGACATGAAAGTACGAACTGTCTTTGCTGAAAAGCAACCATTCAAAGGGGTGAAAATTACTTCACTAACGCTCTCCTGTATCAAGAAGCCGGCAGAACACCCAAAGAACCATTGCCAGACGATGACGAAAGTGGTAATAAGGCGGATTCAGAATCTGAAGCAAGCATGCCAGCCATTCTGATTGGTGAACCAATTATAGTATGTCCTAATAATCCCCAATGTAATACTCCTTCTGAAGATAAAGATGAATGAGTAATTAATGATAATATTTCTTTCGATTATCCTGCGAGTGTTGGGTTGTTTGAATCTATTACGGATAGCTCTCTGTACATGCCTTTGTATAAACCAAGTGCGTCCAGTACACCCATGGAAGTCATAGAAGGGGCCATGCTAGTGATCCCTCCATCCAAAGAGGGTCAGTCAACAATAATTTTTGGTAGAACCCGACCACGGGGACCCACAATCGCAGATTCAAGTTCAGACTCAGATACTCCACAGTTCTTCCATTACACGCAGCCGGTGCGCCATATTATGAAGAAAATAGGATATGAATTAAAGCATGGAGCAGGCCTGAATTTTGGAAAATGAAGGCGTAGTTTAATGCGTAACTTTGTGCCAAAAGGGAAGCCTGCAAATTACTATGATAGTACACGCAGGGGGTTGGGATATGTTACACCCACATCATCTGTAATGGCGAAAGTCAAGACAATGAACCAATTCCAGCACATTCAGCCTCATCCTCCGAGTGGGACTCAGATGTCAGTGTGGGAATGATGTTCAAGAACCTCACCGTTAATATAACTTCAAGCAGTCAATTGGAGCTCGCGGAAGCGACTTATGAGGAACCATGGGCCCAACAATTAGATCTCCAATGGGAAAAAAGATTCAAATTGCGCGAGCCACCTACTGAAGACAAGGTGATGCAGGTCAACTTGGGTAGTCAAGACCACCCTAAGCCCATTTTTATAAGTGAAAGCTTATCACTTACAGAAAAGGAAGAATTGATAATACTCGTAAAGGAGTATATAGACGTCTTCGCGTGGAACTACGAAGACATGCCTGACTTGATCCGCAAGTAGCCATGCACCGTCTGAATATCAAGCCCGACGTCAAGCCAGTCAAGCAGCAACAACGTTGGTTTCACCCGAACATTATGGAAGCTATCGAAGTCGAAGTTCACAAGCTCATTGCATGTGGCTTCATCCGTGAGGAACAACATCCAGATTGGTGGCTAACATCATCCCCGTCCTAAAGAAGAACGG